>CM031607.1:31228508-31248508 GCA_018398815.1 Conus ventricosus | reverse complement strand
ATGCACCCTACAGCAAAGTTTCCATACTCTGCATGTCTGTTTATCTGTCCATATACGAAGTTCTATATATAACCCCAAACTTTTTAAGCTCAATTCATACTAACGATTCTATGTGACCCGAGAGAGAGAGAGAGAGAGAGAGAGAGAGAGAGAGAGAGAGAGAGAGAGAGAGAGAGAGAGAGAGAGAGAGAGAGAGAGAGAGAGAGAGAGAGAGAGGAGAACGAACGAACGAATTTTTATTTTCAGAGGGTAATGGAATAAGTATCACTGCTTTTCTACATCCAGCCGTCAAGAGAGAGAGAGAGAGAGAGAGAGAGAGAGAGAGAGAGAGAGAGAGAGAGAGAACAGTTAAGAAACCTTTTCTTAAAATGCAAATGAGCCACTCAACTTCTCCGCACCTTCATCCTCTTCCATTCTTCTACATCGCTGTCGTCCTACTTCTGATTCCTTTTATACAACAGAAAGGCCAGCAAAAGGTTTTTGAATCATTGTCAAATGCTCTGGTCCCCTTTCAACTCTCACTCACACATAACCCAATGTGCCCCCGCTGGTATGAAGATGCACATGTCATGTGTGGCGACTTGTATAGTGAACTTCTCGCCATCTTTTCTCATTTGGTCAGGGTATCCCTGGTGTTCTTGGTTTACTGTATATCAGTCATTTTGCTATTCTCAAGGGATTATCCCTCGAGTATGTATTGAATAATTACGATACATCTCTGTCTGTCTGTGTGCGTGCATTAGCGACTCTCACATGCGTCACGGTGGATGGATGAGATGTGAATGATGGTAATTTACGTTATGTGAGGCCATGCCATATTCAGCGGTTATTGTGAAATACCTGTATTGTATATGATCTATTTGATACTGACCTTATGCAGTGATGCTTATTGTAAATTGTTCAGGAAGGATTCAGTCAGTCATTATTCCCTTGACCGCTGGGGTCGTTGGGGGGACGTGATGAGGCAGCCGCCGATTCTCTCCAGGCTCTTCTGTTGGTGGCTGTCTTGAGGAGATCTGGCATGGTCATTTTGGTCCAGTCCTTTATATTATATTATATTGTCAGGAAGGATTACAAACATCATTATATGCAATAACATTATACGCACAGTGGAAGATTAATAAGAAAAGAAAGCAATGAAGAAGATTAAAACGATAACCTTTGTTTCAAATAATTCGAAGAACAAACCACTTACACACTTCATTTAATTGGTGCTGATCCCAATAGCGCACTGAATCAATGAAATGCAAGTACAAATGATGCTGCACAGTATATGAGGGTATGAATAAGTTGTAGGAATGACGATACCCGCCAAGGCTGGATTCATGTAGTATGTCGTATTTCAAAAGAAAGAAATAACGTATGTTTTTATGATATACCCCAACATACACTGGATGAGGACTATGTTTGTAAAGCAAGGCAAGAATACGAATATTTGCAAATGAGAAAGAACTAAGACAGTGATAGTTTGCTGAAAAAATTGATGACCTCTAGGAAGAATTGAAAAAAAAAGTATGATAGTTTGCTGAAAAAATTGATGACCTCTAGGAAGAATTGAAAAAAAAGTATGAAACACTGTGCATGAGATTTCCGAGAAAACAGCAGCCAGTGAAGAATATTACTGTAGAAAGTTGTGTGAACATTTTCGGTCACTTTGACGAAGGACGTCGATTGTGATAATGCAATACATTGGGACAGAGAAGAAAACAAAAAGGAGGACGGTATATTCAATCGTCCAGTTAAAAAAAAAATGGTGATACTGTCTGCTTAAAAATGGTAAAAATCAAAAATGAAAACAAGGAAAAGAAGAAAATGTGTAAAGCTGCAGGGCCAATTAGCAGAATTGTAGAACTGTTGAAGTACACTTGTAAAACTGATATAAGTTTGAATTTCTTTGTAGCGTTCTTGAATTCTCTGCTTTACAAATGAATGTATCCTGAAAGCTGGACCGAATCCATTGTCCTCACTCTCTGTAAAAAGCTGATGTGAATAACTGTAACAACTGTAGGAGTGTTTCTTTGTATAACGTAAGCAGTACAATATACAGTTCCATTATCATCCTTGTTTCAAATAACGGATTGAAGAAAATGACAAAACTGAAGAATATTAAGAGGGTGTTAATCGTAATTATTATGTAAAAAAAAGGCAGCCCGTTCTATGTACAAGGGCATTTTTTAGTAAGAAATTGACGAATCAGGCCGAACATTGTCCGTGGAATGCTATCAGCCGTTAATCTTCTTCTGGCTGTTGATGTCGTTTTTGTGTCTAAAACAAACATAGGGTTGCAAAGACAGTTTAACAGTGTTGTTGAGTTGCTATATGTAATTGACTTCACTTTGTGAGCTGCTTCAATGTAAACATGTCAAAAAACTATCACAGTATTTAAAAAAAGGCGGATGTTTAGGGACTGGGGAAAGATAGACCTATTATGTGACTGTCATGCTGGTTAGACATGTGTGTAAACACATCGGAATGAATGTTTCAACAAAATGTACTTTTCTTTGTAAAGATTTAGATCCAAACGAGCATTACTGCGGATTATGCAGAGGCCATCAAATCTAGAAAACCAATCTTTTGAATGATTTGTAAAACTACAAGACCCTCAGGTTCACCTGCTGCCAGATATGGAGGTGAAAGATGGGGTCTTTGTAATCTGCAATTGGCAGTGAAAAAAGCTCGTGATTTACTTTTTAAAAGTTTCTCGATGTGGTTACACAAACACGTTCAAGATGATTTCGTTTATGGACAGCCCGTATATCTTAACTCTGCCAGTAAACGTCTGGAAGATTCAATACTACCAAACAAGACGTACAAGGTGTTGTGCGATTTAGGCATGAGGACAAAACAAAGTGGGTGTCTAAAGTGAAGGGTAAACAATGTAGACATGGATTTGGTTACGTAAGGATAAATCAGGATATTAATGGTTTTATGCATATGCTTCATGCAAGACTGCCTGACTGTCGATGGCAAGCGTGGGTTAATCACGTTCAAGAGGGTAATGGGTATGATGTATACAGGCAAATTAGTTCGAGTCATCAAATGTTGATTTCCACATCAAGTAATACGGAACAAACATCCAAGTATTATGATTATCATGATGAAAAAACTCTAAAATTTCTGATTTATTAGTAAACTGCAATTGTTGCAGAAGACAAAATGACAGAGACCTATTTGACCTTTGAGTAAAACTCCAAGAGAAAACTAAAAACCAAATTCAGGGACGCTACATGCAGTTAGCTTCTCTCTCTCTCTCTGTCTCTTTCTCTGTCTGTCAGTCTGTCTGTCTGTCTTTTAAATTTCTTGTGTTTGTCTACCAGTGTATATGTCATTTGACGTTATGTCAATAACTGATTGTTAACATCACCGACCTATGGGGGCGATGGCCTCTTTTGAATTAAGTATCTGTATTCGTATTTGCCATTCTCCATCCCCATCCCAACCCCCTCCTTAAAAACGACGCTTTCGTTTGGTAACGGCAATTTGTTTTTGTAAACAACCGAAAAAAATCACACACACACACACACACACACACACACGCACGCACGCACGCACGCACGCACGCACGCACGCACGCACGCACGCACGCACGCCACGCACGCACGCACGCACGCACACACACACACACACACACACACACACACACACACAAAACACACACACAAAACACACGCAAATACCGAAATACTCCCTCTCCCCTTTCCTCGTCAGTGTTTGTCTTTAATGTTGTTTGTTTGTGCTTTTTGTGCTATGTTTACGGCTGATTACTGAACGAATGCCGTTTTGCTGTGACAAACAACAACACTGAGCTTTGTTTTTCTTGTTATCCTTGTTTATTTTCCCCCCCAGTTCTTTCGCTTGATCTGCTAATTGCTCCATTCACTGCTATGCTTGCTTCGCTAATTGTTTCATTCACTGCATCGTCTGCAGCCTTTTATTTTCCGTGGCTTTTCCGTAAGCCAATTTGATCTATTTGAAACGAGACACTCTTCATCAACACGTTTTTTCTTTTCTTTTGGATTTTACGACGTTTTCTATTTTTAACATCAGACACCGACTTCTTGTACTAGCTAGGTTCTTTTCATTGTCTGTTGGGTCTTAGAAGCAATGAAGACAGATTATTTTCTACTATCAACGTTTTATTCATTCTGAACCTTTGCGTTCGAAGACACATGATCTAGATCGCTTCTGTGTCCATCGAACACAGGTTACAAATGGCAGACGGTCGTATCAGTCATTGGGTCAATGCCTATGCCTATAGACAGGTATTTCCATTCGCAGTTACCTAACGCAGTGCCAGGAACAGAAGAGTAGAAAGCGAGAAGGGACGAAAGGGTGTCAAGAAACAGACGGCTGTGCCTGTCCTTCGCCGTCTTTCAGGGGACGGTCATGACTTTGTGGCAAAAGCCATCAAGCAGGGTGAAGCTGAATGTGTACTGTGCTGTGGGGAGAGTGTTGTGAAGGAGAGTGCTGTGGGGAGAGTGTTGTGGGGAGAGTGTTGTGGGGGAGAGTGTTGCTAACAGATCGAGGGTTTGTCATGGCACCACTGCGAATTCTGGTCTAGAAATAACGGTGGCACTTTAAACTCAGTAACTAATTGATAAATTGATTGATAGATTGACTGATGATGAATTGATAAAAATGATTGACTTGATTGATTGATTGATTGATTGATTGATTGATTGATTCATTCATTCATTCATTCATTTATTATCTATGGGCTAAATGTTAAATCCCTACAACCTAATGGCCATAAAAGGAGGGAACTGTCAGAGTGTGTCTGTGTCTGGGGCATGGTGTGATGGAAGGCGGTGCCTGTCCCTCTTCTTCCGCCGCCTTTCACTTTTCCTGAACTGAATAAAGTACCCACTTATTGCTGGGTAGACGGAGAGGATTTTTAGCCGATAAACACCCAGTTCCGTGCGTGATTCAGACTAAAGGATGTAAGCTCAGCAGAAAATTGCTCCATCCATAACAAAAGAAGTAGTAGTAGCAATATAAGTTATATTAGCAGCAGCAGTAGCGGTAGGTATAGTTGTGGTAGTAGAAGTAAGAGTAGTAGCAACAGCAGTAGCATCAGCAGCAGCAGCAGCAGCAGCAGCAGCAGCAGCAGCAGCAGCAATACCAGCAACAGCAGCAGCAGCAGCATTAGTAATAGCAGTAGCAGTAGTAGTAGTAGTAGCAGCAGCAGCAGTAGTTGTAGTAGTGGTAACAATAACGATAACAAAAATAACAATGATGATGATGATGATGATGATGATGATGTATGCAACAACAGCAGCATTAGCAGCAGCAGCAGCAGCAGCAGCAGCAGCAGCAGCAGCAACAGCAGCAACAACAACAACAACAACAACAACAACAACAACAACAACCACTACCACCACCACCACCACCACCACCACCACCACCACCACCACCACACCACCACCACCATCACCATCATCATCATCATCATCATCATCGTCGTCGTCGTCGATGTCGTCGTGGTGTATGTGCACATGCGCACATGCCGTTTCTGATTCACGTTCATTCTTTGACAAATGTTTTCAATTCTTTACTTGGAAAATCTCATATGTTGTTTGGATTCTCTTACGATTTCCGTTCTGAAATTGTTTTTTTATTTTAATCCTGGAGAAGAATTTTTCTGTTTTGTGCTAACACACATATGAACGAACGTACTTGTACTCGGAAGACAAGACAAAAATATATCACCTGTCCCCACTCATAGATAAGCTTCTTTAGCTCCGCATGAATTGACTGCTGCCTAAAGGAGCAAGAGAACGTACTTACTGAAAATAAAGAAATGCATTTGAAAACTATCGAACAATCTCTTGTTTTCCAATGGAAGAAAACAAACAAGCAAACAACTGAAATATGAAGGAAAACAGCATCACCGGTGGTTTCAATATGATTCAGTGGGTGTAAAATGAACAATGAAGGGGGGAGAAGGAAGGTTTCTACAAAGATAGCTTGGCAAATCTTGCAGCCCCCTCTCCCATTAGATCACCATTTGTAGTTCTACCCAGTTCTTGAGAATACAAAACTGGGGCATTAATCACACGAACAACTGAAACGTATTGCAAGGAGACTGGGGCATTAATCACACGAACAACTGAAACGTTTTGCAAGGAGACCACTAGCTACAGAAAGTGCACTTCTTCCTTTCTTTCTTTGAACATCTTACGTAAAATCGAGGGGGAAAAGGACTGCTAGTTTTACGAACTTTGGTCTTGGTCAGCGCCAAAGAAGAACGCTCCAAATGATTACAGCTTCATGTCTTAAGAAGGACCTCTCTCTCCCACACTTTTAAGTACAGCTTATTAGACCCCGCCCTCCCCAACCTTTTTCATTGCCTGTTTATACGATTCTGGTCGATGAGATGTTGTGTAGCTGCAGAAAACAGCTGAATCAAGGGGATAAAAGTTCTGTCGAATGGAGCAGACACAACTGGTGACTTGTAGTGGGGTTTGTATGTTGTCATTCGTGTCCCCCATTCGTTGGGCGATCTGGGAACACCAACCTTTATTTTCTATACTACTGTGGGTTTTATGCAAGACCCTACCCAAGGTGTATATCTCCCATTGCTCTTTTAGTGACACTGGTTTGTGTTTATTGAACAGCTGCGTGTGCAGTCTCGTGTGGTTCCTTACTGGCCATTCAATAGTATGTGTCCGTGTGTTAGTTTGTCTACCTCGGCCTTTTCATGGTCTGTATGTCTGTGTGCTCCTGCTTCTGCCTGCTTATTGTCACCCCTCTGTCTATATCCTCTCTCTCTCTCTCTCTCTCCTCTCTCTCTCTCTCTCTCTCTCTCTCTTTGTATCTTTCTGTCTCTGTCTGCCTGCTTTTCTGCCTGTCTGTCTCCCCTCCCCAGTCTCACTCTTTCTCTCTAGTATAGACCCTAGCCTTTTTCGAAAGGAATACATTGTCATGACATATCCAACTGAAATTGAAAACTGTTGATTTGGACATCAAGATCGCATACATAGAACTGATAATTAAGCGTTAACTGGCATCTTTAACATAATAATCCAAATTTAACTGAGTGACACAAGGCGTCTTTTGAAGACTTTGCACAGGTTTATGCAGACAAAATGTTAC
Organism: Conus ventricosus; assembly: GCA_018398815.1. Lineage (NCBI taxonomy): Eukaryota > Metazoa > Mollusca > Gastropoda > Neogastropoda > Conidae > Conus > Conus ventricosus. The sequence continues at coordinate 31,241,413 of CM031607.1, read as the reverse complement.
CCCCACATTCTCTGTCTGTCTGTCTGTCTGTCCGTCTCTCTCTCTCTCTCTCTCTCTCTCTCTCTCTCTCTCTCTCTCTCTCTCTCTCTCTCTCTCTCTCTCTCTCTCTCTCTCTGATCTGCTTATTTACTGGTTTGATTTACCTGTTTAGTTCTTGCAAGATTGTCACGCACTTGTTTCCTGCCCTTTTGGCCTATGACTCTATTTTCGTTAGGTTTCTATTTTTTTTGTTGTACCGATCAGGGTGGAACCCCATTTGACCCCTGAGAATAGTTCATTGTGACACTCACCCCGATTGGTGACGCTTATTCGTGGCACAGTTGTGTGTGTGTGTGTGTGTGTGTGTGTGTGTGTGTGGTGTGTGTGTGTGTGTGTGTGTGTGTGTGTGTGTGTGTGTGTTGCTCAAGGACGTAGTGCCCGTTTCCCCTGCTTTTATCTCCTACCCGACAGACAAGTTCAGGTGAGTTTGTGGTTTGTGGGGAATGACCTAAGTATTTGTAAGTTCAAGATTTCAGCGTTAATTTGCATTTTTATCCTTTCCTTTCCAAAGTACCCAAATGATTATTAACAAGAACAATTAAAAAACGTCTTGATCTTCTGTTCCTGACCAACTTCCCTTCAGACATTCAAACAACAACAAGGAAAACTGCAATTATGAACAGGTATTTTTGTGTGAAATATTAAATCAAAAATTGTAAAGGTCCAGAGTTAGTTTAATGTTTGAGATTTAGTCACAATTAAGCTGAACAGGAAGTGTCGTCCTTATCTATGTTATTCTGTTAGCAAGTAAGCTTTTTTTCTAGTACATTAGTATTACTATGGCTCATTATTATTTCCTTTCAGTAATTTGCGATTTAAGCGAGTGACAAGGTAATGAATGCTCTCAAATCATATGCTTAAAAGCCTAAGGGCTACAAAAAACAGTAGTGAGACCACCTGAGAGTTTAAGACAAGAGAGATACTGGACTGGAAGACAAGGAAACAAAACAACCAGAGACCTTTGCAGGAAAGCCATAACTTCTGGACAAAACGTTATGGTAATGGTCAAAGAAACAGTATTAAACCCCGGTGTTCGTCCAAACAGAGTCAGACAAAACTCGTGTGTGGTAAGCCACACTCACTAACAATGGACTTTTAGCAGCCAGCAGGGAGTCCTGGACTACATCTTGCCCTCTTGTGTTTCGCCTTCGGGAGTGATCTCTCCTTTCTGTCTCCTGTCTCCTCTGGACAAGTTCCGTCCTGACAGCTTCCACTGCTGGATGAAAAAGGTAGCTGAAGGAGTGGAGGTGGAGTGTGGATTGCAGGGAGAAGGGGGGTCACTTGGGAGTAAGAAGGATGGTGAGGGAAAGAAGTGTAATGAGGAGGGGAGGGAGGGAGTACATTTTGTAGTTAATATCCTCCTCCACATGAGCTGCGTTGAGGGAAGCGTTGTAGAAAAGGAGAGGGGTGAGGCGGGCTGTCTGCGTACCAGGACAGGTGGGTACATTTGCCAGTGTACTGTGTAGTTACATTCTGGGCATGTGTGTTTAACCATCCTCCTGCACTCCCGCTCCACCCCTGCACAAAAAAAAGAAAACCTGACAGAAATTCTTCGTGAAATTCCCAAATCAGATCACTGAAATTTTTAGTGAAATTCTAGCTTCACTCACTTGAAGGCATCTAGTTCTTTCGTAATTTCCCACTCTGAGTTTGAAAACCCACTCTGACTTTCAAAATCGGAAAGCTATTTTGCAATACTGTAGCTTTTGCAAATGATTTTAAAGGAAACGTATGTGTCGACATTTTCCCCCCATAACTGTCAACAGTTTCTTCGTTAACAAGAGGGAAAATAAAACCGAAAATGTGTTTTTTTTTAACGCAAACATTGGAATGACGTCAATTACAATTAGACACTGGTTGTCAGGACAGGGAGTGACAGCTTCATGTGCTAAAATAGAAACAACATCATTACTGAGTTGGGTCCGTGGAGTGACAGCTTCATGTGCTAAAATAGAAACAACATCATTACTGAGTTGGGTCCGTGGAGTGACAGCTTCATGTGCTAAAATAGAAACAACATCATTACTGAGTTGGGTCCGTGGAGTGACAGCTTCATGTGCTAAAATAGAAACAACATCATTACTGAGTTGGGTCCGTGGAGTGACAGCTTCATGTGCTAAAATAGAAACAACATCATTACTGAGTTGGGTCCGTGGAGTGAAAGCTTCATGTGCTAAAATAGAAACAGCATCATTACTGAGTTGGGTCCGTGGAGTGAAAGCTTCATGTGCTAAAATAGAAACAACATCATTACTGAGTTGGGTCCGTGGAATTTGTGTTTGATTTGGTGATGTGATGTCAGTTGTGATTTCCTAAGATAGTCTGTCTGTCCAAGGTCTAACGTGTTCGTTGCTGGCTAATTCTCACTCATTCTCTCTCTCCCTGTCTCTGTCCCTGCCTTTCTGACTCTGTCTGTCTCTCTGTCGTCTTCCCCCCCACCCCCACCCCCACCCCCGTCTCTCTCTCTGTGTCTCTCTCTGTGTCAGTGTGTATTACCTGTCCCTCTGTTTGAGGTATTAATAGCTTGGATAACTTTCTCTCTCTTCTCTCTCTGTCTCTTCTCTCTGTGTGTCTCTGTCTGTCTGTCTGTCTGTCTGTCTGTCTGTCTGTCTGTCTGTCTCTCTCTCTCTCTCTCTCTCTCTCTCTCTCTCTCTCTCTCTCTGTCTCTCTCTGCCATCATGCACTGTCAGTTGGTCTCACTCATTCTTTCTCTCCTCATCTCTCTTTGCCTTTTTTCTCTTTATTTGTATGTCCTTCTCCTCTTTGCAATGTGCGTGCGTGCGTGCGTACGTGCGTGCGTGCGTGCGTGTGTGTGTGTGTGTGTGTGTGTGTGTGTGTGTGTGTGTGTGTGTGTGTGTGTGTGTACGTGCGCGCGTGCGCGCGCGTGTGTGTGTGCCCTTATGTGTGCAAGCCTGCACAGTAGTTAATACTATTGTCGATTTCATTCAAGTCGTAACTCAAGGTTCATGTCTGCTGCTGTTCTGTAAATGGCTTTGTTTTATGGCCATTGCCCAAATGTGGGCCTTCTCCTACAGCTTTCATCGACCAGTAAACTGCGTCTACCTGTCTCTGTGCCTGTGTCTGTCTCTGTGCCTGTCTCCGTTTGTCTACCTGTACTTTTTTTTTTTTACACAGACTGTCTGTTTCCGGATAAGAAAATAGATCAATGGAGAAAGGTACTGGAGTAGGCTCAGTATCCCTTTCAGTGTGTGTGTGTGTGTGTGTGTGTGTGTGTGTGTGTGTGTGTGTGTGTGTGTGTGTGTGTGTAAATGTGAGCATGGACGAACATACAGTGATGCACAATCACACACATGTCCATATATGCATCGCTTCCATTCGCTTCCATGCACTCACACACACACACACACACACACACACACACACACACACACACACACACACACACACACGCACGCACGCACGCACGCACGCACGCACGCACGCACGCACGCACGCACGCACGCACGCACGCACGCACGCGCACGCGCGCGCACGCACGCACGCACGCACGCACGCACGCGCACACACACGCACACACACACACACACACACACACACACACACACACACACACACACACACACATTCACATGTGTCCTCGCTCGCTCTCACACTGAATGGAAATGGGATGCATAATGATTATTAGTAAATGAAGAGGAGGAAAAAGGAAACTGAGTACGCATCTTTACTAAATAAAACAGTCTGTACCCAAATGTTAGGGAAAATATGTGAAGCTTCGACCCCACGCACAAGTAAGGTGGCCAGAACTCCTGGTCTGTATGTCATAATAATAGTGGTGACACCTAATCTCCTTACAAACTAGTGGTCAGACAAAGAGTTCACCGAGTATTGAGGTAGCCGCGGTGACCAACAAAGCTAACTGAGAGCCCCCAGGACAACATCCTGCCTCCCGATGTTGTCGGCAGGAGTGGTCCCTCTTTCCTTTCTCCTGTCACTTCCGGACAGCTTCCGTCCAGACAGCTTCTAGTTCTGGACGACTTGGAGTCAGAAGAGTGGACAGAGGGTGGCAATTTTAGGGCTTGGGGATTGAAGGGGGAGGTTGGGGTATGAGGGAATGGCGAATTTAAAGGGGACAACGGATAGGGTCTGAGCAAAGCTGTATTTAAGGTTTATTTCCTCTACGTCGTCTGCGTGGAGGGTAGTAGGATACCAAAAAGAGGAGGAAAAGGACTGTTTTCTTACTGGAAAAGTCGGGTACGTTTCTAGTGTGAAAGTACATTTGCATATGGGTCATGTTTCTTTTCTGGAATTCCATCTTTACTCAACCAGAGGCATCTATTTTTTTTCAGAATACTTACCACAACTTTTAAAATCGTCCAGTGCATGCAGAGAAATAGATTCTGCAAACTTGTTTCGTATTGCCGCTTTTTGGTATTTTAAACCAATAGCATCTTCGTCAGCAAGTGGGAAAGAAACGCCTCTTCGTCTTGAAACGGAACAACGAAGTCAGGCGCAATAAAACTTTGGTACTCATGTTACAGTTTTCTGTGCGAACATAGAAATATTGTAACTGAACTGGATAGTCAGAGTTTTTCTTTTTGTTCTGTCTGTTTCGCTGAAGCATCTTCGGTTTGGAGTTTCTGTGACAGTCTGTCCGCCCATGACTGACATACTTGGTGCTACGTTCTTGGTTTATTCTCTCTCTCTCTCTCTCTCTCTCTCTCTCTCTCTCTCTCTCTCTCTCTCTCTCCTCTCTCTCTCTTTCTCTCTCTCTCTCTCTCCGTATGTTCAAGGTTGAACCTGTACAAGAATTTCTGCGATATAGTTTCGCCGTCAGAATGACATTGGATGTAACGTATCAGATGAGTGAATTTTAAAAGAAAACGTGTGCTTTAGTTACCATTCAGTCCATTCTTTCTCCTATCCATAAGCTTTTCAAAAGAGCAAGACGACAATTCACCATTCAGTCATTCTCTGAGCAGAGTGGAAACGACCTAGGATTATTTACTTGGTTGTCATCGACCTCTTGCCTCCTTTCTTTACTTTCAGATTGCTGTTCATCTAATTCTACAATATTTAAAAACATATGACAGCACTTTGTCATGCAAACAATCACTGTGGTGTGTGTGTGTGTGTGTGTGTGTGTGTGTGTGTGTGTGTGTGTGTGTGTGTTGTGTGTGTGTGTGTGTGTGTGTGTGTGTGTGTGTGTGTGTGTGTGTGTGTGTGTGCTCGCGCGCGCGCGTGTGTGTGTTTGCGTGCGTGCATGTGTGTGTGTGTGTGTGTGTGTGTGTGTGTGTGTGTGTGTGTGTGTGTGTGTGTGTGTGTGTGTTGCTTGCGCGTGCGTGCGTGTGTGCGTGCCTGCGTGCGTGTGTTCATGCGCGCGCACGCACGCCTCTGTGTGTGTGTGTGTGTGTGTGTGTGTGTGTGTGTGTGTGTGTGTGTGTGTGTGTGTGTATTCGGGTGTGTTTCTGTGTCTGTGCGTTTAAGTCACTACCTTACAGTGTTTCGCAATTATTCAAGCCTAACTAATGCTTTGCGGCATGAGAAGCAGGAACATGGTTCCATCAGTGACTGTCTGACTGTCTGTCTGTCTGACTGTCTGTCTGTGTTCGTCGTCTCTCGAGTAATGCGCCTCGATGCCTCTGCATGTCTGAATGTATGTTTGCATTCTCTGCATGTCTGAATGTATGTTTGCATTCTCTGCATGTCTGAATGTATGTTTGCATTCTCTGCATGTCTGAATGTATGTTTGCATTCTCTGCATGTCTGAATGTATGTTTGCATTCTCTGCATGTCTGAATGTATGTTTGCATTCTCTGCATGTCTGAATGTATGTTTGCATTCTCTGCATGTCTGAATGTATGTTTGCATTCTCTGCATGTCTGAATGTATGTTTGCATTCTCTGCATGTCTGAATGTATGTTTGCATTCTCTGCATGTCTGAATGTATGTTTGCATTCTCTGCATGTCTGAATGTATGTTTGCATTCTCTGCATGTCTGAATGTATGTTTGCATTCTCTGCATGTCTGAATGTATGTTTGCATTCTCTGCATGTCTGAATGTATGTTTGCATTCTCTGCATGTCTGAATGTATGTTTGCATTCTTGGCATATTTTCCCATCTTTCCGTCACAACGAACAAATCAGGAACTGGAAAACTGGTGAGTTCCAACTTGAATCCCTTTGGGAAAAACTTGTTCTTATGAATTTCTCGCGGCGTTTTCTCAGATTGCTTCTTGTGTGCATACACGAAAAAAAAAAAAGAAGCAAGCCCATGTCTTGCTGTTCTTGCTATACCCATTGTTTGAAATGACATAGACACATGTCGACACGTTCGTCATTGGGGTCAACAGTTTCTTCGTTAGCAAGAAGGAAAGTAACACCTCTTTTGTCTTAAAGGAAAAACCCAGGGTGGAAAGACGTCAGTTACAATCAGACTGCGGTTCTCTATAATACACAGACGTGCCTGTTTTCTGTACTAGCATAGACACATCGTTACTGAACCGGATCATCCAGTGTGTGTGTGTGTGTGTGTGTGTGTGTGTGTGTGTTTTTCTGCTGAAGCGACGTCTGTTTCGATTTCGTAGAACAGTCTAGCAGTGCTTGCCGCTTGGTTGTTTTGTCCTCTCTGTCTGTCTGTCTCTCTTTCTCTGTCTGTCTGCCTGTGTGTCTGTCTCCCTGTCTGTCTGTTTGTCTCTCTCTCTCTCTCTCTCTCTCTCTCTCTCTCTCTCTCTCTCTCTCTCTCCTCTCTCTCTCTCTCTGTGTCTCTGTCTCTGTATTTGTGTCCATCTGGTGGTGAGGATGATGGTAATGTTGATGATGATGATGATGACGATAAAAATGATGATCCTTTTGTTGTTGTTGATGATGAGGAGGATGAAGATGATGATGATGATGATGATGATGATGATGATGATGATGATGATGATGACTGGATACTTGATAAAAGCAAGAGAAGAGAACAGAGTTCTCAAACGAGGTATAATCATATACGTCATCTATAGTCATATATAAATATAAAGTCTGAAAAATATGACAGGGACGTAAGAACGTTACACACATAATGCTGCCATACAGAAATGAATAATGGCCTTCAGTCTCTGTTGTCATGATGCAGTAGTGAAGCTACAAACAACAAAAGGCTGAAGATGATATAATTGTTGGTCCTGGGATTACAGGAACCAAGGAAATGTATGCAAGATGATATTAGATCTTCTGGATAGGACACTGTAATATGATAATAATAACAAGTCCCACTGTCTTCAAAACCAAAGTCAGACAAGAGTTTGGTGGCTGAGTAGATACACAGTCCGACTGTGGATTCTTTGATTTTTGATATCTGCGCAGCTTCTTGTTTGCAGATGAGTGAGCACACAACGCTGCACTTGAACTGCTTTTTTTCACTCCTTGCAGCAGCTTAGGCCTAATGACCAGTACCACGAAGACAAAGGTGTTGAGCCAGCCTGCACCACACAAACAACTCGTGAAACCAGCAATCTCTGTCAAAGGGAAAGCTTCTGAGCCTGTTAACCGCTATACTCACCTTGCCACCAGATTACCCAGGCCTTTGACGATGAGGTCGACGCTCAGAGGCGAAGGGTGGGGAGGGAGAGGGGGAAGGAGACGGGAAGGAGGTGATTTGGGGTGGCAGTGGGGGCCGGAATAGCTCAGTTGGTAGAGCGCCGGACTCGCAATCTAAGGGTTGCGGGTTCGAATCTCCGCCGGATCGTTTCGGTACAGGGGGATTTTTCCCTCGGAGTTAACATTGGTTCTGACTCCATTTCCCATACAGTACGTCGAATGAGACTATAAACCGTGGTTCCGTGTGTGAACGCACGCGTAACATCTTGCACACACGTGAAATCCCATCACCAACTTTCGGAAGAGAAGGCCGGTTTGGCCGTTGGTATGGATGACACGTTACACATAGCATGCACCTTCCTCGAAGATGGAGTATAGCTGCCTTAATGGCGGGATTAAAAAAACGGTCATACACACAAGACTCCACTCCATTCGTTGGGCAGATGGGGTTAATACCTGTCTGTCTGTACAGGGAGTGTCCGCAGGAGTATCAGCCTGCGTATGCAGAAGAAGATGGGGTGGCAGTGAGGTCATGTTTGGCGTTTGTTTCTTCTATCTGGACTGTGTAGAGGAATCGTGGCTGAAAGATGATGAAGGTGGTCTGTATTTGTATCAGGAATGTTGGGTACATTTACGAGTGTGAGTGGTCCCCCCCCCCCCGCCCCCTGCATTTCCGGGTGTGTATTTTTGTCCCTCTGCTGAAGGTAAGTGACAAATACGTCACCAGAAAACGTTTATACAATTCCAACTTTTACTCGATTTAGGACTATTGATTATAAGTAATTTCTCACTAAAACTTAAATAAAAAGCTTAAATCATGCATACACGAAACACATCATACCTGTTCGTTGTGCTCCAGTTCATGCTTTTTTTTTTGCCGTTGACTTTAAATAAAAGAACATATGCGTCAAGACGTTTGTCAGAACTGTCAATGGTTCTTTTCGTATCTGAAAGAAAATTGACGCTGCCCATGTCTGCTTCTAAATGTGGAATGACGTCAGTCACAGTTGGGCTATGTTCTCGCGAAGGTGGATGTCACAGTTTTCGGTGTAAAAACAGATATGACATAATTATTGAACTGGATGATCTCATTTCCTTCTTTTTGTTTTGTTTTAGTTTTTTTTTTATCAGCTGCAGCGGCGTCTGTTTTGATTTATTTGACAGTATGTCTACCCACTGTCTGACACGTTTGCTTCTCACCTGTTTTCATCTCTCTCTCTCTCTCTCTCTCTCTCTCTCTCTCTCTCTCTCTCTCTCTCTGTCTGTTTCTCTCCCTCTCTCTCTGCTCTGTCTGTCTCTCTATCTGTCTGTGTGTATGGGTGGGTGAGCATGCATTATATGTTGCTCTCTGTATATGAGTAAGTGTGTGCACACGTTAGTGTATGTGTTTGTGTATGTCTGTCTGCACGTGCGTTTGTGTTTTCTGTGCGTTCTTTGTTGTTTGCTACGTGAATGTAGGTGGAAATGTGTTTGAGCGCTTGAGTGTGTGCGTGCGCATGATTTTTTCATGTGTGCCTGTGTGTGTTTGATTGTCTCTGCACATTTATTACTCTGTTATCTGTGTATAACATTAACGACGCACTGACATAAAACACACTCACGTACACAGGCACACTCATACGTGCACACGCACTTGTGAGTGCATACACACACACACACACACACACAACACACACACCACAACACACACACACACTCACACTCACAAACACAATAGACAGACCAAGCACTACACACACAACACATGCCGTGCATGTGCCATACAGCTAACCCCCCCCCCCCCCCACACACACCACACCACATCATGCACACACACACCCACACCACACACACACACACCACACACACCACACACACACACACACACACACCCGTGCACCCTGTGACATCATCTCACCCCCCCCACCTCCCCCTTCACTCCACCACCACCCATCATCATATTCCAGCGAAAAAGACCCACGCACTCCAACAACCACCCAAGCCACACACCCCACCCCGTCACCACCTATTGCCTCCTCCCCCTCCCATCCTTCCCCCCAGCCATCTACCACCAGACCCAGTCATCTATCTGCAAAAGGGACCCACTGCCTCCAATCAATCCCGAGGTCACACCCCATCCCCTATCGCCTTCTTCCCCCCCTCCTCCCCCCCCACAGCCACTTACCTGTCAGTGGCCTTTGAAGTCGCCACGTCGCCAGCGGGTGTCTACCTCATCCCTGTGATGCCATGCTTTATCCCCGTTTCTGTCCTTCCTTTCCTGACGTTTCACCTGTGTCGCTGAGTCATTGCTACAGGCTACGGAACAGGTTGGTTCTGCATGCCTGTTCGGACAGTTTCGACGCATGGATGTTTAGATTGTAAGTGAGGAGAACTGGGCTGATGGCAGGCGGGAAGTGTGGGTGAGATAGGAGTGAGGGGGCACGGGGGGGGGGGGGACATAGGGTGAAGTCAGTATTAGATGTCAGAGGAAGGGAGTGCAGAGGGGTGGGGGGGAGTGGGAGATAATGGTAGCATCAAACGTGCGTGTTGGAAGTGGGAGATGGTGGGAGGGGAGGGGGAAGGGGAGGAGGTGGGGGGGGGGGGGGGGGGGGGGGGGGGGGGGGGGGGGGGGGGGGGGGATGGAAAAAGGCTGTGTGTGTATGGACGGGGACGGAAGGGCAGCGAAGAGAGGAAGAAAGAGGGCGGCGGGCGGGGCGGGGAGGGAAAGGGGTGGTGGTGGTGGTGTTACTTCCTGCATTTCCGCTCCATTGCTTTTCTCTGGCCCCCATCACGAGACGCCCTGGCAGTGCATTCTGGGTAGGAGAAACCTTTCATACAAGTGCATCCACCCAGATGTTGCAGACAGTGAGTGGGTTGGTAGTCTCACTCATCATCCAAGTCTTCGCATACCTGTAGACATAACCTGTCTATTTACTGGTAAAAAAAAAAAAAAAATTAAGAACGTGTGGTTTGTGTTCGTGTGAATAGCCAGAATAGAATGAACGTTTGATGTCCAGTCTAAATCCCTTCCCTCCCTCTCATGTATACCGATTATAAATTTGATTTGTATTCATTATTGTGGATTTACTGTTTAGGTTATTTGCATTTTGCTTTGCACCCCCATGTCATCAAGGCTGTATAGCTAATGACAAAAATGTTCAGTTTCTTTCTCTCTCTCTCTCTCTCTCTCTCTCTCTCTCTCTCTCTCTCTCTCTCTCTCTCTCTCTCTCCTCCCTCCCTCCCTCCCTCTCCTCTCTCCTCTCTCTCTCTCTCTCTCTCCTCTCCTCTCTCTCTCCTCTCTCTCTCTCTGTCTCTCTCTCTCTCATGTAGGCCGAACATGAATTCACTTTGTATTCTTTTTTTTTTTCTTTTTTTTTTTGCTGTCCCAACCTCTGCGCCACCTCAGAGGCAGTGTACCCACGCCGCTCATTCCGACACCCCGTCCACAGCCACAGCCCGGTCGGCCCCGCCGCAGCCCCGGCACCAGCAATCCACAGGGAGCAGTCAATGTCAAGTCGTTAAGAGGCAACCCACCGAAGGAGACACTGCACTGCTGCCGAGTCACTTCGGTGGTGTTCAGTGGCGCCTGTTCTGATCTAACATACGCAGGACACCACCTACTAAGCCCCCTACTGACGACAATAATTGCTTAGTCGCGGAGCCGGCGTGAGTGAGCTCTCCCTCCGGAGGGCGCCACCACGTCCGTCCACCGACAGACCCCATGGACTCGCCGATACCGGTGACCCCGATGGAACCAAACCAAAGCCACAGACGTGGAGAGGACATCGAAATTGAGGTCACCATGAGAGCAGGGCATGAAGGGCCACAGAATTTGAGACATTTTTTTTTAATGCTGATCAATGAGAATGAGGATGATTAAGATGATGCTACGGATTTCCATTTTGGTCTGAGACTACATGACAGGGCTGTACTCTACGCTTCCTTTCATAATATATCCCGGCGTCAACCAGGCCCGAGAGATACAAAAACCTCAGTGTTGGTCAGAAAATTTGAGCAACACTCTCAAAACGCATCCCATTAAGTGGATGAAAACTCGACTGGGGTGGTCCCCAGTTTTCCCAACTGATCCGCAGCAAACTCAACTCTGGTAGGAGCCGGTCGGGGCAGAAAAACCCACATGACTTCGATGGATTCGAACCCACGACCTCCCACCCGGGGAGTCCGCGACGCTAACCCAACTTCGCCACGGCGGCTCACTTTGTATTCTTTACCCAGATTCCTCCTCCCCCCCCCCCCCCCCCCCCACTCCGCTTGTCCTTAGCTATCCTATTCAGTAGGAATAACAATCTAAAATAAAAAAAAAAAAAAAAAAACCCGACCATTTTATAGTCATTGACGTCAGTTAAACTAATTTTGGTGTTCCAGCTCCCCTTATCCTTAATTTGTCGTGTTAAGTAGGAGTAACAATCTAAAACAGAAAAAAACCAATCTAAAACAGAAAAAAACAAACTCCCACAATTTCATTGTCATTGACGTCAGTTGAACTATTTTGGTATCTCTCCTCTTGTTCCTGGGCCTTTTCCAAAGCCGCAACAAGTGGCTCTGTTTTCCCCGCCACACTTAAAAGGTCACAATATGCACCAGTGAGCTTTAGTGCATTTATTTCAACGCCTTCCTCTAAAAGCATCAACGAATTGACACAGGGGTGGTATTAAGGGGAAAAGGGGAGAGAGAGAGAGAAGAGAAGAGAGAGAGAGAGAGAGAGTGTCAAATTGTTTAGATGTCATGCCTCCAGCCCATAACGGTGAGCATACACAACAAGAATCATTTTGATTGAATAAACTGCCTCCTTTTAAATTTAACGCTTTTCAAACAAAATCAAAAAGAAACCCTAAAACAAAACTTCGTTTTCACGACATAAGAGAAGAGAGAGAGAGAGAGAGAGAAAAGAGAGAGAGAGAGAGAGAGAGAAGAGAGAGAGAGAGAGAGAGAGAGAGAGAGAGACGGATACGGATACGGAAAGTTTAATCATGTTTAGGCCATTGCCCCTCATGATGGGATACATTTATACAAACATTTCTCAGAACTGACAATTGTGAACAGTGAAATCATTCAAAACGCACTTTGTAATAAGTTTAAGAAGTAAGAATGGAACGCAGCTTAAAGGCTTTATAAAGATAGATTGACAGATTCCTGACTGTTTTTTCGTGCGTACTCGCCATAAGCAATGTAAATCTAAACTGACTTGGCACTTTTGTAATACAGCCAGACATTTCAAGCTTTCAGCAGTTTATCCAGCCAAGCATTTGACAACAGAGCAATTGTAGCGCCAGACAGTCATTGAGTTGATCTTGATTGGTCTGCCCCACACTACTGTGTGGCCG
>CM031607.1:31218508-31221008 GCA_018398815.1 Conus ventricosus | reverse complement strand
TGATGGCCGATGTTTACCGGAATAGCCGTTACTAACGGCTATAACGGCCCAAAACGGGTTTTTCCTCTCTACGGAATATCTCACGCGTATTCAAGATAAACTGGGAGTACTTTTATATGCTTTGCATCTTGTTGTTTCTGCATTTCTTTGTTTCTCTAATAGTTTACATGTCACTTGACTTTATGTCAAGAATTGATTGTCATATCACCGTTTCATGGGGGCTGTAGTCTTTTTTTTGTATTAAGTATCTGCAACCATATCTGTAGCTCTGCATCCCCATCCAAACCCCCACCTTTAACACGATGTCTTCTTTTGGTAATGGTAATTTGTTCTCTGTAAACAAGCGCACAAAAAGCACATGAAAAAGCAGCCACCACCCCTTCTTTCCCCATTGAAGTTTATCATTGTTGTTCTTTGTTTGTTTGTTGTTTTTGATGGCTGACCACTGAATGAACGCCGTTTTGCTGTGCCAAGTGAAAAGATTGAGCTTTTGATCTTTGTTATCAATGTTTATTTCATGTTTTTTTAATTCCCATTTTTTCACTTGTTTCGCTGATTACTTCATTCACTGCTTTGCTTGTTTCGCTGATTACTTCATTCACTGCTTTGCTTGTTTCGCTGATTGGCTCATTCACTGCTTTGCTTGTTTCGCTGATTACTTCATTCACTGCTTTGCTTGTTTCGCTGATTACTTCATTCACTGCTTTGCTTGTTTCGCTGATTGGCTCATTCACTGCTTTGCTTGTTTCGCTGATTACTTCATTCACTGCTTTGCTTGTTTCGCTGATTACTTCATTCACTGCTTTGCTTGTTTCGCTGATTGGCTCATTCACTGCGTTGCTTGTTTCGCTGATTGGTTCATTCACTGCTTTGCTTGTTTCGCTGATTGCTTCATTTACTGCATAGACCGTCGCCTGTAATTCGTTGTGGCATTTTTGTAGCCTTGTTTGGTCTCTTAAAATGAAACCTTATTTATCTGTTTTTTTTTTTCTTTTTTAAGAAATGACTGATCTCTCACGTCAGATTCTGACTTTTATAATAGGTTCATTCTCTTCATTCTCAATAGTGTCTTATAAGCAACGTCGTCCAATTAAGTTCTACTCTGAGTGTCTTCTTCATTCCGACCCACTGCGTTCGATGATACGTGATCCAGATCGCTTTTCGAACAAAGGGAACACACGGCAGGCGACCATACCAGTCATTGCGTCAATGCCTAAGCCTTTAGATAGGCATTTCCTCTCGCAGTTGCTTAGGCACAGTGCTAAAAAGAGAAGAAGGGTTCCAGTTTCAGTTTCAGTTTCATCAAAGAGGCGTCACTGCGTGCGGACTAGTCCATATACTTTACACCACATCCGCTAAGTTTTGAGACCACACTACGCATGATTTGAAGCTGATGGATAAATGAATCAATAACTAAGAAGAGGCAAAGAGAAAAGACGAAAGGGTATCAACAAACAGACGGCTGTACCTGTCCTCCACCGTCTTTCAGGGGACGGTCATGACTTTTTGCCTAAAGCCATCAAGCAGGGTGAAGTGGAAGGTGTACGGTGCTGTGGAGAGAATGTTGCTAACAGATCAACGGTTTGCCCTGGCACCACTACGACTTCTGATCAAGCGAGAATGGCGGTACTTTTAATGAATCAATTCACTCATTCATTCATTCATTCATTCATTCATTCCATTCGTTCATTCATTCGTGCGTCTATTGTCTATAAGATAAAGGTTCAACTCCTATAGCCTCATGCCTCAGAGCTAGTGAACTGTCAGATGTTCTCTGTGGAAGGGGCGTGATATGATAGAAGACGGCGCCAGTCCCTCTCCTTCCGCCGCCTTTAACTTTCCCTGAACGGAAACAGGTCCCCACTTACTGCTGAGTCGACAGAGAGGATTTTAAATCGACTCTATAAGTGATTCAAGCTAAAGGTCAGCTACGCAGAACATCGTTCTATCTATAGTAGTGGTAGTAGTAGCAGCAGCAGTAGTAGTAGTAGTAGTAGTAGAAGCAGCAACAGTAGTAGTAGTAGTAGTAAGCTTAGTAGTAGTAGTAGTAGTAGTAGCAGCAGCAGCAGCAGCAGTAGTAGTAGTAGTAGTAGTAGTAGTAGTAGTAGTAGTAGTAGCAGCAGCAGCAGCAACAGTAGTAGTAGTAGTAGTAGTAGTAGTAGTAGTAGTAGTAGTAGTAGCAGCAGCAGCAGCAGCAACAGTAGTAGTAGTAGTGGCAGTAGTAGTAGTAGTAGTAGTAGTAGTAGTAGTAGTAGTAGTGAGAAGAAGAAGGAGAAGAAGAAGAAGAAGAAGAAGAAGAGGAAGAAGAAGAAGAAGAACAACAACAACAACAACGACAACAACAACGACGACGACAATAAAAGTGTGATGCATGTGTGTGTATGGAGATATTTCCGACTGAAATAAAAAGTATATCACTCGCCCTAACTCTAAGATAGCCTGTGCATTGACCACGGTCTAGAAGGAAAGAGAACAGCTACCGAAAATAAAGAAATGCAGA
>CM031607.1:31213508-31216008 GCA_018398815.1 Conus ventricosus | reverse complement strand
GTGTGTGTGTGTGTGTTACGCCTTTCCAACGTTTTGCACTCGTTTAAGCCTCATTGATATTTACAGTAGGAGAAGCAAGAAAATTGGTCTGTATGTCTGTTTGTCTGTCTGTTTGCCCCTCTCCCCCTCTTTTCAATGATGCATATCCGCGCGTGTGTACGTGTAAATGTATATTTGCTTTCTGGGCAAATTATGCCATTCTTCTGCCAAAGATGATAAACCAAGTAAGTACCAGCGAACTATGGTGAAATTTTAGCTTTATTCACTTTGAAAAAAAACTTATTGTCAAGATTTTTTGTGTACATCTTCTCAGATCGTTTCTTGTGCGTAAACGGGACGTAACGCAAGCCCATATTGTCTTTCTCTTGTTTAACCATTGCTAAAAGGAAAAGAAACAAATCTGTCGACACGTTCGTCATCGGCGTCAACAGTTGCTTCCTTAGCAGGAAGAAAAGTAACACCTCTTTTGTCTTAAGAGAGAAAAAGAACATACAGCAGGTAGAATGACGTCAATTACAATCGGACTGCGGTTCTCTAGACGCAGACGTGCCAGTTTTCTGTTCTAAAATAGAAACATCATTACTGACCTGGATCATCCAGCGGTTTTTTTTCTGCTAAAGTGACGTCTCTTTTGATTTTATAGGAACATCTGGCAGTGCTTGCTGCTTGGTTGGTTTGCTCTCTCTCTCTCTCTCTCTCTCTCTCTCTCTCTTGATTTTATAGGAAGATCTGGCAGTGTTTGCTGCTTGGTTGATTCTCTCTCCTCTCTCTCTCTCTCTCTCTCTCTCTCTCTCTCTCTCTCTCTCTCTGTCTGTCTGTCTGTCTGTGTCTCTTTCTCTTCTCTCTCTGTCCTTTTGTCTTTCTGTTCACCTGATGATGATGAAGGTGACGGTGATTGTCATTATCGATATTACTGGATGGTTGGGAGCAGAAATGGAAGTGAATGGAATTCCAGGCGGGATATAATTCTGTAATAGACATGAAGGCTTAGACACACGCCAGGAAGGTACAATGGCTACCCGTGCACTGTTACTGTAGAGAAATAAACAATGATCTTCAATCTATGTTCTTAATCATTAGAGAAGCTGTCAACATCAAAACTAACGCCGCTTCAGATTGGACCCAGGGTCCTAATAAGCAAGCAAATGGGAAGTCTACCCTAGACGGTACCAGAACTTCTGGACTGGTAGTTATAATAGTGACAATAAGTAACACCCTGTGTTTCAAACCAAGGCCAGGCAAGAATTCCTTGATTGCTGAGATACTCACGCTGAATATGGATTCCTGGCATCCCGGTAGTCTGTGATTTGCGTGACTTGTTTGCCGATGAATGCATACTCAATGCTACCACAGAGACTCAAGGGCAGCAGAACGTGAACTGCCTTTCCACTCCACGCATAAGCTTTGGGCTTTTCAATCAGAACCAAGAAGACAAGAGGTCGTGTGCCAGCCTGCTCCACAGAAAGTGTAGGCGGAACCAGACATCACTGTCCAAGGAGAAAATTCTGAGCATGTTGACCACTGCGCGCACCTTGGCACCACGCTGTTCAGCTCTTTGAAGATTTGCTGACTACGCCAACACTTAGAGGAGGCGGAGGATGGTGAGGAGAAGGAGTGTGGAGAAGGGAAGGGATTACTTGATGGGGTGGTAGTGGGGTTACATTTGAGGTTTATTTCTTCTACCTGCACTGTGTGGGGGATCCTTGCTGAAAGAATGGAAGGTGATCTGTATTTGTACCGGGAATGAATGTCGGTACATTTGCCAGTTTGAAACTATTTGCGCTTGTTTGTGTGTGTCTTACAACTGCTCTGAAGAACATACGTAACAGATTAGCCTCCAGGAAACTTGTATGAAATTTCAACTTTAGTCGTTTTGGGACAACTTATTATTGACTAATTTTCCAGTACAAACTTTAAAACTTGTTTAAAACCACGCATATCCAAAGCACATCACACAGGTTGTACTGCTTTTTTTCTTCAATTGACTAACCGAAGAAAAAGAACAAATAATAATAATGATAATATTGACTAACCGAAGAAAAAGAACAAATAATAATAATGATAATAATAATATAATGAGGACAATTTCTATAGCACCCATCCTAACAACGTAGGCTACAGGGCGTTTTACAAGTTTTAAAAAATGTAAGCAGAAAACACACACACACACACACACACACACACACACACACAACACACACACACACACACTCATAATTCTGCGTTCACGAGTCGTAAACATACCCCCCCCCCCCCACCACACACACACACACACGCACGCACGCACGCACACAGCACAATCACGAGCGCGCGCGCACATACACACACACACACACACACACACACACACACACACACACATACTTTAACATAATGTTGCATACATAAACACACTATATGACACGGTGAACAGCTCATTTGTACACGAGCAAATTGAGCAAATTCGTCAGAACTATTAATAGCTTCTTTGGTCTAAGGTAGAAAACTGACACCGCTCGTG
>CM031607.1:31206008-31208508 GCA_018398815.1 Conus ventricosus | reverse complement strand
GTTGTTTCTTTGGATCCGTCAGCGAGGTGGAGAGGGGGGACAAGCTGCATGGGCAACAGTCTGTCCTCCATGTTACAATGCCCAGGCTTATATCCGTCCATCCATCCACACTCACTCACTTGCACCTACGACCTGGAGAGGACACTCCAGCTTCGTTGCTTGCGTCGACACAACACGGGAAGCAACAGATACCGGTTATAAGTCATCGCTCAGTTGGCGTAGAGCGTGACGCTAGGGGCTGCTTCCGACGGAGTGGGTGCAGACAACGACTCGTGGCCCTCTTGCCTTGGCTGCTTTGGAGTGGGGAAAATGAATGAGAACGGACAGCGACTGCTCACGTTTTGCGCCTGTCACGAACTGTGGATCGCTAACTCCTTCAAGACGAAGCTCACACAAAGTCGCCTGGAGACACCCGCGCTCAAAGCATTGGCACCAACTAGATATGATCCTGGTAAGACGCTCCGCTGTCAAAAACCTTCTCCATACTCGCTCTAACTATAGCGCGGACTGCGACACGGATCACTCTCTGGTATGCTGCAGGGTCAGGCTGCATCCAAAGAAGTTCCAGTGCTCAAAGAAACAAGGGAGCTTCCGCATCGACGCCAGTAATATATCTCAGCTAGATCTTGTGGAACAGTTCGCCGAGGCCTTTGAGAGAGAATATGATGCTTTGCTGCCCAGAGACTCTGCCACAGAAAGATGGGAAACTTTACGAGACACCATGCACCGCACTGCCCTGGCTACCTTTGGGAAGAAAACTTCGAAGTCTCACGACTGGTTTGAGGCCAAATCGAAAGAGATAACTATCGTTATTGAGGCCAAGCACACAGCACTCATTGAGTACAAGCGGTCACTCAACGAGAAGAACCTGCAGATCCTCAGGGCTGCCAGGAGCAAGGATAAGCTAACTGCCAGGCGCTGCGCCAGTGAGTACTGGACACAGCTCAGCGAGGAGATACAGACAGCCGTTGAGAGAAGCAACATCAGAGGATGTATAACGGCATCAAGAAGGCACTGGGGCCAATGCAGAGCACGACGGCTCCCTCAAATCGTCCACTGGGGAAGTAATAAATGCCTCAGCCAGCAGATGGAGAGATGGGTGGAGCACTACTCCGATTTCTACTCCTGAGAGAACACAGTGACCTCCACAGCCCTTGATGCCATCAAGTGCATGCCAGTCATGGAAGAGCTTGACATAGAACCGACCGTGGACGAACCCAGCAAGGCCATTGACAGCCTGGCATCAGGCAAGGCACCTGACAATGACGGTATTCTTCCAGACCTCATCAAACAGTGCAAGACTACCTTTCTACACCCTTTGCACACAGTCCTCTGTCAGTGCTGGAATGAGGGAGCTGTACCGCAGGACATGATGGATGCCAAGATTGTCACCCTGTACAAAAACAAGGGCGAGAGGAGCGACTGCAATAACCACAGAGGCATCTCTCTTCTCATTATCGTCGGCAAAGTCTACGCTCGGGTCCTCCTGAACCGCCTGCAGAGGCTGGCTAAACGTGCCTCCCCACAACCACAGTGTGGCTTTGGAGCAGAGAGATCCACGGTAGACACGGTCTTCTACCTTCGCCAACTTTAGGAGAAGTGCAGAGAGCAGCAGATGACCCTGTATGCCGCATTCATCGACCTCGCCAAGGTCTTCGATCTAGTCAGCAGAGATGGTCTTTTCAGGCTCTCCGAAAGATCGGCTTGCCCCCTCCCCCCCCCCCCCCCCCCCCCCCCCCCCCCCCCTCCCCCCTAAAAACTGCACAGCTTACTTGAGTTCTTCCACTCCAGCATGGAAGGGACTGTGCAGTTTAATGGCAACCTCTCCAAGCTCTTCGACATACGCAGTGGTGTCAAACAAGATTGAGTCCTCGCTCCCACCCTGTTTGGGATCTCTTTGCTCTCCTCCTGAGGTTTGCACTCAGCGCAGCTCAAGAGGGGATCTACCCTACCTGCGGACCAGATCAGATGGCAGTCTTTTCAATCTCGTCCGCCGAAGAACAAGCACAAAGGTTCGCGAAGCCTTCGTCAGAGGTATGCTGATTCCCGATGTTGCCGCTGTTGCGACCCACATCCAGAATGAATTGCAGTCGCTGGTGGACCGCTTCTCCCAGGCCTGCAAAGACTTTGGTCTGACTATCAGCCTAAAGAAGACAAATGGTCTGGGTCAAGACACGCCGTCACCACCGGCCATCACTATTGATGACTGTGAGCTTGATGCAATTCATCAGTTCACTTTCCTTGGGTCCACCATAACCGATAACCTCTCCATTGACACTGAGATTTACAAGAGGATCGGAAAGGCAGCCACAACTTTTGCTCGCCTCACACAAAGAGTATGGACAAATCCCAAGCTGACCACAAAGACACAGATGGATAACGCCTGCGTTCTTAGCACCTTGCTGTATGGCAGTGAGGCATGGACTACGCATGCTCGTCAGGAGAAAAGGCTCCATTCCTTCCACCTCAGAAGCCTCCGGCGTGTACTCGGCATCTCCCG
>CM031607.1:31196008-31198508 GCA_018398815.1 Conus ventricosus | reverse complement strand
GCAGCAGCAGTAATAGTAGTAGTAGCAGCAGTAGTTGTAGTGGCAACAGCAGCAGCAGCAGTAGTAATAGTAGTAGAGATTGTAGTAGTAGTAGTAGTAGTAGTAGCAGCAGCAGCAGCAGCAACAGTAGCTGTGGCAGCAATAGTTGTAATAGTAATAACAATAGTTATATTTATGCTTTGACGATTTATTCAATTTGCCTCGCCTGGAAATTTCTCGGGAGTCATTTGGGGTCTCTTACAATCTCTTGAAATAAAAAAAAAAAATTCTAATCCTGGATTGCAACATTTGTGTTTGGTGCTGACAGTCAAGTGAATACAATTGCATTTAGAAAGCATGTCCGACCATAATAGCAAACACACACACACACACACACACCACACACACACACACACACACACACACACACACACACACACTCACACACACACACACACACACACACACACACACACACACACCACACACACACACACTCAAATCACTTGTCTCCATCCATGTAAATTGACTGCCGCCTGAAAGAAGAAGAGAACGCAGCTACTGAAAATAAAGAAATGCATATGAAAAAAGAAAGAAATTGACGTCGAACGATGTGATTTTTCAATAGGAAAAAACAAACAAGCAAACGAACAGTTTACGAATGAACACACAATCAACTTCTCTGATGAGCAATGAAGGAAAAACAATTCTAAAAGATAACTTGGCAAATGTTTGAGTTTTCTCATCCTTTAAATCACTATTCTTAGTTCTACCAAGTGCTTAAGAATTCAAAATAATGGCATTCTTCACAAGTACAACTAACAGCTATTACACGATTGCCACCAGCTATAAAGATGTGCCCTACCTATTTCCTTTGGTTTTTTCAAACATTTTATGAGGAAAACAAAAGACTAATGGTTGTATCTACTTTGGTCTTAGTTTTCACTGTCACAGCCCTCGGCGCCGAAGAAGAGGAACGCTCCAAAGGATTACAGCTTCATGTCTTCAGAAGGATCTAACTCTCCCACCACTTTAAAGTTCAGCTTGTTGGTCTTTTTTTTTAATGGACCCCGTGCTCACTAACCTTTAACACTACCTGTTTATACCATTCTGGTCGGTGAAATGTTGTGTAGCCGCAGGACACAGGGGGGATAAAAGGTATGTTGAACGGAGCAGACACAACTGGTGCGTTGTAGTCGGGCTTGTATGTTGTCATTCGTGTCTCCCATTCGCTGGGCGATCTGGGAACACCGACTTTTATTCTCTATACCACTGTGGGTTTTTATGCAAGATTCTGCCCGAGGTGTATGTCTCCTGCTGGCCTTAAAATGGCTCTGGTTTTGTGTGTTTATTGCGCAACTGCGTGTGCACTCTCCTGTGGTTCCTTATCGACCGTGTAGTAGTGTGTACCTGTCTTGTGTCTGTGTGTTTGTTTGTTTGTTTGTTTGCCTCTGCTTTCCTTGGGTATGTATATTTGTGTGTCTATGACACTGTCTGCTTGTTGTGACCCCCCCCCCCCCCCTCCCCCTCTGTCTGTTCGATGTCTTTTTTTTGTCTCTATCTTCCAGTTTCTCTCTCTCTCTCACTCTCTGTGTTTCTCATTATCTCTCTCTATGTCTGTCTGTCTGTGTGTCTGTCTGTCTGTGTCTGTCTGTCTGTCTGTCTGTCTCTCTGTCTGTCTGTCTGTCTCTCTCTCTCTCTGTGTTCTGCTTATATACTGGTGTGATATAATTCTCTTTACTTCTGGCAACATTGTCACTGCTTCCACTGCCTGCCCTTTTGGCCTGTTCTGTTATTGTCAATGTTCTACTTTTAGTCGTGAGGGTCGGGTGGTGGCCCCCATTTGACCCATGAGAATGGTTCATTGGAACACACACGCCTGTTTGCAACGCTCAGCACCGGTAGAGTCGTGTGTGAACTGCAGAAGGGCCCAGTTCTCTCTGTCTCCCTCTTCAGTACACGAGAGAGAGAGAGAGAGAGAGAGAGAGAGAGAGAGGAGAGAGAGAGAGAGAGAGAGAGAGAGAGAGAGAGAGAGAGAGAGAGAGAGATGGAAGGCCGGCGAAAGAGAGAAGGACTGAGTACCAATTCTGACACGTTGTGCATTACGTCTTTGCAGGTCTGGTATCAGGGGGTAGAACTGACAGCATAATACATTTTCCAATCTGACATACAATATCTATCTATCTATCTATCTATCTATCTATCTATCTATCTATCTATCTATCTATCTATCTATCTATCTATCTATCTATCTATCTGTATCGATACGTAGGTCTCCTGTGATCGAGAATGTCGTCAACGGGCTGAAAGGAACAGCAGCGGTAGCTCGGGCATCCAATACACCTGCTTTCTTATCCGTCAACTATCTGTTGTTCTGCCGACTTGCGTGTCCGCACGATCGTTCTGATCATTGTTCTTTGTAAGCTTGAACGGCGTCTTGACAACACAAGAGTCCTCCGGTAAGCAAGAGCTACCGTTCCGCACATTCTCGATCCCCTTTACAGGTCTGGTGTCAGGGGGT
>CM031607.1:31186008-31193508 GCA_018398815.1 Conus ventricosus | reverse complement strand
GTGTGTGTGTGTGTGTGTGTGTGTGTGTGTGTGTGTTCAGTTCAGTACAGTTCAGTTCAGTGGTTTGTTTAATGTCTTGTCATCGTCAGATGATAATTGTCAGATGAAATTTATTAAAAAAAAAATCATGTCATTCACTATCTTCGAATAAATGACCTTCTCTTTAGCTGACATCACATTTAAGACCTCCTCGCTCACCCGTGATCCTATCTTTTCGCCAGGTGTTCCCCCCCCCCCCCCCCCCCCCCCTGACCAAGTAGTCCCATTTCTTTCTTTTTAATCTGTCCGCTTGGAACCACGGGGCATGAACCTTGGTGGGCATACGAAAGAAAAGATGGTCACTCAACTTTCAGACGCAACAAAAATTTCGAGATCAAACTGATTGTGCCTGTCTGTGAATACTCGACTTATTCAGCTAAACCTTGGCGCATTAATTAAAAGTGCGCAGCCACATCGTGCCCTCTTGATGTTGTCTGCCGGGGTGGTCTCTCTCTCTCTCTCTCTTTCTTCCTGTCAATTCCGGACAGCTTCCGTCCCGAAAACTTCCGGTTCCGGACGACTCGGAGCTTAAGGAGTGGAGAAAAGGGTTGAAATTGTCGGGGGGTGGGATGGGAGAGGAAATAAATAGTGTGTGTGTGTGTGTGTGTGTGTGTGTGTGTGTGTGTGTGTGTAGAAATGAAAAGGAGTATAGACAGTGGGTTGAGTAAGGTTACATTAAAGATTTATTTCCTATTCGTACGCTGCGTGGAACGCAGAGTACAAACAGAAGGAACAGAACTGTTTTCTTACTAATTAAGTTGCGCGCGTTTCCACAGTGAATGTATATTTGCATGTAGGCCATGTTTTCTGTCTTTCCGCCGAGAGAAAAAACAACAACAAAAAACCCTGCTACATGGAAACCTATGAGAAATATTATCGCTTTGGGACACCTAATTCTTTCACAATACCTACCACACCTTGTAAAATTCGTTTCATGAATGTACTGTAAACCTGTTCTCTTTTTGCCGCACTTTTTCTTCTTTTTGTTTTCATTTAAAAAGAAACCAGTGTGTTGACATGCTCGTCACAACTGTCAATAATATCTTGAAAAAAGTAACATCTTGTTCGTCTTAAAAACAAGAAGCATGACGTTAGCTTCAATAAGACCGGTTTTCAAGACACGGACGTGGCAGTCTTCTGTGTTAAAACAGAAACATCACCGAGCTGATCCTCAGACCTTTTGCATTGCTTGTTTTGCTGAAGAGACATCGTCACGTTTGACTTCTATGACAGACTGTCTGCTCCTGTTTGACATATGTGTTGCTTAATACCGTGGTCGATTTGTCTCTCTCTCTCTCTCTCTCTCTCTCTCTCTCTCTCTCTCTCTCTCTCTCTCTCTCTCTTGTGTGTGTGCGTGCGTGCGTGCGTGCGTGTGTTCGTGCGTGCGTGCGTGCGCGCGCGTGCAAGTCTGCACCCAAGTTGATACTATTCTCGATTTTCTTTCAGTCGTAATTCGAGGTTCATGTCCCCAGCTGTTCTAGTCTTTAAATGGCTCTGCTGTATGTCCATGGCTGTATGTCGCCAGCTGTTCCAGTCTTTAAATGGCTCTGCTGTATGTCCATGGCTGTATGTCGCCAGCTGTTCTAGTCTTTAAATGGCTCTGCTGTATGTCCATGGCTGTATGTCCCCAGCTGTTCTAGTCTTTAAATGGCTCTGCTGTATGTCCATGGCTGTATGTCGCCAGCTGTTCCAGTCTTTAAATGGCTCTGCTGTATGTCCATGGCTGTATGTCCCCAGCTGTTCTAGTCTTTAAATGGCTCTGCTGTATGTCCATGGCTGTATGTCGCCAGCTGTTCTAGTCTTTAAATGGCTCTGCTGTATGTCCATGGCTGTATGTCCCCAGCTGTTCTAGTCTTTAAATGGCTCTGCTGTATGTCCATGGCTGTATGTCGCCAGCTGTTCCAGTCTTTAAATGGCTCTGCTGTATGTCCATGGCTGTATGTCCCCAGCTGTTCTAGTCTTTAAATGGCTCTGCTGTATGTCCATGGCTGTATGTCCCCAGCTGTTCTTGTCTTTAAATGGCTCTGCTGTTTGTCCATGGCTGTATGTCCCCAGCTGTTCTTTAAATGGCTCTGCTGTATGTCCATGGCTGTATGTCCCCAGCTGTTCTAGTCTTTAAATGGCTCTGCTGTATGTCCATGGCTGAAATGTGGGCCTTCGCCACTAAACCCTCACCGACCATTAAACTCTGTATAGATCTGCCTCTGTGTCTGTCTCCATTTGCCTGCTTATAACCCTTCGTCTGCTTAACTGTCTGTGTTCCGAACTACCATGTAAAGAAATATATACAATGATGCTTCTTCGGACCGTGTATCTCACTGTCTGTCTGTTCGTCTGTTTGTCTGTGTGCTTGATATTTCATAAGAACAAGATAGAGCAGTAACGTATCAGATTAGTTTGATCTTTTTTCACAAAGGTTTGCGCTTTGGTTGCTGTCCCTTCCACTTGTTTTCCAAACAGCAAGACGACCACACATCATTCAATCGTTCTCTCAGCAGAGTCGAAACGACCTGACATGGTTTTCATGGCTGTCTTCGACCTCTCGTCCCATTTGTTTCTTCCAGCTGACAGCTCATCCAATTCTACATTATTTCAGAATAATCACAGCGATTTGTCGTGCATACAATCTCAGAGGTGTGTGTGTGTGTGTGTGCGTCCGTGCGTGCGCAGCATGTGTACGGGCGCGTGCGTGCGTGCGTGCGTGCGTGTGTGTGTGTGTGTGTGTGTGTGTGTGTGTGTGTGTGTGTGTGTGTGTGTGTGTGTGTGCATGCGTGCGTGCGTGCGTGTGTGTGTTTTTTTTTTTTTTGTGTGTGTGTGTGTGTGTGTGTGTGTGTGTGTGTGTGTGTGTTGTGCGTGCGCGCGTGCGTGATTGCGCGAGTGTGTGTGTGTGTGTGTGGGGGGGGGGGGGGGGGGGGGGGGGCGTGCGTGCGTGCATGTGTGCGTGTGTGCGTGGTGTGTGTGTGTGTGTGTGTGTGTGTGTGTGTGTGTGTGTGTGTGTGTGTGTGTGCATGTGTGTGTGTGTGATTTACGCCCATACACTGTTTTGCAACTATTCAAACCTGAGTAATGTTCACAGTGCGATAAACAAGAACGTAGTTCTACTGTCTTTGCTTGCGTCTCTCTCTCTCTCTCTGTCTAACGTGCGTCAGTGCGTGTGCATATGCAAGTGAACATTTGCATTCTAGGCATATAACGAAAGATAAAATGAAACAAGTTAAGAACAAGCAAACTTTGCTGAAATCACAATCTTATTCATTTTGGGGGAAAAAACCCACCTTTTTTCTGAAGAGATTCCCTCTGCAACTTCTCAACATTGCTTCTTGCGCGTAGACATGAAGTAAATCTAGCCCATATTGCCCTGCTCTTGTTTTAGCAACAAAAAAAAAAAAAAAAAAAGAAAAGAAAAAAATGTCGACATGTTCCGTATTGGAGTCAACAGTTTTATTCATTAGAAGAAGGAACGTTACACCTCTTTTGTCTTAAAAAAACAAAAACAAAAAAAACACACCAGCGTGCAATGACGTCAAGTACAGTTAGACTGCGGTTCTCTAGACACAGACGTGACAGTTTTCTGTACTTAAATAGAAACATCATTACTGACCTGGATCATCCAGCGTTTTCCTTTTTTTTCTTTTTTTGTCTGTTTGTTTGATGTTTGCTGAAGCAGCATCCCTTTTTTTTTTAATGGAAGATCTATTTGTTGCATGATTGACTTGCTCTCTGTCTGTCTGTCTGTCTGTCTCTCTGTCTCTCTCTCTCTCTCTCTCTCTCTCTCTCTCTCTCTCTCTCTCTCTCTCTCTCTCTCTCTCTCTCCCTCTCTGTGTGTCCTGTCTTTTCATCCTATTGATTATGATGATGATGATGGACGATCCTTGTCTTTATTATCATTCTCGTTATTTATTATTATTATTATTTATTATTATAAATTTTATTATTATTATTATTATTATTATTATTTTTTATTACTATTATTATTTTTTATCATTGTCTTTATTATCATCACTATTATTATCATTATCATTATTATATTATTTTCATTATTGTTATTATTATTATTATTACTGTCATTATTATGATTATTACAGGATGGTAAGGAAAAGGAAGGGAAGTTGGCAGATTTTTAGACTGGATAAATGCGTGTATAAATACAAATATTGAAAATCATGCCTTAAAGGTGCAAACGCCGCTACCATAGAGAAATAATGGCCTGTTGGTCTCTTTTTCCTTTCGAGCAGAGAAACTACAAATAACATAACTAGGGCTGCTTCAGGGCTGATGATGACAATATTGTTTGACTCGGGGTCCTAGGTAGCGAGATGGCGGGAAGTCTACACAAGATGATACCTTCTGGACTGGATGTTACTGTGAATTAATGACAAGGGTACCTTGGATGGTGAGGTAAACGCATTGAGGACTCTTGACGGCTTGCGGTCTGTACTACTTTTGTTGTTTGTGGATGAGCGCGTGCAGCCACAGAGCGTCAAATGCGCAGGACATGGAACTGCTGTCGTACTCATTGCAGCAGCTTTAGGCTCGCGACCAGTACCAAATAGAAGTCTTGTGCCAGCCTGCACCTCAGAAGTAGCACGTGGAACCAGAACTCACTATCCAAGGGGAAGCTTCCTAGATTCTTGACAGCTGCACACGGCTCAGCAATACACTGTCCAGGTCTTTGGAAACTGATAATAGGGTGGACGCTCGGAGGAGGAGGACGGGGATTGAGGGGGGAAGGGGGGGGATGGAGAAAGTAAAGGGGGAGGAGGGGGGGGGTTATTTGATTAGAGTGGCAATGGGGTTACGTTGAGGTTTATTTTTCTTCCAGGTTGCGTGGAGGATTCGTTGTTGAAAGAAGAGGAAGGTGGTCTGTATTTTGGTCTGGGACTCGTCGGGTGTGATGGTAATATGAACATATGTTTGTGTGTCTTTCCACCCTCTGCCAAAGGTAAGTAACAAACAAGCCGCCAGAAAACATTTGAAAATTCCACCTTTGCTCATTTTAGGACTATTTATTGTGAAACAATTTCACACTGAAACTTTAAAGACTGCTTAAATCACACATACACTTAAGCACATCTCACGTGTTCATACTGCTGCTCCAGTCTTTCTCCCATAGATTAAATAAAAACATGATGCGAAGCATATAAAACGTACTCCCAGTTTTCCAAACCGTTATAAATCGGCCAAGTGCTTTGTGAGGTATGAAATAAAGGCAAAATAACGGTTTTAACGGTTATTTAACCGATGTACACTTTTGAAACTGGTATTTTAGTCCTCACTGGGTTAAAGCCTGTGTACATACCAAATTTCATCCAAATCGGACAATATGTCAAGAATAAACGGTTTTTAACGGCCAGATTTTGAAACACTACATGGAAGTGCCATTTGTGTGTGATAACCTTTCTATATACAAAATTTCATTAACACCACCAATATATAAAAGAAATAACGGCAAAATAACGGTTTTAACGGTTATATAACCGATATACACTTTTGAAACCGGTATTTTAGTCCTCACTGGGCTAAAGCCTGTGTACATATCAAATTTCATCCAAATTGGACAATATGTCAAGAATAACGGTTTTTAACAGTCAAATTTTGAAACACTACATAGAAGTGCCATTTGTATGTGATAACCTTTCTATATACCAAATTTCATTAAAATCCACCAATATATAAGAAATAACGACAGAATAACGGGTTTTTAACGGTTGCTTAATCCATTTTCAGCATTACATCACTTACATATGGACAGAGGCTCCGATTTGTCACAAGATCATCCAAACCACTTATGAATTGGCCAAGTACTTTCTGAGATATTCCATAAAGAAGAAAAAGCGTTACAGGCCGTTACACCCGTTAGTAACGGATTATAGCGGTAAACTAAAACATCGGGCATCATCTGTGGCCCATAATGAACATACTTACACATTTTCAGAAGATCGACCCAGTAGTTTTGTCTGGAGCGAGTGGAACACATTTTGACCACGGACACACAGACAAACAGACAGACAGACACACACACAGACAGCATTTCTTCGTTCCCATTCTAAAGTACTCCTGTTCTATAAGAATGGGAGTACAAAAAAAAAGATTGCGAGCATATAAACGTACTCCAGTTTTCCATACCGCTTATAAATCGGCCCAGTGCTTTGTGAGATAAGAATATAGGCAAAATAACGGTTTTTAACGGTTATTCAACCGATGTACACTTTTGAAACTGGTATGTTAGTCCTCACTGGGCTAAAGCCTGTGTACATACCAAAATTTCATTAAAATCGGACAATATGTCAGAATAACGGTTTTTAACGGTCAGATTTTGAAACACTGCATGGAAGTGCCATTTGTGGTGGTGACCTTTCTATATACAAAATTTCATTAAAATCCACCAATTATATAAAAAATAACGGCAAAATATACGGTTTTTTCGGTTATATAACCGATATACACTTTTGAAACCGGTTATTTTAGTCCTCACTGGGCTAAAGCCTGTGTACATACCAAATTTCATCCAAATCGGACAATATGTCAAGTTTATAACGGTTTTTAACGGCCAGATTTTGAAACACTACATGGAAGTGCCATTTGTGTGTGATAACCTTTCTATATACAAAATTTCATTAAAACCCACCATATATAAAAATAACGGCAAAATAACGGTTTAACGGTTAATATAACCGATATGCACTTTTGAAACCGGTATTTTAGTCCTCACTGGGCTAAAGCTGTGTACATATCAAATATTTAATCCAAATCGGACAATATGTCAGGAATAACGGTTTTTACGGTCAGATTTTTAAAACACTATATAGAAGTGCCATTTGTGTGTGATAACCTTTCTATATACCAAATTTCATTAAAATCCACCTATATATAAAAGAAATAACGGCAGAATAACGGTTTTTAAGGTTGTTTAACCCATTTTCAGCTTACATCATTAATATGGAAGGGGTCATTTGTCACAAGATATCCAAACCGTTTTTAAAATTTGGGTCAAGTACCTTCTGAGTTTTTCCAAAAAGAAGAAAAACCGTTTACGGGCCCCGTTACAAACCGTTAGTAACGGTTTAAAAAACGGGGGCAAACTAAAAATCGGGATCTCCGTGCCCAAATGAACTCCTGCAAATTTTCAAAAAGGTGGGCCCAATTTACTTTCTGAGATATTCCATAAAGAAAAAAAGCGTACGGCCGTTACAGCCGTTAGTAACGGTGCAACGGAAACTAAAACGTGGGGATCATCTTGACCCATAATGAACATACCTGCAAATTTTAGAAAGATCGCCCCAGTAGTTTTGAACCGGACACCATTTTGACCACGGACAACGACAGACAGCAGCAGACACCACACACACACCAATACGGGACGGCATTTCTTCTTTCCCCATTCTAAGTACTCCCTTTTCTTTAAGAACGGGAGTCATAAAAACAAGATGCGAAGCATATAAAGTCTCCAGTTTTTCCAAA
>CM031607.1:31168508-31181008 GCA_018398815.1 Conus ventricosus | reverse complement strand
CTCCCTCTGTCTCTTTATGGTTGTCTCTCTCTACCTCTCTGTCTCTTTGTCTTTCTCTCTATCTCCACTCTCTCTTCCTATCTCCTCTCCTCTCTTCTCTCGTCTCTCTCTCTGTCTCTCTGTCTCTCTCTCTCTGTCTTTGTCATCCCCTCATTGTCTGTGTCTGTCTGCTCACTCACAGTGTGTGTATGTGTGCGAGCGTGTGGGCTTGCGTGCAATCGTGCGTACGTGGAACCGTGCGTGCGTGCGCGCCGCCACGCGCATGTGTGTGTGTGTGTGTGTGTGTGTGTGTGTGTGTGTGTGTGTGTGTGTGTGTGTGTGTGTGTGTGTGTGCGCGCGTGCTTGTGCGTGTGCAAGACTGCACCTAAGTTAATACTGTCGTCGATGTTTATGTGAGTCGTAATCGGAGGTTCATGTCCACAGCTGTTCGTTAAACAGCTGTTTTATGTCCATGGCTCAAATGTGGGCCTTCTCCTCTGGACCCTCGTCGACCATTAAACTCTCTCTATATATTTTTCTCTGTGTCTATCTCCGTCTGTCTGCTTGTACCTCCTTTACTGTCTGCCTGTTTGTCTGTCCTGCTGATTAAAATAATTTTATGTAGAACAATGGAGATATGGAGAATAATGGAGATATGTAGAACAATGGAGATATGGAGAATAATACGGCATTTGGCCCTTTGTCTCACTGTCTGTTTCTCTGTCTGTCTTTCCGTGTGTTGGAAATTTCCTGAGAATAAGAGCGAGCAATGGAGAGGGATGCTGCAAGAGAGAGAGAGAGAGAGAGAGAGAGAGAGAGAGGAGAGAGAGAGAGAGAGAGGAGAGAGAGAGAGAGAGTGTGTGTGTGTGTGTGTGTGTGCCTATGTGTATGCCTGTGCATGCGCGCGCGCGCGCGTGTGTGTATGTGTGCGTGCTTGTGTGTTTGGTGTGTGTGTGTGTGTGTGTGTGTGTGTGTGTGTGTGTGTGTGTGTGTGTGTGTGTGTGTGTGTGTGTGTGTGCGTGCGTGCGTGTGTGTGTGTGTGTGCATGTGCGCGATTGTGTGTGTGTGTGTGTGCGTGCGCGCGCTTGCTTTTATGCTTGTGCTTGTGAGCGCATATTCACAAGTTTAAAACAGCTGTTTAGGCGACAACAACGATAAATGCCTTATACATATTACAGATACTCTCTCCCTCTCTCTATCTCTCTGTGTTTGTCTGTCGGCAGAAATGTCGCTTTCAATATCAATACTGTACAACAATTTTCGGGATCTACATTTACCGTCGCAATGACATTTAATGTAACATGTCAGATCAGTTAGATTTTAGAAACGTGTGCGTTTTACCTCCTATCTTCTCCCATCCACCTATTTCTTTCGTCATTAAGCTTTTAAAAAGGACAAGACGACAATACATCATTCAGTCATTTTTTCAACATAGTCGAAACGACCTGACATTATTTACCTGGATTATCTCTTTTCTTTACGTTCAGATTACAGTTTATCCAATTTCATAATACTACAAAACAAATCGCAGCGATTTTTATACCATCACTGAGGTGTGTGTGTGTGTGTGTGTGTGTGTGTGTGTGTGTGTGTGTGTGTGTGTGTGTGTGTGTGTGTGTGTGTGTGCATGTGTGCGTGCGTGCGTGCGTGTGTGCGTGCGTACGTGTGTGTGTGTGTGTGTGTGTGTGTGTGTGTGTGTGTGTGTGTTTGTGTGTGTGTGTGTGTGTGTTTTTGAGTGTGTGTGTGTGTGTGTGTGTGTGTGTGTGTGTGTGTGTGTGTGTGTGTGTGTGTGTGTAATGTCATCAATGCACCTATGTAACACACACACACACACACACACACACACACACACACACACACACACACACGCGCGTACACAGGAACACGCAGACATGCACGCACTTGCGCGCGCGCGTGTGTGTGTGTGTGTGTGTGTGTGTGTGTGTGGTGTGTGTGTGTGTGTGTGATATAAGCCCTTACACTGTTTTGCGTTGATTCAAGTTCGATTAATATGTAAGGCCTTAGAAGTAAGAAACAGTTCTGTCTCTGTCTTTGCCTGTCTTGTCTATTTGCATCTCCGTCCCCCTCTCTCTCTCTCCGTGATGCCCATCCAATGTGTGTTTATTTGTTAATGTACATATGCATACTTGTGTTCTGGGCGAATTATTTCAACATCTATCAAAGGTAGCGAACAAATTAAGTTCCAGCAAACCTTGGTGAAATACCTACGCCACTCACTTTGGAAAAACAAAGTCAAAGTCTTAACAATTTCCCTGTGCATTTTCTCAGATAGTTTCGTGAATGCAGACATCAACTAAAGCTAGTCCATGTTGCGCTGCATTTGTTTTAGCAGTTTTCTTTTTCTTGAAAGCAGGAAATACGTCCACACGTTCGTCATCACAGTCAACAATTTCTTCGTTAGCAAGAAGGAAAGTAACACTTCTTTTTGTCTTCAAAGGAAAAAAATGTGAGTGGCTGACGTCATTTACAAACTTCGGTTCTCTAGACGACAGACGACGCCACAGTTAAGTAACAAGTTAGCCACCAGGACACTTTTTTTTTTATGAAGCTACAACTTTATACTTATTTTAGGACAGTTATGATTACGTAGCTCCCCACTTAAACTTTTTTTTAAAAAACTGCCTCAAATCACGCTTACGCTAAGCACATCACACCTGTTCATACTTCTCCAGTGTTGCCACTGATTTAAAAAGAACAAATGTGTCGACAAGTTCGTCAGAACTCTCAATACTTTCCTTGGTATTAGAAGGAAAATTGACACCACTGGTATCTTGGGGAATGACGTCAGTCGCAGTAAGGCTATGTTTTCAGGTAGGTGAATAATCACAGTTTTGTGTGGTAAAAAAAAAAGACATGACATTAGTATTGAACTGAATGGTCTCACTTTCTCTCTGTCTCTTTTTGCCTTTTTATGTCATTTTCTTTCATTTTCTGACAGTTTTGCTTCTCAGCTGGTTTGATCTCTCTCTCTCTCTCTTCTCTCTCTCTCTCTCTCTCTCCTCTCTCTCTCTCTCTCTCTGTGTGTGTGTGTGTGTGTGTGTGTGTGTGTGTGTGTGTGTGTGTGTGTCTGTGTGTGTGTCTGTGTGTGTGAGTGTGCATGCGCATATATAGTTGTCTCTGTGTGGTGTATTAATCTGTCAGCTCTGTGTAATGTTAACAATGCACCTACGTAACACACACCACACCACACACACACACACACACACACACACACACACACACACACACACACACACACACAGGCGCGCGCGCGCGCGCGCGTAAAACAGGAACACACAGACATGCACGACTTGCGCACGCGCGCGTGTGTGTGTGTGCGTGCATGTCTGTGTGTTCCTGTGTACGCGCGTGTGTGTGTTACGTAGGTGCATTGATAACATTACACACACACACACACACACACACACACACACACACACACACACACACACACACCATGGTACCACCCTAAACCAACCATCACACTCGCCTCTTCGCCACTTACACCATCCATCCCATCAATCACCGTCATCAATATTCGGGTGAAGAAGAGGACCCTGGCCTCCAATCAATCCTCAGGCCACAGTCCCTCCTCCCCCCCCCCCCCCCCCCCTCCACCACCCACTAACCTGATCAGTGGACTTTGAAGTCGACCCACGTCACCGAGCGAGGGGTGTCATCCTTATCCGTCTGATGCCCCGCCTTATCCTCTTCCTTCTATTCCTTCCTTCCTTCCAGCTGTATTTTTCTTCCTCCTTTTCTTTCCCTGCGTCGAGACTTGCATTGCTTATCGCAACAGAGCATAAACACACTGTGAAACAACTGTCCATTTATCTTTACAAAGCATTCAAGTTGCGTTCTGTTCCGGTTTTCTTGATTATATACTAAACATGTTGTTAATTATGCATTTGTGTTTTGAAGTTACTTTACCCCTTCTTGAGGGGCAATGCCCTATCCATGAATACATTTTCCCGTGCCCTTTCCCGTTTCCTGTGTCGCCGACGCCCTATCTGCTACTAGCCCTGTAGGTGCGGGTTGGTTTCATCCTGCTCTGTTCCTGAGGCTTCGTGTAAGAATGTGTAATTTTTAAGCCAGAGAGAGAGAGAGAGAGAGGGAGAGGGGAGAGAGGGGGTGTTGTGGTGGCTGGAATTGGGGTTGAAGGGTGGGGAGGAATGAGGGGGGTGAGGGCAGGGTGACGTCCTTAGTAGAAGTTTTGAATCGTCATTAGAAAGTAGTTACATATCAGAATCAAAAACTTACTTGGAGAATATTTCGACAAGGTCGCCCTGTCTTCTTCAGCTCACTGTTGCTGTTGTGGCGCGAGGCTCAAGTAAGTTTTTGATTCTGAGTATGTAACTACTTTTCTAATGTCGAATCCAGAACCCAGAAACCATATTCTTTACTTTGAATCGTCGATAAAAGGGGGTGGGGGGTGGGTGGGGGCGGAGAGGGGGAGCAGGTGGGATGGGGGGGGGGGGGGGGGGGGGGGGGGGGGGGCATGAGACTGTACAACTGTTGGGAAAGGGTGTGGAGAAAGGTTAGAGGGGGCGAGGAGCGGTGGAGAAGAAAGGGAAAGAAAGGAGCGGGGGGGGGGGGGGGGGGGGGGGGGGGGGGGAAAGAAAGTCGTGTGCGGATGGAAACGGGACGAGAGCGCGTGAGGGAATGGGGGAAAGGGGAGGGGGGGGGATTCGGGTTCTTTGGCTATGTTATTCCTTGTTGGAGAGAATTGGATTGGAGGGAAGGGGGGTGATGGTGGTGTTACCTCTCTTAATCCTTCCGTCGCTTCCTCCGGTAGCATTTGAAACACCCTAACAGGGCACTCTGAAGAGAGAAGAGAGAGAGAGAGAGAGAAGAGAGAGGAGAGAGGAGAGAAGAGAGAGAGAGAAGAGAGAGGAGAGGAGAGAGAGAGAGAGAGAACTCAGAACTCAGATGGTTTTTACTTCATATAAAGGCCATTGCCCCTTATGAAGGGGGGTATGGAGAAAGTAAAAACAATGTATGAACATTACATAACACATCAAAGACTGGATAAATTCTCTTTTCACAAAAGTCATAACTGATCGAATTAAAAATGCCTTGAACAAGTAAATTGAGAGATTTCTGATTTACACTTTCTTTTGAGATGCCTAAGCCGATTTAAACCCGAAATTGACAGGATCCCTGAAAAACTTAACTGGTATATATTGCGCTCTTAGACTAGATAACTTGCAGCAGCATAAAAAAAAATTTGCAAATCGTCTTCTTTTCCATCATTGCAAAGTGGAAAGTCAGATCCATTCCAGCATGTTTACGTAGCGATACTGTGCTGTGTAATATCTGAAATTCCAAGTCGAAATTTGGTCATAATTAACTTCAAGTGTTTGCCTAAATCCATTTGCAGATAAAGTTTGACATCGTGAACTGTACAAAATGTCCAATACATGGTAAATCTATCGTTTATTTTTGCGTGAGCGTCCCATTCTTGCCACCTGCACGCAATTCAATTTTCTTTAAATTCACAAAGAATAATCTATCATTCTGCACACCTTGGTTCATCCAAACATAACAAACCAAATTTGTATAACTGACTACGGTATTTGGACACCCAGTTTTTTATCTCTTACATCTAGGTCAATATAAAATCAAAATAAGCTTTCCGTGGTAATCTATAATCATTCATTTTAGTTAATTTTAACCAGAAATCGAATACAGTTTAAATACGATTTTATGTAAATAGGATATCTATTGGTTCTCCATAGACAAGGTCATTGGGTGTTCGCTTTTTCGACTCCTAAAAACTTCTTTAAGGAAAAAAGATGTACTTTTTCGCATTGACGGGCTGCAAGTCTAGCCCCAAAAGTTCTGCCCCGTACTGAGCAAGGGGGTTTGAACCTGGAATCAAATAACTTCAACAAAAAATTTCTAAACTAGAATTCTTCAAAACATGAGTTTTCTCATAATAAAAAGCAGGCTTTCTTTGCTTTACTTACAGGTCATTGCATGCTAATGTGAAGCTGAGTTTTGTTGAAAACAATATACCCAAGTTTTTTATAAGCATTTACCACAGGCATCACAGCATGGCTATAGTCCAATGCTCTCTTGCTGCTAAATAACCACCTTTTCTGAACACAATTATATTGCTCTTACTTAAATTCATTTTCAAATCAAGAGAAAAAGCTGCGCGTTGCAGACTATTTAATGGGTTTGCAAACCAATAATTGTCTCTGATAACAGTACAACATCATCTGCGAGTAGCAAGATAAAGGAGCTAAAATAGTCGATTGTAAACATTGCACCATGTTTACCATTTTAAATTATTTCTATGGCAAGTTCCATTAAAAAAAAAAACAAAGAAAATAAAACCGGACTGCACACATCACCTTGTTTAAAACCATAAGTGCACTTGATAAAATCAGTTAATTTATAACACACCGTATCTTAACTTTTACATTATTATACTTTACTTTTATTGCAATGGTATAGATTCCCAAATTATACCATTTTTTACTAGAATGACCAAAGAAATTTTCCCTGTTTATAGTATCAAAAGCTTTTTCAAAATCAATAAAGGGCAAATATATTTTCTGTCAAAAGAGAAACTGTTTTTGAACAAGAGCTAACAAAGTAAACATGTGATCAATAGTCGAAAAATTTCTTTTTAAACCCCTGCTTGGTTTTTCCCAGTAATGTTATTTTTTTTAAACCCCACTCTTGTAAACGATGATTAATAACTGTATTATAATTTTACTACTAATATTGCATAGCGAAATGCCCCTGTAATTGTTAGGATTGTTGACATCACCTTTTTTGTACAGAGGAAATACAATACTTTCTGTCCATGTGTTAGGGAATTTTACCTTTCTGAAAAAAGCATTAAAGAATTGACAAAGAAATCTGCAACACAATCATGCATTTTTTAACAAACTCTCCAATTATTCCATCCGGTCCAGCAGCTTTTTTTCATTTTAATCTTTCTAATTGCTAAAAGAACTTCCTTTTTTGAAATTGGTCGA
The DNA here is from genome assembly GCA_018398815.1 of Conus ventricosus. Lineage (NCBI taxonomy): Eukaryota > Metazoa > Mollusca > Gastropoda > Neogastropoda > Conidae > Conus > Conus ventricosus. The sequence goes on along the minus strand of CM031607.1, from coordinate 31,174,037 downwards.
TTAAATAACTTATTTCATCAATTAAATTCTTTCATCATCTGCTTCACTTTCTTTTTCGAGTAAATTTTTTAAAGGTGTTGAAACCAGTCATCCAGAGTGATATCATTACTAATGTGTTTTCTTTTACATGAAAATTTTTTTTACATTTTCCCAGAAATTTGCTTTTTATTATTCACAGAAGATAACAATTCATTTAACAACGACTTATGAAAATCATTCTCTTTGCGTTTTACAGATGCTTTTTTACTCTTACGTGCAATGCAAAAAGCATTTTCGTCTTCATTGGATCTCCTGTTCGACGGGCTGTTATGTTAAAGCTTTCTTAAATTTTCTTTGTTGTTTTACATTCATATCGTACCAGTCATCTGATTTATCTTGTCACCAGTGCTGATCTGCTTATTCATGCATTTAGCGCATCGCTTAATCAATATTAAAAATAGACAAAGCTTTGTCAATATCATAGTCGATTAAACGTACAGCCAGCCCTTTAAAGTTCTACGAGATTCCTCAGAGTGCATTGAGTTAATAAACACTGGCGCTGCATCATTGTTCCAGACTATCTTATTTAATGTTTGCTTTTACATCTGGAGATTTCATACTGCCCTGCTCTTCCGAAAACTTTAAGTGTAAATTTAAGTGGCATATGATCTGAATGAAAATATCATGAAAATGAGTTCACACAAGGATTTTAAATATGGCAACAAGTCATTTGACATGAAAAAGTAATCATTCACAATTGCCTGGGAAACTGAGATGTATGTGTAGCAACCATAGTGGTCGCCATTAATGCACCATTTTAAAATACGTAAATCAATGTAGTACATAAAATTAACTAAGCTTACCATATTTATTCAGCACTTTTTCTTGAGAATTCCTTTGCTGATCGAACTGCTGTTTTAATGAGTAAATAAAATTTTCACTACAAAAATCATCAACGTTTATATCAGCAGTTCGACTGTTGAAATCTCCCCACAATACAATGTATACATCATGAAATGCAACTGAACAATCGCTAGATTCTTCCAGAAGACCAATGCCATTGTTTTACATCAAAAAAAGAATAAATGGTGACCCTCAGGCGGAAACATATGCACACATGTACAATATATCTTCATGGTACCTAAATTTGACCTTTGTCTATAAGGGAAAAAAAATAATATTAGAGTAATCTACGTCAATAGATCGAACAAATGGAGCATTTCATTCTCTTAATAGACACACAACTCCACCAGAAAAAAAAAGAACCCTGTTTAGACAATTTAACAGCAGATTTACAAAAGATCATATAATCAAAAATAAATCTGACTGAAATGTCTCTGTAAAGGTTTCAACAAAACAAATGATGTCAAAGGAACGAACATAAGAAACAAAATCTTTAGTTTTAATTTAGGGAGCAGTCCATTGACGTTCCACTGCAAGACTTTAAAACGTTAATAGAAAACGCACGTGCTTCACAATCAGAATTAACTTGACCTAAACACAGGGGGCGCGACCGTGAACTTTTTTGCACGGGCCCCACGGCCTGAACCCGCTCGCTCACACATTTTTCACTGTCATGACAATTTTACAAGCTTCAACATACAAGCACGTGCAGGTCAGCCTCACAAATTATTCTCCTGTTGTTCAACCCGGGGTCAACTTATTGGATGCTCCCCCTAAACTAAATGTGGAAAAAAAAAATTATTCCCCAACAAAAAAAAAGAAGAAACACCTTCACAAGAAGAGCGGCCACTGTCCTATTTCTTTTCACTCGTTGCCTCTGTGTCTACAAAAAACTTAGTACCCTCTATGATGAGTTTGGGCAAATACCATTTACGCCTTTTTATTGGCTGCCTTGCTTGTTTCAAATGGGGTAAAAGTTTCCGTCTAATTTCTCTAAACCCGAAAGAAAATCTTCCCAATGAAATCTTAGTGCCTTTCAATTTTTCCCCCTCGCCCTAAGTAAAATCTACCTTGTCCTTGTAGAAGGTACAGCACCCGATTATCGGAGCGTTTGGGGTCTGGTTCAAACGATGTAGGCGGTTCGAAGGGAACGTCCTTGGCCAGCTCCAGTCGGTCAGTGAAGAGTTCCCCGGACAGCAGCTTCAGGTCATCTGCCGACTCCTTCTCTGGTTTGTGGGGGCCCATGGATGATGGGCGTTCTTCCGTTTGGATCTGCATTCCAGGTCGTCGTCCTCCTCTCCCTCTCTTCCATCCCCTTCTCCAGGCGGGTTGTTGCTCTCCCTCGCGCGGCGTTTTCTTCTCGTAGCGGGTAATTCTTCTTTCATGTTTTCATTTCCTCGTGCATCGTATCAAAACCGTCTCTGAGGGGCCCCTGATGTCATCCCTCACCTCATCAAATTTTGGTTCAACTGATGGAGCATAGACAAGACATCCTAGAGCACCGATCTGGTTCTGGGAAGCATCCCATGGTGTGTTCGTGCACTAGCACCAGGAGAAAAGAGAGGACTGAGATCCAAGTTGCGTTTGTTTCGTGGAAAAAACGGGGTCCTGGATTCAGTTCAACGTCGCCGCATCGTAACAGCAACAAACTCCCCAGAAGAAATAGGTGAGGAGGAAACCAAACACGACACCGGTTTTGTCCTAGTTTTCAATGTCAGTCCCAAATCGCGGTAGATTTGAAATTTTCACGTTTCTTCATAAACGACACAAAAAACAAAAAAAAAGAGACCACATCGCTGTCTAAAATCCAACGTTTCTGAAGGCATGGCACCTCACAGCAGTCTCTGCCAGAAATGAGTCCACAACAATGCCTATAACACTTTAATTTGCTATTTTTCAGACGCGATTCTACATTGTGTTCACCGGCTGACATCCACTCCAGCTCCCCGAGGAGAGAGAGAGAGAGAGAGAGAGAGAGAGGAGAGAGAGGGTTCATAAGAGTACTTCCACATAGATATTGCCAAATGAGCGGATTCGTAGTTTTTGACTCATGGCCTGAATCTGTTACTAGTTTGTGATTTTTTAGCATTTTTTTTTGCTTGAAAAAAAGAAAGTGTGGTTTGTTTTAATGGCCCAAAGTAGGATGAACCGTTTGACTCCTGAAGTCTCTCTCTCTCTCTCTCTCTCTCTCTCTCTCACACACACACACACACACACACACACACACACACACACACACACACACACACACACCACACACACACACACACACTCTCTCTCTCTCTCTCTCTCTCTCTCTCTCATGTAAGCCAAACATAAAGTCATTTTCTGTTCCTCACCAGATTGCTCCCACCTCCCTCCATCATTTGGAATTGTTCTGGACTATCCTTTTAAATGGAATTAAAAGCTGAAACAGATAACTAATCCTCCTACCACTTTATTGTCATTGACGTCAATTCAAATTTTTGGGTATATCTCTTGTTCCGTGTCTTCTTCTGGCGTTATCAGAATAGACTTAAAGTCGAAAAAAATATGTCCTTTCTAGATTGTGGGCAGTGGCAGGTCACTTCGTCCTGAAGGAGCAGGTAGTGGTGGGTGTGGGTGTCCAAGTTCGTTTCAGAGGCTATACATTAACAATATATAAAGAGAGACAAACAAGCAGGTCACGATATATTCTCCTAAGCGAGACGTGCTGTCGGAAAAGTTGTGGCCCTTTGCATTCCGAACAACCCATGCTACGTGGAACGAGCGCGATTTGTGTTTAGAAGAAAACCAGAACCGCAGTGAATTCTGGGGGTACTGAGACTGAAATGACGAAAAGGCTGACGACGTTCTCCCTTTCCTGGTAATCTCATCTAAGCTCTTAAAAATGTCAACAATGTTGTATCACCAAGATCCACCTGATCTGATCTTTGAATTTTTGAAAGAGATTTAACATTTTTCATTTGATCTGAGGTTTTGCAGTGGACAGATTAAAAAAAAAATCGGGTGTGTTTTTAGATGTATTTCAAAGGGTTGTGTGAATGAGAATGACTGGTGAGTTGACTTTAAGGCGGTGACAGCCTGATATGGCCCTTTGCGGTCGGCTGGGCTATAAGCAACATGACCTTGACCTAAGATCCATTTTGAAATACAGCTATTGAGCAATTCTTTCCTCTTTGCTTTGCTTGTCATGTGACATTCATATCCCACCCTTCTCGGTTTAATTATCACATGTCATGTGACATTCATCCCACCCTTCTCGGTTTAATTATCACATGTCATTTCATCGCGCCCTTCTCGGTTTAATTATCACATGTCATATGACATTCATCCCACCCTTCTCGGTTTAATTATCACATACTCGATGCCACCACGGAAAACGCCGCTATAATTATTGTCAAAAGGACATGCCAACATGCTAATCTGTCTTGCAAATGGCACGGGTTGGGAGGGGGGGAGGGAGTGTACGGGGGTGGGGGGACTTCCGGAGGGGCTTCTGGACCTCCGCAGAATTGGCTGAAAATGAAACTGCACGTGCCGATAGTAGTGATGTCCGGTGACACTAAAGTTTCATTTGCACATGTATGTTTTCGCGCATTTGGCTTCAAAATTATCCGACGGTGGGAACAAAACTACTTTTAGGTTACATAGCAAAGAGTCGTCACTTTGAAAAAATGGTGTGCAGAGAGGATTGGGGGTGGGTGGGTAAATAAATGGCAGTAAGAAATTAGTAAGGATTGGGATAAGGATGGGGAACAAGGTAGTGCATTATCTAAACATCTGTCCACAATATTTGCTGATGGTATGTTCCTATGACCAATCAAAAGGGGGAAAAAAGCTATTTGCTTTTTCCCACATGTTTTTTTTTTTTTTTTTGTTCTTCCGGAATGTATTCTTCTCGGCGTTTTAATACAACTATTCAACAGTTCCTTCCTGCTTGCGTTATTTATAATGTGAAGTTCAAGCCACGCCATTCTCGGTTAAATAGGACACTCAAACCGCCACAGGAAACGACGCCATATTGTCAAAACAATATCTCAACATGCTAGAACTACGTCTTGAGTCAGACACGAGGGGGGAGGGGGGAAACTTGGAGGGGGGGGGGGGGGGGGGCGATTATTTGAAAATGAAACAGAATCTGTCGACAACAGTCATTGTCTGACCATCTTTATATGTAACCTTCAAAGTATGTGATCCAAACTTTTGCGCGCCGGATATCGATGATCTCCGAGGACCTATGGTTTGTGGGAAGGAACAAAGCCCTGCCTTACGTTGTGGATCTCCAGTAATATCTTTTTAAGAAACAACACATTGCCACACGTAGGCCGGTGGGGTGTCCAGCGACCCATGATTTTCGTGAAAGAAGAGCGCATTGTCGTGGGTCTCCAGGCAACGTTCGTTTTCTGGAGGAGTAAAGTCTTGACATTAGAAAAAAAATCTTTGCTCTTTTCCTTGTTGGCAAAAACAAACGCTTTTGGTACAGATGCGAGATCATATTTCATTGACAAAGTCATAAAATTTTGTGGAGATGGCTTAAAAACTAAGTCAGTTATGACCTATGTTGAAGGTTAATTAAGTTGTCCGCTAACGTTTGCATGCATTCGGTTGAAAATTATCATTGATCGTCGGGAACGAAACGTATTCCTTATTAAAATAAAACTGATG
>CM031607.1:31163508-31166008 GCA_018398815.1 Conus ventricosus | reverse complement strand
ACTTCACACAAGGTTGAACTGGCTAAATTCGGTTTTCTATTTTGTATGGCTAAACCAAGGAGTTGAATAAATCAATGACTTTCTACAGCGCTTCGAAGGAAAGCCTCATACTAACAGAAACAAAATTGGCGAAGGCATATTATAGGAAGTAGCAGACAAGAATTTTACAGAAGTACTGAACTGTCGCCTAAATTGGAACCTTTTATGAGATTAGGCATTTACAAGTTCGTCAGACGTGCTTTGGTGCGCTTTAGAATTGGTGTGATGGACATCATTCTACAAACAATAGTAATCAGAAAGATAGATACTGAGACTGATTGTCCATTTTGTCATTGTGTGAGTGAAAATTACATACATTTTCTATTTTGTTGTGCTACCTGCGATGATTTGAGGAAAGAATTCACACCTGGTAAGTAGACCAACCAACCATCCCTGTTCCGATTGTCAAACCCTCCAGTGACAAATGGGAATTCGGTACGAAGTAATGTGCCTTTCGTATATAAAGCTGTAAGGAGACGGACGTATTTACGAAATGAATGAAATATAGTTAAGCTCAAATCTGTTATTTTACACTTTTTAGATTCTAATACTTATTTGTATAAGAAATATATGAACTCACCATGTGTATGGGCTTGTGGCCTGACATTAAAACACACTGTATTTGTCATTCTCTTCTCTTCTCTTTCCCCCCCCCCTCTCTCTCTCTCTCTCTCTCTCTCTCTCTCTCTCTCTCGGAATTGGCATGACACTGCCTTCCTATTTTCCCATTTGGCCTTATTTCTATGGATATGAATCTCTAATGCGCATACTCTACAGGTTCTGCTAAAATAAAACTGCCCTTTCGATTAGCATACACACTTTACGCCGAATTGTATAATATCTTGAACAAATTACAGACGTTTCAGCAATGTTCAAACTGCGTTTGCTGCTAATTGAAATGAACGTGTGCTTTTAAGTCTGCATTTATGTGTGTATAAGGAGTGCAATGAACCAGAAAAAGATGACTTTGAAACAAAATGTGATATGTTGAAAAAAAATGTTACACGATATCTTCATAGCTGTGATCTCAGATTACAGAGATTAAAAGAGTCAGCCAATGACCCAAAGCGTTTCTGGTCAGCAGTAAGACAAGTGAACAGAAAGACAACGATAAACAATGATATTACATCTCAGCAATGGTATGATCATTTCTTTAATGTCTTTAACCATTCTGACAACACAGTGGAAGGCAATGGAGTAGAAACACAAGAAGTAGAAACAGATATGACGGAAACAGATGAACCTTTATTCAACGAACCGATTACTAGACAAGAAGTGATCGACGGCATAAAACACTTGAAGGGTGGGAAGAGTGCAGGGCCAGATAAGATTGTAGGGGAAATGCTGAAAAGTTCTAATTATTTAGTAATTGATGTTCTAGTACTGATATTTAATAACTTGTTTCGGAGCGGGTCATTTCCGATTGAATGGGCTAAATCAATCATCGTTCCTATCCACAAAAAGGGAGATGTAAACACTCCTGATAACTACCGAGGTGTAGCGCTGACAAGTGTTGTCAGCAAAGTTTACACACACATTTTGAATGTGAGATTAAAACGTTGGGCAGACTGGGAAGAGAAAATCGTAGAGGAGCAGGCAGGATTTAGATCTGGGTACAGTACAACTGATCATATATTTACGTTGTTCGCTCTTGTACAAAAATATATGCTTAAGAACACAAAATTGTATGTCGCTTTTGTTGATTTCAGAAAAGCTTTTGACTCTGTAAACAGAAATATTTTATGGAATGTTCTCAGAAAGAACGGAGTCAATGGAAAGTTATATATGGCATTACGTGGAATGTACGACTCTGTATTGGCATGTGTGCGTGACAAATGTGTTTATTCTGATTTTTTCAATTGTCCACGTGGAGTCAAGCAAGGCTGCCTTTTAAGCCCACAGTTGTTTTCTTTTTTTATCAATGAGCTTGCTTTAGAACTATCAAGAAATGGTAAACATGGTATTCAGATTATTCCAGGTGCTGTGGAGATTTTTATGATGATGTTTGCTGATGATGTAGTTCTGTTGTCTAGTACAGCAATAGGATTGCAAAACCAGTTGAATGTTTTGAAACAGGAAGCTGATAAACTACAGTTGACAGTAAACCTTGATAAAACCAACATTATTGTGTTCCGTAAAGGTGGATATTTAGCTAAGAATGAAGTTTGGTGGTATGGTAATTCTGAGGTTAAAGTAACCAATTCGTACAAATACTTAGGTATGTTTTTTACGACAAAATTAAGTTGGAATTTAGGTTGGTGTGAAACAAGTAGAAAAGGCAAAAAAGGGGTGATAGAAATTTTGAGAACATTAAAGAAATTAAATTCTACTGATCCACACATATTTTGGAAGCTATTTGATACCCAGATTGAACCGATTCTTACATTGGTGCTGAAATATGGGGACTTGAAAATAATCTAAACGTAGAAAGAGTGCACACTTATGCGATCAAACGGTTTCT
>CM031607.1:31141008-31153508 GCA_018398815.1 Conus ventricosus | reverse complement strand
TCGTCTCAGAACTTATTTCCAAGTCTGCTACAAAGTGCTGTGATCTTGACCCAATCCCCACCAACCTCAACAAACAGAATCTTGCCGATCTTGTCCCAGTTCTCACGAGAATTATAAATGCTTCTCTGGCTACTGGTTCTGTTCCTGGATGTTTTAAACATGCCCTGGTAGTTCCTCTTCTAAAGAAAAATGGCCTATGTCCCGATGAACTTAAAAACTTTAGACCTGTTTCACACCTTCCTTTTCTCTCCAAACTCCTGGAAAAGGTTGTCTTTGTGCAACTTGAACACCATCTGTCCCAGCACAATCTGTATGATATAAACCAGTCTGCATACAGACAGAATCACAGTACGGAAACAGCATTGCTTTGTGTGACTGACAGTCTCCTTCGGTCCGCTGACAACAAAAAAGCATCGCTCCTGACTTTGCTAGATCTCAGTGCCGCATTTGACACTGTCGACCACAGTATTCTTTTAAAAAGACTGTCGGTGTCTTTCGGTATCACAGACATTGCATTAGAATGGTTTCGGTCATACCTGACTGGCAGAACACAATCTGTGTCTGTTGGTGGCAAGGTCTCCTCTCCCCTTCCCCTGGATTTTGGTGTGCCCCAAGGCTCCGTTTTGGGCCCCCTTCTAACTCTCTCTGTATATCCAACCTCTATCTATGGTCATTGAGGAACACGGGATTCCTCATCAGAAATTTGCCGATGACACCCAGCTGCACGACGCTGCTGAGCCTGCTGCATTCCAACTTTTGGTATCGGAATTTGAACTGTGTTTCCAATCTGTTTAATCGTGGATGCTTAAAAATAAGCTCAAGCTAAATGATGAAAAAACTGAGGCTCTACTGGCAGCACCTCGTTCTGTTTTGGATCGCATTTCTGAAAAATCTATTCAAGTTGGAACCAACAAAATTCCCTTTGAAGACAGCGTGAGGGATCTGGGTGTCCATTTGGATAGTACGCTGTCCATGAATGTCCAGATCGGTCACCTGTGTCGTTCAGCCTATTTGGCTTTGAGAAAGATCGCGTCAATTCGCTCATATCTTACACAGAAAGGGACTGCCCAACTTATCTGTTCCCTCATCATGTCAAAACTCGATTACTGTCAGCATTCTTGCTGGTCTTCCCACTGTCGATATAACCGACTTCAACGTATACAAAACAGCGCAGCCAGACTTGTTTTCCAAAAGTCCAAAAGAACCCACACTACACCTCTGTTAGTTAGACTACATTGGCTTCCCATTCATGCGCGCATTCAGTATAAACTCGCAACACTTGCCTTCCGACACTTTGATGAAACATTGCCTGCTTATCTTTCCAACACACTTGTCACTTATCAACCCTCTCGCACTCTCCACTCTAGCAGTGATAAACTCTCAGCTTCCCCGCATGAAACTGAAATCCTTTGGCCAACCTTCTTTCAGTTATCAAGCCCCCCTTGTCTAGAACTCCCTCCCCTCCCAGCTCCGCTCTTCACAGACTCTCTCTGCGTTCAAATCTGGTCTCAAAACGCATCTCTTTCAGAAGTCCTTTTGTATTTCTTCATAGCTTACGAGTTAATGCGTGTTTCCCATGCATTCTCCAACCCTTCACCTCTTGTATGTGCACGCGCGCATCCGCGCCTGAATGCTTATGTGCTTTTGCGTGTGTGCGTCGTTCGTGTGTGTGCGTTTACGCGCGTGGGTTTTTGTTGCTTCGTGTTGAGTTTGCCCTTGTGTGTGTGTGTTGTGTGGGGGGGGGGGGGGGGGGGGGGGGGGGGCGGGGGGGGGGTGTTGCTCCCGTCTGCATGGTTTAAATTGTACTCCGTGCAGTGCTCACGAAATTGGAGGCGGGTGGGTGGGTGGGGATGGGTGTTGGTTCTTTTCTTGTATTCCCAAATCTTGTCGAGCGTTGTTCATAAAACGTCATGTGTGTGTGGGGTGGTGGTGGGGCGGGGGGGGGGGGGGGGGGGGGGGAGAAATGGAGTTGGGGGGGGATGTGGCTTGTGCATCTGTTTTAGTGCTTGCTTTGTATGCCTTTTTTTCTCAATATTGTGCAATGGTTATGGAAACTTATTTTTCCTGTATTGTGAAGCGCTCTGAGGATGAGTCTTTTTCTCTCATCGAAGAGCGCTATATAAGCTCGATTTATTATTATTATTATTATTATTATTATTATTATTTCATAACGCAATTCAGATATATAGGAAATCTAGCCGTTTCATCGTAAACCAAAAGATTTGGCGTTTGCAACGATTTTCCAAGAAATTTCTTCAAGGCCAAGAGATGGATCCTCTCACAATGTACAACAGCAGCAGCAGCAAGGTCCCACACTTCATACTGTACCATAGGTTGAACTTGGGCATCAGCTAACTTCATAAACAAAGCAAGGGAATCGTTATTTAGCAATTTTATCTTTTTTTAGATTGCACAGTAACACAGTTTTAGCTCCACTGGCTAAATCCTTGCAAGCAAAGACAAAACCCAAAGGAGTTGATAAATATATTCCCAATTATTTATACAGGCATTATAGATCCATTGTATGTCCATCTTCTCTCGCTGTGAGATATCCACCCTTTCTTAATACAATTATATAACTTTTTGCCATATTAACTTTTAACTCTAATGAAGAGCAACCATTTGCAAAGCATTCAACTGGGTTGTAATCCGATTACTGTTACCGAGACCAAGTCCACGTCATCAGCCAAAAGAAGAATGAACGTCTCCAAACCAACATTTAGAAATGTGCACTATGCCTTCCGCAATGTAAAATTTCCTGTGTTTGTTCGGCTACAGACATCGCACTGTCTCACACCAGAAGTACAATTTATATATGTTAAAGCAGCACCAGATCGCACTCTTGCCTTTACGCAATGATACATACTTATAACACATTTATAGAATTTCCCCATGAAGACTGTTTTTAACAGAATAGGCCACAACAAAGTTCGATTAACTGAATAGAAAGCCTTCTCAAATTCAATAAATGCAACAAATAATATACGTTTTAAGCAAAACTGGTTTTTGTTTGAATGCCATCAATGTGAACGTATGAATAAAACATTTGAATCTTGACTCTCCTCTCTCTCTCTCTCTCTCTCTCTCTCTCTCTCTCTCTCTCTCTCTCTCTCTCTCTCTCTCTCTCTCTCTCTCTCTCTCTCTCTCATTTTAATACTAAAACACTTCATTTAAACGAAGTTATCATGCTCTCTCTCTCTCTCTCTCTCTCTCTCTCTCTCTCTCTCTCTCTCTCTCTCTCTCTCTCTCTCATATTTTGATACTGAAACACTTAATTCAAACGAAACTAAATTGTTCTACGGCGACCTTTTTTGGATAAATTAAAAGTTCTATTGCTTGGAGATCTTTTTGTGAAATGTTAATTTCTATTTCATGAATCATTAAGTCAGAAGATGAGGATTTGTCATAAAAGTATTTTCGACAATAAAAATAATTCAGAATGTCTGCGAAAACAAAGTGGTTTATGAAAAAAGGTATTTTTGTTATAAAAGACCATACTTCTCGGGTTTCTTTTTTCCCAATTGGTAAACTCGTTTCCTAGGTTAGCTCGTCCAACACCACCACCAGACAGAGAGACGGACAGACAGACAGACACAGACACACACACACACACACACACACACACACACACACACACACACACATTCACACACACACACACACACACACACACACACACACACACACACACACACACACACACACACACACACACACACACGCACGCACGCACCACACACACACACACACACACACACACACACACACACACACACACACACACACACACACACACACACACACACACACACACACACACACACACACACACACACGCAAACACACTCCTGAAATAGAAACTCCAAGAGGTGCTAGTTAAAGGCTTGCCTGAAAAGGTTTGTCTCTAAATTCGATTGCAGTCGGAAGAAGAAGAGCAACGGCGAATAGCAAAAGGCACCAAATTGCAGAATCGGCTGGCTAGCCACAAAGGGTGTGTCCACTTTGTTGTTTCCTTTGGAACATAATGGGTTTACAAAATACTCTATTGGCAGCAAAAGAGGGAAACGTTCTGGATGGAAGGTAGACTTTGAATATCTCGGATAAAAGCAGAGAAGCGTTATCAGGGACAGTGTGACCCAGACAGCATATTCTGTACTGAATTCTCGGTTCTACCGAAAGCCAGTGAAGTTCTTCAGAAGAGGCTTGCAGTAAATGTTTTAATGACATATATAAATGACCCTAACCCTGGATTCTGTACCTGTTGTGGTTTTGTTGGCGTCAATGGCTAGGTGGAGCATTGCAGGAGTCCAGTCGGGACAATACACAAGAGCTTCCTGGCCCTTCGGCTGCGTCAGCAGTTAGATGCTGGCAAATAGAAGTGACACGTCTCATTTCAGTGTGTGCCGCTTTACATGTCATATGTTACATAGTGTAACGCTGCGTCGTCAGATACTCGTCAGACAAGAGGCCCAGGCTGCGATGACGAAGTGCTATGTGAAATAGCTGTCGGAAGAGATGGAACAGTGCTGGTGGAAGGGACAGTAGAGAATCAAATTGGCTCGTGTTATTGCTACTGAGTTTCATTTTTTTCTGTTCCGACAGCATTTTGACTTCCCTAAATAATTCTTGTGTGTAATTCAGCTAGCTTCGTGTCTTTTTAGGCGATTCTGAGTGATGGAGTTATGTATTTTTTTCCGAACAGTTCATGACAGACTGAATGTTTCTTCAGTGAACTGGTGGGAAGACTCGCGTACGTGATCAAAAGCATAGGACCCAATGCGGAGTCCTGCGGCACACCAAACTTTACAACAATTTCCACAAACTTTTCGTCTTCAGCTGCATTTGTTTTTCAGTTTAGACATCTAGGACCAGAAGCACTCCAGGATAGTATCTTGAATACTGAAAACGTTGAAGGTGGTAGATGAAATGTCCGCAATCTATTAGGTCAGTGGCAGCAGACAAATCCAACAACAAAAGAACAGATACTTTAACTTTTAACGATGCTTATTGAGAATACGGAAGACAGTTCCGTCGGTGTAGCCAGATCGATATTTAGACTGGTATCACCAAAAACATTGTTCAGTGTAACGTATACAGTTCTAGTGCAACTATAATCGTCACCCAGCAGTTCACTTGTGCTTTTCCATTTATGTCTTATTGGTATGCGTTATCTTTCCCGTGACAATTTTAGACATTGAAGCTCTGTACATTTGTTGATTTGATGAAAGTCTCTATCAATATTTTCTCATCAATTGAAACAATTGGGAAGCATAACATTTGCAGAGTCACCACCCCCGTACAGGCACGTGATTTATCGCTTTAGTTGTTCAGATCTTTATACAAGCTGCCCGGTCTTTTTTTTTGCAGCGAGGCACGTGACATTTATTTTTTTATATTTGTTGACTTTCTTCCCTTGGTTATTTTCAAAAACATTTCCTCGCTAGAAACAATGTGTTTTTGCATGTTTTTGTCTAATAGCAAGATTCGGTTGGACATAAATCATGTCTTTGGGACATTGTTCTAAGTGATAAGATGTAATCCTTAGTTATTTCGACAGCTGTTATTCTTTATTTCATCATCTCGGATTTTCCCTTTATAATTGAATTCTTTTATTTTGTTTTCTCCGTTTTCTTTATTTATTGTGAATACAATAACTACAAGGTCTAGGTCTTCGTTTTTTTTTTTTCTTGTTTATCATTTTTCTTTCTATAGTGAATTTTCTTTCTTTCTGCGTGCGCAGGCTGATACACCTGTGGACACTCCCTGTATAGACAGGCAAGGATTAATCCCATCTACCCAACAAAGAGAGTTTGTGTGTATGACCGTTTTCCTATCCCGCCATTAAGGCAGCCATACTCCAACTTCGGGGAAGGTGCATGCTATGTGTAACGTGTTATCCATACTAACAGTCAAACTGGCCTTCTCTTCCGAAAGTTAGTGGTGGGATTTTACGTGTGTGCAGGATGTTATGCGTGCGTTCACACACGGAACCTCGGTTTATAGTCTCACTCAAAGTACTGTATGGGAAATGGAGTCAGAACCAATGTTAACTCCGAGGGAAAAATCCCCCTGTACTGAAACGGCCTGGCGGAGATTCGAACCCGCAACCCCAGGATCACCACGATTACGAGCCCGGTGCTCTACCACTGAGCTATTCCGGCCCCCTTCGATAGTGAATTATGGTTCTGTTTATTCAGATTCCTCCATACACATGCGTGTCATGTCTCATTGAGAGGCAACCAGCTATAGGTATGATGTCGCCGCCAGATCACAAGAGGGGACCCTCACTGCTGCTGAACTATTTGCAACGCACTCAGGGTACAGTTTATTAGCATCCGGCCCCTCACCTCTTTCCTGTCCTCCCCTCTCCCTCCTCCATACCCTGTCCACCCCCCCCCCCCCCCCCCCCCATTCCCTTCCTGATGGTATTATGGTTCAGTGAGAAGTGTTGAATTGTCACCATGGCCTCTGGAATGCAGACGGTCAGCACGCCCTCCCCCCCCCCCCGCCCCCCCCCCCTCCTTCATGTATGTATGTATGCATGCCTCTGTGTTTGTGTGTGTGTGTGTGTGTGTGTGTGTGTGTGCGTGCGTGCGTGCGTGTGTGTGTGTGTGTGTGTGTGTGTGTGTGTGTGTGTGTGTGTGTGTGTGTGTGTGTGTGTGTGTCCGTGCGTGCGTGCGTCCGTGTGTGTGTGTGTGTGTGTGTGTGTGTGTGTGTGTGTGTGTGTGTGTGTCTGTGTGTGTGTGTGTGTGTGTGTGTGTGTGTGCGCGTGTGTGTGCGCGCGTGTGCGTGTGTGTGTGCGTGTGTATGTGTGTGTGTGCATGTGTGCGTGCATGTGTGTACGCACGCGTTCGTGCGTACCTGCGTACGTGCATGAGAGTGTGCATGATGTGTGTGTATGTGCGTACTTGCTTGCATGCGCTCGCGCGCGCGCGCGCGCGCGTGTGTGTGTGTGTGTGTGTGTGTGTGTGTGTGTGTGTGTGTGTGCTCGTGCATGCGCACGCGCGCGCGTGTGTGTTTACGTATGTTTGTGTGCACACGCGCGTCCAAGAGCGTGGACTAATTCATTCATTTATCTATTTAAATATATTTCTTCGATGAATCACTACGGCCTACTTTCAGTGCTAGATGTAATTGAGTCTCCCTTTTCATGTTTTTTTTTCTTTTTCTTTTTCGTTTTCATTTCTAATTTAGTTAAAATGCAATATTGTTCGCCTGACAATATAATTAGCAAAATCTCGTGTTTCGTCGTCGTTTTGGAGTCGCAGAATATATTTGGTTGTTCTTTTCCCTCATTACTTTTTCATATTTCGTTTACGACCCATTTTACTTTTTAATGAAACGTTCTTTTTCTTCTTTCTTTCTGTTTTTGTTCGATCCTTTCTCATTGTTTTGTTTTATTTTTATCTTGCCCCTCTCTTTTTTTCAATCTATCTTGACTCATACTTAACTTCTTTCTTTCCGTCTTTCTTGTTGTATGCCATTTTTCCTTTGTGTCTTTCTTTTCGTTTTTTTTTCTCTTGTTTTTTTGCTTATTTTTTTCATTTTTCTTGCTTAGAAATGAACTTCCTTTTTCTATCGAAAACCTTTTTCTTTGTAGTTTTTGTTTTTTTAACGATTTGTTTATTGTTTCTTTTCTTACCCTTCCACTTCTTCCTATCTTTCTTGCATTGTCTTTTCTATTTCTTTCTTCTGTTCAAATTGTTTACCTTTCTCTGTCTTAATTTCTTGGTTAATCATTTATTGCTTTGTTCTTTCTGTCTTTATTTACTCGTCCAATTCTTCTTTCTTCTTGTAGTTTCTTTCGTTGGTTGCCTTCTTGCTCTTTTCTTTCTTTGAGTCTTTCTACTTCTATATTTTTTGTCTTTCCCTTTTTCCCGTCTTTCCTGCATTACTGCAGATTTCTTTTTTTCTTCTTTGTTGTCTTTCTTTTGTCTGTGTGTTTCACCTGCTTTCTCCCTATATTTTTTTTAGGTCTATATTTTTGTGTGATTTCTTCCTTTCCTTCTTTCTTGTGTTGTGTTACTGCTGCTGAAGCTGCTTTGTTGTGGCTGCTGCTTTTGCTGTAGCTTTAGTAAGTTCGTTGAGTGTATTACCATTACTGATGCCGCTGCTCTTGCTATTGGGGTTGCTCCTGTTATAGTGATAATAATGTAATTAGTGACAGATGCAACACATCTGTTCCATGTTTATTGAAATCACACCGTTTTCCAGTAGTTTGTTTATCATTGTTTTGGTCTTGTTGCCGTAAGAATCCAGTTTGACCAAGTCTTAGTCTGTCGGAGCTCATTGACCTTCAAATTCTGAGCACATGTGGGTTGGCTGTATCTGTTAAGCCTAAATGGCTGTATGTCTTGCAGGCGATAAACAGATTTATGGACAAACGATAACATTGTCTGAGAAGTGTTGCTTCAGTATCCGATAAACGTTTTTGGTTTTGTTTGTTCGTTCCAGTCTTTCTTTAATCTTGAAAGTTGTATTCAAATAAGGATGTGATGAATACCATTCCGTATTCCCGATGCTGTATAAAAATATCCAATAAAGGTTGCTCTAAAAGTTTTTAAAATCCGGGTCCTTCGAATACAAACTGTGAATTAACTGTATACCGTTCGTAATTTTGACCCCAAAAGTTAAGTTCAAGACTGACGTAATGTGTATGAAATACAGTCTGTCCACACAATATTTGTGTTTTCTTTTTGTCATGGAGGTCTCTGATTACGAAATCAGAGTGGTGATTTACTATGACATCAAGAAATGGTTGACAATGGTCGATGCGTCTGAACGTCTGGTAGCAGTATCTGGAGTAATAATTGCGTGTATGACCAGACTGTAGAGTTGGAACCACAGATTCGATAAGGTAAGGTCAAGCCTATTATATAGTACGTGTCCTGAACAACCTGTTACGCAATTATACTAGAAAACAATGTTTCAGCGCAATCACGAACAGAAGAACCTTGAACCAAAGAAAGAACGATCTAGGATGTTGCTGGTATTGCAAAGTCTTCAGCTGACTTGATCTTTCACAAACGTTCAGAGATTTAGCGCATCAGGTACCACGTGAATGAATTGACGATCAGAAGAAGTAGCTCTAATTGCAAAGTGAGACGACTGCAGGCGGAAATCTAAACAAATTTCAACCAACAGCCTCGTTTTCATTCAACGCCTACCGTGCGCTGAAGAGATCAAAGCTAAGTGATAACTCGTTCATTTCCATTGTCCTGTTTGTTTGTGTCTTGCCTGAAGAAGACCTAAGAGGCCGAAACGCGTCGTGTTTTGTCTTGTGACTCGTTTGTCCACGTTTCTCTTGGAGGTTCGCTAACATTTATCTAAGATTTGATCAGAAGACGACTTCATTAGACTGGTGCCAGTCTGTGGTTGAAGGATTCAACACTGGACGGTTCACATATACATGGAAAGTCGTCACTGGATACGAAGTGCGGTAGTAACCGTTTGACCCTGAAACAGCTTGGTGATCCTACGTTGAGATGTTTCCATTTGAGACCCTTCAATTAAACTCAACAGAATGAGAAGCTCAGGAAAGCAAATGTCCACCTCTTATAGCTTACGTCGTCAGATCAGACAACGTTACCCGAGTGTCGTTTCAAAAACAGTATTTTTCTGGTACATGCATTCGCAGCTGTCTTTGACCGTATTTAATGCTTGGCGCATGCGCAATGCACAGTATTTATGGAACTCGTGGACGTCCGCTCCATCTACACAAAGATTCGAATCGCAGTTGAGGGCTTTGATGACATCATGTAGGCAGAGGCAGACAGAAAGTGGATTCAGATGGCGCCAAATGTGTTTCAGTCTGGTGGAGATTCTTTGAATAACTGGCAAAACTGGATGAGTCATATATACTTTATATCTTTTTTGAAAATAACGGTCAAACTTTCAAAACGGTCTACGAAAAAAACATAAAGGTTTACTTAGACATTCTGTCGTAAACCTTGAATTTCATGGGGGTATATTTCTTCCCTTTCAATAATTTTTCAGAAGAAAAAACAACAACTCTCCATACTTGTTTTGTAACATAAAATGTAAAATATGGTATTTCATATGTTTCAGATTAGGAGAAGGGGGAGAAGTGACCTGATGGGGGAACATGTGCGTGTGCAAACTGATAATCAATCTGTCTGACCAGCGGTCGTGCTGCAGATTTTGGGATAGCCGTTGAAAGCTACGCTGGTAAGTAATCCTGTATTTTCCTGACAAATATGTTTCTCTCTCTTTCTCTCTCTCTCTCTCTCTCTCTCTCTCTCTCTCTCTCTCTCTCTCTCTCTCTCTCTCTCTCTCTCTCTCTCTCAGAGATGTGTGTGTGTGTGTGTGTGTGTGTGTGTGTGTGTGTGTGTGTGTGTGTGTGTTGTGTGTGTGTGTGAGTGAGTGTGCGCGCATGCCAGTCCATCCGTCCGCCCGTCTTTCTGTCCGTCTGTCTGTTTGTAAGCGTTTTTCCCTGTTTCTGTCTCATGATCTCGCCTATTATTGTCTCATTATCTCGATCTTCCATATATAGAAAGTATGAGACTGTAGCTCAGCTATTTGGGTTACTTCAGTGGACAACAACAGAACAATATTAGTTTTCCGAATTGTTTACCACTCTGACCATTGATTCAGCATTCGCGTCCAAGCTTTTCACTTGTTTCGTTTCAGAAGCAAGACTGTTAAAAAGAACTTGGAGCGCTGGGTTTGAGAGTTGGAGGGGGGGGGGGGGGGGGGGGAGGGGGAGGGTGTGTGTGAGGAGGGGGCGAAGGGAAAGGGACACGGGAAAGGATGTGGCAGAGGAAATGCCTGCGACGGCCTTTGGTGGTGCGGAGGGGTGAGGGCTGTGTCACTGATCAGCAAATTACTGTCTGTCTGCATCGCAATCGATGCGGGCCCGGGCACGTGGGGGGGGGGGGGGGGGGGAGTAGTGCGAGGAGCAAGGGAGAGGGGGGGGGGGGCGTGAGTGAGGAAGGAGAGAGCTGTCTGATGGTAAAAAAAATCATGTTGACTTTGTGCCAAAACCTGAACGATTATTGAAACCGTGTGATGTTTACGAGCTTGGACACCGCATAATGTTTACGAGCACACAGACTCGTGTTTACATTTGACAAGGACGGAATTTGCTTCTTTTTTGTATATTCAGCTATCCTCGTAAACGGCATTCATCACAAAGTTGGAGAGTGTAGACAGCAAATATTAGAATTATTTAATACTATGTAATTTTGAGGAAACAAAATGCACATGAAACTATGACTGATGACTTGCATTCACACAATGGAGACAGCCGTACCAATAAACACGTTATATAACTTGGAGACTAAATGTGCCGTACTGAAAGATACATTATGCCACTTAGTGACTAAATGTGTCATACTGAAGGACGCATTATGCCACTTAGTGACTAAATGTGCCATACTGAAGGACGTATTATGCCACTTAGTGACAAGTGACTAAATGTGACGTACCGAAAGACATATTACGCCACTTAGTGACTAAATGTGACGTACCAAAAGACATATTACGCCACTTAGTGACTAAATGTGACGTACCAAAAGGCATAACACGCCACTTAGTGACTAAATGTGACGTACCAAAAGACATATAACACCGCTTAGTGACTAAATGTGACGTACCACAAGAAATGTTATGCCACTTAGTGACTGAATGTGACGTACCACAAGACATATTATGCCACTTAGTGACTAAATGTTCCGTACCAAAAGACGTAATATGCCACTTAAGTGACAAACATTACGTCAGTTTTTGACCAAAAGCAACTTAATAGTGGACACATTACATGACATGCGTATTAGCTGACACAGTGTGCCACATAGCAACAAAACGTGTCATATCAACAGACACATCATGTCAGATCGTGACAAAACGTGCCATAAACGAAACACGTCATGTCACTTAGGAACAAAACACGGGACAACGGACACATCATGTCACTTAAAGTGACAAAACGGTGCCCATACCAACAGACACATTACGCCATACCGTGCTGAGAGTCAAAATGGACCACCACGAGTCCTTCCACGTGTTTTGTACTCCTCAGCTACTTTGACTTCACTCTCCCAGACATGTTAATGGCTCAACGTCTGTGCTGGTGACAACAGGGCATTGCTTGAGAGAGAGAGAGAGAGAGAGAGGAGAGAGAGAGAGAGAGAGAGAGAGAGAGAGAGAGAGAGAGAGAGAGAGAGAGGTATTCCAACTCCGTCTGGCTAAACGTATATAGCGGCTGGACTGGGAACTGCACACGTGAGCTGACTTATCAACTACAGTGACCCTGTCTTCACATCTTCACAGACATGTTAAATATATCCTCCCTTCTGGCAACAATAGTTCTTTGTTTGGAGATAGTGGCGTGGCAAGAGAGGGGGCAGGGACGGACGGGGGGGGGGGGGGGACTTGGGATGGGATGGGGATGGAGCAGAGTGTGGTGATTGTGTATGACCATCGGACTGTACATCCAGATGTCCCCTAATAAGCTGTGCTCATCAGCTTCTGTGACCCCT
>CM031607.1:31128508-31136008 GCA_018398815.1 Conus ventricosus | reverse complement strand
TATACTGAGGGTTAGGATAACTCGGTGAACAGAGCGCTGGTCTCGTCCTTTAGGTTTATCATGGGATAAAAAAATTCGAATTTCTGCCGGGCCGTTTCGAAACATTATTTCCTTTAGAGTAAATATAGGTCCGAATGAGACTGCAGACCACGGTTCCAGGTGTGAACGTTCGCATGATACCTTGCGCCCATGTGCAGTACCAACTCACAACTTTCGGAACAGGCGGCCAATTTGGACGTTGGTATGGAGAGCACGTATACATCTGATAAGCATCTTCCATAAAAACAAATCGAAGGAATGGTTAAAACACTAAGTGATTGATTATGGACTGAATAACACAGGAAAGAATGAAAAGCGCCACCAGCAAGCAGCTGTTCAGTTGGCTCTACTACATGTAAGCAGCCCGTTCTGTAAACGAGAGCGTGAATTGTAAAATGTAAGCAGCCCGTTCTTTAAACGAGAGCGTGAATTGTAAACATGTAGGCAGCCCGTTCTGTAAACGAGAGCGTGAATTGTAAACATGTTAGCAGCCCGTTCTTTAAACGAGAGCGTGAATTGTAAACATGTAAGCAGCCCGTTCTGTAAACGAGAGCGTGAATTGTAAACATGTAAGCAGCCCGTTCTGTAAACGAGAGCGTGAATTGTAAACATGTAAGCAGCCCGTTCTTTAAACGAGAGCGTGAATTGTAAACATGTAGGCAGCCCGTTCTTTAAACGAGAGCGTGAATTGTAAACACGTAAAGGGAGCCCGTTCTTTAAACGAGAGCGTGAATTGTAAACATGTAAGCAGCCCGTTCTTTAAACGAGAGCGTAAATTGTAAACATGTAGGCAGGGCCCGTTCTGTAACGAGAGCTTGAATTGTAAAGTGTTTCGAGTCTAGTGTCTAACCAGGGATAGGTGCTACATAAATACTGTCAATAGTTTGGGGTTTTATTCATGTAACAGGTCACCACAGGGAACAACAACAACATTCATCAACAACAACAACTCTTCGGAGAGCGTTCCGAACATTTTACAACAATGAGTAGGACAGTTGATTTGACCAAATTGCTCATTTTTGTTTGGTAAAAATTCTCAGTTACCAGTGTATTACCGTATAGCTTACACTTTTTACTACCCAGTCTGCTTCTGGTCTGATCTTTCTCTTGTGCTTTAAAAAAAAAGGTTTTCTCATCCCTTGCTGTCCTTGTTGCTCCTTTTTCTATCCGGGCAGGTGAGCAGTCTATTTCACCGAGGCAGGCACTGGTGATTAGCACTTGAAGTCAACCAGGTAGAACATTTTTTTTGGCCCGTGTTCTGTTTTCACAGTGTGATTTCTTTCTGTCCTTAATTTGGCGGTTTTTTCCCTCTATTATCTTCCGTTATTTTTAGGTCTGGCAGCAAGCAAATCTGCTAATAAAGAACTCACGATTCTCCTCTGTGTGTGTGTGTGTGAGTGTGTGTGTGTCATATGTTTTGTAAAATCGTAAGGTAAGATACTTTAATACTCTCTCTCTCTCTCTCTCTCACACACACACACACACACAAATTATATATATATATATATATATATATTATAATATATATACAACAAACTAATAAATTCCAAGGATAAGTACCGCACCGTTCCAGCAACTTTCAGAGCAGCTTGGTGTTGCAATGACTGCAAGAAATATTGAATTATAAACAAAGCTTGCTCTTATGTCTTAGATTGAAGAAATAGGGGAAATAGCATTCATATCTGCAGTGGTAGATGATTCTGCCTAACTAACAGTATGTGCTTGAGTGGGTGAATGGGGAAAAATAAAATAAATGCTTCTCAAAATGAGCCTTCAGCAAGCTTATATTCTCCAAGGGGGAGACATCCTCCAATAGGGAGGGAAACTCACTAACATATAACTCCTGGTCATATACCGATATTTCGAAACTTGGTGGTTTCTCCTCAGTGACCGCGGAAAGTGGTAATTTGACTCCTCTGCCTTTTCAGTTTTAAAAGAATGCAATCCCAGAAAAGGTTGGTGTGCAATACCGTAGTATGTTTGTTGAGTTTTCAAAAAACCAACCAAAGGTGCCATCTAAGAAGCAAAAGAAAATCATAAAAGAGCAAAACAAGCTACATTTTCTTGTGAAAAGTAGAAAATATAAAAAGATATCCTCTAAAACACAAGTGCTGAGGGCAAGTTCTGGAATGAATCCGCAAGGGACTAAAATACAACAAACTAATAAATTCCAAGGATAAGTACCGCACCGTTCCAGCAACTTTCAGAGCAGCTTGGTGTTGCAATGACTGCAAGAAATATTGAATTATAAACAAAGCTTGCTCTTATGTCTTAGATTGAGAGAATAGGGGGAAATAGCATTCATATCTGCAGTGGTAGATGATTCTGCCTAACTAACAGTATGTGCTTGAGTGGGTGAATGGGGAAAATAAATTTATAATTCAATATTTCTTGCAGTCATTGCAACACCAAGTGCTCTGAAAGTTGCTGGAACGGTGCGGTACTTATCCTTGGAATTTATTAGTTTGTTGTATTTTAGTCCCTTGCGGATTCATTCCAAGAACTTGCCCTCAGCACTTGTGTTTTAGAGGATATCTTTTTATATTTTCTACTTTTCACAAGAAAATGTAGCTTGTTTTGCTCTTTTATGATTTTCTTTTGCTTCTTAGATGGCACCTTTGGTTGGTTTTTTGAAAACTCAACAAACATACTACGGTATTGCACACCAACCTTTTGGGATTGCATTCTTTTTAAAACTGAAAAGGCAGAGGAGTCAAATTACCACTTTCCGCGGTCACTGAGGAGAAACCACCAAGTTTCGAAATATCGGTATATGACAGGAGTTATATGTTAGTGAGTTTCCCTCCCTATTGGAGGATGTCTCCCCTTGGAGAATATAAGCTTGCTGAAGGCTCATTTTGAGAAGCATTTATTTTATTTTTCCCCATTCACCCACTCAAGCACATACTGTTAGTTAGGCAGAATCATCTACCACTGCAGATATGAATGCTATTTCCCCTATTTCTTCAATCTAAGACATAAGAGCAAGCTTTGTTTATAATTCAATATTTCTTGCAGTCATTGCAACACCAAGCTGCTCTGAAAGTTGCTGGAACGGTGCGGTACTTATATATATATATATATATATATATATATATATATATATGTGTGTGTGTGTGTGTATACATACATGCATGCATACATACTACATACATACATATGAGGTTACAAAATTAGAACATTTTACAATGTCTAAGGTACGAACAGTACGAACCGTAACTCATTTTAATGTGTGCGAGAAATACCTGGGTTGAAAATCCAGTGCAAGCCAGACCAACGAGGTGTAGGGATCGGATGTGACGCATCTTTCTGGTCGTGGAGTCAGATGACATTTGACTGTAAACTGCAGAGTGTGTCTGGCCTCAAGTTAGCTGAGAAGCAAACTTTCCTCATCTCTCTTCGTTCAGTCTCAAAGTGGGTTGACAGCAGGCGAAAACTGAAACCAATTCTAAGAACAATTTTAGTGAGTCTGCCAGAAACAGAAAAAAAAACAAGTTACAAGACAACTTGTTTGTCGTGTTTTGGGAGCTTGTAGCTTGTTAATTCTGTTTCCGGTGGATTCACTAAGAAACATTATCAAAATGTCCCTCTTCTTTCAGTTTATAACCCCCTTGATTTCGATGTAAACAAAACAAAGTAAGTTTCCCTGTTCGCACTCTGAGCGTCCTGTCTGCATGCCAGCCAGATGA
The DNA here is from genome assembly GCA_018398815.1 of Conus ventricosus. Taxonomy (NCBI): domain Eukaryota; kingdom Metazoa; phylum Mollusca; class Gastropoda; order Neogastropoda; family Conidae; genus Conus; species Conus ventricosus. Next base: position 31,132,280 of record CM031607.1, on the reverse strand, counting down.
ATGGTACCGAGAACCAGAACAACTCAATGAATAAAGCGCCGGACTCGTGCTGTAGATGATCTTGGGGGTCGAGATTTTTCGCATCCTTGGCGGACGTGTCAACACATTTTGTCCACTCAAAGTTGACATTGGTTTCGAGCCGCATTTCCTGAAAAGCCTTTTGAATGAGACTGTGAGCCATGGTTCCTTAGGTGAATGCTCTCATGACGTCTTGCGTGCACGTGCAATCCTAACTCCTCGGAAAGAGGCCCAGTCTCGCCGATGTTTAGATAACACGTATACTTGTAATATGTATCCTCCGTGAAAAATCGAAATCTTAAGTAAAGCACCGGGTGATTGATAGTGGACTGAATAACAGGAACGAAAAAAAAAAAAAAACAAAAAAAAAAACAGCCATCGGCTGCTTAGTCGGCTGTACCCAGGTATGCAGCCCGTTTTGTAAACGAGAACGTGAATAATTGTAAAGCGCTTAGAGCTTTGTCTCTAGCCGAGGATGGGTGCAGTATAAACACTCCCAGCAATCATCAAAAAAGCAGTATTGGTAGGTAAAGTGTTTTATTCACTTGATTTTGTGTGGTCACCACCGAAAGAAACGTCACCTTTATGTATTACCACAGGAAGACCCAGTTTTTCATTTGTTATGAACAATGTCGTCGTCAGACAAGCGTTGCGAACATTTTACGAAGTTGAACAAGCCCATTGAGTTGGCCACTTTCCTCGATTTCATCGGGGTCAAAAAATTTCAATTGCCAATGTATTACCACACAGCCTACACTTTTTTTTTGGTTTCTTTATCCAATTTGTCTCTGGTCTGTTCTTCTTTCCTCTCTAACTCTTTTACTTCTCTCATCTCTACGCTGTCTTTGTTACTCCTTTTCTATCTGAGAAGGCTAATAGCCTATTGTTGTTTTCCCAAGGCAATCACTTGCGACCAGGACTTGAAGTCAACAAGGCTGAATTTCTTCTGTTTATTTTTTGCTCTAACAGTATGATTTCTTTCTTTCTTTCCTTGATTTTACTTTTTTTTTCTTATCTCTCTTTCTTTTTCTTTCTTTCTCTAATAGCGAAGAATCTTCTGGTACAGAAATAACGGTTCCTCTCTCTCTCTCTCTCTCTCTCTCTCTCTCTCTCTCCTCTCTCTCTCTCTCTCTCTCTCTCTCTCCCTGTAGCTGTCGCTGCCACTGTCCCTATCTCTCCACCTTTCTCTCTACATCTTTATCTGTCTGTCTGTCTGTTTGTCCGTCTGCATCTCTGTCTGTCTGTCTGTTTATCTGTTTCTGTCTGTCTCTCGCTCTCTCTGTCTCTCTCTGTAGCTGTCGCTATTTCTGTCTCTCCACTCTCCTTTCTGTATCTCTGTTTGTCTGTCTATCTGTCTGTCTGTCTGTCTGTCTCTCATTCTTTCTCTCTCTCTTTCTCACACAAACACAGACACATCGACACACACGCATGCATTCGCGGAAGCAAATGCGTAGTTAAATACATGTGTGTTTAATTAATCTGATTTGCGTAACACTCACGCATACATAACACCTTACCTACACATACATACCCACCCACACCCACAACACACACAGAAACGCACGCGCGCGCGCTCGCACATACACTTACACACACACACACACACACACACACGCACGCACGCACGCACGCACGCACGCACGCACGCACGCACGCACGCACGCACGCACGCACGCACGCACGCACGCACGCACACACACACACACACACACACACACACACATACTCACACGCGCGCGGGCGCGCGCGCACGAATGCACGCATGAACACATCTATGCACGCACGCACACACACAGACACAGGTACACACGTGCACGCACGCACGTACACACACACACACGTGCGCGCGCGCGCGCACACACACACACACACACACACACACACACACACGCGCGCACATGTTTCCGTTTTAAAACCCGTGGTGGTGAGAATACCACAAAAGTGTAGACTGTGGTATCTCTATTTGATGCTAAGTGAGCACAGACATGATCAGCTGTGTCTCCATGACGAGTCCGATCCAGCGGACGAAAGGCCATGGAGCAGGCGATATGAATAGTTCTGTCCTGAGGATAGGTTCCGATAATCCCCATATGATGCTAGTGAAGAAGGTTATATTTATAATTCATGTTTCCCTCATTTTTCGTTTTTCCATCCCCCTTCCCTCCTCACCTAACTTGCCAAGAGTGCCACAAAGGAAATGTTGAGCTGATTGTCTATCCCACACACTGATCTGAAACCCCAAACAGAGGCTTATGTCAAAGACCTCTGGCAAGAGGAATGTAGCTCGCAGACGGATAACAAATTGTGCAAAATCTGTCAAAAACCTGAAAGAGTTTTTACCATGTTCCCAAGACAGCCGCTAAGATGAAATAGTCTTGTGCCGTTTGCTTACAGGCCACTCGTTTTACACCCATTAATATCTTTTAAAAGGTGAAGAAGCTCCGTGGTGCATTCCATGTCATGTTTCACTCACAGTGAGACATATTCTTTTAGAGTGTTGGGACTTACACGATGCAAGACATAAACACTTTACAGCAGACTCCATGAAAACTTTGTTCAGAGATGTCCCACTTGACGTGATCTTTGAAATTCTGAAAGAGATCAACATTTTTCATCTGATCTAAGATTTTACGGAAGAAAGATTGTTAATAACGAAGTTTCTGGTGCGTTTTTTTTTGAAGGTATTTTAAACAGATGTGTGAATTTTTTAAAATTTTTTTTTGATGACTTGTGAGTTGACTTCAACGTGGTGACTGCACTGATGTGGCCCTTTGCGGTCGGCTGGGCTTTAAGCAACAATACCTTTCCTTACCCTACCTCCCTCACCTTCTTTCATGAAAAGAAAATTAAATTTTTGCCAAGTCACTAATACAATGACTGGCTGTTGTTTCTTATACCCGAGTCCCTTGTTGATCGTGTTTTCTTGTAAGTAAATCACTTTGTTGTGACGTTCATGAATTATTAACTCATTTTCTGTGACAAATCTTAAATAAATGTTAGCGAACCGCCCAGAGAAACGTGGACAAACGAGTTACAAGACAAACACAACGCGTTTCGACCTCTTAGGTCTTCTTCAGGTGAGACACAAGCGAATAAAATAACGAAAATGCACTTAGCTTTGATCACTTCAGATCGCTTCAGAGTTCAGCGCAAGTTTGATGTTTCTTGTTGAACTATGAAGCGATCTGAAGCGATCAAAGCTAACTGCATTTTCGTTATTTTATTCGCTTGTGTAGTTGTGTTTTGTCTTGTGACTCGTTTGTCCACGTTTCTCTGGGCGGTTCGCTAACATTTATTTAAGATTTGTTTAGAATTCCGCCTGCAGTCGTCTCACTTTGCAATTCTTATGGTCTCATTTTTTGTGGTCAGTGTAACTAATGTATTTTTTTGTGCAAATGTTTTTCAAGTTGTCAGATTTTTGATCGGCAATGTTCTTGTGGTCTCCATTTTTGTGGTTAATGTGTCCTGCGGTTTCACTTGTTTACGGCAGATGTTTCTTGTTGTTTTATTTTTTGTCGCTAATGTGTGTTGTGGTCTTATTTCTAGCCGAGTTTTCTACTTGGCTTCTTTTTCTTGATTTTGTTTGCCTTTGTCTCTTTGCCTTGATTTTTTTGGGTGCACAATGCATCTTGAAGTTTCATTTGTTTCTGGCGAATGTTTCTTTTGGTTTCACTTGTTTGTGACTGTTATTTTATTGTGGCTTCATTGTATTTGTGCGATGTTTCTGTTGGTTCTGGCTTATGAAGGTGTCTGA
>CM031607.1:31116008-31121008 GCA_018398815.1 Conus ventricosus | reverse complement strand
CATCATCATGTGAACGCACAAATTTATTCAACAATCTACGAACATGCTTTTTACAATAACCACACTCTGAATCAAACCAATCTTGGACTCATTACTTCCTTTATGCCTTACTTGAATTTTCATGCAGACAGCAGCTTCCTTTATACACATGTTAAAGTAACGCAGTGCTTCGTTAACATCAAGATCAATCACACTAACTGCATGTGCCATTTTTTCCTGAAAGTCTATTCGTGACAAGTTATTACAGAATACACTGCTATAATCATCATTCCAAACAAACTTTTCCAAGATGAGATTGTTATCATTAAGTTTAGTGTTTGAGTTATCATCTACACAACTGACATGGAGTTCTACAGGCATATGATCTGACTCAGTACGTGCACACACGTTTTGCTCACACGAATCACCAAAACACGCAAATAATTCACAAGACATTAAAAAATAATCAATAACACTGCAGCCACTATCGACACGTATGTGTAGCAACCTTCAAGATCGCCATTACACAAACCATTAAGCATACACAAATCTACAGCAGTACACATATTTAGCAACAATTTACCATAACTATTCAATGTCTTGTCCTGAGAACATCTACCAACATTTAATGGGTGACTCGCACATTGCAACTCAAAAATATTGCCATCATTAATTCTTTGACAAACATGTGAAACATTAGAAGTCCTGCTGTTCATATCTCCACACAACAACACATACACATCATGGTAAGTCAGTATACAATCCGTTATGTAATCCTCCAACTGAGCTATACCATTTTCACTATCAAAATGAACATAATATGGCGAACCTTCGGGAGGAACATAAGAATAGATATATAGAACATCTTTATCTACCCCGAACAACTGCTTTTTGATAAGAAATGCACCGCAGAGTCGAGATTTCATAGGGATTTGTTCGACATACTGCAAAAAGTCATTTCTAATTAGACATACTATACCTCCAGATCGTCTCCCCTGTTTCGTGAATTTTACAGCAGGTATACAAAATGTTGAAAAACCAGAAAATACATTAGAATAAAATTCTTCAAAAAATATTTCCACTAAACATACGAAATCAAAAAAGCAAACATATGAAACAAAATCTTTATCATTCAATTTGAAAACAAACCATTAACATTCCAGTGTGGAAAGGATACGGCGCGTTTTCCTTTATTGTCATCATCAGAGCTAAAAACATCATTATTTAATCGATCACTCGGAAACTTTACGAGTTCTTCTGCCACTGGGATACGCCCCCTTCCACGGGTCAGTTCAGCACACGGCAAGTCACAGCACGAAGATTCACAGTTCACGCTGTCACCCACAAAAGCACGTGCGCGCTTCGTGCCACTCACGGTTACGCCAGGCGATGACACCGGTGTCACGTCAGCTGTCGACTCCCGGTTGAAAATCTCCGCGGAAACGTTCCACAGGGACCGGCCAACTTCCTATTTGATTTCCACCAACTTCTCCGCGCTGTCCACAGAGTACTTCTTGCCGTCGATTAATAGGTGATCATATATCATTGTCACTCTTTTCCCTTCCTGCCGAGCTTTCTTTAGGTGTGGCGTCAGTCTTCTACGAACGTCTCTCACACCTCTGGAAAAGTCTTCGCTGACGAAAACATTCGATCCCCGGAGTTTCTGTTTTGCTTTCAGAATGTTCACCTTCTGTTTGTAGAAGGTGCACCGTGCAATAATGGGAGAATCTAACTTCCCGTTAAGCCGATGCACCCGGTCAAACTCCACGTCATCTGTCAAGCCAAGTTTGTCGGTGATCAGGTCTTGGAGCATTCCTTCGCAGTGAGCATTGGTCTCATTTCTGTTCGAGAAAGTCCGTAGAAAAGGAGATTGTTGCGTTTGGAACGCCCCTCCAGATCATCGATCTTCTTGTCACAGTCGGCCAGTTTGCTCCACAGGTCGTTGTTGGTCTTTTTAGTTCCTGATTCACTGTTCTTAACTCGTTCATCTCTTCTTTCAGTCCTTTCAGTTCGTTTTGCAGAGCCAAGTGATCGTCGCGTAACTCACGAAGTTCTTTCTTCACATCATCTAACTTGGCGTTCATCTGGTCGCCAATGGTTTTCATAGTCGTCACGACATCACTCAAGGTAAGATCCGGGGCTGGCAGGTTGCAGAAGCGGTGGACTCGCTCAGTCTCTCCAGGCTGACACTGCGACTTGCTGCTGCACTGGTCAACCGTGACTGTCTCGTGTTGCTCTTAACTGGGGGATTGTTGGGTCCTGGATTGCTTTCAATGTCACCACAACGTAAAAGCAAACTGCCCCAGAACAGGTAAGAGAGGAGTAGTCCAAAGGTGACACCGTCCACTTTCCGTCCAAGTTTAACAATGGCGACGCGCATAGCCGAGTTGTTTTGGGCCCTTTTCATCATGAAAATGTTGTACACCGGCACAAAACAGCCACACACACATCGGAAATCCGTTGCTGCTGAAGGCATGACACTTCACCACAGTCTCTGCCAAACATAGGCACTGCACAACGTCACGATTTACTACGATTCTGATTTAAACAAGAGAGAATATGTAGTACGTCTGCACTCAAGAACAGCTATTTACTTCCGAGAGAGAGAGAGAGAGAGAGAGAGAGAGAGAGAGAGAACATATTACGACACTCAGAACGATTTATGACATAGAACTATTTTCTTTATCTCGGACGCGCCATGATCGGTTGTTATCAGTATGTACATGTCTGTTGAAAATGGTGAAAATGTTTTACAGAAAACAATCCTTCAGTCAGTGATAATTTTGGGTCTAAATGTGAATTGTAAGGGAAAAAAAATCCAATGTATGGGCACTGAATTAAATATCATACAAATTTATATAACTTTCCTAAATGTGGAATGGGAACTTCTACATGAGAACAGGAGCAGCAGCAGCAGCAATAACAACAACGATTTGAACGTGTTGTTGCCAGTCGTGACTCATCTTCCAAGCTCCCTTGAAGCACTACCCACACATAACTCCTTCTGTTCCCCCACATCCCACCACCTACCCGCACACACACTACACAGCCACACCAAGGCTTTTCCTGTCGCAACCTTAGCGCCAGCAGTCCATAAGGAGCAATTCAAAACGAGTTCCGTATGAGGCAGCCCACCAGAGGTGGCAAGAACTATTGCTAGAGTTGCAGGGGCAGTGTGTGTGTGTGTGTGTGTGTGTGTGTGTTGTGTGTGTGTGTGTGTGTGTTGTGTGTTGTGTGTGTGTGTGTGTTGTGTGTTGTGTGTGTGCGTGTGTGTGTGTGTGGTGTGTGGTGTGTGTGTGTGTGTGTGTGTGTGTGTGTGTGTTGTGTGTGTGTGTGTGTGTGTGCGTGCGTGCGTGCGTGCGTGCGTGCGTGTGTGTGTGTGTGTGTGTGTGTGTGTGTGTGTGTGTGTATGTGTATGTGTGTGTGTGTGTGTGAGTGAGTGAGTGAGTGAGTAAGGGTAATCCTAAGTCCATCTAACAACAGTCCCCAAATCGCTGACTGTGCCAGTATGACCATCTTTCCCATGAAATCACCAAGGGCACTGACAATCAAACCACGAAAGCAGGGCGCGATGGGCACAATATATTTTTTTGTGATTAAAAACAAATGCTTGATAATGATGATAATAACTAATGATGATGATGATAATGAAAGTAATTGAAGATGATGATTATGATGATGAGGAAGATGAAGACGACGAAGATGATGCCTCGCAGTTCCATTTTGGTCTGACACGTGACAAGGCTGTACTCTATGCTTCCTTTCACGATATATTCCGGTATAATCCAAGCCCAGCATACGCACAGACCTGGTCATACCAACAGGGCGAAAGTCAACTGCATGTGGTGTCAGTCTTCCCATTTAAGCGGACAAAACACTCAATTCTGTATAACATCCGGCTGGAACAGAAAAGCCACACAATTATCTGCCCCTTACGGGAATCGAACTCACAACCTTCCATTCCGCTGTCGACGACGCTGACCACGGCACCAAAGTGGCTAATTGAAGATTTTCCAACCTTTATACCTTTTATACAACATTAAGATAGCTATTTAGATTACGTATTCTCTTATATTTTTATGGAAATACATGTTACATTTATTTTTAGATTAGAGGGGAGAGGTGGGGTTTAAAATTACTGCTTAACACCATGTGAAGCAATTTGAGGCAGTCATTTGTCTGCTCATTATTTCTATTCAGACCTGCTTAGTTCAGGATTCGCCCATCACGATTACAATGATTGATTAAGGCAAATATTCCTAGTATAACGTCTTTTGTGAATTTAGGTAAGACATATGAAAACATAGACAAGCGGAATGTATGTCATGAATATAAACCATCAGCTGAACCCAGAAGTAAGGTTTTTTAGTCATCAACTGAACTCTGAAGTAAGGTTCTTTTAGCCACCAACTGAACTCTGAAGTAAGGTTCTTTTAGTCATCAACTGAACTCAGAAGTAAGGTTCTTTTAGCCACCAACTGAACTCTGAAGTAAGGTTCTTTTAGCCATCAACTGAACTCTGAAGTAAGGTTCTTTTAGCCATCAACTGAACTCTGAAGTAAGGTTCTTTTAGCCATCAACTGAACTCTGAAGTAAGGTTCTTTTAGCCACCAACTGAACTCAGAAGTAAGGTTCTTTTAGCCACCAACTGAACTCTGAAGTAAGGTTCTTTTAGCCACCAACTGAACTCTGAAGTAAGGTTCTTTTAGCCACCAACTGAACTCTGAAGTAAGGTTCTTTTAGCCATATAAGTGGGCCGGGTATGCTGGGGGAAAAATCCCACAGGCGGAAATGATGGAAAAGGGGATGAGGAGGTTGGGGACTGGAAAGAAAGAAGGGAAAAGTGGAACAGCAGGTAGATAGGTAGGAGCGAAAGAGTGGGATGAGAAGGAAAGCAGGTAAAAAGCTTCTTTTTGTTAGATATGTAGGGTGGGTGGGGCATTAATGGTTTTGGCAGTGCATATTTCAAGTCGGAATGAAATATCACAGAGAGAGAGAGAGAGAGAGAGAGAGAGAGAGAG
>CM031607.1:31091008-31098508 GCA_018398815.1 Conus ventricosus | reverse complement strand
ATTTGTTTTTATTTCCTTTTTGTGTCCTTTTATTTGTAGGTTTGTTTTTCTTTTTGGAATGCGCTCATCAGGAGATGGAAAGTTGACAGGGAGTCCAGTAATGCCTACAACCTCCTCCACTTTCTCGCTCCCATTCCCTATTCCCCCCCCCCCCCCCCCCCCCCCCCCCCCCGCCTTTTTCTCACAGCTGCGCTGCATCTGCTGTCAATGTTGATCCATTCAGTGTATTTCTTTCCGTTCACCTGCTTCTTGTATGGCTCGACTGCCAGCCGTTTGACCCATTTCTCAAGGCTCTGGATTAACTTCAAACAGTCCCACGTAGTGTATACGCCTATTATTTGAATTATATTTGCGCTTACAGAATGTGCTCATCTCTCATCCAAGACACTTTCTCTTCTGTTGTCAACATATTTCTTTGCTCACGTTGTCTCTCACGTTGTTTCTGTTGCCTGACTATTTCTCTCTGTACTGGTCTCCTCCCCCCTTTCATCATATGTCCCTCACTTGTCCTGGTCGCTGTTCTACCACTCAGTCAGGCAAATGCTCGAATCTGGAGTCTGGAGTCTGAAATCTTGAAGCTGCCAGTCTATGGATTATTCCAATGACTTCCAGGCTTGGCCAGGTGCATATAAGCGGGCAAAGCACGATTTCTCTCGTGGATAAATTCCGAAAAGCAGTTGAGCTGAAGAGGTGCAGAAGATGGAAGAGAAATTAGGGGAGAGTATAAGGGTGTATAAATGAAAGGCTTTTTAATGGCAATTTTTGAAATAGATGCTAACCCAATGATATTTTTCCCTTTTTCCCTTTCGACTATTTTTCTTCCTTTTTGTTTCTCACCCAAAAAATATTTTTACACATTTTCGAATTATTATAATCTTTTATACAGTTTTTTTTTTAACCCTTTAATCTTCAACCTGCCACCCACTAAATACCCCGCCACTCCACTAAAATCTGCCCCCGGATTGATTATTTGGATTTGCTGACTGAATGAGCTAATGAATGCTTTTTTCACCTAAACATTGTTTGCTTGCTTGCTCGATTTTGCTGTCACCAGAACGATTGCATACTGGAAACCAGTTCATCTAGCAGAACAAAAACAAGAGCTGCAAATGCCACATCTAGTCAACCAAGCAGTCCGCTAACCAACTCGTCCTCCCGCAGTCAACCAGCTGACGAAGTAGTTCACTGAACAGACGAACGAACGAAAACCCTTATGCATACCGCCCATTACGGCCCGGTCATTTATGTGTCTACACGTGTGCACTGCTCATACAAGATGTTATTTGACAATGGAAACATTTGCTATTTCAAGTGGAACTCGTCAGGGATGCCTTCTGTTTCCCCTACTTTTCAATATGTTCTCGAAACGCGTCGTGACTAACGCACTTGAAGATCATGTCAGCACGGTAAGCCTTCGAAGAACTATCATAAACCTTCGATCTGCAGATGACATCGACGTTCTTGCGGGCAGTAAACGAGACGTTGCGAAGCTTGTTAAGCGACTCGATGAACAATCACCAAGAAACAGCGTACAAATCAGCGCGGAGGAGACCAAGTTGATAACCAACCAGAACACCGTCATCAGTTCTAATGTAAGTGTCTACGATCAGAAGCTAGACCCTGCTCAGCAGTTCACTTACTTAGGACCGGTTACTGACGACGAGGGATTCAAACCAGAAATCGGGGGCCGGAATAACTCAGTTGGTAGAGCGCCGGACTCGTGATCCTGGGGCTGCGGGTTCGAATTTCGGTACAGGGGATTTTTCACTCGGAGTTAACATTGGTTCTAACTCCATTCCCCATACAGTCCTTCGAATGAGACTATAAGCCGAGGTTCCGTGTGTGAACGCACGCACAACATCTTGCACACACGTAAAATCCCATCACCAACTTTCGGAAGAGAAGGCCAGTTTGTCCGTTAATATGGATGACACGTTACTCATAGCATGCACCTTCCCCGAAGATGGAGTATGGCTGCCTTAATGGTGGGATAAAAAACGGCCATACACACAAAACACCACTGCCTGTCTATACAGGCAGTGTCCACAGGAGTATCAGCCTGCGTACGCAGAAAGAAAGAAACCAGAAATCCATTTAGGGCAGCAAATATAATGATAATACTGTCCGGATTAAACCCTGTATAGATAGACAGTAACATGTCCTTGAACACAAAACCAGACTCCTGTATGCACTTGTGTATTCCATTTTCCTGTTCTCATGCAAAAAGTGGATTCTCTCATCAGATCTGGAAAGAAGAATCTGAGCCATGGAAATACAATATTACTACAGGATAGTAAACATCAGATACACTTGTCATATCACAATCAACAATTACTCAAATACACTTATCATATCACAATCGACAATTACGTCAAATGCACATATATAAGACAATCGACAATTACGTCAAATACACTTTCACAATCGACAATTACGTCAAACCGCCAGGCAATACCCAGGATCATACCTGGATCTACTGACATCAGTCAAGAGAAGAAAGCAATACATGGCCATGGTGTAATAAAAACCAATGGCCTTTCTAAAACACTCTTCAAGGGAACTGTTTAAAGAGGGAGACGAGGACCCAAAAAAATGCAGCGATGGTCCGACAGCATTGCAGAGTGGATAGGGAAATATTTCAGAGACCAGGACTTTGAAACATATCTGAAAGAACTGGAGGAACCGGATGCATTATTCCTTAGTTTGGTGCTCCAATGACTCCCCACAGCGATAAGGGAGAAGAAAAATGTGTGTTTGTACTGCTGCATTCTACCCCTTTCATGAGTCAGTCTTGATTGTCCACATTATCTCGCCTTCCCCACCCCTCCTTTTCTTTCCGGCATATTTTTCCCTTCATTTTATTTTCTCACGTCTGGGAGGAAGAAAAAAAATCAGTGCATTAAAGAAAAAAAAAAAAACCCCACTGTTCTGAGACCCGATCGTTTAACAGGCTAACGTTTTTCTAAGAAAAAACAGCAAATACTTTACTCAAGTCTCTATCTGCAAGCCCCAAAATGTTTATTTTGTTCAAAAAGGCGTATTAACAGCCAAGCAACCCTCCGATCAACCAGCTGACGCTTGTCTCTTTGTGATCGGTCGTTAATCACGTGCCCTTTGTTTCAATGGCAGCAGCATGCTTTTCGTTGTCACATGGAAGAGTTACCGTTCTTTTCAGATAGAGGTCACATCCCAACGGGGGATTGTCGACCGGAGTCCGTAAGCGTCGCTGTTAACGTCTGCCCCCTCCCTCCCCCTCCCCTACTCCACCCCCTCCCTCTCTCTCTCTCTCTCTCTCTCTGACTCATATTCTGATTTTTTTTTTCTCTCCGCCATTCTTATGAACATAGCTCAGCATGTCATACTTCTTCTCTCCCTTTTAGTTGTCGTCGTCTTCCTGTTCTTCTTCTGAGTCTTTGTTATCATCATCGTCGTCTTTCTTCTTCTTCTCCTACTTTTTGTACTCCCAGTTCTTAAAGAACAGGGAGTACTTTAGAATGGGAACGAAGAAATGGTGTGTGTGTGTGTGTGTGTGTGTGTGTGTGGTCAAAATGTGTTCCACTCGCTCCAGACAAAACTACTGGGTCGATCTTTCTGAAAATTTGTAGGTATGTTCATTATGGGTCAAGGATGATGCCCGACGTTTTAGTTTACCGTTACAGCCGTTACTAACGGCTGTAACGGCCTGTAACGCTTTTTCTTCTTGATGGAATATCTCAGAAAGTACTTGACCGATCTTTCTGAAAATTTGTAGGTATGTTCATTATGGGTCACGAATAATGCCCGATGTTTTGGTTTACCGTTATAACCGTTACTAACGGCTGTAACGGCCTGTAACGGTCTTTCTTCTTTATGGAATATCTCAGAAAGTGCTTGGCCGACCTTTATGAAAATTAGCAGATATGTTCATTATGGGTCACGGATGATGCCTGATGTTTTAGTTTGCCCCGTTATAGCCGTTACTAACGGTTGTAACGGCCTGTAACGGTTTTTCTTCTTTATGGAATATCTAAGAAAGTACTTGGCCAATTTATAAGCGGTTTGGATGATCTTGTGACAAATCGGATCCTCTGTCCATATGTAAGTGATGTAATACTGAAAATGGATTAAACAACCGTTAAAAACCGTTATTCTGCCGTTATTTCTTATATATAGGTGGATTTTTAATGAAATTTGGTATGTAGAAAGGTTATCACACACAAATGGCACTTCTATATAGTGTTTCAAAATTTGACCGTTAAAAACCGTTATTCTTGACATATTGTCCGATTTGGATGAAATTTGATATGTACACAGGCTTTAGCCCAGTGAGGACTAAAATACCGGTTTCAAAAGTGCATATCGGTTATATAACCGATAAACCGTTATTTTGTCGTTATTTTTTATATATTGGTGGATTTTAATGAAATTTTGTATATAGAAAGGTTATCACACACAAATGGCACTTCCATGTAGTGTTTCAAAACCTGGCCGTTAAAAACCGTTATTCTTGACATATTGTCCGATTTGGATGAAATTTGGTATGTACACAGGCTTTAGCCCAGTGAGGACTAAAATACCGGTTTCAAAAGTGTATGTCGGTTATATAACCGATAAACCGTTATTTTGTCGTTATTTTTTTATATATGGTAGATTTTAATGCAATTTTGTATATAGAAAGGTCATCACACACAAATGGCACTTCCATGCAGTGTTTCAAAATCTGACGGTTAAAAACCGTTATTCTCGACATATTGTCCGATTTGGATGAAATTTGGTATGTACACAGGCTTTAGCCCAGTGAGGACTGAAATACCAGTTTCAAAAGTGTACATCGGTTAAATAACCGTTAAAACCGTTATTTTGCCTTTATTTCTTATCTCACAAAGCACTTGGCCGATTTATAAGTGATTTGGAAAACTGGGAGTACGTTTATATGCTTCGCATCTTGTTGTTATTGTTCTTGTTCTTGTTCTTGTTGTTGTTCTTCTTCTTCAACCAGAAAGTTCACAGCTGATTTTTTCTGCGCCTTGGTCACCCGTTTTTAAGCTACCATAAAGGTAGCTAAGCTTACTCTCAAGGCTGTCCTTGAAATCGGCGTCCTTTAACTACATCAATTGCCGTTTTAGCCATTCAAGTAGCCTTCGCAGCGAGAGAAAAAATAAACTGTTTAGTGGAGATATTTATAACACTAATTTTCTTCCTTTTTTCATTTGTCAGTCAAAGGCATTCAAACGTTTACATTAGAACAGTTCGGCTCAGCATTTGTACCTACGGAAACGTACCTACGAACATAACCATTCCTTCGTTTGTACGTCCCAGACATTTGTTGTTGTTTTTGCTTTTCAATCTGTCAGTCACAAGGTATTCACATGTAATCGAAATCTGTAGGTGCAAAATGATAGTCTGGCATCGGCAGGGACAAAGTCCAGTCAATTTATGAACTGTTACATCTGTTCATGGGTACGACCCGGCTAAACACGCTTCAACTAATAACTTGTAGACTAATCACGTCATGCCTAAATATGATTCACCTGTAGAGCTGTCGACCGCTTCACAGTCATCGCGCTTCACCTACGTATTAGCTTCTATCCGCCCGTAGTTAATGCTCTATGGTATAGATAGAAAGATAGATAGATAGATAGATGGATATAGATAGATAGATAGATAGATAGATAGATAGATAGATAGATAGATAGATAGATGGATAGATACGTACAGATAGATAGATCGATGGGTAGGTAGATAGATAGGTCGCTTTTGCCACACAATTACATTTTATAAGCGACTAACTCACACACTATTGATGGCCAACGTGACCCAAAGACTGTATAGAAGGTAACAATTCTGATGACTCTTCCCACCTTTTAGAAAACGTAACTATTTGGGGTGCCTGGGAAATACAACAGAGTCTGAAAACGATTGCTAAAAATAAACAAACTAACGCACTTTTGAGCTCTAGTCCTTAAAAATTAGCTTTGTATATGTCGAAGATGAAGTGGATTATAAACGGAAAGATGCTCAAAAAGAAAGTTTAGATTTTGTTTCTTTCTTATGTGCATCTTTTGCTATAGACATCAGAACAGGATACAAAAGGCTATGTCATACGCTGATTTGTGTAAACGTCTTAGCAATGAGTAGACAGAGTTCTCTGAATTTACTGGTTGTACAGTGTAGTCGTGATGACTTACGAAACAATGTGTGTTGTGGCGCGCGCGCGCGCACACACACACACACACACACACACACACACACACACACACACACACACACACACACACACACACACACACACACACGCACGTACGCACACACACGCGCGCACGAAACAAACACACACACACACACACACACACACACACACACACACACACACACACACACACACACACACACACACACACACATACGCACGCGCGCGCACGAAACACACACACACACACACACACACACACACACACACACACACACACACACACACACACACACACAAGATATTTACAAAAACTGTGGCTCTTTATGTGTCTTCACTAAAAGGTCATTATGATCGTTGCTAAAAAGCCACGGCCATTTTTCTTCTTTTGTACCAAAATCATCACCCCTACAAATTTAGGTCAGTAAACACAAAAAGATGTGTCGTCAGATATTTCCACTCTCACGTTTCTTCCCAAAGCTCCCTTAACGTGTTTTCTTCTTCATTTCTCCGCTTGTCTCCTGCGTTCGTTCAATCTTTCATTCTTTGCTTGTTTCTTTCTGTCGTTCTTTCCTTTCGGCTGATTTCTAAATTTTCTTCAGTTATTGTTCCTTTTGTTTTTCTTCCTAATTTCCTTCCTTCATATTTTTTATTTTATTTTGTTGGTTACATTTGTTTTCTTCTGTTTATAACTTCTTTAACTCTTTCCTTCTTTCCTTCCATATATCTTTCATTTCTTTTTGTGTCCGTCTTTCGATTTTTTGTGTGTGTTTGCTTATTTGTTTTCACTTGTTTCTCTCTTTGTTTTTTTATCTTTGTTTTTTTTCCCCCTTTATTTTGTTAATTGTTTTTCCTTTTGTTCTTTCCTTGCTCTTTTACTTTATTTCCTTAGTTCCCATCTCCTATAATTATTTTCTTTCTGTCTTGCTTTCCTGTCTTTCTTTGTCTTTCTTTCTTCTTTTATCCTTTCTCTGTGCCTACTGTATTGAATTAAGTTGTACTTCCTGAACAGCTGGGCCTTCTTTTCACTTTTTACGCAAACACATACAAACGCGCGCTCGTATGCACACACACACACACACACACACACACACACATATGCCTGAGCAGGTGCGTGCCTGCGACACATAGAAATAAAGTAATGAATGATAGAGAGCAGGATAGAACGGGTTATTTATCTCTCTCTCTCTCTCTCTCTCTCTCTCTCTTATATATATATATATATATATATTATATATATATGTGCAAGAGGTCATGAACAGATTTCATACGAACAGCAATCGGCCTTTCCGTCGAGAGAGTTGTGATTCGGAGGCATGAGTCTCCGATCC
>CM031607.1:31076008-31086008 GCA_018398815.1 Conus ventricosus | reverse complement strand
TTAAAAAAAATTTTTTTTAAAAAAAAAAAGGTTTTTTTAAAATTTTTTTTTTTTTTTCCCCCCCAAAAAGGGGGCCCCTTTTTTTTGTTTTTTTTCCCCCCCTTTTTTTTTTTTTTTTTGGGTTTTCCCCCCCCCCCCCCCCCCCCTTTTCAAAAAAAAAAACCCCCCGGGCCCCCGGGGGGGGGGGGGAAAAAAAAAAAGGGGGGGGGAGGAAAAAAAAAAAGGGGGGGGGGAAAAAAAAAATTTTTTAAACGGGGGGGGGGGTTTTGGGAAAAGGGGGGGGTTTTTTTTTTTTTTTTCCCGCCTTTCTTTTTGGCCCCGTTTTTTTTTTAAAATTTTTTTGGGGGGGTTTTTTTTTTTTTAAAGGGGGCCCTTTTTTTACCCCTTCCCCCCCCCCCAAAGGTTGGTTTTTTTTTTGGGGGGGGGGGTTTTTTCCCCCAAAAGGGGGGGGGAGGGGGGGAAAAAAAAAGGGGGGGGGGTTTTTTAAAAATTTTGGTTTTGGGGGTTTGGTTTGGGGGTTTTGGGGGGGCCCCAATTTTTGGGGTTTTCCCCCCAAATTTGGGGTTTTTTTTGGGGTTTTTTTTTGGTTTTTTTTTTTTTGGGGGGGGTTTTTTTTGGGGGGGGGGTTTTTTTTTGGGGGGGGTTTTTTTGGGCCGGGGGTTTTGGGGGGGGCCCCCCATTTTGGGGGGTTTTGGGGGTTTTTTCCCCCCCCCTTTTTTTTCCCCCCTTTTTGGGGGGGGGGGGTTTTAAAGGGGGAAATTTTTTCCCAAGGTTTTTTTAAAAGGGGGTTTTTTGGGGGGGGGGGTTTTTTTTTTTTTTGGGCCGGTTTTGGGGGGGGAAAATTTTTGGGTTTTTTTTTTAAAAGGGAAGGGGGGGGGGGGGGGGTTTTTTAAAATTTGGGGGGGGTTTTTTGGGGGGGAAGGGGGGGGTTTTTTTTTGGGGGCCCGGGGGTTTCCCCCCCTTTTTTTTAAAAAGGGGGGAAATGGGGGCCCCTTTTTTTTTAAATTGGGCCCCGGGGGGGGGGGTTTTGTTTTTGGGGGAATTTTTTTTTTTTGGGGGGGGGAAAATTTTTTTTTTTTTGGGGGGGTTTTTTTTTTTTGGGGTTATTTTAAAGGGTTGGTTAGGGGGAAAAAGAAAAAAAAAAAAAAGGGGGGGGGGGGGGTTTTAAAAAAAGGGGTTTGGGGGGAAATTTTTTTTTTTTGGGGTTTTTTTTTTTGGGGTTTTTTTTTTTTTTCCCCCGGGTTTTAAAAGGGTTTTTGGGGGGGGGGGGTTTTTTTTTTAAAAGTTTTTTTTTTTGGGGGGGGGGGGTTTGGGCCTGAATTTTTGTTTTTTGGGGGGGCCCTTTTTGGGGTTTTTAAAAAAGGGCCCGGGTTTTTTTTAAAAAATTTTTTTAAGGGTTTTTTTTTTTCCCATTTTTTAAAAAAAAAAAAAAAATTTTTTTTCTTTTTTTTTGGGGGGGGGGTTTTTTTTTTTGGGGGGGGGGGTTTTTTTGGGGGGGTTTTTTTTTTGGGGGGTTTTTTTTTTTTTTTTTTTTTTTTTGGGTTTTTGGGGGGGGGGTGCTGGGTTTTTTTTTTTTTTTTTTTGGGGGTTTTTTTGGGGGAAAGGGGGTTTTTTTTTGGGGCTCCCGGGGGGGTTTTTTGTTTTTTTTTTAGGGGGGGTTTTTTGGGGGTTTTTTTTGGGGGGGGGGGCCCCCTTTTTTGGAAAGGGGGGGGAAGGGGGGGTTTTTTTTTTAAAAAAAAATTTTTTGGGGTTTTTTGGGGGGGGGGGGGAATTTTTTTTTTTTTTTTGGGGGGGGTTTTTTTGGGGTTTTTTTTGGGGGGGGTTTTTTTTTTCCTTTTTTGGGTTTGGGGGGGCCTTTTTTTTTGGGCCAAATTTTTTTTTAGGGGGGGGGTTTTTTGGGGGGGTTTTTTTTGGGGGGCCCCAAAAAAAAAAAGGGAATTTGGGTTTTTGGGGTTTCCCCCCAAAAACCCCCCTTTTGGGTTTTTTTTTTTTTAAAGGGGCCTTGGGGGTTTTTTACCCCCCCCCGGGGGCGGGGGGGGGGCCCCCAAACCCCGGGGGAGGGGGGCCCGGGGGCCAACCCGGGGGGGGGGCCCCCCGGGCGGGGGGGGGCCCCCGGGGGGCCCCCGGGGGGGGGGGGGGGGGGGCCCCCCCCCGGGGGGGGGGGCCGGGGGGGCCCCCATTTTGGGTTGGGGGGGCCCCCCCTTTTTTTTTCCCATCGGGGGGGGGTTTCAAGGCTTAAGGGGAAAAACTTTTTTTTTTTTTTTTTTCCCCCTTTTTAAAAAAATTTTTTTTTTTTTTTTTTTTTCCCCCCTTTTTTGGGTTTCCTTTTTTGGGGGGGGGGGGGGGGGTTTTTTCCCCAAATTTTTTCCCCCCCCTTTTTTACCCGAGGGGGGTTTTCCCCAAACCCCCCAAATTTTTTTTTTGGGGGGTTTTTTAAAATTTTTTGCCCCAAAAAAGGGGGGGGGGTTTTTGGGGTTTTTGGTTTTTTTTAATTTTGGGGGGGGGGGTTTTTTTGGGTGGGGGGTTGGTTTTTTTGGGGGGGTTTTTTTTTTTTTTTTTTTTTGGGGTTTGGTGGGGGGGAAAAGGGGGGGTTTTTTTTTTTTGGGGGGGTTTTCGGGGGGGGGGTTTAAAAAAGGGGGTTTTTTTTTTTTTTTTTTGGGGGGGTTTTTTGGGGGGGGTTTTTTTTTGGGGGTTTTTGGGGGGTTGGGGGGGAAAGGGGGGGGGTTTTTTTGGGGGGGGGGGGGGGGGGGGGGGGCCCCCCCCCCCCCCCCCCCCCCCCGGGGGGGGCCCCCTTTTGTGGGGGGAAAAACCCCCTTTTTTTTTTTTGGTTTTTTTTTTTTGGGGGTTTTTTGGGGGGTTGGGGGGGGGGGGAAAAAAAAGGGGGGTTTAAACCCTTTTTTTTTTGGGGGTTAAAATTTTTTTTTTGGTTTTGTTTTGGGTTTTTTTTTTGGGTTTTTTTTAAAATTTTTTTGGGGGTTTTTTTTTGGTTGGGGGTTTTTTGGGTTTTTTTTTTTTTTTTTTTGGGGGGGGGGGGAAATAAATTTTTAAAATTTTGGTTTAATTTTTTTTTTTTTTTTTGGTTAAAAGGGGGTTATTTTTTTTTTTTTTGGGGAAATTTGGGGGTATTTTGGGGGGTTTTTTTTTGGGGGGGGAAAAAAAAAAAGGGGGGCCCCGGGCCTTTTTTTTTTGGGTTTAATTTTTTTTTAAAAAAAAAAAAAATTTTTTTTTTTTTTTTTGGGGGGGTTTTTTGGGGGGTTTTTTTTTGGGCCCCGGGGGGGGGGTTTCATTTTTCCCCCCCCGGGGGTTGGTTGGTTTCCCCCCCCAAAAACCCCGGAAAGGGGGGGGGGTTTTTGGGGGGGGGGGGGAAAGGGAAAAAGGGGTTTTTTGGGGCGGGGAAATTTTGGTTTTAAAAAGGGGGGGAAAGGGGGGGGGGGCCTTTTGGGCCCCCCGGCCGGGGGGGGGGGAAAAAAAAAAAAAAGGGGGAAAAGGGGTTTCCCCAAGGGGGGAATGCGCAGGAAAGAGAGCAGGAGGCGGGGGGGGTTTTTCAAGCGAGAAAGCCCCAGGAGAAAGGGGAGGCTCGCAAGGAGGAAGAGTTGCGGGTTTTAAGGGGCGAGGGGCCCAAAGGGGGAAAATTGCGGCTCAAAGCGCGAGGAGGGGTTTGTTTCAAGCGTGAAGGGGGGGCAGCAGCGGTGGATGGGAGCCCCGAGCGGGTTCCCCAAGGGGGAAAACTCAGGGGACTGAGGGAGGTAAAAAGGAGGGAAAGATCAAGAGGAAAGGAAAAACCAAGCGGATAAAACGTGTTCATCTTGACCCCCTTGCGGGATGGCGAGGATGGCGACGCCTATCTGTCCCCTTTCGGAGGATGGCTGTTTGGGGCCGGTGGAGGAGAAGTCGTGGGCGATGGGGTTTGGTGGCGCTTTGAGGGGCCAAGGGGGAGGGAGGAGTGCTGAGACTACGCCCCCCAGGAATTTTATGACTTCGGCCAGGTCAAGGGGCTTTTTCTTAAGTTTTTTTCCCGGGTTTGGGTGCAATAGGGCCCTACAGGGGAAAAAGTTTCCGGGGGGATTGAAAGGGAGCAGGACGAAAAAATTTTTTAGCAGCTGCTGGGGCAGGGGTGGTCGCCTGCCTGGATTTTGGTGCTTGGGAGCAGGAAAGGTCCCCAGTCGGCGCCCCATCTCGGGGCTTGTTTTTCCAAAAGGAGCAGATGTATCGGGGTCTTGGGCCCCGATTTGGGGCCACTGAGGTGCGGTTTGCGTTCCTTTCCCCCGGGAAAACCCGCGGGCCCGAGGGGGGCTTTGGGGGGGTACTGTGGGGCAAGGAGGGCCAGGCGTCTTGGGCCGACTGCAAAAAGGAGAGGGAGGAGGTTTCGGCGCGTATACCCCAAAAGGGGTCAGAGCCTAGCCTAGGATCAGACCCCGGGGGGCAGCGACCCCAAACCCCTTTTCCCCCCCCAAGCCCCCCCCCTTGAGAAAAACAGTAAAGTGTTTCCCTTTTTGGGGGGGACCGGCCCATTGGGTTTGGGAGTGCCCCACGGGGGGGACGGTAAAACCCGGGAGGGGCCCCAAATTTAAAGTGCTGGGGGGCTGCTTAAAAATGTGTTAAAGTTCCCCCCCTTTGCTGTGTGGTTTATGTTCCAAGAAACCCTATTCCCCCTTTGGGGAGATTCAAAGGGCAACGGCACAATGGTTTAAAGGGGGTTTGGGGGCACGGGGGGGGGGTTATTCAGTGGTGGGCTTCTGGTAATCCCGATCAGTACACAGGAGGGAAACCCTCCTGATCACGCTGGCCGAGTCCCGGGTTTTTCGGTTCGTTTTTACCAAGGGGGCGCTGGTTTTCATGTCTCCCCCGTTTTTTTCACAGGGAAATTTACGCGCCCTCGTCATGGGCGTCCAGTCGAAAAAAGGTTTTTCCCCATTGGAAAAATTTTTTCCAGCGGAAGCCCTGGAGCGCCTTTTGAAAAAGAGTTCCCGGGTTTTTCTGTTTTTGGGCACCCTCGCGGTTGTACGACGAGAGCTTTTGGCCGGAAGGCCCAAAGGGAAACCCCCCGCAACCATTGTCCCCGAGGAGTTTAGTTGTTGATCGGCCCCTTTTCAGATGAGTTGGGCAAAGGGGACAAGAGAAGACCCCACTTGAGTAGAGCAAGGAAAGGGATACGAGGATTGACTGAGGTCCCGGAAAGGGACGGGGAAAAAACGTTACCTTAAGAAAAGGGGGGGGTGCTGATTTAGGAGGTTTGAGGGAACCCCGGGGAAACGTGAAATTTAGGTGTGGTACCGAAAAGAGATCAGGCCCCAGTGCTGGCTTTTGGCCCCGAGGGTTTCCCCTGTCAGGGCATCTTTGGGGAAAAAACAAAACCAAGTCCAGGATTCTGCCCCACTTTTATGGCCCGGAAACTGCGCCCACCGTGGGATTTTGGGGAGGGCATGCCCGCAGTGTCAGCGCACCACGGGAAAAAATCGGGTTCCACCGGTTAACCCCTTTGGGCAAGATGCCTCTGGAGCAGGAACCCTTTACCAAAATTGGACTAGATTGGGTCGGGGCCGTTGAAGCCCCATGTCTGGACGAGGGGAAACGGTATATACTTTTCTGGGGGACTACACCAATTTGATACCCCGGAAAACGACGGCCCTTTTAAAAAAATCACAAACAAGGAAAGGGGGCCGAGGCGGCGTTCACCATGTGGTCACGAACTGGTTTTAAACCCCCCAGGTGCCCTTTCGGATCCCAGGATCCAGTTCATGGGAAGGGGGTTGAAAAGGGGGGACCGTTGCTAGCCATAAAGGGGGTTTGAATAACCCCGCCCGTACCATGCTCGTGCAATGGACTTGTCGAAGGTTTAATGGGGCCCCTTTAAAAGGATGATGCGCCGTTTGGTACGGACAGGGGCCCGATGGTGGGGTGGTTGGGGTTCCAGCGCTGCTTTTTTTTTTTTCCTTCCGGGGAAAATCCCCAGGCCCAGCACGGGATTTTCCCCCTTTGAAATTTTTTTATTGGGGGGGCAGTGCGGGGACCCATTTAGATACTGAAAAAAGTCGTGGGTGCGCCCTGAGGAGGGCTGAGCTTAAGACCTCCATTGGTATGTGGTGGACATTTAGGAACAAGGGTTGCCGGGACTGTTTTTTTTGGGACGGAACACGTCGCCACTGCTGCTGTGGGGGTACAAGCGGCACTTTGGGGCTCCGGGCGAGGAGACGATCGGGTTTTCCCAAATGGGTCTAGAGTGTTGGCTTACGGGTTGAAACAAAAACAAACTGGAGCTGGCCCGGCGGGGGGGCCCCCCTTCCGTGATGGTAGAGTTGGCGGGTGGACCCAAAAAGGGCCAGATGGGGCCAAAGAGCAAGGTGTTCCCCTGCCCTTTTTGGCCCTTTAAAAAGTTTTGTTTGGGAGGGCCTGCGGGGTTTTAAAAACCCCCAAATGAAGGTTTAAAAAACGGTAGGTGGTGGAAAGGGGGGGAAAATGAGGGAAACACCGACTGTCCCAAAAGGAGGGGACATTCCCCTTTATTCCGCTAACAGCAACTGAGGGGAAACCCGCGGATGTCGTCATTTTTGGGAGGGGGATCCGAAGTTTTGTGCGGATGTCCCAAAGGGCTCATCGGGAGTTTGGCGACGTTCTTACGAAAATTTCCAGGTGTACGCCTTTGGGGAAAAATCAAAGTGAGGTTTTTCGGGCCGACGTACCAGTTTCGGGGCCCGCCGTATCAAAATCCCGTTCGCCTTTAAGGGGAAAAAGATCCGGGGGGAGGGTTTGGGGCTATGCAGAAACTAGGGGGGCGGGGTTTTTTAGCCCTCCGTGTCACCCTTTTCGCCTTTTCCAAGTGGTCTTGGGGAGGAAAAAAGGATGGGAAAATTCCCCTTCTTTGGGGGTTACCCTCGAATGAAAAAAGGGTTGTGGTGTTCGATTCGGAGCCCATTTCCCGACTTTATTACCTGTTTGCAAAGTTGGGGACAGAAAGGGGGGTTTCCCGCAAAAATTGACCTGGCCAAGGGATAAATTTGGGAGATCCCTGTTGAGAAGGAAGACCGCCCCAAAGGGCTGCTTTTTTTTATCCCCTGGGGCAAATTCCCGTGGAAAAGGGTTTGCCTTTTGGACTGTGCCCCTGGGGAGCTGTTTTTTACGAGGATGATTTAGGGGAAATTGCTTCGTCCCTTGGGCCGGGGGGAACCCCTCGAAAAACTTCATTGAGAGTATTGGGTTTCTTCAGAGGGCAAATTTGGGGCGACCCCTTGAAAATCCTGCGTCTCTATTTCAGCGGCTGAGAGAAAGCCCCGGGTTTTCAGCACGACCCAATTAAAATGTGAGTTGGAGGGCGGGGGTTGT
This sequence comes from Conus ventricosus, assembly GCA_018398815.1. Lineage (NCBI taxonomy): Eukaryota > Metazoa > Mollusca > Gastropoda > Neogastropoda > Conidae > Conus > Conus ventricosus. The sequence goes on along the minus strand of CM031607.1, from coordinate 31,078,688 downwards.
CTATTTTGGGGCCCCGTGATTGGCGAAGGGGAAAATTCGGCCTTTTTGGAGGGGAAAAAACATTTCAGATCAAGGACCGCCAAGACCCCGACCAACAAGCAGGGTTTAAAAAGTTTTTTTGGGGGGTTGATTGGGGTTTTTTCCGACGGTTCATCCCCCGGTTTTTCGGACCCCTCGGGCCTTTTCCTTTGGGGCCCGAACCCGACAAAAGGGGGCGCAGCCTTAAACAGGGCCCATGGAAACCCAAGAAAAAAGATTTTCAAGGGCCTTCAGAAGGGTTGAAGGGAAAAGTTTTTTTAACCCCCCCAAATGTGCAGGCTGCCCGTGCTGGGGGGGGCCATTTTTCCTCCCGAACGGTGCGTCAGGGGGCTGGACTGGGAGCTGGTGGTTTTTCCCAAAAACTTTTTGGGGGGGATTGTGGCCCGTGGGGGGCGCCAGCAAAAAGTTGGGGGGGTGCGGAAAATAAACTACCCCTCATTGAAAAGGGGAAAGTTTTTGGGACTTGTTGGGGGGGAAATTTAGTGGGTTTTCCACCTATTTTTATGGCAAGCAGTTCCTGTCCAAACTATCACTCCCCCTCTGCAGTAACCCACACCGGGATTTTAAATCAAACCCGTGGGAGGGTGACCAAGTTGGGGGCTCCAGCTCCAGCCGTTTCAGTTTCTGGTGGTGGGGGAAAATCCTGGGAGGGGGCCCAAAATAGCGGCTGATTTTCTCAGCAGGATTAAGAGGGTTTTGCCAAGGGGGGTTTGGGGCGGGTTTTTCCTGCTGGAGTTAAAGGTGGGGGGGGGTTTTTCCGCCAAATTTTTTGGGTTTCCCGGGAAATGATGGTTTTCTAGTCCCGGTTTTTTTTGGTTTATATGTGTGTTTGAAGGTAAAGGGGGGCAGCCGTTCCCCTCTGTGTCATGTTTTTGGTTCTTTTAAATCCAAAAGGGGGATTGGATCTTTAGGGGGGGGGGTTTTTTTCTTTCCCCGAGCCCGGTTTTGTATGCATGGCTTTAAAGATAGAGAAAAAAGGGGGGTTGGAAGGAAAGGGAGAACGTGCACACCCCGGGGAAACTTTTAAGTTTATTTTGTTTAGCGTTTCACGGGCGCCCTTTTGGGGGTTGAAAGGCCCGTTTTTTCCCTGTGTTAAGCCCCCGGGGGGAGCGAAATTTGTGCAAAACCCGAACCCGTGGTCTTGTTTTCGTTTTTTCCCCCCTCAGTGTGTGTTGTCTTGTGCACGTGAGTTCAGGGTTTAGTGAGTGTCCGCCCTTTTAACCCGCCCGGGGCGCAGGGGGGCTTTAAATTTTAGTTCGGTCTCTGGCTGGGGTGTTTAAGCAGGACTCTTGGCATTGGGGTTTTTTCGGACCTGAAGGGTGTGGCTTTTTGGGAGGCTGTTCCTGGCCCCCCCCAAGTGGTGTCGTTGTTTTTTGGTTTGAAAGGGGGGTTTACGTTTTTAGTCAAGGGGGCGATTCTGGTGACGCCAAAAAAAATGTTTGTGTTGGGGTGTAGTCAGGGGTTTTGGGGCCCCCCCTACGTTTTTGTTTTTTTTCCAAGGTTTCGGGTAAGTTTTGGAAAGGGAAAGGGTTTTGGTGTTTTTTTTTTTAAGTGGGGTGATTGTTTAAATTTAGCTAGAGTTGTAGACTTTTGTAAAAAGGGGGCCCGGGCGTATGTGTTAATTTGTTGTTTGCGTAAGGGTTTAAATTTTTGAAGGTAGAGGGTTTTTAGGCGTTTGTCCATTATGGGGAGTGGGTTTGGCCCCCCCTATCTATGACCCCAGGGTTTTATGTCAAATTCCCCGTTTCTCTTTAAATTTTTGGAAAGGTTCCCCAGGCTGGGGAGGGGGGGGGGGGTTGTTTGATTATTTTGTGTGTTTTTTTAAGGGGGATATTTCAAAAAATTTTTTTGTTTGAAAAAAGGGAATCGTTAGGGGGTTTATTATTTTGTAGTGGTTATTTGGTTTTATTAGGGGGTTTAAAGGTTTTGGGGGGGAAGTGATAGTAGGGGAGGGAAAGGGGGGGGGGGGGGGTGATGAAAGCGTTGAAAAATTTTGGGCCAAAAATGGGTTGGTTTTCCCAAAATCATGGCTGTGGGGGGGCTGGCGGGACCGCTGGTAAAGTCAAAGGGTTTTGTAGAGAGGGGCTAAGGTTACTGGGGGCCATGGTTTTTTTTTTTGGGAAAAGATTTTGGGGAAAAAGCCCGGGGGCGCCAAAAATTTTTCAAAAGTTGCAGCTTCAAATCATTGCGCAGCGCTGACTCGTTTTTCCGGGTTTTCCTGCCCATTTTGTGTTTGGGAGGCGGGGCCCGTCTTCGGGGCCCGGTTTATGCACGTAGTGCGATGAAGATTTCGATTTGTAAAACCGTTGTGGGTAGTTTTTTTAAAAAGGTCTGTGTAGCGGTAAAGTTTTAAACAAAGTTAAAAAAAAATAATTTAAAAATATTTATTGATGGATTGGGTAGTACTGATAAGGAGGAGTGTCAGGGGTTTTTCAATATTGTTTTCTCTTTTCGCCGCCTGTGGGGGTTTTAAAATTTGGGGCAGCTCCCCGGGGTTTTTAAATTTTTTTTTCCCTTTAATTTCGGTGGAAACCCTTAAAAAAGTGTGACTCCTGGTGCCCGGTTGGGGATGCTGGAAAATTCTGGAAAACGTTGGGTTTCTGGTTTTGGTTGGTGTTTGGGTTTTTGGGGGCTTGTGGGG
>CM031607.1:31051008-31066008 GCA_018398815.1 Conus ventricosus | reverse complement strand
AAGCCTCTCATCCAGACAGTCTACAAATAAGGACCACCGTGTGTCAATAGTCGGGGAACTGAGCACACATGAATCAATGTGGTAGCTGGAAAAGGCATCCGCATCTAGTTTCAGACGTGTTATTGATCACGCTTCCTCTCCATACCACACGCATACGGAGGTGTGTGTGTGTGTGTGTGTGTGTGTGTGTGTGTGTGTGCGTGAGTGTGTGTGTTTTAGTAGAAATCACTTTTTGTTTCTGTTCGACACACACAGCGTACATGCGCGCACGCGCGCGCACACACCAACACACACACACACACACACACACACACACACACACACACACACACACACACACACACACACCACACACTCACAAACACATACACACACACGGAGAGAGAGAGAGAGAGAGAGAGAGGAGAGAGAGAGAGAGAGAGAGAGAGAGAGAGAGATACTATAGATCGAAACGCGTTGTCTTTTTGTAATTCGTCTGTTCCTTCGTTTGGCAGCCAATAAATCCATTTTTTATCTACTCCCGTCTCTGGGTCTGTCTCATTCTCTCTCTCTCTCTCTCTCTCTCTCTTCTCTCTCTCTCTCTCTCTCTCTCTCTCTCTCTCTCTCTCTCTCTCTCTCTCTGTATTTCTATTTCTGTGTCCATCTGTCTTTCTGTTTGTCTTTCTGTCTGTCTCCCTCTCTCCCTCCCTCTCTCTCTGGCTGTCTGTCTCTCTCATGGATGCATGCCATTTTTGTTTGTTCTCCTTCAAGAACTCTTACCTTTCTACCTTTCAAAAGACAATAGCCAAAGAAGAGAAGAAGAAAAAGAAGAAGAGGAGGAGGAGGAGAAGAAGGAGAAGAAGACGAAGAAGAGAAGAAGAGAGGAGGAGGAGGAGGAGGGGGAGCAGAAGAAGAAGAAGACGAAGAAGAAAAAAGAATTGTAAGAAAGTTTCACATGTGTAAACTACTGGTGCGAAACACAATACTTCAAAAAAAAAAAAAAAAAAAAAAGAAAAGTCCTAACGAAAACATACACACAAATTGACCACAAAAGAGGGAAAAAAAAATATCTCAAAAACACAAATTTGCTGTGATCCAGCCTTGACAACGATACAACCCACATGCACCGACCCGGACCTGTATGACTGCAGCTGACATTGATGTCTGTACAGCTGTCAACACGGTGTGTTCGTTCTGGTGCAGACTGTGTCAGGTGACCTGTTTTACAACTTCCCCTTTGAGACATTCACAGGGAGAAGGGAAGGGGAGAGGAAGAGGAGGCGGAGAGGAATGGTGATGGTTGGGAACAGACTTGGGGTATGCGAGTGGACTAGATGTGATTTGGGAATGATTAGTTTGTCTGTTAAACAAAGACACTTTTTTTTCTCCACTGCTTTTAAATATCCTACCGCGCCAATCAGCAATCTTTCTGTATACTGTTCTGATATTTTGGAAAGGGGGGCCCTTTTTTTTTTTTCCCCCCCGGGGGGCCCCCCTTTTTTTTTTTTTTGGGGGGGGGTTTTCCTTTTTTTTTTCCCCCCCCGGGGGGGGGGCCCCCCCCCCTTTTTTTTTTCCCCCTTTTTTTTTTGTTTTGGGTTTTTTTTTGGGTTTTTTGGGCCCCTTTTTTTTTTCCCCTTTTCCCCCCCTTTTTTTTTTCCCCCCAAATTTTTTTTTTTTCCCCCCCCAAAAAAAAAATTTTTTAAAAAAAAAGGGGGGGGGGGGGGGGGGGGGGGGGGGGGGGGGAAAAAAGGGAGGGGGGGAAGGGGAGGGGGGGAAGAAAGAGAAAGAAAAGAAAAAAAGGGAAAAATTTCCAATTTTTTTAAAAAAGGAAAAAAAAAATTTTTTTAAAAAAAAGGAAAAAATTTTTTTGGGGGGGGGGAAAAAAAAAAAAACCCAAAAAAAAAAACCCCTTTTTTTTCCCCCCCCCCAAAAAAAACCCCGGGGGGGGCCAATTGGTTTAAATTTTAAACCCCCCTTGGGGGTTTTTTTCCCTTTTTCCAATTTTTTTAACCAAAAAAAAAATTTAAAAAATTAAAATTTTTTTTTTTTTTTGGTTTTTTGGGGTTTTTTTTTAAAAAAAAGGGGTTTTTTTTTTCCCCTTTTTTTTTGGGGGAAAAAATTTTTTTTAAAGGTTTTTAAATTTTGGGTTTTTTTTGGTTTGTGTGTGGCGGGGGGGGGGGGGTTTTTGGTTTTTTTGGGGGTGTGTGTGTGTGGGGGGGGGGTTTTTTTTTTTTTTTTTTTTTAAAAAAAAAGGGGGGGGGGTTTGGGGGGGGGGGGGGGGTTTTTTTTTTTTTGGGGGGGGGGGGGGGGTTTTTTTTTTTTTGGGGGCCCGGGGGGGGGGGTTTTGTTTTTTTTTTTTGGGGGGGGGGAAAAAAAAGGGGGGTTTGGGTTTTTTGGGGGGGGTTTTTTTTTTTTTTTGGGGGGGGGGGGTTTTTTGGGGAAAAAAATTTTTTTTTTTTTTGGGGGGGTTTTTTTTTTTTTTTTCCCCCCCCCCCTTTTTTTTTTTCCCCCTTTTTTTCCGGTTTTTTTTTTTTCCAAAATTTTTGTTTTTGTTTTAAAGGGGGGAAAAAAAGGGAAAAAAATTTTAAAAAAAAATTTTTTAAATTTTTTTTTGGGGGGTTTGGTTTTTGGGGGGGAAAGGGGGGGTTTTTTTTTTTTTGGGGGGGGGTTTTTTTTTTTTTGGGGTTTTTTTTGGTTTGTTTTTTTTTGGGGGGGGGGGGGGGGGTTTGGGGGGGGGGGGGGGGGGGGGGGGGGGGGGGGGGGGGGTGGGGGGGGGGGGGGGGGGGGGGGGGGGGGGGGGGGGGGGGGGGGGGGGGGGGGGGGGGGGGTGGGGGGGGGGGGGGGGGGGGGGGGGGGGGGGGGGGGGGGGGGGGGGGGTTTTGGTGGGGGGGGGGGGGTGGGGGGGGGGGGGGGGGGGGGGGGGGGGGGGGGGGGGGGGGGGGGGGGGTGGGGGGGGGGGGGGGGGGGGGGGGGGGGGGGGGGGGGGGGGGGGGGGGGTTTTTTTTGGGGGGGGGGGGGGGGGGGGGGGGGGGGGGGGGGGGGGGGTGGGGGGGGGGGGGGGGGGGGGGGGGGGGGGGGGGGGGGGGGGGGGGGGGGGGGGGGGGGGGGGGGGGGGGGGGGGGGGGGGGGGGGGGGGGGGGGGGGGGGGGGGGGGGGGGGGGGGGGGGGGGGGGGGGGGGGGGGGGGGGGGGGGGGGGGGGGGGGGGGGGGGGGGGGGGGGGGGGGGGGGGGGGGGGGGGGGGGGGGGGGGGGGGGGGGTTTTTTTTTTCCCCCCTTTTTTTTTTCCCCCCTTTTTCCCCCTTTTTTTTTTTTTTTCCCCGCTTTTTTTTTGTAAGGCCCGGGTTTTTTTTTGGAAACCTTTTTTTCCTTTTTTTTTTTTCCCCCTTTTGGGGTTTTTTCCCTTTTTTTTGGGTTTTCAAAAAAAAAAAAAAAAACCCAAAAAGGCCCCCAAAACCCCAAAAACCACCACCAAAAAAAAAAACCCCCCCCCACCCCACCCCCCCAAAACCACCCCAAAAAAAAAAAACCCCCCCCCCCCCCCCCCCTTTTTTTTTTTGGGCCCTTTTTCCCCCCCTTTTTTTTTTTTAAATTTTTTTTCCCCCCCTTTTTTTCCCTTTTTTTCCCCCCCCCCCCCCCCCCCCCCCCCCCCCCCCCCCCGGGCCCCCCCCCCCCCCAAAAAAAAACCCCCCCAAAAAAAGGGGGGAAAAACCCCCCCTTAAAAAGGGGGGTTTTTTTGGGGGGAAAAAAAGGGGGGCCCAGATTGGGGAAAAACCCCAACTTTTTTTTTTTTAAAAAATTTGGGGGGGGGGGGGCCCCCCCCCACAAACAAAACCCAAAAAAAAGGGGGAAAAAAAAATTTTTTTAAAAAAAATTTTTTTTGGGTTTTTTTTTTTAAACCCTTCCCCCCGGGGCCCCCCCCCAAAAACAAAACCACACACACAACACAAAAACCACAAAAACCCCCCAAAAAAAAAAAAGGCCCCCCCCCAAAACCACCACCCCCACACAAAAAAAAAACCCCCCAAAAAAAAAAAAAATTATAAAAAAAAAAACCCCCCCTTTTTTTTTTGGGGGGGGGGTTTTGGGTGTGGGGGGTTTTGTTTTGTGGTTTTGGGGGGGTTTTTCCCCCCCCCCCGGCGGGGGGGGCCCCCCAAAAAGGAAAATTTTTTAAATTTTTTTTTTTTTAAAAAAAAGGGGGTTTTTAAAAAAAAAAAAAAATTTTTTTTTTTTTTTTTTTTAAAAAAACAAAAAAATTTTTTTTTCCAAATGGTTTTTTTAAAAAAAGGGTTTTAAAAAATTTTCCCCCTTTTTTTAACCCCCTGTGTTTTTTTTGGGGGTTCCCCCTTTTTCCCCCCCTTTTTTCCCCCAGACTTATTAAACCCCATTCTCTTTAAGAACTGGGTTTTTTTTTTTTTTTTTTTTTAAATCTCTCCGTTTTTTGATTTCTGTGGGACAGAGTTGCTCGTACACAGTGATTAGGGGGAAAGGTAGTTTTTTTTCGCTTTCGACGGAAATTTCCAAGATTGCTTCACTTGTAACCGAACTACTTCGCTCTTTTGCGTTGCTACCACAAAAAAATCATGCCTTTAGGAGAGAGAGAAGAGAGAGAGAGAAAAAGAGAGAGAGAGAGAGGGAAGAGAGAGGGAAAAGAGAAGGAAAAAGACAGAGAGAAGAACCCGAGAGAGAAAAGAAGAGAGGGCAATTGAGACAGAGGGATACATAAGAAGAGGAAAAAAGAAGAAGAAATTTTAAGGAGGGGGGAAAGGGGGAGGAGGAGGGGGGGGAAAAAGGAGGGGGGAAAAGAAAAGGGGGAAGAAGAAAAAGAAGAAGAAGAAAAGAAGAAGAAGAAAAAAGGGCAAGGGACAAGCCCCTTACAGGGGGGGGGAACCTGAAAAAACAAAAATGAGATATGTCAAGCTAATGAAAGGGGCCCCTTTAAGGTCCCCCCCCCAAAATTTTTTTTGGGAAGAAAAAAAAAGCAGACAACGGGGGATTTCAGACCCGAGGAATTCGCATGTTGTAAATTTGTGGGTATAAATAAATGGTTTTGTCCACCCCTTTAAAGCAATGAAAACCCAAGAAAGAAAATTCTTAAAAATTTTTTTTTAGATTTATAATTAGTAGATTTCTCGTAAAAAAAAAAAACTGCAAGTTATATTTTTTCAGACTTATTTTTCCCCCTAATTCCCGGACAAAGACATTTAGATCACCAAATCTTTTCCCCCTTTCGGTTTAGAAAATAAATGCTTATTTTTCCTTGGAAACGCATTATGGACAAAAAACCCAAACAGCAACAAAAACAACAACAAAAACAAAAACAACAACCCCCATTTAAAAAGCCCCCAATTATACCTTTTTATATGCCAAAAACTTTGCGAGAAAATATGGGAAAACATGAATTTAAAAAAGGGCATTTAAGACATTGGAAATTTTTTTATTTCAAACAAAAGTGTATCTATCATATTATTCTTGGCTACATGAGCAAATTCAAATTACACTATCAAATAATATATAATTTTTTTTTAAAAAGCGATACAAAAATGAGCCTTTTACAATTAGATTGGTTTAAAATCTACAATTGCGGTGCTAGGGCTTTCTGTTTTAAAAAACGTACTTCATAATGATAATCAGACAAATTGTCGTAAGAAAAACCGGAAACAGATTTTAAAGGGAAGGCAATGACAAAAAAAATGGGAACAAAAAAAATTTAAACCCAAACAGGCAATGGAACCTTTTAAAAGTTTCAGAAAAAGGATTAAACCAAGCACGACATTAATTTTTCTGTTTTGTTTTTTTTGCAATAAGGTTTTGTTCTTTGAACAGATTGGGTTTAATTTCTTTTTTTGTCCCAAAAACGAATTCACCTGGCATTCCAGGGGAAGGGGGCCCATGCCTCAAGAGGGGAAGCTAAACTAGGGACTTTAAAATTATGAAAACCCCTGTTTGCTTTTCGGGCGGGCCCCTTGTAGCTGTAAAAACAATAATTTTTTTTACCTAAGTCCCACCGAATTTTTCCCCCCTTTTTTTTCCCGATAGAATTGTTTACAAGACGTTGGGAAAAAAGATATAAAAATGAAAGCATGTTTCCTTCCCCTCCCCAAACCCCAAAAATTCCCCCCTCTTTCCCTCCTCCTCCCTTTTTCTGCTCCTCCTCCACCCCCCCCGCCTGTATTTGGGAAAGTCAAGGGCCCCAAACTAAACAAAAATTTCCCCTCTCTCTCTCCCTTCTCCTTTTCCCTCTCTCTCCTCTCTCCCCTTTTTTCCGTCCCCGTCTGCCTGCTCCGGGCTCTCTCTCCCATTTTTCCTGGGATTGTTTTCGTGTCCTGGGCTGTCGTCTACCATCCTTTTTTTTTTTCTGCGTCCCTACCCGTCATTCACCTTTAAAAAAAAACCAAAAAATTTTTCCCCAGCCCACACTCCCAACAACCCAAAGACCAAGAGATGGCAAAGATCACAAATAATACAAAATCTCCTATTTCCCGAACCCGGATTACTTTAACGGAAAAACCCGTTTGGGGGAGAGTAATGAAGAGCGGAAACTCTATTGGGAAATGGAGTGTCATCTTACGGAGCGGTGTTTTATAAAGGGGCCCCAGTGGCAAAAGGGCCCGGTCCAGACGGGGCCCGCCCGACATTAACCCTGCTATGGGCCCAAAAGTGAAAAACGTGCCCACAAGAACAAGGGGGCGCTGGGAAAAGACATCCACATCTGGGGTCCCAAAAATTTCCCTTTATTACGTTTTCTCCCCATACCATTTTGGGATACAGACTGGGGTTTTTCCCGTTTTATAACGGGTTTTTTCTCTTTTTTTTTTTGTTTTGTTTCGTAGGGGAATGCTAAAAACCCCAACCCGCCCCGCGTAAACAAAACCACCGCACGGGGGGTATGTATAACCCCATACCCATGGGGGTGTGTGTGCGTGGAAAGTCAGGGGTGGTGTGTTGTTTGTTGTGTGGGGTGTGTGTGTGGGGGTGTGTGGTTTTTGTGTGTTGTGTGTGTTAGTGAGTGGTGCGCGTGCGTGCGTGCGGGGCGTGCGTGCGTGCCCCGGGGCGCGCCCTTTGTGCGTTGCGTGTGCATGTGTGTGTGAATGTTTTTGTTTTGGGGGGGGGTTTTTTTGTGGGGGGGGCCGTGTGTGTGTGCGGGTGCATGGTGTGTGGTGTGTGTGTGTGTGGTGTGTGTGGGGTGTTGTGTGCCGGGGAGCGCGCCCCCGTGTGTGTGTGGTGTGCCTGTGTTTGTGTGAAAAGTTTGTGTGTGGGGGGGGGGGGGGTTTCGGGCGTGAGAGAGAGAGAGAAAAGAGAAAAGAGAGAGAAGGAGCGGGGGAGAAGAGAGAGAGAGCGACGAAGGGGGGGGGGTGGGGGGTGATGGGGGAGATGTGTGGGGACGGGAAACGGGGGGCTGAAAGTTGGGAGGCAAGGGCTAGAAAGAAAAGGGGAAAGGGGCAGGATTTCAAAAAGGGGGAGAAAACCAAACCAAAAATGAACAAACCCAACAAGAGACAGAGACAAGGTTTAAAATTTTTCCAGCATTGTCTTAACGTTGCAAACCAAAAGTTTTCGTGTTTCCCGGCTGCTGACCGGGGGCTGGACTCCCTTTTTTTCCTTTTTTTCTCCTTCCCTCCCACCCCCCCCCCCTCTCCCCACCCAACCACCTTTTTTTTTTCCCCCTCCCACATCGATGGGGAAAGTTGGGCCAAAACAATTTCCCTGCTGGGGTTTGGTAGAGATTGAACTTTAAGCCCCTTTTCCCCCCCCCCCTGCATTTTCCTGCCAACCCGCTAACGGGACCCTTTTGGGGGCGGTACAATTCTTAAACTTTGGTCTCTGTCCCTTTAAAATTCTCCCCGAGAAAGAAAATATTTTTTTTTCCCCTTTACCTAAGTTTCCCCTTTAAGTCAACGCCCCTTTTTTTCCCAATTTTCCCCGCAAAAAAATTGTTTTCCACAACGTTCCCTCTTATCTTCAAGCTTTGGGCCAAATCACCCCCTTTTTAAATTTTTTAGTTTTTGAAAAGATTTAAGGGGAATTTATTTTTTATGATTAAACTTTCCCTTTTTGGGGCCCCAAGGTTTTTGGATTTTGGTGATGTAGATGCGTTTTGCTGATAAGGGGTTTAAAAAAGAATTTTATTTGCCAAAAAAACATTTTTAGATTTGGGGTTTTATAGTCTACTAAAAGAGAAATCCCGGCTTTCCCTTTGCCTCCCCCCTCATTCCCTTTCCCTCTTTTTATCTTCCTCTTTCCTGCTTTTTCCCTTTTCCGTGTACGGGTTTTTGTAGCGAACATTTTAAAAAACACACACAAACAACCCCACACCCCTCACACACACAAAACACACCCCCACACAACACACAAAACACCCACACACACACACACACAACCCCACCCCACAACACACACACCGCCAAAAGAGAGAGAGAGAAGGGGAGGGGAGAGAGAGAAGAGAGAGAAGAGAGAGAGAGAGAGAAGAGGGTGGTTTGGCGCGCGTGCCCTGCTTGTGGACCCCCTTTTCCCCTTTCTTTGGGCTTTCTCCCCCCCCCCCCCCCCCCCCCCCCCCCTTTCCCTTTTTTTTTTCTGTGCTCCCTTTTTTTTCCCCTTTTTACTTTTCCGGGTTTTCCCCACCACCCCCAATTTATCCCCCCCCGTACCCCACCCCCACTAAAAACCCTCCTTTGGGCCCAAGGGGGGGCAATTTTGGGCCCCAAATCAAAAAATTTCCCATCCCCGACAGATTACGTGAACGGAAAACATAAAGGGCAGGAGTACTAAAGACAGGAAACTCCAAACGATTGGGGGATCATCTTTCACAGCAAAGTTTTAAAAGGGCCCCGGGGTGCTGGGAATCTGGCCCCGACAGCCCACCCAAAAGGGGCCCCCACTACTCAAAATCCGGGGAGTTAGAAAAAATTTGATTCCCGTTTTTGGGCGCTGGGAAAAACCCCTCCACTTTTAGTTTCAGAAATGCCTTGATCACGGTTTTTTAACCATGCCCCAAAAGGCTAGAGGTGGGTTTTTTGTTTTTTTGTTCGAATCGTTTGATGTTTTTGTAATAAAAGTCCCCGCATGAGCGTACACACAACCCACACGTACGAGTCACACCCAAGTTTTTGGGGTGGAATTTTGGTTTAAAGTCCATCGTTTTTTTTTTTTTTCCCCCCTCCCCTCTCTCTTTTCTCCCCCCTCCCCTCCCCCCTCCCCCTCATCCCTTCCCCCCCTCTTCCCTTTTTCTCCCTCCCCTCTCTCTCCCCTCTAGCACACTCTCCCTCGCTCTCTCTTTATTGCCCTTTGTTTGTGCCGGGGGGAGAGAGAGAGAGAAGGGTGTGTGCGAGAGAGAGGGAGAAGGGGGAGAGAGAGAGAGAGAGAGAGAGAGAGAGAGAGGGTAGAGAAGAGAGATTGGGTTTTGTTGGGGCGCGTGCGGTTTTTTGGGCTCTCTCCGTCTCCCTGTCCTTTCCCCCCCCCCCCCCTCTTCCCCCCCTTTTTTTCGGCCCTTCCCTTTTCCCCCCCCCCCCCCGGTTTTTTTCCCCTCCGGCCCCCCCCACCCCCCCGCCCGCCCCCCCTTTTTTTTTCCCCATTCCCTTTTACCCGGGGTGCCCCTTCCCCCTCTACCGAAACCCCAAAATTTCCCCCTCCCGAAACAAAAAATTACGTAACCCCCGGAAAACTAAGGAACCCAAAAAAGGGGAAAACAAAAGACAAAGGGAAAATCAAACGGGTTGGGGATCATCTTTCCAGAAATGTTTTTAAAAGGGGCCCCGGGTGCTTTTGGGTCTGGGCCCAGACAGCCCCCCAAACATGGACCCCACTACTTTAAACAAATCCCGGGGGGTTTAGTAAAAGATTTGATTCAGTTGGTCGCGGGGAAAAAAATCCACGTCAAATTTCAGATATCCCCTTTAAACACGTTAAACCCCAAGCAACCGGCAAGAGGGGGTTTTTTTTTTTAGTTCCCAATCGTTTTTATGTTTGTGTAAAATGAATGACTTTTCCTTTTACGTACACACGAACGCACACGTACAGTCCCCAAAACCCAAATTTTTGAATGTTTGGGAGGGTGTAAGGTTTCCCTCTTGTTTCTTTCCCCTCTCTCACCTTCCCTTTTCTCTCTCCCCCTTTTCCCGTCTCCCCGCCCCCCCCCCGTCCCATCCCCTCCCCCTTTTCCTCTCCCCGTTTTCCCCCTCTTCCCCCCACTCCCCTCTCTCTCTCCCCCCCCTCCCTCCCCTCCTCCCCCCCTCTCCCCCTCTCTCTCTCTCCTCCCCCTTCCCCTCCCTTTTTCTTTCTCGTTTTTCCCCTCTCCTTTACCTCCCCCTTCGTCCCCTCCCAACCTCCTCGGCCCCCTTTTTCCTCCCCTTTTCCCTTTTTTCCTTAAAAAAAAAGGGTTTTGGGGGGCCCCGGGGGGGTTTTCCCCCCCTGGGAGGAGTTTTTTTTTTTTCCCCCCCCCCAAAAAACCCCCCCCTTTCCCCCCTTTTGCCCCCTTCTTCCTCCCCTCTCCTTCCCTTTTTCCTCCCCCTCTCCTTTTCTCCCTTAATAGAGGAAATTCCCTCAATTCTTTCTTACGGGCCTTTTTTTCTTCTCTCCTCCCTCTCTTTTCCATTTCCCCCCCCCCGAATGCCCCAAAACCCCCAACCCTCCCCCATCCCCCCTCTCCTCCACCCTTCCCCTTTTCCATCTCTCCCCTTCTTGATTTCTTTTTTTTGTTGCCCCGGGGGAAAGGAAGAGAGGGAGGAAAAAAGAAAGAGGAAAAGAGAGAAAAGGAGCCCCCCCCCCCGGGTTTTTAAATAAAGAAAACAGGGAAATTTTGGGAGAGGGAAAAGGGGAAAGAGGAAAAAAAAGGCTGGGGGGGGGAAAAGAATTTTTTTTTAATAAAAAAGAAGTTTGAAAGGGGGAGGTTAGGAAGAAGGAGAGAAAAGGATACCCAGGAATTTTGGGGGTTTTTTCCCCCCGGGGGGGGCGGTTGGTAAGGACAAGGGGGGGTTTGATTACTAAAAAAGGGTAAAAAGGGATGGGTGGGAAAAATTGGGGAAAAAAACCAAAAACTTTTCCCCAAAAGGAAATTTAGACAAAACAAATGGCCCCACTTTCCCTCCGGGAAAATGCCGGGAAAATTTCCCCGTTGGGGCCCTGCTTTCCTGTTTTCCCGATACCTAACTCCCGTACCCCACTAAAGGCCCTTTTAAAAAAATTTTTCCCTGAAAGCCCCTTTCCCCCAAACCCCGGGGGGAACGGCGGTTTTTCCCCTTTTTTTATTGGCAAAATAAACAAAGGGAAAACCTTTCCCCCCCCGAAAACCCTTAAAAAAGGGAAAAGCCACCCCCCAATGATTTTTCTTTTTTAAGGGGGAAAAAAAAAAAAAAAAAAAAAAAAAAAGGGGGGGGGGGGGGGGGGGGGGGGTGAAACTTTGAATGGCCCCCCCTTTTTCCCTTGTAAAGAAAAACCCGCCGAAAGTTTAAAAATGGGTTTTTTCCTTGCCCAAATTTAAAGGAAACCGGAATCCCCATGGGTTTTTGCTTTGTCCCCTTTGTTGGGGTGTCCCGGGCCCCAAAAAAGGGTCGAAGAACAAACTGAACACGCCAACTTCAGTCGACTGTGCATTGCACGCGTGCTCTTTTCAGTTACTAACTCTAGGTGAGTGTCATTTTGTAACTCTGTTCCCCTGAAAGCTCCCCCTTCCCCCACCGACGCTGACGTTGTCAATGTAGTTTCTCTTTCTGATTCGTGCAGAGACTGAACACGAAGGCACCGTTCCCCCATCCCTGCCATCTACTTCCAAACTACCAACTGCAATACATGCTTGCATCTTCGGTCTTGGTCTTTAGTGTTCTTCAACTGATATGTTTCTTTATTTACTTAAGGTCTCCTGCGGCGACCAACGTCTTTTTTTTTATCCCTGTAGCACAATCGTTGTGATAGTGTTTGTTTCTCTGCGAGCTGTTCACCCCCACAGCTCCAGTGTTAGAGCTTTACTTTAAAGGATCACCGAGTTTGTTTTTCTCTTATGTTTTCCTTCCTGTCTTGCTCGGGTCTTGTGGGATGCACGAAGTGATTTGATACTACAAGAATCGTTGCTACATCAGCTACGGCACCTGAACATATTTGGTCCAAATAACAAGACTTTTTTCATTCTATTCTAGGAGTTGAGACACTAAACGAAGATGCCACACTTCCATCTTCTGTGATGAAACTGTCAGTAGGAACATGAAAACAGCTTGGACAGCATTCGTCCAAATCGATTAATACAGATGATGCCAGCGAACTCCCTATTGCTACATACTAAACGTCCAGTGAACAATTTATGTTCAGCATGCGATTAAGCGGCTAGTGCAGCCATCAGGGGGCCGAACAGGCGGTGTCCTGTTTTATGCTATATCATAACAGGCAACACTGAACCCCACAGAAGATACTTTAGAGAAGAGCTGTGCCTCCACAGATGATTTGTCTCCTAACAACCTGATCTTGATTGCTCCCTGTAGACCGCCGATTAGGGGCTGCCATTAGACGAATCCAGGTGTAGCTTTGTATGTGGCGGCTAAAATGGGTATCGGTGGAATAGTGCGACAGAAGAAAAGATCGTTTGGAAAAGGAAATTATTTTCGATGGCTGAGAATAATAAAAGCATTTGGAGTTTACGGCCAGTAGCATTAACGTTTAAATCTTTTTTTTTGTTTGTTTTTAGTTTGGTGCTCATGGACTATCTCTAGACACGAAATAAAAATCAAAACAATGATCATAGCAAAAGTCATTGCCCTGATTTTAAGCTCATCCATGTGTATGTTTGTCTTTTGGTCGATTCAATGTCTCCCCCCCCCCCTCTCTCTCTCTCTTCTGCCTCTTTCCGTTTCTCTCTCAATCTCTCTACTTCCCTCCTCCTGCCCCCTCCCTCTCTCTCCAGGTGTCTTTGTTCAATCTCTCTCCGCTTTTCAGGTTTGCTTTCCTCCGTTCCAGCTGTCTCATTCCCCATCTACTCCGACACCCGATTCCGCTCGCCTCTTCCATAAACGTTGGCATGTTTGATTTCACGTGAATCGAACACCCGAGTAGCCTTTGTTCATAAGCTGTATCTTCAATCAACTAAGAACAGGCAGACGAGGTGGGAAAGGTTCCTAAGCTATATCTTCAATCAACCAAGAACGGGTGCACGAGATGGAAAAGGTTCCTAAGCTATATCTTCAATCAACCAAGAACGGGTGGACGAGGTGGGAAAGGTTCATAAGCTGCAGAAGAAAAAGAAACACCCGAAGGTGCTGGGGAGACCAGAGAAGCACTGTCTTCACCTGCCTTAGAGCAGTCCTGTACCACCCTTGGAGGCCTGCGCTGTGTTGACGATGGGTACAGGCACGCACAGGACACTCCATTAAGATATCAAGGGACATAACTGCTCCTGAACAGAGGTAAATTAGACTACAGGATGCAGCTCATAACAGCCTTAAAGTAGCATCCCCATGGGTGTACCAGCCCGTATTTCATGACTGCAGAGCCCACCGGCGAAAAACACACCCTCCAGCTGCCGAGCACACCCCACAGACCCAGCCACCCCTGCCCACGGACAGATGAAGACAGTGCCACTCCAGACACAGCCAAGCTTTCGCCATACGGTCTTATGTGCCCTCAAGAGAGAATCCAAAGTTGTAGTCTTTCCCACTGTCAACAGGACTTTCCCTGTGGTCAGTGGGTCTTTCCTCACCGTCACTGGACCTTTCTCCAGCGTCAGCCGAGTTAAGGCAAAGAAGAAAAAGAAACACCCGAAGGTGCTGGGGAGGACCCAGAGAAGCACTGTCTTCACCTGCCTTTAGAGCAGTCCTGTACCACCCTTGGAGGCCTGCGCTGTGTTGACGATGGGTACAGGCACGCACAGGACACTCCATTAAGATATCAAGGGACATAACTGCTCCTGAACAGAGGTAAATTAGACTACAGGATGCAGCTCATAACAGCCTTAAAGTAGCATCCCCATGGGTGTACCAGCCCGTATTTCATGACTGCAGAGCCCACCGGCGAAAAACACCACCCTCCAGCTGCCGAGCACACCCCACAGACCCAACCACCCCTGCCCACGGACAGATGAAGACAGTGCCACTCCAGACACAGCCAAGCTTTCGCCATACGGTCTTATGTGCCCTCAAGAGAGAATCCAAAGTTGTAGTCTTTCCCACTGTCAACAGGACTTTCCCTGTGGTCAGTGGGTCTTTCCTCACCGTCACTGGACCTTTCTCCAGGTCAGCCTAGTTAAGGCAAAGAAGAAAAAGAAAACCCGAAGGTGCTGGGGAGGACCAATCAACCAAGAACGGGTGCACGAGGTGGGAAAGGTTCATAAGCTATATCTTCAATCAACCAAGAACGGGTGCACGAGGTGGGAAAGGTTCCTAAGCTATATCTTCAATCAACCAAGAACGGGTGCACGAGGTGGGAAAGGTTCCTAAGCTATATCTTCAATCAACCAAGAACGGGTGCACGAGGTGGGAAAGGTTCCTAAGCTATATCTTCAATCAACCAGAACGGGTGCACGAGGTGGAAAAGGTTCCTAAGCTCTATCTTCAATCAACCAAGAACGGGCGGACGAGGTGGGAAAGGTTCCTAAGCTGCATCTTCAATCAACCAAGAACGGGTGCACGAGGTGGGAAAGGTTCCTAAGCTGCATCTTCAATCAACCAAGAACGGGTGCACGAGGTGGGAAAGGTTCATAAGCTATATCTTCAATCAACCAAGAAAGGGTGGACGAGGTGGGAAAGAGAGGAAACACTGCTATATGAGGGCGTTATCGTGCGGTATATTGTCTTCCATAATGCCATTGCGTAGCACAGTCAGCAAACATGGAGTCCAGTCCACCATTACGAAGGGACAAGGACAGGCAGGAATCAGTGTGACTGCCCATTATGTCATATATATGTATGTACTGTGTGTGTGTGTGTGTGTGTGTGTGTGTGTTGTGTGTGTGCGTGTGCGTGCGTGTGTGTCTATGTGTGTGTGTGTGTGTGTGTGAGAGAGAGAGAGAGAGAGAGAGGAGAGAGAGAGAGAGAGAGAGAGAGAGAG
>CM031607.1:31038508-31041008 GCA_018398815.1 Conus ventricosus | reverse complement strand
GAGAGCCCACTCACGCCGGCTCTGCGACTAAGCAATTATTGTCGTCAGTAGGGGGCTAGGTAGGTGGTGTCCTGCGTATGTTGGATCAGAACAGGCGCCAATGAACACCGCCGAAGTGACTTGGCAGCAGTGCAGTGTCCCTTCCTATGGGGTGCCTCTTGACGACTTGACATTGACTGCTTCACACAGATCGCCGGTGCCGGGGCTGTGACGGGTCGAGCCGGGTAGTGGCTGTGGACGGGGGGTCGGAATGAGTGGCGTGGGTGCAGTGCTACTGAGGTGGCACAGAGCCCGGGACATGAAAAACACTGAGAGAGAGAGAGAGAGAGAGAGAGAGAGAGAAGAGAGAGAGAGAGAGGGAGAGAAGAGAGAGGAGAGAGAGAGAGAGAGAGAGAGAGAGAGAGAGAGAGAGAGAGAAAGAAAGAGAGAGAGAGAGAGAGAGAGAGAGAGAGAGAGAGAGAGAGAGAGAGAGAGAAAGAAAGAAAGAAAGACAAGACAAGACAAGACAAAATTCTTTATTTTCGAGGATAATAGATAAGCACTAACGTGCTTTTTTACATCCAGTCCTCGCCCTGAGTAGGGACTACAACATGCAGTGAAATCAATTAATGTAAGAAATCAAAGAAGCAAGCAAAGCGGTCATGTAATCATAGAGGAACATCAAATGAAAATAGAAGATAAATGAAAACAAAACAAAAAATAAGAATAACAATAAACAAAACAACAACTAAAAAATGATAATAACAGAAAAATAAAATGAAATAAAAAAGAGAATAATAATAATGAAGAGGAAGGTGAGGCGGGTGTAGGGAGTGAGGTGGGCTGGGGAAACAAAGGTAAGTGTACTACAACGTACACGATTGGCATGTATGAAAACAGACAGTGAAGTGAATTTGACAAGGTGCGTACATATTTTGAACACACAAATACACGCACGTTTGCACGCATAGAGAGAGAGAGAGAGAGAGAGAGAGAGAGAGAGAGAGAGAGAGAGAGAGAGAGAGAGAGAGAGAGAGAGAGAGAGAGAAGGAGAGAGAGGGAGAGAGAGAGAGAGAGAGAGAGAGAGAGAGAGAGAGAGAGAGAGAGAGAGAGAGAGAGAGAGAGAGAGAGAGAGAGGAGCTAGGCACCACATGCATTCATTTTTCGCAAGGCATGAAAATACGTCGAACGTTATTAAGCAAAGTGAGATGACATTGGGGGGGGGGAGGAGAGAAAAAAAAAAAAAAAAAGAGAGAGAGAGAGAGAGAGGAGAGAGGGAGAGAGAGAGAGAGAGAGAGAGAGAGAGGATGGAAGGGAGAGGGGGAACAGCATGAGATGTAATGATTTGAAATGGAACTGTACTAAAACGCACAATAATTAGCCTGTATAAAATCAGACAGTAAAATGAACATGACAAAATATATACGAAATTCGGAGCATACACACGCACACATGCACAGACAGAGAGAGAGAGAGAGAGAGAGAGAGAGAGAGAGAGAGAGAGAGAGAGAGAGAGAGAGAGAGAGAGAGAATGAGAGAGGCAGAGAGAGAGAGAGAGAGAGAGAGACGGCAGAGGGAGAGAGAGAGAGAGAGAGAGTGAAAAAAGGGGACAACATATAATCATTTTTCATAAGATTATATCCCTATGCACACATATACACACACACACACACACACACACACACACACACACACACACACACACACACACACACATATATATCAAGATACTTGATACATGAAAAAAGAGAAGAAGAAAAAAAAAAGTTAGAAAAGACAAATTGGTTAAGTACATGAAAAAGGGATGATTTATGCTTTTGAGATTACTTGGTATTACTTATGGTTTTTTTTATTTTATTTTTATTTATGGTTTTTTAAAATTATTTTTTACCGCAGAAGATGGGTAAGGTAAGTGTTTTTGAAAGTTGTGGTACAATGGATTTGTTTGATGTATTCTGGAAGGGAGTTCCACAAAGAGGTTCCCGAGTACGTTAGACTTGATTTAAATAGGTCAATTCTGGGGATTGGGATATGGAGTTTGTGGGAGTTTCTCGACGAGACTTTTGAGAATCGTCTCATTAAAGTTGTTGGAGCATTCCCGGTCAGAATCTTGTGCATCATTAAGCCCTTTGTTGTATTTGAGTCTCTGGCTGAATGGAAGAATGTGAAGATGTTTATAATCAGAGCTTTCGAGGCTAGTTTTCTTCAGAAGGATTAGTTTTGAGCGCTCGTTTATGTAGGCTGAACAATGGTTTTTAGTGTGTTTGCACTTGCAGAATCCCATATAGTCGATGCATAATCAACATGAGACTGAATATGAGCATGGAAAAAAAGTTTTCGAGAGTGAAGGTCAAGAAAGTGTTTGATTTTGGTGACTGATAGACTTTCTGGGAGAGCTTTTTGCATAGTAACGTTATGTGGGGATTCCAGCTGAGACTATTGTCAATTATTAGTCCTAATACTTTATGATGAGTGACTTGTTCCACAAGTACATTATTGAGGGTGTATAGGAGGGAAATCA
>CM031607.1:31028508-31031008 GCA_018398815.1 Conus ventricosus | reverse complement strand
GATTTTGGTGTTCCTTCTTTTGTTCGGTTCTCTTTTTCCTTTTCGGTTTCCTCTCTTTCTGCTTTGTTTTTAATGAAGAGAGTTTTCCCCCTTTTTATTTTGCTTTTGATGAAGATAGTTTTCCCCCTTTTTTGTTTTTCTTCTTAATTTTCTTTTTGGTTTTTCTTTCCAATTCTTTCGTACCCCCCCCCCCCCCCCCCCCCCCCCCCCCCCCCCCCCCCCCCCCCCCCCCCGTTTTTTTTACCTTTATTTCATTTCTTTTGTTTTTATGTATTGTTTCTTTATAGATTTTCTTTCTTCTTTTTTTTTATTCTTTCCTTTTTTCTGAAAAATGCCATTCTTTTTTTCCGTTTTCCTGTAGAAAAAAAATTGTCTCCCTCTTTTCCTTGTATTTTTTTCCCTTTTCCCTTTGAATGACTTTTGTTAATTAACATACTTTGTTTCTACCTATCTTTTATGCCCTTTTAAGTTTTTCTATTTTCATGTCAAACTTGCTCTTTTTAAATTTGTCATTTTATTGACATTTCCATCTATTTCTCTCTTCGTTTTTCTGTCTATGTTCTTTTTGCCGGGTTTTTTTTTCTATTCTGTCTTTTTTTTCGTTTACCTGTTTTTAACCTGTCATGTCTCTGTGGGGATCCGGCCACTCTTTCCGTCCCAAATAGCTTTCAGTCTCAGGAAGTCCTGTCCTGAAAATACCCCCTTTTCTGTGACTTTTCAGTTTTGTCTTTTGTTTACTGTCATCGACCTTTTTTTCTGCCGTTGTGGATTATTGTCTTCTCTCCTCTCTCTGGATACTATTTTGGTCTCTCTCTCTCTCTCTCTCTCTCTCTCTCTCGATATATATAAAATATTATATATATTTATATTTATTAATAATTATATATTTATATATATATGTATATATATTATATATATACATATATTTTATATAGGCTCATTTTGAGAAGCATTTATTTTTTTTTCCCATTCCCCACTCAAGCAATACTGTTAGTTAGGCAGAATCATCTACCACTGCAGATATGAATGGTATCTCCCCTATTTCTTCAATCTAAGACTTTAAGAGCAAGCTTTGTTTTTTAATTCAATATTTCTTGCAGTCATTGCAACACCAAGCTGCTCTGTAAGTTGCTGGAACGGTGCGGTACTAATTCTTGGAATTATTGTTTGTTGTATTTTAGTCCCTTGGGGATTCTTTCCCAAGAACTTGCCCTCAGCACTTGTGTCTTAGAGGATATCTTTTTCATTTTTTACTTTTCAAAAAGAAAATGTAGTTGTTTTGCTCTTTTATGATTTTTCTTTTGCTTCTTGGGATGGCACCTTTGGTTGGTTTTTGAAAACTCAACAAACATATAGGGTTTGCACACCAACCTTTTTTTGGGATTGTATTCTTCTTAAAACTGAAAAGGCCGGGAGTCAAATTACCACTTTCCGCGGCCCACTGAGGAGAAACCACCAAGTTTCGAATATCGGTATATGACCAGGGTTATTTGTTAGTGAGTTTCCCTTCTATTGGAGGATGTCTCCCCTTTGGAGAATAAAAGCTTGTGAAGGCTCATTTTGAGAAGCATTTATTTTATTTTCCCCATTCACCCACTCAAGACTTTACTGTTAGTTAGGCAAAATTTCATCTACCACTGCAGATATGAATGCGTATCTCCCCCTATTCTTCAATCTAAGAAAATAAGAGCAAGCTTTGTTTATAATTAAATATTTCTTGCAGTCATTGCAACCCCAAGCTGCTCTGTAAGTTGCTGGAACGGTGCGGTACTAATTCTTGGAATTTATTAGTTTGTTATATATATGTATATTTTTTCTGTTTCTTCTTAATTTTTCTCTCTGTACTGCTCTTTTATGCATTTCTTTCTGCTTTCTTTTTTTGCCCGTATGGTTTACCTTGCTTCCTTTCATTTTTTCGTCATTTCTTTTTTTGTTGTTTTTGTTTTCGTCTTTCTTTCCACCTGCTTGTTCTTTGATGTCTGTTTTTTTGTCTTTTTTCTTGATCCCTTTCTTATTTTTATTTTGTTTTTTTTTTTTTAAATATTTGCTTTTCTTTTTGTTCCCTTTTTTCTGTTTTGCTTAATGTCCTGTGTTCTCTATTCTGTTACGTCTTTCCTCTTATCAATGTTTCATGTCCTTCTATGTATTTTTCACTTTTCCCTTTTTGCCTGTTTTCTTTATTTTTATTCTGTCTGCCTTTCGAATTATTCTTTACGTCTATCTGTCTTTACTTCTGCTTTAATTTAATGTTTTGTTTCCTCTTTGTTGCTGTTTCTTACGTCGTTCTTTTAGTTTTACTTGCTTGCTTTTATATCTTCCCCCCCTCTACTTTGTATTGCAGACTTTCCCTTATGTTCGTTTTAAAACAATTTCTTTTGGCATCTTTTCTCTACTTTTGCTTTTCGTCTTTTCCCTTTCAACTTTCTTTTTCTGCACTTCTCTCCGTCTGCCTTCTTCCATGTTTTATTTCCTCCCTTTTTTTCCTTTTTTTCCCCTTTCC
>CM031607.1:31018508-31021008 GCA_018398815.1 Conus ventricosus | reverse complement strand
TGGGTAGCAGGAAATCGAGAAATTCAAAGGGTTAGAGAAGGGAGGGGGGAGGAGTAAACAGATGTAGGATAGAAGGGGAGGGGGAGAGGTGCTAGGGAAACGAGAGTGGGCAGTTGACAGAGGACGCAGAGCGGGCGGGATGGGGGTGGGTTCGGGGGATGGTGGTTGAACAAAAGAAAGGAGATGGCAATTTGATGGAAGCGATAAGAAAGAATGAAAAAAATGTAATTTTGGACGTTGAAGACACGACTCCAACAGGTGGTTTGCGGTCTTATTACCTATAGTGGCCAGACGTTGACAGACTTGTGAGAATACAGCAATTCGAAAATAATGTTGCCCACCCACCCCACCCTCTCTCTCTCTCTCTCTCTCTCTCTCTCTCTCTCTCTCTCTCTCTCTCTCTCTCCCTCTCTCTCTCTCTCTCTCTCTCTCTCTCTTCTCTCTCTCTCTCTCTCTCTCTCTTCCTCTCTCTCTCTCTCTCTCTCGCTCTCTCATTATATCTCATAGCGTGTGAAAATACACGAATGTATTTGTTCACTTTCTTGGTATTACTCATGACGTCCTTTTTTCTATTTCTTGTACCCCTCTCCCCCTCCCCCTTCTCTCCTTTCCCTCCCCCTTCCCTCCTTTCCTGCCATTGTACCCCTCTCCCTCCCCCTTCCCTCCTTTCCTGTCATGTGCAAAAGTGCCATTGTACCCCTCTCCCCTCCCCCTTCCCTCCTTTCCCTCCCCCTTCCCTCCTTTCCTGTCATTGTACCCCTCTCCCTCCCCCTTCTCTCCTTTCCCTCCCCCTTCCCTCCTTTCCTGTCATTGTACCCCTCTCCCTCCCCCTTCCCTCCTTTCCTGCCATGTGCAAAAGTGCCATTGTACCCCTTTCCCTCCCCCTTCCCTCCTTTCCTGTCATGTGCAAAAGTGCCATTGTACCCCTCTCCCTCCCCCTTCCCTCCTTTCCCTCCCCCTTCCCTCCTTTCCTGTCATGTGCAAAAGTGCCATTGTACCCCTCTCCCTCCCCCTTCTCTCCTTTCCCTCCCCCTTCCCTCCTTTCCCTCCCCCTTCCCTCCTTTCCCTCCCCCTTCCCTCCTTTCCCTCCCCCTTCCCTCCTTTCCTGTCATGTGCAAAAGTGCCATTGTACCCCTCTCCCTCCCCCTTCTCTCCTTTCCTGTCATGTGCAAAGTGCCATTGTACCCCTCTCCCTCCCCCTTCTCTCCTTTCCTGTCATGTGCAAAAGTGCCATTGTACCCCTCTCCCTCCCCCTTCTCTCCTTTCCTGTCATGTGCAAAAGTGCCATTGTACCCCTCTCCCTCCCCCTTCTCTCCTTTCCTGTCATGTGCAAAAGTGCCATTGTACCCCTCTCCTCCCCCTTCCCTCCTTTCCTGTCATGGGCAAAAGTGCCATTGTACCCCTCTCCCTCCCCTTCCCTCCTTTCCTGTCATGTGCAAAAGTGTCATTGTACCCTCTCCCTCCCCCTTCCCTCCTTTCCTGTCATGTGCAAAAGTGCCATTGTACCCCTCTCCCTCCCCCTTCTCTCCTTTCCTGTCATGTGCAAAAGTGCCATTGTACCCCTCTCCCTCCCCCTTCCCTCCTTTCCTGTCATGTGCAAAAGTGCCATTGTACCCCTCTCCCTCCCCCTTCCCTCCTTTCCTGTCATGTGCAAAAGTGCCATTGTACCCCTCTCCCTCCCCCTTCTCTCCTTTCCTGTCATGTGCAAAAGTGCCATTGTACCCCTCTCCCTCCCCCTTCTCTCTCCTTTCCTGTCATGTGCAAAAGTGCCATTGTACCCTCTCCCTCCCCCTTCTCTCCTTTCCTGTCATGTGCAAAAGTGCCATTGTACCCCTCTCCTCCCCCTTCTCTCCTTTCCTGTCATGTGCAAAAGTGCCATTGTACCCCTCTCCCTCCCCCTTCTCTCCTTTCCTGTCATGTGCAAAAGTGCCATTGTACCCCTCTCCCTCCCCCTTCTCTCCTTTCCTGTCATGTGCAAAAGTGCCATTGTACCCCTCTCCCTCCCCTTCTCTCCTTTCCTGTCATGTGCAAAAGTGCCATTGTACCCCTCTCCCTCCCCCTTCCCTCCTTTCCTGTCATGTGCAAAAGTGCCATTGTACCCCTCTCCCTCCCCCTTCTCTCCTTTCCTGTCATGTGCAAAAGTGCCATTGTACCCCTCTCCCTCCCCCTTCTCTCCTTTCCTGTCATGTGCAAAAGTGCCATTTGACCAAATGCCTGCCATTTCATTCAAAAACAATAGCTCCATCATCATCTCATCCCCTGCCCTCGTCTTGTTCACTTGACGTCATGTTTGCTATATATAATTTTTTTTATACAAATATACGTAGTTTGACTGTCAAAATGTGGCCCATGCACCTTTACGATTGCACATTTATTATTTCACACTTTCAACTGTGCACCTCAATGAACTTTGCATTTTTTCTCTATCCGAAGGAAAGGGCTTGCGTCCCCTGTTTTTACGTTTTTGTCATACTGTATTAATTTTCTTTTTCGTTACCTC
>CM031607.1:31001008-31003508 GCA_018398815.1 Conus ventricosus | reverse complement strand
AGAAAGAGACACACATGCACACACACAGAGGAGAGAGAGAGAGAGAGAGAGAGAGAGAGAGAGAGAGAGAGAGAGAGAGAGAAGAGAGAGAGAGAGAGAGAGAGAGAGAGAGAGAGGGAGAAGAGAGAAACAGACAGACAGAGACAGAGACAGAGAGACCCAGAGAGAGGGAAAGGGGGAGGAAAAAGTCAGTGAAAGCTGTAATTGCATTTGAATGGAGGAGGGGTTGAGGGGAGAGTACATTCTCAAAAGCAGTATGATACTAAGTGAAACACGTACATGCACTCTGACGTCTAAACAAATATGTAAATTGTTCAATCTGATGGCATATCGCAGTATCTTCAGAATATATTTGTTCTACAAAGTTGTACTGAACAGACAGAGGTGCTTACCAGAACTCTTTTTTTTATTTTTATCTTTAATCACTGTAAGTGTATATAGCACAAAAAACAACAACAAAACTCCCCCGTAAAACCGAAGTATACAATTCATCTCCCTTGTAGGTATTCACACATACTGTTGTCCAACTGTATGTTTGTTTCTGTGTTTGCTTGTTTTTTGTGGTGAGAGCGATATACTGCCTTGTTACTCTCTTGGTCTTAAAACGTCAAACTACCCGCAATGCTTAGAAAGAAAGGGGTTAGTTACCGCCAAGGACACAGACAAACAGAGTACATGACAAGATACAATGCATTTCGACCTCTTGGGTCTCCTTCAGGCGAAAACAAATAACATTTAGGACAGTGAAAACGAAGAACGAGAAACCACTTATCTTCTCATGTTCGCCCGCACGATCAAAATGGCCGCTGGACTGAAACGAGGCCACCCAGGAGGGATCATGGAAGAGGAAATAGTGAGGGGGGGGGGGGCGGGGGGAGGGGGAAGGGAGGGAAGGGGAGTGGGGTGAAACAATGGGGTTTGTAGCTCTCTTTCTAAATTTTGCTTCATTTTCTGCCTTCAGTCACTCCGTTTTGAAACTACACACAACGTGCCTGAGCGCACCTACATCGGCATTACTCTCACTATTTCAAGATGATCTGAAAAGAAAAATGGCAAAAAAAGAAAGAGCAAGAAGAGAAACACACACACAGAGTGTGTAAGGAGCAAGAGTGAAGATTCTGTGTGTGCATGTATGTGCCTGTGGCCGCACGTGCGCTCGCACGTGTGTGTGGTGTGTGTGTGTGTGTGGTGTGTGTGTGTGTGTGTGTGTGTGGTGTGTGTGTGTATGCGTGCGTGCGTGTGTGTGTGCGCGCGTGTGCGTGCGTGCGTGCGTGTGTGTGTGTGTGTGTGTGTGTGTATGTATGTGTGTGTGTGCGTGTGTGACTGTGTGTGTGTGTGTGTCCGTGCGTGCGTGCGTGCGTGCGTGCGTGCGTGCGTGCGTGCGTGTGTGTGTGTGTTTTGTGTGTGTGTGTGTGTGTGAGAGAGAGAGAGAAGAGAGAGAGAGAGAGAGAGAGAGAGAGAGAGAGAGAGAGAGAGAGAGAGAGCGTGTCACGTTACGAACTGTAGCAAATCTTAATGACGCATTTTTTTTCTTCAAGAAATCAACGGTAAACGGATATTGTCTGACGTTCACAATGGCAATACGAGATTAGTATTCTTTTTTCCCTTTCGTTGTTTGCCTTCTTTCTCGGTTCCATTCAGAGAATAAATTAGTTTCTGGGCAGCAAGTAAGTCGTCCTTAAAATTCAAAGCCTAGAAGATCCCGGGTGATAACAAAAATGTAGGATCTCAAAGAGTTAATCAGAGAGAGAGAGAAGAGAGAGAAGAGAGAGAGAGAGAGAGCATCCACTTCTGTATCGATGCTGACCTGCTCTTAATAAAGACTGTTTGTTCGTGTAGGCGTTGGACATGCTAGCTTCTTCTGGACACCAACATAGCGTGGCTTTACATCAGAGGAAAGGCAACCATTTCGACTGGACAGTATCCTGCCCTGTGGAACGATTCTCTCTGTCTGTCTCTATCTCTGTCTGTCTGTCTGTCTCTGTCTGTCTGTCTGTCTCTCTCTCTCTCTCTCTCTCTCCTCCCTCTCTCTCTCTCTCTCTCTCTCTCTCTCTTTCACGTTTTAAAGCACAAACATCCCTTAGATTCGTTTTGGCGCCAGTCTCAGAAACTGTGGATATATGAAATGGAAGCAGAGACAGCAATCTAATTACTTTTTGAAAGGTCTAGACCTTAAATAGGACCTTCATTCCAAAAATCGCTATGCATTCGTCATAAGATTTCTTATACATTTCCATCACATTTCTGTCAATGCTGATTATCTTTCATGCCCTCCCGTTGACATCATTAAATCATCTCACTCCCTAAGTTCATTCTAGTGACAGTGATCGCTTAAATTTGCACCGCACGGGCATCCTCTTTTGGGAGGCACCCTGCTATAAACGTTTCTTCAATGACAACCTTTTTCTTTTCAAATTGAAATAATTTTATACTATTTTAGGAAACTACAGTTTTCATATTCGCCGATATATCATTGTTTTAGTCACTTACGATTTAAACT
>CM031607.1:30993508-30996008 GCA_018398815.1 Conus ventricosus | reverse complement strand
TCTGTCTCTCTGTCTGTCTCTCTGTCTCTCATGTACAACCAGCTTAATTTTAGTTGCATTCCCATTATTCACATGGCTCTTCTATCCACAGTTATGGTGATGATAATGATGATGATGATGATGATGATGATGATGATGATGATGATGATAACAATAATCATAACACAACAACAGAACAACAATAAGAAAAGTGCTGCTGCTGATATCCCTTCAGGTGTGCTCACATACGGGATTGGGGGGTGGGGGAGGAGAGGGGGGGGGGGATGGACGTTTAGGGAGGGTGGAGGGTGTGTGTGTGGGGGGGGGGGGGGGAGGGGGGCAATAGGGAGAAGGAAAGAAAAGGGAAAGCAATAACAACAGCAAAACTCCTAAGTCTTTGTCATGCGATATTGGCCTCCCTTGTCTTCCTTGCGGACCCTTTCTTTTCGCTATAAGGCTGGCCGTATCGGGGAAGAGGCAATTGGTAAGACGATTTGTAACACATTTTGCATTCATTTCCACGATGCCGCCTCTGTCTGTCCGTCTGTCTGTCGGTCTCTCCCTCCCTCCCTCCCTCCCTCCCTCCCTCCCTCCCTCCCTCTCTCTCTCTCTCCTCTCTCTCTCTCTCTCTCTCTCTCTTTCTCTCTCCCCCCTCTCTCTCTCTCTTTCTCTCTCTTTTCTCTCTGTCTCTCTCCGTCTTTCTCTCTCTCGCTCTCGCTCTCTCTCTCTCTCTCTCTCTCTCTCTCTCTCTCTCTCTCTCTCTCTCTCTCTCTCTCTCTCTCTTGGAAAAAGTGATAGAAAAGAAAATAATTAAGTCTATTGTTTAACTTATGTAGCTTTCTTTGTATAAGCAGTACATTTTCAGAGTGAGAGTGCCAGTACCACCACACATTAGAACATAAACAAACCCAGACACTTTGTATCAAATGCAAAAAAAACTAATGTCAGCAAAAAATATGTACATTTTTAAAGAACATACAGACTATGCATAGAGTGAAAGAGACTGGTTGGAGAAAAAAAAGAAAAGAAAAAAAAGCTAGTAGTGGAAAATGTTTTTTTTTCTTTTCCGATTTTAGTGTTTTTTTCGCAGATGAAGAGGACAGTGTGAAGCACCAAAAATTGAAGAGGTGGATTTTGGCATTAGGAGAAAAAAAAATCACCGCCTTAGGTGCTCCAGTGATCCGATAACTGATGCCACAAAAAAAAAGTGCTGCTGCCACTACTAATGCTGCTGTTGCTACTGTTGCTTATTATATGAGGAAAAAGAACAATTAAATGATGTCACACCACACACACCACACACACACACACACACACACACACACACACACACACACACACACACACACACAGGGGGGGGGGGGGGGGAGGGGGGCAATAGGTAGAAGGAAAGAAAAGGGAAAGCAATAACAACAGCAAAACTCCTAAGTCTTTGTCATGCGTATTGGCCTCCCCTTGTCTTCCTTGCATACACACACACACACACACACACACATAGAAAAGTTCATAGAAAAGCAATGACATTACCGGTTTTGGGCGAACTGGGGAGATTCCCGATTACTTTTAAAGTGATAACCCAGACTATCGCATTCTGGATACACATATTAGAGTCAAACCAAGACTCTTACCAACAACGATTTATCAGTCAATGATCTCTCAAGGCACCGAAGAAAGCAAATGGACGAAGTTTATACGACAAACCTTGTCAACGATAGGATTACAGCATGTCTGGGAAAATCAGGGTACATTTAGTGTGACTCGCCTGAAGTTTCTGATCAATGCGAAGCTGGAAACGTTTTATATTGAGTTTTGGAAGAAACAAAAGAATGAAAGCACATCCAAGCTCAAATTTTATGCCACAGTTACTACCGAATACAAACAGGCGGCTTATTTGGAGCAACACACTAACACAGATTGCAGACGAGCACTAACTAGATTACGAATAAGT
Source organism: Conus ventricosus (assembly GCA_018398815.1). Taxonomy (NCBI): domain Eukaryota; kingdom Metazoa; phylum Mollusca; class Gastropoda; order Neogastropoda; family Conidae; genus Conus; species Conus ventricosus. The sequence continues at coordinate 30,994,081 of CM031607.1, read as the reverse complement.
GCCCATGACCTCCAAATTGAGAGAGGCCGTTATACCAACACTGACAGAGAAAACAGATTATGCACGACATGCCACGTCGTTGAGGACGAACTACATTTTCTCGATGACTGCAAATTATTTGACCAACAACGTTATGACCTGATGACGAGGATCATAAAAACTGATTTTCCACCACAGACTAACATGACAAAACCTCGGAGCTTATGTTATTGGACTGCTTCCAACCTGTACTTGCCCAGTATATCCTGTTGTGTTTTTCTCTTCGGAGACAGAAAATTTAATCAGACTCTGATACACACTGTGCTTTTCTTTCTGCTACTAATGATGTTATGTTGCAAGATGTGACAACGCTAGGATTAGTTTAGTTGAATGTCTGAACTTGATCATCTGTGCCCCACAAAACCTCTGGTTTTCATATGGCAATAAAATATGTTCTTGTTCTTGTTCTTGTTCTTGTTCTTGTTCACACACACACACAGACACACACACACATGCACACACACACACACACACACGCGCGCGCGCGCGCACTTTATTTTTCCATTAATCTATTTCTTTCCTTGTAATGCTCTC
>CM031607.1:30966008-30981008 GCA_018398815.1 Conus ventricosus | reverse complement strand
GGCGTATACAGGGGAACAGGGGGCAGAATTAGAGGGTGTCAGAGACAAAGAAAAGTGAAATGCAAAAAAGAGAAAAAAGGGTGTGTTTGAGCTTACAACGTAAGGTGAATGAAAAGACTTATGAGCTAGCGTCGCGAACTCCCGACTGGGAGGTCATGGGTTCGAATCCCATCAGAGTCATGTGGGGTTTTCTGCCCCGACCGGCTCCTACCCAGATTTGAGTTTGCTGCGGACTCAGTTGGGAAGACTGGGACCACACAGTCGAGTTTCATCCACTTAATGGATGCGTTTCTGAGAGTGTTGCTCAAATTTCCTGACCAACACTGCAGGTGCCTATATTTCTCGGGCCTGGTTGATGCCGGGATATATTATGAAAGGAAGCATAGAGTATAGCGCTGTCATGTGGTGTCAGACCGAAATGGAAATCCGTAGCATCATCTTAATCATCCTCATTCTCCATCGATCAGCATAAAAAAAGTCTCAAATTCTGTGGCCCTTCATGCCCTGCTCTCATGGTGACCTCAATTTCGATGTCCTCTCCACATCTGTGGTCTTGGTTTGGTTCTGTCGGGGTCACCAATATCGGCGAGTCCATGGGGGCTGTCGTTGGACAGATGTGGTGGCGCCCTCCAGAGGGAGAGCTCACTCACGCCGGCTCCGCGACTACGCAATTATTGTCGTCAGTAGGGGGCTTAGTAGGTGGTGTCTTGCGCATGTTAAATCAGAACAGGCGCCACTGAACACAACCGAAGTGACTCGGCAGCAGTGCAGTGTCTCCTCCGGTGGGTTGCCTCTTGACGACTTGACATTGACTGCTCCCTGTGGATTGCCGGTGCCGGGGCTGCGGCGGGGGCGACCGGGCTGTGGCTGTGGACAGGGTGTCGGAATGAGCGGCGTGGGTGCACTGCCTCTGAGGTTGCGCAGAGGTTGGGACAGCAAAAAAAAACCCAAAACACTTATGAGCTTAATATGAGAAGTGTAGCGAGAAAGAAATGTCTTTGCGACAGGTACAAGTAGAAGCCTTATCGTGACAGTGTGATGTAATCAGACAGTCTGTAACTGGGTGAACTGGCATTTTGTGTAAATAATGATACAGAGGCAGACTGAAAAAGTAAGTAAGTTTGAAGAATAAAGAACAAAAGAGGAAAGAAACAAAAGAATGGCAGAAAGGAAAAAGTTGAAGTATATACATATATCTATCACAGTCAAGGGGTACATAGTTACATAAAAACAACGAACTTATCAGCAAAAAAAAAAACTGTTGGAAAATAACTATAGTGCCTAGGCCTGAGGAAGAGTTATTGTCCTTTGAACAAGAGAATCATTTTCTGTTTCTGGGGAAAAAGAGTAGAAGGAAGGCAAAAAGATGAAGAGGGGTGGGGTTGGGGGCTAGAAGAGAATGGGGAGCGGTAAACTGAGATGGGGTCAGGGGTGATGAGTGGGGGGAGGAGGGCTGGTGTGAGGAGAAAGCCATAAAAAAATATGACAGTGTATGTGTGTGTGGTCGGAGAGGTTGCGATATCAAATGAATGAGAAATCTTGCGAGTGGCAGGACGTGCAGTGAAGGTCTGTGAAACAAGTGGAAGCCCTGCCTTGACAGTCCCGCCTAATCAGACAGTCTGTAACTTGATGCTCTGGCATTTTGTATGAACAATGATGCGCCAGCTCATAGAAAGATACAAGAAAAAGTTAAGAAAGAGAAAAGACCAAAGAGAAAAAAAGACTGTAAAGGAAAAATGACAAGTTGCGGGAGAGGCATTCATCTATTTGAATCAAGGGGCATGGAATTATAACTACGAATGAGCTAATTTGGAAAGAAGAAAATAGACAGATAATAAGCAGAAGATTGCTCGACTTGCAAAAAGAGGGCCTACGGGAGAGCCATCGCCTTTTGAACATAAAGCACAGGAGGAGAAGAGAGAGAGAGAGAGAGAGAGAGAGAGAGAGAGAAAGAGGGGGGGGGGGAGGCGCATGGGGGTCGAATGCAGGGAAAGAAAGGGGGCAGAGTTAGAAGATTTTGAAGATACGAAAGGGGATGCTGTGGAACGGACGACAGACAGAGAAATGGCAGTGTGTGTGTGGTTGGAGAGCTTACAATGATGAGAAACGCCGTGAGAAAAATGTTTGTGCGATAAGTAGAAGCCTTGTCTAAAAAGACTGACCTGATCAGACACTCTATAATTGGGTGCACTAGCACTTTGAGAGAATAATGACACAGAGGCAGATAGAGAGAAAAAAGACACGTGAAGTTTCAAGAATAAAGAACAAAGGAGGAAAGAAAGAAGAAAGAAAGAAACAAACAAAAATGGAACAAAGGAAAACGTTGTAGTAGAGTTCTTCATCTATCTGAATCAAGGGACACAGAATTACTTGAAAAAAACAACCGATCTTATTAGGGAAGAAAACTGCAGAGAATGACTATGGAGCTAAAGCAACTCGAAAGGAGGGCCTTAGGAAGAATTACTGTCCTTATAAACAAGAGACTTGTTTTATTCTGGTAGAAAGGAGAGAAGAAGGAAGACAGGACGATGAGGCGTGTGTGTGTGTGTGTGTGTGTGTGTGTGTGTGTGTGTGTGTGTGTGTGTGTGTGTGTGCGTGCGTACGTGCGTGCGCGCCGGGGGGGGGGGGGGGGGGGGGGGGGCTACTAACAGGAGAAAGGGAAGGGGTAAAGTGAGAGGGGTTGAGGGGTGATGAGAGGAAGAGGCTGGTGTGAGGAGAAAGCCATAGAAAGAAATGCCAGTGTGCGTGGTCAGAGGGGTTGCGATACAAAGCAAATGAGAAATCTTGTGAGTGGCAGGACGTGGAACGAAGATCTGTGAGACAAGTAGACACCTTCCTTGACAGTCCCGCCTAATCAGACAGTCTGTAACTGGATGCTCTGGCATTTTGTGTGAACAATGACATAGAGGCAGATAGAAAGCCCCCTCCCCCCCCCCCCCCCCCCAAAAAAAAAAAAAAAAAAAAGCAAGGAAGGAATGACTAAAAGGAAAGAAACCAACAATGTACTGGAGAGGAAGTCATCTCTTTGCGACAAGGAGCATGGGATTGTAATGATAAACGAGTTAATTTTGGAGAAAAAAATAGGCGGATAATAAGCAGAAGCTTGGTCGTCTTACAAAACAGGGCCTTTAGGAGAGCCATCATCTTTTGAACATAAAGCTTGGGAGAGAGAGAGAGAGAGAGAGAAGAGAGAGAGAGAGAGAGAGAGAGAGGGAGGGGAAGAAAGAGAGGAAGGGAGGTAGTTAGAGGGAGACTGGGTGTGAGGGTCGAAAATAAGGGAAGGAAGAGAGGCAGAGTTAGAGGGTTCTGGAGATACGAAGGGCGGAGGATGGGGCGGGGGGTGGGGGGTGGGGGGTGGTAAGTGTGAAATGGAAGGCAGAAAAAGAATGACAGTGTGTGTGGCTGGAGAGCTTGCAATGTAAGGCAAAAGAGAAGATGTAATTAAGAGCTAACAATATAAGGTAAATGAGAAATGCAGAGATAACAAATGTCTATGCAATAAGTGAAAGCCTTCTCTTGACAGTCTGACCTGATCAGACGGTCTATAATGGGTGAACTAGCATTTTGTTGTGAATCGTAAAACAGAGGCAGACAGAACAAACATGAAGTTTGAAGAATAAAGACCAAAAGAGGAAAGAAACAGAAAATGGAATAAGAGAAACAAATCAAACAGAAACGATCTTTTCAGTGCAAAATCTGCAGGGAATAATCATGGGGCTTGGGCAACTTGCAAAGGGGGCCTGAGGAAGAATTACTGTCCTTTGAAACAAGTGAATCGTTTTGTTTCTGGGAGAAAGGAAAGAAGAAGGAAGCACGAGGATGATAATGGGGGGAGTGGGCGGGGGGGGGGGGGGGGGAGGGAGGGGGGGGGGGGGGTAAAGTGAGAGGGGTGATGGGGTAATGAGAGTGAGGGCTGGTGTGAGGAGAAAGCCATAAAGAGAAATGACAGCGTGCGTGTGCGGAGAGATTGCGATATAAAGTAAATGAGAAATGTTGTGAGTTGCAGGACATGCAACGGAGGTCTGTGAAACACGTAAAAGCTCTCTCTCGACAGTCTCGTCTAATCAGACAGTCTATAACTGGATAAGGTAAGGTAAGATAATGTTGCTTATAGCCCAGCCGACCGCAAAGGGCCATGCCAGGACTGTCACCACGTTGAAATCAACTCACAGATCATTCGTTCACACAACTCTTGAAAATACATCTTCTAAAAACCCACCCGAAATTTTGTTAAAAATATTTTCACTGTAAAATCTCAGATCCAATGAAATGCTCTGGCATTTTGTGCGAACAATGACACACAGACAGAAGAAAGACCAAAAGGAAAAAAAAATGAAGAAATGAGAGAAGAAGCAATGACTGAAAGGGAAAAAAAAAAGAAACCAACAATTTACTGGAGAGGCATTCATCTCTTTGAGTTAAGGGACTTGGAATTGTCATGATAAACCAGTTAATTTGGGAAGAAAGTGAAGAGATGATAAGAAAGGGGCTGTCCAACTTGTAAAAGAAGTCTGTAGTAGAGCCATCGTGTTTTGAACACACACACACACACACACACACACACACACACACACACACACACACACACACACTCACAGAAAGAGAGAGAGAGAGAGAGAGAGAGAGAGAGAGAGAGAGAGAGAGAGAGAGAGAGAGAGAGAGAGAGAAGGGGGGGACAGAGTCTGACACTTTCGAATATATTGTCATTGCCAGACCGGTCTTGTGACTAGAGGACGGCGTGACAACAAAACAGAAAGATGAAACTTTGCCTTTAACACTTCAGCGGTGGCAAAATGAGAGAAACCTCTCAACCACATCGAATTATGAAATTTAAAAAAAGTATTAGAGTGAATGGCAGCCAAGCTACAAATAAGAGAGAGAGAGAGAGAGTAGAGAGAGAGAGGAGAGGAGAGAGAGAGAGTGAGAGAGAGAGAGAGGGAGAGAGAGAGAGAGAGCGAGAGAGAAGAGAGAGAGAGAGAGAGAGAGAGAGAGAGAGAGAGAGAGAGAGAGAGAGAGAGAGAGAGAGAGAGAGAGAGAGTTGTAGTGAAATGTGGTGAAGGGAGGGAAGAAGAGAGGAGGTTTGAAGACAACGGGTTAAAGGACAGGGTGCAGGGTAAGATTAGGATTGGGATAATGGCGAGGGGAATGTAAGACGAAGTGCATGCCTGTAAAGGATGAGGGTGGGAATGAATAGGTGGCGAGAACGGCAGAAAGAGAGAAATCAAAGAGAGCTATTGAGAGCCTGCAAAGTAAATGAGTGAAACATCCCACGAGCTGGTTGCAAATACAGTAAGAAAAGAAGGACTGTGAGACACGTAGAAGCCTTCCCTTGGCAGTCTGACATAGTAAGACGATTAATTATGGATACTCTTGCATTTAGCGAGACGAGAAAAATTACACGTTTATGGATAGACAGACAAAACACGTTCAGGCAGAAGAAATTTATAAAAAAAGAATGAAGTAAAGAGAGATTGAAAAATTAGGATGAAGAAAGAAAGAAAAGGAAAGAACGAAAGAATGGAACAAAGAAAGAGAAAATAAATGCAGTGGAGGCATGCTTCTAGTTGAGTTAAAGGGCATTGGATTGTAAGAATGGATGACTTAATTCGAAAAAAAAAAACACCAGCAAGAAATAAGCAGGGCCTTTGATGACTTGAAAAAAAGGTTCGTGGAACAGCAATCATCTTCTGAACATAAAGTTTCAGAAGAGAGAGAGAGAGAGAGAGAGAGAGAGAGAGAGAGAGAGAGAGAGAGAGAGAACATGGAGAAGTAGGTCACTTTATGAACTATGGCAAATCTCGATGAAGCAGCTTTCTTCAACAAACGCTTATCAAAGGGATATTTTTTCAGGCGATCACAATTGCAATATGAGATTAGCGCTTTCTTCTCCTCGACTGTTTGTTTTCTTTTTCTGTTCCATTCAGAAAGTAAATTAGTTTCTGTGCAGCAGATAAATCCCGCTTGAGATTCAAAGTGTGGAAGATCTTGTCATAACAAAAATGTAGAATCTCAAATAGCTCATCAAAGACAGAGAGAGAGAGAGAGAGAGAGAGAGAGAGAGAGAGAGAGAGAGAGAGAGAGGAGAGAGAGAGAGAGAGAGAGAGAGAGAGAGAGAGAGAGCTGCTGTTTCCGGAAATCGATGCCAAGCGCTCTTGATAAAGAACGTTTGTTCACGTAGCTTTGGGGACGCGTTAGCTCATCTAGAACAAAAAAAGAAATGGTGTGGGTTTTATATTAAGGGACAGGCAATCATTTGGATTGGACAGTAATCTGCCCTGGGGAACGATTCTCGACCCCTTCCTTCTCTCTCTCTCTCTCTCTCTCTCTCTCTCTCTCTCTTCTCTCTCTCTCTCTCTCCTCTCTCTCTCTTCTCCTCTCTCATTATTACGATCATTATTAAATATACCATACCATCTTTCTTTAGCATATAGACCAAGGGTCCTTGTTCGAAAGCGTGCTAATGAATCCCTATGCCATTTTCGCGTTACAACCGATAAATACTTTTCTGGCTGTAAGTTACTATTAAAGCGCAAGAACCAAGAGTATCTCTCACTATTTTCTAATTCAGAGTGCCAGATCTGTTGGTAGGAGGATATTGTATTTGTCCAATTTGTAAAAAACAACAACAACAACAACATAGAAGATGAATTTCACTTTTTCTTTCAGTGTGAGGTGTATGAAAAGGTACGGGGAAAATGCGATGTCTTTAAAATCAGTATTAGCAAAGAACGTGACTTAGTCACTCTGTACAGAGTGATAGTGAAAACAACTTAAAATCTATTGCTAATTTATCGCAGAAGCAAATATTCTTCGAAAAAGGAAGCTTTTCAATACTTAAGTCGAATTAATGTTCTTTCTTATTAAGTCCTATTGTCCTCTCAACTGATTGACTAGGCCTGCTGGTCGCTTGCTATTTATGGTGTTTACTAATTTCTATTTGCTTTCTGATTCTCTTTAATTTTGATTTTTCTTAATTTTGTTCAAGCAGTGTTCCCATGTCAAATAGCAGGTTTTGCTGATGACATTAAACTGTATTCATTGTCATTGTCTCTCTCTCTCTCTCTCTCTCTCTCTCTCTCTCCTCTCTCTCTCTCTCTCTCTCTCTCTCTCTCTCTCTCTGTGTCTGTCTGTCTCTCAAACGCCTAAGCACAGACATCGCTCAGATCTGTTGTAATGCCAGTCTAGGAAAATCTGAGAGCATGAAAAATTAACACAGTAATCTAATTGCTAGGGGAGAGTTTTCACTTTTACTAGGATCCTTCGTTCCTAAAATCACTTTGCGTTTATCGTTACATTCTTATACATTTAACATATATTTCTGTTATTGTTGGTTTATCTTTTATGCCCTCCCAGTAACATCACTCAAATGTATCACTCGCCAAGTCAATTCGCATGTTACTGATTGCTTAAATCTGGATTGTGCTAGTATCCTCTTTGGAGGACATCCTGACAGTGACAACCTGTTGTATTTTGCATTGGAATATTTGCGGCACTACATTTTAGGAACCCCCAATTCTATTCACGCCGATTTTTGCTGTGCTTGTCTCTCATGACTTTGAACTCAGTGTTTGCGTATTATATTCACCTAGAAGTACGATGGTTAAGCCTCCATTTTTTTTGTAACTAACTCGCCCACCTATTCATATTTATGCGTGTGCTAGACGAGTCTTTCATTGGACATCCACACCGTTACTGAACAGCCGCAGTCTAGTTTTGTGATCTTTACTTAGTCTTCTGAGGGCAGACGGTGTGGCTTTGGATAACCAGAAGTCAACAGCGGGAGATCATTGTTGATTTCTTGTTTGTTTGCGCAGAAATGCGACTATCATTGAACAAAACTTTCACAATCTTGAACTAGATATTCTTTCCTAAAGTATTTGTCACCTTAGGCTGAAGGTTGGAGCTAAAAATAGCAAAATTAACGAACGCTGACAAAAAACAACAACATATAAGCAGTAATCCCTTCAACTGTAATGTGTCCAACAAATCGAGCAAGGTTTTCAGAGACGCATCCAGAAGTGAATGACAAGTGCTACTGTGTGTCTGCAGTCTTTCCTTTGAATCCCTAGTATACTCCGTTGGCAAGCACCATGTCAGGTCCGATATTTTATAGCCCATCTGACTATGCAGGCAGTAGGAAGGGTGGAAATAAGTTCTGAAAACCTGTATGAGGATGATTATGTTGACAATTACGTCATGCTGTCCCAGTACAGCTAATCATTAGACATGGAAACCGGTCTATTTGCTTGTCTTCCCTTTATATGTGAACCACGTCTGAAGAGTTATGGAAGTGGATGACTGGTGTTAAATGTGCTTTCTCTCTCTCTCTCTCTCTCTCTCTCTCTCTCTCTCCTCATATTCATTCATTGAGTTTTCATAAAGAAATTCTTAATTTGCCCCGCTCACCCTTCCACCCATCGATAGTATCACAGACAACATGTACTCGCAGTGATATCCAACTGCAGACATCAACTACATGCACAATGAAATCCAGCCGCTCTGAAATTGTGCACGCGCCACTCAGTCGCTCCTCCATCCACCCAAGGCAACACACACCACACAGAGTGACGCGTGAGCGTACTTCGCTACTTGCCTGGTCATGCACGTCCTCCATCCCTCTCACCTCCTTTCTCCCTTGCCTGTCAACCCGAGTCAAATGGTGTTTCAACTTTGACTTTCGGGAGCGCTACGTGATTTCATGTCTTTAGTGACGCGCCACGCTGCCTCTCAATTCTGTTAGTTTTGTCTGGTGTCCCTGTTCCTGTATGAGTGGGAGGGAGAAGTGGTGGTGCTACGCTTTGTACTTGTGTGATTATTCCTGCGTCAGAATCTGTCTGTACCTCCTCGACTGCATTTCTCTCTCTCCCTTCCTCCCACCCTCTTTCTCTCTCTCTCTTTCGCTCTCCATCTTTTTCTCTAGATAGCTAATTACAGACAATCTAAGTACATCAAAGAGAGAAATTGTAAATGCGATTGCTGAATGATCGATCACTTGTCACCCAGATTCTCGATCAGCCCGAGACCTGCACCCAGAGTGAGACGTCAGAAACTCCATTAGCCCACTTTGCAACTTGTCTGGTCACGCAGCATCACCCCAGGGGGATTTGTAGTTCAGTCGTCTATTTCTGTCCTCTCTGGTAAGTCTGCATTATTAGATGGGTCTCTGTTGATGCAACCTGGCGCCTGTCAAATTCATCGTCCTGGTGTGCATTCCATGTGTGTCTGAGGTCTTACCGCTCGTCAATCTTTTTTTGTCCATCCGTCTGTCTGTCTGTATGTCTGTCTCAGTGAGATGATGATGAAAATGAAATTGCTACTGCTACTACTACTTACTACTACTACTACCACAACTACTACTACTACTGATGATGATGATGTTGATGATGATAATGATGATGGTGGTGGTGGTGTTGGTGGTGGTGGTAGTGGTGGTGGTAATGGTTATCAAAATGATGATGATGATAACGATGACACACACACACACACACACACACACACACACACACACACACAAACACACACACACCACACACACACACACACACACACACACACACACACACACACACACACACCACACACACACACGCACGCACGCACGCACGCACACACGCACACACGCACACTCAGAGTCCCAGACTTCAGCAACATATGTCAAAGTAGGGGCTATCTGAGTATGTAGTAGTGTCCAAAATATCGAAGGGTCAATAGAGTCTAATCTTTTCATTGGACGCAGAATTCCGATTACTCACTTTCTGGCATTTCTAGCAACTTTTTGACCAGCCGGCTGTTAAGTTTAGTTTTGTAGTAACAACCATACACAGATATCTGTGAAAATAAACATAAAATGTACACACTTTTGCAGTCAGGAGATTGATTAATGTACATCTTCACTCTTCGAATAAAATGTGCCATGGAGAAAATCAGGCAGGTTCCCTTTGTTCATTACAAGCTACGTTAAATGTATTAGGTACTGGTTCAAGCTAATTCGACCTTCTGAAAAACGTTTTATGTAGACAAGCATAAGAAGTACTCTTCAGACAAGATGACTTTGGATATTTCAACTTGGTGTCTGACATAAAGAATATTCTGATAAAAAGGGATTTGGAATAGTTGGGTTACCCAGATGTGGGTAACGAAAAAGTATTTTTGTTCGCAATTCCTACAACGGCTTACCGATTGTTTTCCACAAAACTATCATGCTCGAATAACAGAAACAGAGAATATGCGTTGGTAAACAACCCTTTTAAAGACATTTTCCAACTGGAGAATTAACCTCAACGAAGTAACACATAGATGGCAACCGGATAATTTGTCAAGGTTCAGAACTGGAAGTCTGTAGGATATAATCGAGCAGAAATGGTTTGATCCAAAAAATTTCTTAACATGTGTCCTTTATGTTAAAATGGTGTAGAAAAACGGAAGGCAAATTCCTGTTTCAATGTAGGGAATATGAACTGTACGTTGGACATCATCGTTTTTAAGCAGTAAACTTATGAAAAAGACAAAACTTATCACGAAAAATGTCATCAGCAGATGCAGACACTATCAAACACCTGCGAAGTTTATCGTCGAAGCTATGAACTAATAAAGAAAATTCATCCTCGTGAAGCAGTTACTGGATTTACGAATAAGACCGGTGAGCAATCATAATTGCTACAAAGTTTTATAATTTCAACATAGCTGAACGATCTCGTGAATACCGTCGGATGGTCCTAGAATATCTGATACTTTGATTTAGAATTGACGTATGATTATCGTCCAGTAATGCAGTAAGTTAGATTATTACGACTGCAGGTACAAATGCACCAGGTGCAAATTCCTGATTCTGACCCCTTTCTTTCCTTCAAATTAATGTATTGTGGGAGTATATAATATTGTCGTGCGCCAATGCAAGAACACTGTAATTACCCCCCCCTGTCGCATGCAGGCCAGTTAGGCTATGTCAAAAAACTGTCAATTTCAATGCTCGTCCCCCGCCCCTCTCTTCGACATCACTTCACTATCTCGCTCACCTTCTCTCTCTCTCTCTCTCTCTCATACCCACCCACCCTAACTCCCCTCCCTCCCTATCACCCTCCCCCCACACACTCAGTCTCTACTCATTCTCTTGATTTAAAATGTATCACAAAGGAACGAAGAATGTACATAGGACAATTGGCTTTCCTTGTAGATGCAAAAAAGGACAGTAGTCAAAATAAGCAGCTTAAATAAAAAGAAAAGTTCTTCCAGGAAAGCTCAAGAATGGTAACTCACCAAGTTTTGTAAAAAAACTGCTTGGGCCACGGTGTACAATCCATTCTCTCTCCCTCTCTCTCATCACTCTCTCTTCTCCTCTCTCTTCACTCTTCTCACTCGGCTCTCTCATCTCCTCTCTTCTCACTCTTCTCTCTTTTCTGTGTCTGGTCAGTCTACCTCTCTGTCTACTGTCACTGTCCTCTGTCTCTGTCTATCTGTCTCTGTCCTGTTCTCGTCCCCTCTAACCCCCCCCCCCCCCCCACCCAACCTCGATCGTCAGACAGCCCCCGTGACGCCATGAAAGCGCACGTACTCAATCTGAAGACATATAAGACTCTAACCACCGATATCATCACTGAGGTAAGACTTCTACTTCTCTGGACCAAACCACTATTTCTGGTGAAGCTCAAGCAGCTGTAAGACTTCTTCTATGGATGCTCTGTTAGCAGCTTAATCAGATGATTCTTCTTGTTTCAGCTACTCTTCGTTTTGCTTATATTCATGTTGTTTGTTTATTTTCTACCTCTAAGGTTTATGTTAGTTGTTGTTAGTTGCCGGTTCGTCGCGTCGGGGTCTAGGGGGCAGGCTCGTCTTCGTATGTTATTGATATTGTTGTGTTATCGCAGTTTGTTGTCATTCCTTCTTCTACTTTCTTCTTCTTCTCATTCTTTCTTCTTCTTCTTCTTCTTCTCTCTTCTTCTTCTCTTTTTCTTCTTTTTCTACCCCTCCTCACCTCTCCTCCCCTTCTTCTTTCTTTAACGAGGGTGGAGAAGGAAGATGTGGAGGAGAAGAAGAGAAGGTGAGAATGAGAAGGGAGAGAAAGGATCGTTGGGAAGATAAGAAGGAGGAGGAGAGGTGTGCAGCAGCAGCAGCAGCAGCAGGACAGTAACAGTCAAGAGCAACAACAGAAGACTGAAAGAAGAAGAAGAAGCAGAAGAAGATGAAGAAGCAGAAGCAGAAGAAGAAAAGAAGAAGAAGAAGAAGCAGAAGCAGAAGAAGAATAAAACAAAGCAGAAGAAGAATGAAGAAGAAGAAGAAGAATAGAAGAAGAAGAAGAAGAAAAGAAGAAGAAAAGGAGAAGGATGAAAAGAGAAGAAAATAGAAGAAGAAGCAGCAGAAGAAGAAGAAGAAGAAGAAGAATAAGAAGAAGAGGAATATGAAGAGCAGAAGAAGAAGAAGAAGAAGAAGAAGAAGAAGAATAGAAGAAGAAGAAGAAAGAAGAAGAATAAGAAGAAGAAGAACGAAGAAGAGAAGAAGAAAAGCAGAAGAAGAAGAAGAAGAAAGAAAAGAAGAATAGAAGAAGAAGAAGAAGAAGAAGAAAGAAGGAGAAGAAAGAGAAGAAGAATAGAAAGAATAGAAAGAAGAAGAAGCAGAAGAAGAAGAGCAGACGAAGAAGAAGAAGAAGAAGAAGAAGAAATAAGAAGAAGAAGAGAAGAAGAATAGAAAGAAGAGAAGCAGAAGAAGAAGAAAGAAGAAGAAGAAGAATAAGGAGAAGAAGAAGAAAAACGAAGAAGAAAAAGGAAGGAGGGGAGGGGGTGGGGTAAGGGGTGTCGTAAAAGAAAATATAACGTGTCGTAAGAACATTGGGTTTCAGGGCTAGAATAACTTTCTCCATGTGGTCATCCTTGATTGGTAAACAGTATTGGGACGTGGCGCAGGACTCAAGGGGGGGGGGGGGGGGGGGGGGGGGGGAGGGGAGGGGGGGGGGGGGGGGTGGGGGGGGGGGGGATGAGAAAAATTACAGGAGTTGGGTGAGACAAAACATATGGAAACTGAGCATAGCAATGACGGAGCAAGCGAAAATAGAAAAATACTGTGAAACACAAAATCGGTTTCTTTATTCAGACGAGTTCCCGACAGAGGTCATCATGATTATATCATATACTCATCCGGCATTCCCATCCATCCCATTCCCATCGCCATCCCCATCCCATCCCATCACATCACATCACTTCGTATCATATGTATCGTATCGTATTGGTACCATATCATATATCATAACTCAGTAATATAAAATCATATTGTGTCATATCAGATCAAGGACCATATTATATACACCATATCATAATAATGTCACATCATATCACAAAATCAAATTATGTAATATCAATCATGACATGCATCGTATCATCATTTTATGTAACATCCGAGTTATACCACCATTATATAAGTCAATCATACCGTATCACATTGTATCATATCTTATACGTCAATACATACATCATATCATATCACATAGCAGTAACATCATCGCAACAAATCGAAGTTACAACACGACAACTCGCATCGCAGCGTAGCCACATAATAAAGTCGTAATGAAGAGTTTCTTATCGCATCGTAAATATGGCATCGTATCTTGTTGTATTTGTATTGTATCGAATCATATCGTATCGTATCTTATCGTAACGTATCGTATTGAAATGGAATTGTATGGTGTAATGTCATTATACCACTATCATTTTAAACTTGTTTACCAGTCCTTTCCCACCATCCCACTTCCCCGGCGCACCCCTCCACTCAGCCCTCGCTTCCCACCAGTATCCCTCCACCCTCCTCTGTACCTGCCTCTGTTCCACCTCGCCTGCAACACAGCAAAGCACCGACCACACCAGCCGCGGCCTCAGCACCGCATCTCTACTTTTTCCACCAAAAGCCTTTGCGATAATCATTTATATCTATAATCGGTGGAGACGGTGACCCCCGTCACAGTCAACCTCCCCGTCTATTCCCCCTCCTCCACCAAGCAACCATCCACCTAACCTACTTTCAATTTGAATAATCTCTTTCGCCTTCAAATAGTGCACGAACCCCAGGGTACTATACTCCACATGAAAGTATGGCCCCTACCTTCTCACAGTATCGCAGCAAGTTTGCAACTTTATCTTTCCCATCCTGTCTTAATTCTGAAAGAAGTATGGCTGGTCATCTGCAGCACTGTAATTGCACGACCTAATCAAGAAAGGCTAATTAAACGAACTAATCTGAGAGTGTTTACGCTTTGAAAAAATTCGATTCAACTCGAGTATGGTGGTCCTACTTTTCGAAGTAGGCTCGAAGAAAGAAGAGATTAAAAAGTCTAATTACCTTCATTTGGAAAGCGGTTAGCGCTGGTAGTTAATCTAAACTAAGTTTATTTGGGTTGGCAGGCCAATGCGTGCAGCATAATTGACTTAATGATGATGCAAAATCTATTGAACCAGTCTAGAAATCAACACAGTAAAGTGTAAGATCTAATCAAATCATAATTGACATGATTCCTATAATGCAGTGAATGGGTTTAGAATGTTACAGCTAAACCAAAGAAAAACAAACAAACGGCATTGGTCCATGACGAATTTTGCATATCATTTTAACGATTTTCATTGTGTATCTTAGAAAAGAATGGATTTGGTGAGGAGCTAAAACCGCAAGTAACATCACCTTACACGGAAGTATACATAGGCGAAAGAATGAACAAGACTGAAAGTAGGGAAGTTTATCATGACTACAATTAAAAATGGTAAGGAAACCGTTAAGTCCGTAATAAGATTCGCATATCATTTATCAAAATATGTGTGCCTCTGAAACTATGTGATTTTTTTTGTGACATCATCATTGGTCTCCGGCATTATGCTCTGTCCCCCAGTATTTGTAAAAAAACAAAGTTCACCAGTCTCTCGAAAAAAACAACCGCTATAACGATTACTAACTACATCTTTACCTCCATTTATACAATCAAGGCACATTTTCCCGAGTAATGTAATAGCTTGATAACTCCCACTG
>CM031607.1:30956008-30958508 GCA_018398815.1 Conus ventricosus | reverse complement strand
TTTTGGCTTCCGCCCTTTGTGAATAAAACAATCTACTGTTTATTGTTTTATTCGTTAGCCATTAACGCCACTTTTTGTGGTTGCTGGTCAGTCGTTCCCAGTGACCTTGTCCAGTGGTGTTACTCACAAAGTCCATTCTGACGACAGCATCCTGTGTAGAGGCCTTCTTGCCACAACCACCTTACAACGTTTCACATTGAAATCTTTTTTTTTTTTTTGTGGCATCAGTTATCGGATCAATGGAGCACCTAAGGTGGTGACTTTTTTTCCCCCTAAGGCCGAAATCCACCTCTTCATTTTTTGGTGCTTCTCATTGTCCTCTTCATCTGCCAAAAAAAAAAAAAGCGAAAAAAAAAACAAAAACAATTTCCACTACTTTTTTTTCTCTCTCTCTCTCTCTCTTCTCCAACCAGTCTCTTACACACCATGCAATGTCTGTATGTTCTCTCAAATGGACATATTTTTGCTGATTTAAGTGTATTGGCGTTTGATACAAAGTGTCTGGGTTTGTTAATGTTTCTAATGTGTGGTGTATTGGCACTTTCACTCTGTTAATGTGCTGCTTATGTAAATAGAACAATATTCATAAAACAAAACAAAAAACGAATTATTTTCGTTTCTTTCAGTTTTGCCACAGACAGAGAGAGAGAGAGAGAGAGAGAAGAGAGAGAGAGAGAGAGAGAGAGAGAGAGAACTCAGAACTCAGAATTTATGTACGTCGGCCTTTGGCCACACTACATGGAAGTACCAAATGGAAATGGAGTGGTGGGCTGGGGAAGGGAGTCAAGGAGATGGGGCTATTTCACATTGAAATCATGCAGTATTGTGTTTTAGGAACCGCCAAATGTCACGAACACTAATTTTCAATGTTAAGCCTCTTATAACCAAAACTCAGCGGCTGCTCATTATATTCGCCTAAAAAATTACGTTTTTTAAAAATCTTCCTATGCTGACCCACTGTCTTTTTTTTTCCAAATTCACGGTGTTGTTGATTAGGTTTTCACTGCTCATGTTTCAAAAACATCTTCAAACAGCCGCAATCTGTTTTTTTTTTTTTTTTTTTTTTTTTTTTTTTTTTAACCTTTGATCGAGTCTTCTAGACTCAGAAAGAGTGACTTTGAATAACCCGAAAGTCAAACGACTTAGATCCCAAAGGTTTTTTTAGTGACTGTTCCCAGCAGAAACTGTCACAATCTAAATTCGCATAAAAGATTGTGCAAAACATTTGTTACCGTAGGCTCATGCATAAAGTTAAAAAGAAATAAATCATGAAAATCTGCGTTAAAAATAGTGGTCACTAGGACCACAATCTTATTACAATTTGAGTGTCCAGAAGGAAATCATAGTGCATGTCCGCAGTTTCCCCCCTTGAGTCCCAAACACAACTAATTGTATTGTTATAGTACCAGCCGATTATAGAGACCATCGTAGGACTGAAACCAATTCATAATAAGGATGATGGAGATGACGATTACATCGAATAGTAATTAATACGTGGAAACTGCGTTGTTTCCTCCGTTTTATCCTTACATGTCCACCACATCAGAAGGGTTATTGAGACCTGCAGTATTGTCATAGAAATGGATAAATGACATTAAAGATGTTGTATGGCTGGGTCTGTCTCTCTCCCTCTCTCTGTCTGTCTCTGTCCATCTGTTTGTCTGTCTGTCTCTCCCTCTCTCTTACTCCCCCCCCCCCCCTCTCTCTCTCTCTCTCTCTCTCTCCTCTCCTCTTCTCTCTCTCTCTCTCTCTCTCTCTCTCTCAAATCTGCATCTTTCTTCAGTTTCAGCGAACTGACTTTTAATTTGCTTTCTCTTTCCTTTCCCCCTTCATCTATTGAACCACAGACAACACAGACTCGCAGAGATGTTCAGCTTCAGACATCGAAGACATGCAGTTTGAAAACCACTTACAACATTGATCACTCGTCGCACAGACCCTTCTCCATCAGCCCTGGGCAGCGCACACTCACACGATGATAAGTCAGAAACCCCATTAACCAACCTGGCGACTTGTCTGCTCGTATAATATGTCCTTCACCCCACTCCCTCACCTCCCCTACCACCCTGAGGCAATTGTGGGTTCACTCTGTCTTTCAAGAAGTAAATAATGTTATATGTCTTTGTCGACGTGCCATGATGTCTCTAACATTGCTTGTTTTGTCGAGTTCCCTGTGTTTGTATGCCTTTGGGTTTTCTTTTTTTTGTGCCGTTTAATTTGTCATTTTTTCTCTGCAGCTATTCCTGTGCCTGTCTGTCCATCTGAAAGACACCTCTGCTCCTCTCGTGGGTATCTCTCTATCTATCTGTCTATCTATCTATCTATCTATCTATCTGTCTGTCTGTCTGTCTGTCTGTCTGTCTGTCTCTCTCTCTCTCTCTCTCTCTCTCTCTCTCCTCTCTCTCTCTCTCTCTCTCTCTCTTTCTCTCTTAGTTGTATGCATGTAGGTAAGTTTATGAACCTTGTCCATGCCTGTACTCCCATCGCCAATATTGACTCA
>CM031607.1:30943508-30948508 GCA_018398815.1 Conus ventricosus | reverse complement strand
ATGAAAATATGACTCTGCTACAATTTCACCTTATTGTTTACCACCTTCTAACGTGCCATTTTATGATTTTCTCCATCAAATCCTTCACCTATTCATAATCTCCCAAAGGACTGATTGCTTGGTAGCTTATCGCGCTCACGTAAAATCCCAATACCGACTTTCAGAACAGGCCAGTTTAGCCGTTGGAATGGATGACATATTCACATGGCGTGCATCCGCCGTAAACATCGAAGGTGTAAGCGAAAGTCTGAGTGACAATTATCCGACTGAATGATGCGGGAAACAAAGCAGGCAGCGTGGAATGTAAACCGCTCAGAGCTTGGTCTTTAACGGACGATAGGTGCTATATCAGATGATGATAACGAAGACAATGGTAACAACAATATCAACAGCAGCAACACTAATGATATTGATAGTAATAATAATGATAACAATAGTAATGATAGCAATAATAATGATAACAATGATAATGATAATAGTGATAATAGCAATGATAATAATGATAACAATAATAATAATAATATTGATGATTATGATGATAGTAATGACAATGATAACAATCACATTCAGTTCAAAAACAGCAGGCGGGTTGACTTTTTTCATTGCCACAAAAACCACGGCCAAAAGAATTATTCATTTTTATTCCTTTTCACATTTTCACAAATATTGTTTCTGGGAATGTGGATGGGCAGACTCAGCGTGTTTCTGGTCCTTGCTTTTGGGGAATGATGCAAACGAATGGCAGTAAAAACCGAGTCAGCGATGAACAATTGCAGGCATGAATTGTTGTTTGTTTTACGGGTGGTTCTGGTTTCTCCTCACACAGACTTTCTCATCTCTGGAAGTGTGTATAATCAGACTGGTTTATTGCTATCATTACTTTCAGGAGAGTGATGCGAGAGACTGGTATTGGGTTTTAGTCTACATTTAACATTCCACAGACATGAGATGGAAAGATTTTATACCCCATTTGGGATTATTGTCTCCCTAGCATGTATCCATACGTCATTCTGGTCTTGTCTGCTGCAGTATTCTGGGATTGGGATGCTACTGATGTTGTCCAGTCATGGATAGTATACATTATTGTGTTTTAAATGTCCAGATTGATATTGTGCATATCATGTACACAGTAAGACGAAGTTCTCTGATGGCCATTGTCCTGGCCAGTATCCTCAGTGCTATTCTTGTTGTCATCACGTCATATTGTTTTCTTGTCTTAGTCATGTTTTTCAATGCTGAAATCTTTGTAAATGCCCCCCCCCCCCCCCCCCCCATCGTTTTTACATCCCATCACCAATGTCCCAAAGGACTGCAGAATACGTCTGTTCTTCGTCATATGGTGATCAGTGAAGATAAAGCGTTTAGACGGTTATGAAAGCTGTTTTAATTCATGGTCTAAAAGCACGTGTCATGGATTAATCCCACTTCCTTTCAGAATGCATCTTGGCACCAATCAGGCGAATGAAAGACAAACGCGAATGGTGCTAGTCAGAAAATGAAAACAGCCCTTCTTTTGTGAAGTAAGTGGGATTCAACAACAATGTCTAACTTGGCAGAAGTGGTGAATGATTTCAATATGGGCAATGGAACTCCAACAAGAAAAAAGTGAGGATACCGATCCTGTCTGTTCTGCTAAAGTCAATCTGAAGGAGTAAAATGTACATTGATCAGTGTGCCCTTTCCTGTTCCGCCATAATATCATTTAACACCCTTTTGTGCTGGTTGAAGCACTCTGCATAGTTTGCGTTCGTGTCATTTATATATGTCAATAATTATGTAATAGCTGGCAGGGAAGAAGTGGAACACTGAAGGCGTCAAATGAAGCAGCGCAGTGTCTGAAAATGTCAAAAAAGGCAATTTCTTCATTCCATTTTTCTTACTCTAAGACCATCCCAGTCTGACAGAGCCTAGCAAAGGATAACTGACGTGCGGAAAATGATGACACTCATTTGGCATATACACAAGCGTGTGCACATGGACTCCATACCCACTGTTGACGGTCAGCCAGAATCTGTTTCTGTAACCCAGAAGTCCTCAGAGTACACACACTGCAAGCTATGCAGCAAAATTACTAACAGGTCGGTGGACTGACCCAAAACGTTCATTGTTTCACAATGGTTGGGCTTTAACGGTCACTGGCAGTGATCAATTAGATTTGACATGGC
Organism: Conus ventricosus; assembly: GCA_018398815.1. Taxonomy (NCBI): domain Eukaryota; kingdom Metazoa; phylum Mollusca; class Gastropoda; order Neogastropoda; family Conidae; genus Conus; species Conus ventricosus. The sequence goes on along the minus strand of CM031607.1, from coordinate 30,946,343 downwards.
GGACATTCACTTTGCGAACAGATGATGACACGCATGAATGATATGCCTTCAATCAAACTTACTGGAGTATATTTACTATCCCCTTCTAATCTTTCAATTGCACATTATTTACAGTTGCTTGTATGATAACTGATTTCTCGCGGTGTCTGCCATGTTTTCATTTTGCACGTTCCATGTAGTTTCCAATTTTTAGGTTACTATGCGAAGGGTCTGTGGGGCCAAAGCAGATGGACACTGTCATTTTTTAACTCCTCACCACTTCAATCTTCTAATGACAAATTCTGGCCAGTTTGAACACCATATGTTATTTCTATGGACTTACGTGGAACTTTTTAATTACACGCTTTTATATACTAAAAAATGCAGTGTCTCTAAAATGTAAGGCAAAGTTTAATAAGAAACTTTAATGAGAGCGGTACGTGGCTAACAGTGCCAAAGGGTTAAAATAGCAAATCGAATTGATAGGCGGTTGTTTCATATAGTCTTGCATTGGCTTCCGATGTCGTTGAATTTACTCAATGAAAGAAATCAGATTGACTATCTAAAGTAAACAACTATGTAAGCGCATACGTAAATGACATTTAAGCTGTAAAACAAACGACAGAAATAAATCATGAACAGTTGAACCAGTGGATAAAAACAATGACAGGCGGAACACTGAGCAGTGGAGCAATCATAATCTTCAGAAAGAAAATCTGAAATAATGGCTTGATGAACATGCATCATAATCTTCAGAAAGAAAACCTGAGATACATGGCTTGATGAACCTGCATTGTCCTTGTGTGTTTAACAGATGGGTGAATGTGATGAGGGGGCCAGAATAGCTTAGTTGGTAGACTACCAGAGTCGTGATCCTGGGGTTGCAGATTCAAATCTCCGCAAAGGCCCTTCGGTACAGTGGGATTTTTTTGCCTCCGATTAAACATTGGTACTGATTCCATTTCCCAAAAGTCCTTCAAATAAGACTGTAAGTCACAGTTCACAGTGGGGTGCACACATAAGATCTTGCACATGTGTAAAATCCCTTAGGTAAGTTTCAGAAGAGAAGCCCAATTAAGTCATTGGTATGGATGACATGTATTCACAGGACATGTATCCTCTGTAAAAATTGAAGCAATGAGCGAAAGTCTGAATGACTGGTATTCGAGTGAATGACACGGGAAACGAATAATTCGTGCCAACAGACAGCTCTTCAGTCGGCTGTCCCAGATAGACAATGTGGATCGTAAACCGCTCAGATCATGGACTCAAACCAAGGATATGCGCTATATAAGTAATGGTGATCATGATAATTATAATTGTAACGACAATAATAACAACAGCAACAGCAACAACGACGACGACGACGACGATGCTGATGATGCTGATGCTGATGATAATGGTGATGATGATGATAATATCAATAATGATTATGATGACAACTATATTAATAATAATAATGATAATGATAATAACACTTCTACTAATAATAACAGTAAGAAAAACAATAGTATTGATAATAACATTAATGATAATAATGATGATGGTGATAATGATGATAATGATGATAATGTGTGTGTGAACACATGTCAGTGCGAGTGTTTGAGTGTGTGTTGAGCGCAATGAGTTGATCTCAAGAATTGCGCTATATAAAATCCATACATTATTATTATTATTATTATTGTTATTATTATTATTATTATTATTATTGATGATGATGATGATGATGATGATGATGATGATGATGATGATGATGACGACGATGATGACGATGATGATGATGCTGCTGCTGCTGATGATAATAATAATAAAGATATTAGTAATGAGAATATTCAGTTAAAAAAAAACAAAAAACAATAAGAGGGTTGCCTTCCTTTCTGCCACATCTTATTCGTGTTTACATGGTCACAGCTATGTTTGATGTGAATGTTGGTCAGACATAGTCTATTTTCTGTCCTCGCTTTTTGGAAATGACGCAAAAGAACGGTACTGAGACTGAGTCAGCGAGAACCATTTGTAGATACGAGTTTCGTTTTATGGGATTTTTTTTTCTCCTTAGCCCTTATCGTCTTTGGTAATGTGTATAGTCAGACATAATTTATTGCTATCATTACTTCGAGGGGACTGACGCGAAAGACTGGTCCTGGGGTCAAGTCTGCGATCAACATTTCACAGACATAAAATTCCTGGCCCGCGTTTGGGATTCTTGTCCGTCCATCATGTCTCCAGACTTCATGTTTCCAGGATGTTGGTGATGTTGACTAGTTTTGGATAAGATACACCGTTGTGTTTGATATGTCCAGATAGATACATAATATACACGTTATATACACAGGTACAGATATAACCTTAGGGCCATCGTCTTTTCCAGTATCCTCATTGCTGTTCTTGGTGTCATCATCTGTTGCTGTTGTCTTGTCTTAGAAATGTTTGCTGACGCTGATACTTGTTTGTTACTGTCCTGCCCCCTTGCCCCCCCCCCCCCCCCCAACATTTTTTTTCTTCTTCATCAATCTACGTCCTTAAGAACTGCAGAACCGGACGTAAGTGTTCTTCATCGTTTAGTGGTCAGTGAAGATAAGCGTTGTGGCGAGTATGCTGTGTGTTTGATCAGTGGTCTATAACAATCTGCCATCGATGTGTCATGATTCCCTTCAACAGGTATCCTGGCGTCAATCAGGCACGTGAAATACGAAAACATGCAGAGCAGGTTTCCTGAAAACACTTGTGAAGTCAGTGGACTCGGCTGCTATGTCTTCTTTTGGCACTGGAGGCAAAAGCATAATATTCTTGACGGGAGCCGGCCGAGCCCAACATTCACTATGGTAATGATTTGGATTCAAGTCCGTGGACCCC
>CM031607.1:30931008-30938508 GCA_018398815.1 Conus ventricosus | reverse complement strand
ATGTCTGTCTATGGGTCTGCCTGTCTGTCTGCCTGTCTGTCCTTGATATACCTTAAGTATCTTTATTAAAAAGCTACATAATACTACACAGCCCTCGAAATTTTAAACAAGATACATGCGCGTGTGAATGAGTGAGTGAGTGAATGAAAGTGAAAAAGTAGATCAAGTAGCTTATATCGCAACCAGTTTCGAATGTCAAATCAGGGTTAAATGGAAGAAAACGAAGAAGAAGGAAGAAAAGAGTAAGGATGAGAATGAGAAATAGGCGCAGGAGGAGCAGGGGCAGAAGAAAAAGAAGAAGAGGAGGAGGAGGAGGAGGAAGGAGGAGGAGGAAGAGAAGGAGGTGGAAGAGGAAGAGTGGGAGGAGGAGAAGAAAAAGGAGGATGAGAAGGAAGAAAGAAGAAGAGGAAGAGGAAGAAAGGAGGAGGAGGAAGCATGGTGTAGAAGAACCAGAACAAGAAAAAGAACGAGAACAAGATTAAGAAAAGCAGGAAAGATAGAAAAGCAAAGGCAAAATCAGGTAGAACAAGAGCAATGAATCCAGTTACAAGTAAAACAATACAATGTTTAAAGATGGCGACACTAGTGACGACGATTATAGTAATAACACCAAACATGGAGTTTTATGGCAATGGTAGTGAAGCGAAAATGATAACAACAACCACAATAATCAGTTTGACACCAGACGGCAAAGAAAATGCCGACTGGGTCACCGTATCGGCGAGTCCATGGGGGCTGTCGTTGGCTGGACGTGGTGGCGCCCTCCGGAAGGAGAGCTCACTTACGCCGGCTCCGCGACTAAGCAATTATTGTCGTCAGTAGGGGGCTTAGGAGGTGGTGCCCTGCGTATGTTAGATCAGAACAGGCGCCACTGAACACCACCGAAGTGACTCGGCGGCAGTGCAGTGTCTCCTCCCGTGGGTTGCCTCTTGACGACTTGACATTGACTGCTCCCTGTGGATTGCTGGTGCCGGGGCTGCGGCGGGGCCGACCGGGATGTGGCTGTTGATGGGGTGTCGGAATGAGCGGCGTGGGTGCACTGCCTCTGAGGTGGCGCAGAGGTTGGGACAGCAAAAGAGAATAATAATGAAAAATAAAGAAAACCGCCGACTGTACGTAATGCACGGGGACAACAACAACAACAACGGCTTCTAAGACTTCAACAACGACGACAACGATGGCGCATGGGGCCTGTACATGGACGACTCGGACATTATACTTGTAAATTGCCCAGCATCAGACGACAAGACAAATGGTTCAGACAACTGAAACAGACAGCAGCGAAATGAAAGATATTACGTACAAGACGAACAGACGACGAGTCTTCACACACTTGCCCATCTTTGCTGATTTCCTTTATGCAAATGTTGATTGCAGACTCTGTCTTGGTACCAGTATCCTTCGCTCCAGTTTCTCGCAAGAGCCCACTAGACTTGTAGTAATAAGCTACGTCTGAATAATGTACTCTTTCTCTGGCTCTCTGGCTGGAGACCGCAGTCTATGCATGTGTTCAACAAAGCAAGTACCAAATCTCTCAGACAGGGCGATGCTGATGGAATAGCGAAATGGAGACATCCTGGCCGGTTGTTATAGGACTTCGTATTTGTACTAAAGGCTGCGCGTATTGAACAAAAAACGAATGTGTGTAAAATATATAGGACTCCTGTTGTAGAGGATATAATTATTACAATAAAAGTGTCTCTTCTTTATGTAAAGCTCTTGACGTAACATAAAACATCACTATCAAGGTGGGAAAAAAAAGACACCATAACAACAATGCAAACAATAAGAAAACATACACACTCCAGAAAAGCAAAGTAGAGAAATTGGTTGTCTAACTCTATTTTTTTTACGTGGTGATGTAGATCTTGTCCAATTTGTAAGAAACTCCATGTGCTGTCATGAGAGTTATACCAGATGCTGAGCAGATTTTCGGTGCAACATGATTTTCAGATATTGTGGCGAAAGTTCTGGTCTCGGGTCAGGGAGAAAGAATGTGAATCTGTAAACATGATGACGAAGCAGATGCTGATTTGAGACTGTAAAAGATGTCAGGTGTGGGATGGAATAAATCGATTTGCCCGGGAGACCGAAGGATGACATGAACGTAGGCGTGTGTGTGTGTGTGTGTGTGTGTGTGTGTGTGTGTGTGTGTGTGTGTGTGTGTGTGTGTGTGTTTGTGTGTGCCGTGCGCGCGCGCGCGCGTGCTGAATGTCAGGTCTCCAACATCTTTTACTTCTTCATACACCACTTGCTACACCCCTTGTTACACATTTTTGCTGTTGTTGTTGTTGTTCTACTTCTTCTGTATTTCCCTGCCCCGCCCCCACTCCTTTCTTCTTTCATTTTGTCACCTTCTCCCTCTCCGCCTCCTCTTCATTTTTTTTCTACTGCTCCCCTTTTGTCCTTCTCTTCCTCCTCCTTTATCCCCCTCCTCCTATTCTCCTTCCTCCTCCTGCTCCTGCTGCTACTCCTCTTCCTCTTCCTCCTCCTCCTCCTCCTCCACCTTCTTCTTCTTCTTCTTCTTTTCCCCCTTCTCCTCCTTCTCCTCCCCCTCCTGCTCCTCCTCCTCCTCCTACTTCTTCTTCTTCTTCTGCTGCTGCTCCTCCTGCTTCTTCTTCCCTTCCTCCTCCTCCTCCTCCTCCTCCTCCTCCTCCCTCTCCTTCTTCGTCTTCTTCATGTCGTGCCTTTCCACTAGTCATCTGTATTCGGCGACTTTTCTTTTAGGTCACACATCTCATTTATGATACCTGTTTATGTTATTGATATGAAACAGAAGATTAAATGACACCAACAAACAAACAAACAAACAAACAAACAAAACCCATGATCTCGTTTTGTTTCTCAAGACGTTATCTACTTACTCCTCTCTCTCTCTCTCTCTCTCTCTCTCTCTCTCTCTCTCTCTCTCTCTCTCTCTCTCTCTCTCTCTCTCTCTCTCTCTCTCTCTCTCTCTCTCTCTTCAGACAAGGGACAGTGCGGACAGAGGCACTGACTCGGTTCATATTGAAGGCATGAAGTAGAAATGCTGTGGTGTGCATGCAATCATGAGGTGAAGGAGGATAGTAGAAAAATTAATGCTGTGGTGTGCATGCAATCATGAGGTGAAGGAGGATAGCAGAAATGCTATGGTGTGCATGCAATCATCAGGTGAAGGAGGATAACAGAAATGCTATGGTGTGCATGCAATCATCAGGTGAAGGAGGATAACAGAAATGCCATGGTATACACTGTCATGTGATGTAGCCTCACATGGCGACATGTGACGTTCCGTCGCGTACGCCCTTATTTGTTATAAAGCATTTCCCTAGGAAGGGAAGAGGAAAAGTAAAAGAAAAGATATTTTGTATGGCCTGACCAGTGTGATCGGTGTCGCTGGTGGCTATGAAAACACTTCAGTAAAATAGATGTAGGGTGATTATTGGTTGAATGGACGGACGTTGTCCATTGGTCAAGTAACCAAGGGCTGGTAATGCGTAGAGTTAGATGAATAATCACTCAGGAAGAGTGCAAGAAGGAAAAATAAGGTTTAGGAAGGAGATGGCTTGGGACACTGACCAGACAGGTTGTTTGAAGAACGGGTTCCACCTGTATTCTACCATTACCAGCCCTTCCCGGTGCTATGGCAGCACCAGTAATGGTACAGACAACTGTGGCAGTTGTGTGACAACAGTGTTGTGGCTGCACCTAATTGCGAAGAGGGTGACGACTGCCGGAGTCGTGAGAAAATTTAAAGAATCTGTCATGTTGACGCACAATGAATGTTAATTGTCCCCCTGGATCGGAAGTCAAATGATATTCCTATATTTCAAGCCATCTTTTTGATTCTTCTTTGGAAAGTATAAACATTGTTTCTCCAGTGTGGAGGAGAAACCGTTAAACGATATATGTATAAACTACTATGTATAATGAGATGAAATTTGGTCCCAGCTAGTGGATCTGTGGAATGTCTGTACCTCTAAAGGAGTGGAGGAACATAAGATTGAAAAATTTGAAAAGTTGATTATTGTTCAGTAAATTATTCCTCGGAGAGGAGGGGGAGAAGAAGAGTTATTGTAGAGCGCCTTCTGGTTGTTTGGAGAGATTACGTGTGCACGGAGTGAATGCTGGGCTGAGTGCGTGTATGCATTTATGCACAGTGTGACACACACGCATTCATCAGGTGAAGGGGGTTTCATTCCTGTGTTTCTTTACAGAAGCCGTGTTTTCTCTCTGAGTATCCTTTCCTTGTGGTGGATTCTGTACTCAGTGCATTAATTACAAGATACATACTTGGGATTTATCGATAAAAGTGCCGAATATCAACGCAGAACGCACTATATGGGACTGCTGTAAGGACACGGTGCTGTTAGTAACTTAAGGGGCACACATGCGTGTGTTCAGTAAGCCTGGTTTAAGTGTAAAAATTACTGCGCGCCCGTGATATACGTCTAAAAAATGATTGAAAAACGGAAGCAACAAAACTCTAAACAACATGTTCGGCAATAAGATTTAATTCACACGTTGTCAGAGCTAACTGATAGTATTCTACGTAGCCCAAACGTGGGAGCCCCAAGCCACAATTTAGAAAAATCCTGATTGCTATTGATCGACGACGTAAATTCCATATAAGGCTATACTGGAGGCAACAATTGCTATAGACCTACTGGCGTTGATAATGGAATTGCCAGGCCTGTTGGTTGTGCTCAGAGCCAACAGATATGTTCTGTCCTCAGACGCAGCCCGAGACAGGATGGTTAGCAGTGTCCTTGAGGCGTTTCGTTCGCCATTAAACTGAGTCACACACGTCTCTGTTGGTCTCTCTGTTTGTTTGGCGTGGAGCCGTCTGTCTGTCTGTTAGACGACTGCTCGCCTCTTTCCTGTCGACGTGTTTCTGTCCTTCTATCCTTCTCTTGTCTCTTTGTGCGTGTACCTCTGTAAGTCTCTCTCTCTCTCTCTCTCTCATCTCTCTCTCTCTCTCCTCTCTCTCTCTCTCTCTCTCTCTCTCTCTCTCTCTCTCTCTCTCTCTCTCTCTCTCTCTCTGTGTGTGTGTGTGTTAATAATTACTGCTACTGCATCTCCCTCTTTCTCTCTCTCTGACTGTCACTCTCTGTCTCTCTCTGTCTGTCTGTCTGTCTGTCTGTCTCTCTCTCTCTCTCTCTCTCTCTCTCTCTGTATGTCTGTCTGTCTCTCCGTCTGTCTTTCTGCCTCTCTTACTCTCTCTCCGTTTCTGCCATAATCCATATTCTATCCGTTTTCAGTACTGATGTTTCTTCGTAAAAAAAAAACGTTTTCAAAATAGGCTATAATGATTGACTGATCTGCTTAACATGTATTTGGTTCATTATTTTTTGTATTTCTTTAGTCGTAAATTTGTTGATACAGTTTACACAGAAATATGAACGAAGTCTTCATGTTCTATTTATAGCTAGGGGGAGGCGAGGAAGGGAGGTTGGGTGGGTTGGGGGATGAAGATGGAGGAAGTTTGCGCTGGAGGAGAGGGGAGGACGAGGATTGGAAGGGGTGGGGGGAGTAGAAGGAAGAGCTTTTTTCATTACCCCGGGTGGGGGAGTAGAAGGAAGAGCTTATTTCATTACCCCACTCTGTCGTGGATCAGTGGATCCAGAAGGTTCAAATGTTATGGTCAGTATGGGTATACTTGGATGAAGGGTTGTCGACAGGCTCGGACATGTGCGAAACAAAAAAATTAGTCTTCACTTTTCGCCTACAAGGAGCGACAGTTCATCACTGTATTCATTCATTTAGTAAACTCGTCTGACGCCAGTCTATATCTCCAAGCACTGAAGATGTTGTCAAATGGTTTTAGTGACACAAGGGAAGGAAAGAAGGGAAAAGAGAATGTAAACAGGGAAAGCATTGACGAATTTGGTTTTCTATGTCTGCAATGGGCTTCACTAAATTCCCAATAGCCATTTAGAAAAGGCGTTTCTTCTACAGAATCAGGAGGGAAGAGTAGGTTAAGAAAGACAACGAGAGAGAGAGAGAGAGAGAGAGAGAGAGAGAGGAGCACAGTGGCTGGAGGTAGCCCACCTAACATATCCATGCTTAAATATACGAACTGACGCTCAACAAACAAGGGAGGCAATTATAATGGTTGGTAAGTCATACTGAGGTGATAGTAACATAAAATCTTACAAACAGTACCTCAAAGATAAAATTAAGGCCCCTGCCCCATGGGAAACACCACACAGTATTTCACGCCGAAAAAGGTTTCCAACACGGTGTTCAGTGTTTCCTTTGTGACAGAAATTTCAAATCTGTTTCCTGCGTTTTCTGTCTCAGAGGTGTGTTAGACCAAGTACATTTGTTTGGTATTCCACATCTCGTATGGGTATGAATACAGCAAGCGAAATTTGTACAAAAACGTTTGAAAATCTTTACCCCAGATATCTTCGTCTATAATCATCTATTTCATGGGCGCATGAACATGGAACGCGAGATGGAACATTGAAGAAAACGTGGAGCTCTATGAATCTCATTGATGACTGAATTAGTGCACCTGTTCGCTGTTGATGATACTGCTCAAACCGTTCAGCTAGCTGTTGGGCTTTTTTTTATCATGTGGCATGCTTCGCTAGAAAACGGCTATATTAATCTAAATTACTATTGGGTGACTCTCTGGGAAGCCTGGTTAAGGTGTAAACATTATCGCGTGATGTGTGTCCAGCTGAATTAGAGCACCTGTTCGCAGTGTAGTGAAACCGCTCAAACCTGTCGGCTTACTGTTGGGATTTTTTTTTTATCATATGACATGCTTAGCTACAAAACAGATAAAGTAATCTTAATTACTATTGGGCGTCTCTTCGGGAAGCCTGGTTAAGTTGTAGGCTCTCCCTACCACATGGATAACAGATAAGTCACTCTTCGTTCTTTGCTTGTACTGTCCTAAATGTTAAATGTGATCTGCATTTTTGCCTGAAGAAGACCCAAGAGGTCGAAATGCATCGTGTCTTGTCCTGTGCTTTGTTTGTCAGTGTCATTGGCGGTAACTAACACCCTCTCTTTCTAAATTTTGCTAAGTTGTAAACGTTATCGCGTGGTGTGCAGCTAACATGCAAGAAATGGACCAAGCACAAAGTGAGCAATAAAGATCTAAACAATATATTCAACAACAAGAATCATTTCACACATTGTTGGAAGTACCTCATCTATTTTCCATAACCCAAACATGGGAACCCCAAGGCATATGGAGGATTCTGACTGCTGTTGATCGATGTAAATTCGAAACAAAAACCCCACCTATCCTAGAGGTAACAGTTCCAATAGATTTATCAGGTTGGTAATGGAATTGCCAGGGTTGTTTCTTCTGCCTCAGAGCCAATACACATGTTCAGTCCTCAGACAATGCCTGTTGGCATTGTCCTTAAGGCGCTTCGTTTGCCACTAAATTAAGTCAAACACGTCTCTGTTTGTCTGTCTGTTTGTGGGTTTGAAGCTGTCTGTTTATCTGTTAGACGTTTGCCGGCCTCTTCATGGTCCTTGTGTTTCTGTCTCTCTTTC
>CM031607.1:30908871-30911371 GCA_018398815.1 Conus ventricosus | reverse complement strand
TTGTATGTACAACGATCTAATGTTTGATCAACCAATGTTTTCTGAAGCATAAATGTGTACATGCACACACAAAATATAAATGATAAATAAATAAATAAATAATGAATTGGTAAATGGATAAATGAATATATAAATAAAACCAAGCAGACACACAGACACGCAGACAATATCCTGGTTCACGATGTTTCATATGTGCAGAGTTAGCAGCTTCAAGAGAACATATGCACCAGAAACAAACAACTGCAGAACAAGAGGAAAAACTCTCAAGTCTTCATAAAGAATGGAACAGCAAATACAGAAATATGGCATTTCGAATTTTGGGTTCTGCAGGCAAGGCAATGACAATGAAAAACAAAAAGAGAGCAGTGAGTGAACCGATGCCTGGCATAGCGTCCTTGTGTTTGAGGTGGAAGTATCAGGGTGGCAGTGGAGGCGTTCATTTGTTTGCTTAATGGTCGGTTGTCGGTTTTTTTTTGTTCAGCGGGTGAGGATGGGTGGGATGGCGGTTGTTGTAGGAAAATACAAATGCGGGCATTCGATGTTAATGCAGATTTGTTTAGTTTGATTTGATCTGAATAAGGCTTGATTTAACGATGTTCCACGATTTGTGTGACAATGTGTTACAGTCTCTTGGGGTTATCAAATATACTCACGGGGACACGGGGATAGAGAGAGAGAGAGAGAGAGAGAGAGAGAGAGAGAGAGAGAGAGAGAGAGAGAGAGAGAGAGAGAGAAATTAAAGAAAGAAAACAACAAAGTTTTTGATAGCCATATTACAAAGAATTTTCCCATCAATTCCTCACCCAAAAACGAACAGACAAACCACAAATTCAAAACACGATCCAGTGATGACAAGTGAGACACTGATATACTCAAGAGCCCACATTGTGCAAGGAGTGGGGTACGTTGGGGGAGACAGAAGGAAAGAAGAGAGATTGTGGCAGGGGTAGAGTTGGGGTGGGAATGGGGTCAGGACGACTGGTAGAGGAAAGGGAGGAAGGTTGGAGGAGGTCTGTACAGAAAGGAATAGTTAGCTGGCAACTGGGTGTGATGTTTTGCGGGCTTGCATGACACAGTAAGTGGTGGAAGGGAGAGCAGGACAGAGAGGCCTGCAGAGGCAAAACATGCTGGTGTCTTCTGTGGAATTCATACGATGACCACTGATTTCCTGGCGATTATCTGACCAGTGGAGTCAAACATGCATGTTTTTGCTGTTGTTGGGGATCTCTCTCTCTCTCTCTCTCTCTCTCTCTCTCTCTCTCTCTCTCTCTCTCTCTCTGTATACTTGGGAAATATTTAAGGCACAGTGGCGTAAAGGTTTACAGCTTATACATCCACACACATTGAAATATTTTGTGTCCGTATTCAGATTCGTATTCATATTTGTACTCTCTCTGTATATATCTTTCTCTCTATCTCTCTCTCGCTATGTTATTTTCTGTAAATAAAGTTTTGTATTATTCTCCGTGTATTGGTCTATTGACATCATTATTGGAGTAGACAAAATTAATGTAATAGTCAGATGAACTATATTTTCCACTTTTGAAAATTGTTATTCTATCCATCCAACAACCAAACTAATAAACATAAGATTCTTTACACAGGATGGGAGAGCAGAAAGGTTTGACAGGCTTTTCTTGTAAGGAAAAGGGCAGGTAGAATGCATGTGGGAGGGGCATCATTGTGAGCGAGAAGGGAGAGGAGGATCAAGGGAGTCTGGGAAGGGAGCGGGTGCATTACTTCAAATGAAATTAGCACAAGGGCTGGTCTCAAGTGGTTTAACTCTCTCTCTCTCTCTCTCTCTACTCTCTCTCTCTCTCTCTCTCGTTTGCTCGCTCGCGTGCTCACTGTCCTATTTCCCTCCCTCTCAAATACTTGATAGCAAAATAGAACACTTCCGAAGTAACATTTCGTGGACTTACTGTTACGTAACAAACGCACGACACCCTCGTTTCTTGTTCCAGTCATGGGTATACGTACCCCTTTGGTTGGACAAGTTATAATGTACATTGAGCGAAGCTCTCCTGCTTGCACGCGCGCGCGCACACACACACACGCACACACGCACACACGCACGCACGCACGCACACACACACACACACCACACACACACACACACACACACACACACACCACACGCACACACGCACGCACGCACGCACGCACGCACACACACACACACACACACACACACACACACACACACACACACACACACAACACACACACAACACAGGCAAGACAGCAACTGTGGAAAACAAAAAGAGAGCAATGAATAAGCTGATGACTAGCATAGCATCCTTGTTTTTTAAGTGATGGAGAAGCTTGGAGCTGGTGGAGCCGGTGTTTGCTTGCTTTTTGTCATGTCCCGTCCCGTCCCGTCATGTCATGTCCTATCGGGTTGTGTCATGTCGTGTCATGTCATGTTATTGTTATTCATTAATTTATTAATTAATTTATTCATTTATTTACGTATTTATATAATTGGTTGTCACCTATT
>CM031607.1:30886371-30888871 GCA_018398815.1 Conus ventricosus | reverse complement strand
CAGTTGTTTGGAAGGAACTCACAGAATAAACTACGAAGAAAGGACGGCGGAAGTGCATTGAGGTCAGAAAGAGAGAGAGAGAGAGAGAGAGAGAGAGAGAGAGAGAGAGAGAGAGAGAGAGAGAGACAGAGACAGAAACAGAGATTGAGACAGACAGACAGACAGACACACACACACACACACACACACACACACACACACACAACACACACACACACACACATACACACACACACACACACACACACACACACACACACACACACACACACACACACACACACACACACACAGATACAGAATGCGAGACAGACAGAGAGACAACAGACAGACAGAGAGACAGACAGGCGATACAGACAGAAAGACAGATAGACAGACAAACAGACGGGCAGATAAATGAACAGACTGATAGACATTGACAGACAGAGAGAGAGAGAGGGAGAGAGAGACAGAGAGGAAGAAAGAGAGGGAGGGAGGGAGGGAGGGAGGGCAATAGACCAGGGAGACATATGCAGAACCAGAGGTGTGAACATACAGGAACGTGTCAAAGGTGGAGATGTTCCACACACGCTCTGTCAGTCACACTGCTCATACAGTGTTGGCCACCTGCTGTGTCAGTCATACTGCTCATACAGTGTTGGTCACCTGCTGTCAGTCACACTGCTCATACAGTGTTGGCCACCTGCTGTGTCAGTCACACTGCTCATACAGTGTTGGCCACCTGCTGTGTCAGTCACACTGCTCATACAGTGTTGGCCACCTGCTGTGTCAGTCACACTGCTCATACAGTGTTGGCCACCTGCTGTGTCAGTCACACTGCTCATACAGTGTTGGCCACCTGCTGTGTCAGTCACACTGCTCATACAGTGTTGGACACCTGCTCTGTCACACTGCTCATACAGTGTTGGACACATGCTGTGTCAGTCACACTGCTCATACAGTGTTGGTCACCTGCTGTGTCAGTCACACTGCTCATACAGTGTTGGTCACCTGCTGTGTCAGTCACACTGCTCATACAGTGTTGGACACATGCTGTGTCAGTCACACTGCTCATACAGTGTTGGTCACCTGCTGTGTCAGTCACACTGCTCATACAGTGTTGGACACATGCTGTGTCAGTCACACTGCTCATACAGTGTTGGTCACCTGCTGTGTCAGTCACACTGCTCATACAGTGTTGGTCACCTGCTGTGTCAGTCACACTGCTCATACAGTGTTGGACACATGCTGTGTCAGTCACACTGCTCATACAGTGTTGGTCACCTGCTGTGTCAGTCACACTGCTCATACAGTGTTGGTCACCTGCTGTGTCAGTCACACTGCTCATACAGTGTTGGCCACCTGCTGTGTCAGTCACACTGCTCATACAGTGTTGGTCACCTGCTGTGTCAGTCACACTGCTCATACAGTGTTGGCCACATGCTGTGTCAGTCACACTGCTCATACAGTGTTGGTCACCTGCTGTGTCAGTCACACTGCTCATACAGTGTTGGCTACCTGCTGTGTCAGTCATACTGCTCATACAGTGTTGGACACCTGCTGTGTCAGTCATACTGCTCATACAGTGTTGAACACCTGCTGTGTCAGTCATACTGCTCATACAGTGTTGGCCACCTGCTGTCAGTCATACTGCTCATAGTGTTGGACACCTGCTGTGTCAGTCATACTGCTCATACAGTGTTGGTCACCTGCTGTGTCAGTCACACTGCTCATACAGTGTTGGTCACCTGCTGTCAGTCACACTGCTCATACAGTGTTGGCCACCTGCTGTGTCAGTCACACTGCTCATACAGTGTTGGACACCTGCTGTGTCAGTCACACTGCTCATACAGTGTTGGACACCTGCTGTGTCAGTCACACTGCTCATACAGTGTTGGCCACCTGCTTTGTCAGTCATACTGCTCATACAGTGTTGGTCACCTGCTGTCAGTCACACTGCTCATACAGTGTTGGCCACCTGCTCTGTCAGTCATACTGCTCATACAGTGTTGGACACCTGCTGTCAGTCAAGCACTGAAGCTGGTAACAAAGGGAATGCTAACGAGTTGTGTCCTTAGTTGCTTTCTGTATAACGGCCAAGAAAAGGAGAGCGGTTAGTCTTAGGGAGTCACCATTGTGCCCTGCACACTATTCCCATTATAACCACTGCCACCACAATGTAATGATATCACTGATAGGTTAGAAAATTAAAATGTATCATTTTTTCATACTCGCAATTGTTGTTTTTTTTCATCAAGAAGATACGTTGTCATCCCGTCACACCCTTACGACTCCTAGCAATATTCTTGTTCTCAAAGTGCACCGCCAGAAACGACAACATCCACATTTGACAACTCCACTGTATTCAACAAAACCAGATCCAAACAATCATGGCAACTTATTTCGCATGCAGATACCGTTCTGAAGGTTAACCCGTTTTCACTGGCATACGTCTTCCATGCTTGGCTCCTCATAAGTTTACATGTCAAGTACCGACAACATCCAGCTGTGTGAGGAAGCA
>CM031607.1:30866371-30873871 GCA_018398815.1 Conus ventricosus | reverse complement strand
GTCCGTTTAAACTCGCATTTAGTTATGGGGCATTTAAAATAGTGGTCATTATTTGAAATTGGCTCTTCGTACATCTCTGTTTTTTCTTCCCTTTTCCTATGTTGTATGCAATCTTGTGGAAGACTTTCTAGACGCATTGTCTTTGAAAACATGTTAGCGAATGCTTCTGCTTTTTCAGATGAGGTTGAGAATTTTTTATTATCCAAATTAACTGGGTATCTTGGAGATTTATCCCTTTTTCATAGTTTGAAATTTTTTGCCACACTTTTTGAAGTCCTTATGATGAGAAACTTCTTTAGCACAAAACGCGTCCAGTAAAGCCGCTTTGCTTTGCAATTGTTCGATTAAGTGTGACTTAGCTTTTTTCATTTCTGTGTGTGTGTGTGTGTGTGTGTGTGTGTGTGTGTGTGTGTGTGTGGGTGTGTGTGCGTTTGTGGTGTGTGTGTGTTGTGTTGTGTGTGTGTGTGTGTGTGTGTGTGTGTGTGTGTTGTGTGCCCCCGTGCACGTATGGTGTGTTCGGGGTTGTGTGTGTGTGGTGTGTGTGTGTTGGTGTGTGTGTGTGTGTGTGTGTGTGTGTGTGCCCCCGTGCACGTATGTGTGTGCGATGTGTGTGTGTGTGTTGTGTGTGTGTGGTGTGTGTGTGTGGGGTGTGTTGTGTGTGTGCGTGTGTGGTGTGTGTGTGTACCCGTGCGTATGTGTGTTCGTGTGTGTGTGAATGTTCGTTGTGTGTGTGTGTGTGTGTGTGTGGTGTGTGTGTGTGTGTGGTGTGTGTGTGTGTGTGTGTGTGGTTGTGGTGTGTGTGGTGTGTGTGTGTGTGTGTGTGTGTGTGTGTGTTGTGTGTGTGCCTATAAGGTTGTGTGCGCGTATGTTTGTATGTGTATGAACGTGCGGATACGTATTCGTGTAGATGAATGTAGTCATGTTAGCAGGCAATGGTTAAAGGACTAAACAGAAGCGAGTGGTAACAGGGAAGGCGTTGAATGAGATTTATCGGGGTGCGATAAGTGACAAGGTGATCATAAGCAGGTAATAAGTTTGCGAATGCACGTGCCTCTTTTTCTTTGATTCAGACTAATAACATAATTGTCTGAGAGCATAACTGCATGAATGTTAAGTACGAGCAACAATTAGCAGCATGAAGCTGGCACAATATTCTGTTTGCACTTTCAAAAGTACTTACTATCTTTCCCAAGGGCGATTCTTAGTTTATTAAAAGAAAATATCGAGAAACATGGCATAGCACAGCCAGTGGAAATGCGTGATTTTATTCCAGAAACAGTATCTGGAATCTTCAGGCAGGTTCATGCACATACTGAAAGCTTTTTGGCCTATCAAACAAGTGCTGAGATCATTAGGTATTTCTCTTACATACGCAATATTTGATAATATTAAAAAACAAAAACATCACATGGAACAACTCTTTGCAACACCTAAAAGAAAACACAAATATGTCATTAAGAATAAGCCAAGCCATACAAGACAAAATCTGCTTTTGATACCTGTGTAGTACTGGAGACTTGGGACAGGGTATACACGCACGACATTCAGCCTATGCTATGCTACGAAAGAGAGAGAGAGAGAGAGAGAGAGGAGAGAGAGAGAGGAGAGAGAGAGAGAAGAGAGAGAGAGAGAGAGAGAGAGAGAGAGAGAGAGAGAGAGAGAGAGATTGATTTAAAAAGTCAGTCCTACTGTCTGGTTTAATCTCCCTGCGACCGCCCAGCAATTTGAAACAGCACAGTAATCACAAGACAGTAAACACATGACCTAACTTTGCTTAGCCGGCAATATGATTTCATCTAGGACCAAAGCCACCATACATTTTGCCATGCTCTTCTCTTTAAAGCAAACAACTTTCACTTCTAGTCCGTTCCCATTGTCGAGATTAACCCTGTTCAAATGTCAATCACGGCAACTCTCATTAAAAATTGATAGCTATTAATTAACCTAATTAATTGCTGTGGGTTGGAGAACAGCCGTTTCTCATTGAAGAGTGAAGGGAACGGCATTAAAAGAACGACGTGAATGGGATTGGCGAGGACAGACGCAGCATTCAGCTGCCACTCTTCCTCTCATTACCAAATTAAACTTAATTGATAAAGAAATGAACAATGTTAATAAAGCTTGTTGCTATGGGGATTAGCGTTCCTGTTGGGAGTTGTCAATGTGAGGGCAGGTTGGGGCGTGTAAAATCACTTGTGCATACATCACATGCGCAAGATGTGCATGCCAGTTCTCTCTCTATCTCTTTCTCTCAGTCTCTCTCTTACACACACACACACACACACACACACACACACACAAAACACACACACACACACACACACACACACACACACACACACACACACACACGTGCGCTCTCGTTCACACACATGCACACAAACATATTCGTGTGTACGTACAGACAGAGAGAGAGAGAGAGAGAGAGAGAGAGAGAGGAGAGAGAGAGAGAGAGAGAGAGAGAGAGAGAGAGAGAGAGAGAGAGATTTAAGGATGAACGACAAAGACATTACGTTCAAAATACTGGGTCTCCAATCAAGTGCCGACAACAGATGTTGCTTTTGAGTGATTATTATATTGATACATCTGACATCGTCCGGAAAACGTAAGAACGAGGGTAAATCACGACAATGAGAACGAACTGGAAGTGGAGGTTTGTTTGCTGAAAGAGACGAGGATGTAGTCATGCATGATGGCATTGACCATAGATTAAAATCATACCGCGGCAAACCAGAACTGGGCAATGTGTTTACCGTTTTGGGATTTCAGTAGTTGTTGGCAGATGCATGAAGATTTAACAAGACTGTGAGACTGATGTCTTTGAATTCATCTCTCTCTCTCTCTCTCTCTCACACACACACACACACACACACACACACACACACACACACACACGCGCGCGCACACACACACACACACACACACACACACACACACACACACACACACACACACACACAGAGGTTCGACATGCATTTCAAAAGTCATTTGCAGAGATTGCTTCCCTTTGCTGTTTCTGGTGTAGCAGACATGACTTGAGTTCATCATTCAGGATGAATGTGTGTTTATTTGCAAGAAAAAAGGCAAAGCAGAGATCGATGGCTATGCCATTGCTATTATCATCCTCCGTGGGCATTTGATATATTCCATACAGCACTCTCTCTCTCTCTCTCTCTCTCTCTCTCTACTCTCTCTCTCTCTTCTCTCTCTCTCTCTCTCTCAGTATCTCACTTTGTCTTTGTCTCTCTGTCTCTGTCTCTGTCTCTCTCTCAAGCCTCGCCTATTCAGGAGGGGTCCTTTGGAACTCCTTACCAAATTACGTGAAAGATTAAAAAAAAAAAAGCATTAGCTCGTTTAAATCAGCTTACAGAGCATTTCTCTTTCAGGCACTAAAAACTTCTTAAAAAGTACACTACGTATTTTAGACATGATATTCCTCTTCATGTCATATAATGCGAAAGAAAGAATATAAAAGACATTGTGACCATTGTTATGTTTAAACAGTACTGTACAGTTTGTTGATGTTGTTGTCATTAGATCAATTCTTTCATGTGTGCGTGTGTGTGTGAGCGCGCGCGCGCGCATGGATGCTTGCACGATTTTGTCGTTTGCTTTTGTAGTATTAGTCTGTTACTTTATACAGTTTGCAAGTTGACTGGTGTATTCACTTTTTCCTCTTTGTTGCCATATTTACTTGTGTGTTGTCCATGTGCTTTTTTTTCTTTTTTGCCAGGGCTGGGTGGAAAAAAGCATGCGCAATTTGCTTATCTCATTACCCTGGTAAAATAAAATTCGTTCGTTCGTTCGTTCGTTCTCTCTCTCTCTCTCTCTCTCTCTCTCTCTCTCCTCTCTCTCTCTCTCTCTCTCTCTCTCTTGTCGAGCTTTTGAAGACAATTCTGCTTGTATGAAGAAAAGGCAATGTTTATATCTTTTTGGATTTTGGATGGCTGAATTATTCTCGTCGTTATCTTCTAATTTATTTCCTTTTTTCTCGAGGCGTACAAGTGTATGATATAAGGTTTGACACTTAGCTACAGGTTACATTATCGTTCTTACATTATTTACTCATTTATTTCCCTTTTTTTCTTACGATATGAATGTATGAGATAAAGCAATTAACACTTAGCTTAACGTTAGCATATTTTCTTTTCTTACATAGGTTTGAATCGAAGTGAATGTTTCTTTCTGTTTCTTTATTATTAAGGAAAAAAAATTCATTGTGTTACTATGTTGTCACTTTTCCGCGCTATTCATAAGACCAGGCTGGCAATGACAATACACTCCAAAGCGTTAAAGCGTCAAACTCTCTCTCTCTCTCTCTCCTCTCTCTCTCTCTCTCTCTCTGCCTGTCTGTTTGTCTCTCTCTCTCTCTCTCTCTCTCTCTCTCTCTCTCTCTCTCCCCCCCCCCCCCCCTCTCAAAACCGTATACCGAGCAGAAAATGACTACAGATAGCAAAATTGAATTGATCAAGTTTCAGTTTGCTTTGTCTAGTATTGCTTGTCACTGCTTTTGACACACAGTGTCAGAAATGAAAATATGCTTACCTGCTTGTCTATGCAACATTGGTAAAGACGACAAATGAACTTGCTGCCCTTACGTAGTTATCTTAGCGTAAAATGCAATTAACAAAGCAACCACAAGGTTCCATGCAATTTCAAATCTAACTTTGCTTAAGTCGACATGGCATGAGATTGCATTAAAATATGTAGCAATGTACATTTTGTCCGAGGCTTAATAGGCTGACAATTGTGACTTCGTAGAATGTTATCCGTTAGTGTATACAATAAAGAATCTTATTTTGTTTATTGATTTGCTTAATTTGTATACGTAACTGGATTTTTTTTCTCTTGCTTTCTTGTATAAACACCCCCTTCAGTAAGGGGCCTGGGCCTTCAGCTGAATATCATTTTTTGAGTCATTTTGAGTCTTGAGACTCTCTCTCTCTCTCTCTCTCTCTCTCTCCTCTCTCTCTCTCTCTCCTCTCTCACCACACACATGCTGATATACAAGCGCACATGCGCGCGCCATAGTATGTCTCTCCCTACACACACACACACACACACACACACACACACACACACACACACACACACACGCGCGCGCGCGCGCGCGCGCACGCATTGCACGCACGCACGCACGAACGCACACGCACACGTACTCACTCAATCACTAACAACTGATTACTACGCCAAGATGGCTGAACGCACAAACTGCTGAGTTTTTACTGTGCCAAAAAAATCAATTATCAGGTGTAAAGATGAGAAGATCAAAAAGGAAAACCGCTATGCAAAGGAAGAATGGATCTCCATCAGAGGATTCAAATCCTTCTAGAAATGAAAACGTGCATAGTGAAGAGAAATGCACACAATACGACAATCGAGTCGAAAACACGAAGTGTTGCTAATCGCGGCCTGTGAATGTGATGCCTCGGAAACGAAGGTTGCTAGCCTACTAGAAACGATTGAAAAGCTAACGCATACTGTGGGCGTTCTGTCAGAAAAAGTTTCTTCATTAGAGGTGACCATAGGAATTCTCATGAATCAAACAAGAAAGAAAAGATGGTGCAAAAAGTAAGTGACGAAGCATACACAACGAACACCCCAACACCGGCAGACAAACCACTCTACTACGGACATTCCAAAAACACACTTGCTAAATAAAAACAAGGCATCTCCTACCTCTTCAACACCGAAGGAATTCAACAAAAGCAAAACAACCACTTCTGAAATGCAGCAAAGAAATCAAGAACACAAATCCAAGCCTGTCATGACGTCAAAACATGATGAAGAGAGGGATGACGTCAACCAGCCTGGCCTGCCTAAGGTTGTTCTTTCCATGATTCCACAATGGGGAAGATAAACCCACGTCGTTTGTGGGTATGCGTATGGTGTACATCTGGTTTCAAAACCATCCTACCGATTGGAGGCCTGTGCAAAAAACCTAGGCGACACCGAGACAGTGAAGATTGCTGACTGCTTGGTGTTTCACTGTGGGATCAACGATCTAAAAGGAAAAGATCCTAAGACAGTCGTGTCAGAGATGTCCGCGACTTGTAAAACAAGCAAAAGCAAATCATCCAAACACCAAGATTGTTGTTAGTAGAGTGGCCCCAGTGAAGGATCGACATCTGCAAAGTAAGCGGGAGATGTTCAACGCCCTACTCCTTGCAGAGCTCCCCATGCACAACGTGTCCCTTCTGTCCCACGAGAACTTGGACTCCACGAACAACAGGCTGATGAAGGACTACATCCACCCGTCAGACAGGGGCACCAGCATCCTCGCTGGCAACTTGGGGCGTCACGTCCACCGCATCTTTTGGGAACGGCCCCGCAGGAGGCGCTCCCAATACCCTGTCGGTGGACATGGTTTCAGTGGTCATCGGGGACCATTCAGCAACGGCTACAGGCCTGCGCGCATCCCCAGAGTGCCTTTCCCCTGGTGCTCTCGACAACCTTGGGTCCCCATCTTTCAACCTTATTGACTTTGCCCAACGTCTGGTTATAACGTTTTATTCTACCAATTATTATGAAACATGTTGACAATTGTATTACTGTTCTACAATGGAACTGTAGATCCATCGTTAAAAATCTACTTCATTTTGAGAACTACATTTATTCCAACAACTTTTGTATCTTGGCTTTGCAGTCTCTATATGTAGAACCAAGTAAATTACCTCAATTCAAGGGATTCTATTACCCTCCTGTATATAACTGTAGTACATCAACTAAAAGGGTTCAGACTGCAATATATGTTAGATCCGATCTTAATTATAGATCTTTGAAGTTAGACTTCAATTCAACAGCTAAAGATAAAGAAGAATTTTTTTTATTACTGGGTTATCATTAAAAATGAGCAAAGATTCAAGTATAAATATACTTCTGTATATTATCCAAATGGCCCAAACACAGATAATTCAGACTGGTTAAGACACCTTCCTTCTTCAGAAAAAAATTGGATCATATTGGGGGATTTCAATGCACATTCTCCGTTTTGGGAACCAGATTGCTCTGTCACAACATGTAATCGCTTTGTTGAAAATATTGTGGATTCTAAATTAGTTTTATTGAATATAACATATTGAAGCATAAAAGAGTTCCTGATGTTTCAAATCATAGGCCAACCTCTATTGACTTAACGTTAGTATCTCCTGATATATCATTGAATGCTAGTTGGATAACAGAGGAAGACACATTAGGAAGTGATCATTTTCCTATTGTTCTTACACTAAATGAAAAGATTCAAGATGAAGAAGAAGTTGAAGATATGATTCCTAAGTTTTTATACAACAGCGCTGACTGGAACCTCTATGAGTCAACTCTATTGTCAATAGATCATAATTCAATGGAACATGAAGACGCTGATATATTTTATGAGAACTTCAGATAAGCTGTTTTTATACGCTGCTGAAAAATCAATGCCCAAGCATAAATGCTATAATGATAGGAAGTACAGAGGAAATGGATGGTGGAATGAAGAATGCGCAGAAGCAGTGAGCAGTA
>CM031607.1:30833774-30861274 GCA_018398815.1 Conus ventricosus | reverse complement strand
AATAACTGGGGAGAAAGTCTGGCAGTTCTGAAATAGAATCTGCGAGTGCGTGTACGTAGGTATACACATAGGCATTCACACACCACACACACACACACACACACACACACACACACACACACACACACACACACAGGCGCGCGCGCGTACACACACACACACACACGCACACGCTCACACATACACACACGCGCGCGCACACACCACACACACGCACACGCACACACACACCCGTCTAATATCACGATTAGTGGAAAGACGTTAAATGAATGACGCACGCACGCACGCACGCACGCACGCACGCACGCACGCACGCACACACACACACACACACACACACACACACACACCACACACACACACACACACACACACACACACACACACATCTGTATCTATCGATCGACATATGTCTTATCTATCTAAACATGTACATATACACACCAACATTACACATGCATACACACACGCACACGCAAGCACGTGCGCACACATATTTACGTTCGCACGCGCGCGCGCACACACACACACACACTACACATACACACGTACATAGGTATACACACACATTCTCATACACATACACATGCAAACGCACTCTCTCTCTCTCTCTCTTTCACACACACACACACACACACACACACACACACACACACACACACACGCCACGCACACACACACACACACACACGCACGCACGCACGTACATAAACACACACACATACACACGTACATATGTATACACACACATTCTCATACAGACATGTGTACACATGCAAACGCACTCTCTCTCTCTGTCTCTCTCTGTCTCTATGTCTCTCTCTCTCTCTCTCTCTCTCTCTCTCTCTCTCTCTCTCTCTCTTTCACACACACACACACACACACACACACACACACACACACACACACACACACACACACACACACCACGCACGCACGCACGTACACACATACACACGCACGCACACGCACACACACAAGCACATACACGCATACAAATGAATGCACGTACACGCACACACAGACACATACACAAAGGCACGGACACATACACGCACACGCATACGCGCTCACGCGCGCACGCACACATGCACACACACGCACACACACACATGTGTACAGATATGCAAACACATCTGCACACATTCACACACACACACACACACACACACACACACACACACACACACACACACACACACACACACACACACACACACACGCATGCATGCATACAAATGAACGCACGTGCACTCACAGACACATACACATGTACACAAACGCACGGACACATGCACGCACACGCGCACACACACATACACACACACATATGGACACATCTGCAAACACATCTGCACACATATTTACAACACACACACACACACACACACACACACACACCACACACACACACACACACACACACGTCTGCTTTCACCCGTATAAAAGTCTTCAGGGGAAAGGGAGAGACGGACAGACCGTGAGAGATAGATGGACATACCGCACTTTTACTGCAAGAGTCAGTTAAACTAACCCCCCCCCCCCCTCCCTCCCCTTTACCTGTTTGTTTTTTCTCCCCTTTCCTTCCATTCACCTTGACCCCTCTCACCGTCCTCTCCCTCCTCGTCCGCCACACACAACACACACACACACACACACACACACACACACACACCACACACACACACACACACACACACACACGCACCCACGCGCGCGCGCGCACACACACACACACACACACACACACACACACACACACACACACACACACACACACGCACACACACACACCACGCAGGCGCTCCTGTTGTTTGACTACACACGTGGCAATGGCGGTCACTATTAAATCTGCAAGCGGCTGTGCTGTAACCGTGTTAATAGAATTGTCGATTTCGGTTTTACGAAGCTAGGCATTTTTCAAGTTTTAGACGTATGTTCTAAATCTACATACTATAACATTTCTTGCTGATCACTTTATGTGTTGTTGAACGTCTTTGGTCTTTCGTCTTCGTCCTATCGATTGTTTAACCGATGCTACTAGCGTTTTATCTCTTATCATCTAAGAGCCAACTCAATCCCATCCGAACACCTCCCCCCTCCTCCCTCAGTGCCTTCATGGCTCCTCATTCAGTGATGTACCTCCGCTTCTTTTCTTTCTGTGAGTGAAACAAAGTTCACAGCATCCTGGAGGAAAGGGGACGTTAGAGGTCCCACGAAACTCATTCCTGCAGTAGCTTACATTCTCTGAGTATCCCGAAACAACTTTCCAGTGTTGCCAACATGTGAAAGTTGTTCTGTAAGGATTTTTTGTGTGTTACTTTTTATGCCTGCTTGACCGTCAATCTAATGTGTTTAGTTTTCGCGTCGGTCACCTTGGTCATCCAATCTGCAGCACATCTCTCACATAAACTCACCTTTTTACAGTAGAAGCCCCATGCCAAAACAAGGGGTGGATGGGGTGGGAGTAGGGCTCTTTTTGTACACACTGTGTTCCAGTCCTCTTTTGATATTTTGCTCGTAATTTCTTTCTTTCTTTTTTTTCTTTCGCCTGAAAAAGAAAAATTCTTTTGCCTCTGTCTCTTCGCTGTCATTTTTTCTGCCTCTGCGGCCCGTTCTTTAATCTGTTGGATTTTTTTTAACACTCTGCATACTGTTTTGATTTGCCCCATAGGAATGTAGGGGAGATATGGGTGGGTGGTTGAGGATCTTTCCGTATAAACTGTGCCCCTGTCCTCTAGAAATCCGGTGCTAATAATTTCTTCTTTTGTGTTATTCGCTTTGACTTTGCTTTCTTTTTAAATTTGGGTTACTTGTTTTTACTCTGTACTGTTGCCAGTCGCTTTTCTGTATTTGTGGTCTGTTCATCTTCCTGTGGTCTGGAAAGCATTTTTTTTTCTGGATGAACTTTGTAAAATGCAAGTTCTTTCTTGTAATCTGGTGACTAGATAGTGAGAGTGTAACAGGCACTTGCTGTTCATTCTGCGGTGCAGCTCACTAATCAGGCATTTTAATTGTATCTTTGTAGCACTGGAAGTATCTCAAAAGGGTTTTTTTTTCTATCGGGTTTTATGATCAGAGTGGTCGGTGCACTTTACATGGCTTAGTTTTATCCGTCTGAAAGACTGCAGCATGGAACTGTTATGAAGTGTACCTGTACCCCATAAGCTATCGCTTGTTGCTCTTCAGCTTAATAATTTATTTATGTACACATCACTGATCAGTAGAAAAAAATGCTTAAAAAGAATAAGTGTCCATGTAAACCTTATGTGAATTTGAGTTTTCCCTTGACGGGAGGGACTTCTTAGTTTTCTTTTTTGTTTTTGTTTGTGTTTTATTTGTTTCTTTGCTGGCGTTTTGTTTGCTTGTTTTGGGGTACGTGTTGACAGCCCTCGAAATGGTCTCTGTGGTTCTCAAATCGCAGCAGGAAGGCCGTGAGAGAGGGCGGGGGATGGAGAGGAAGAGGGGGATGATAGAGGCTTACGCAACGCGACACCAATAAAAACTACTGGTGGGAAAGGGTGGGGTTGGGTTCCTGCAGTAACTCAGTTGGATCATGTTGATTAAAGAAATGTTGACCTTTGAAAAGTTTTGATCCATGTATGTTTCAATTCTCAGTCTGGCGACTCAATATTAACTGGTATTGTTTTATAGATGCTGACGGCCCTGATATGGTTTACATCTGATCCACTCAAAATATGCGGTTCAGGCAGATGCTGCTTATGACTCTATATAAATATCCGACTTTTCCCGAATTCCCATTCACGTATGATTTTCTGATGCTTATCACAACACTCTTTTTTAAACCACCCTTTGTTTTGCTTCTCTCTTGTTTTTTTTCATGCCAGGATATTGTACTTTTCAGTCCAGTTTTCTCTCCTCTCCCTACTTTTCAGGTTTGCTGTTTGATTTTCTCCGGAGACTTCACTTTATCGTATAAACATGTTGTGGACATGCTGAAAGAATTGGACACACCACGACCAGTTACCATCTCCGTCCATGGCGGTTTCGCGCTTTTCCACTGCAGTTGTCTTCTTGCAATATTTATGGATTTCAACCTGAGGCCCTCCACTTTCTCCCCCCCCCCCCCCATCCCGCTCCTCAGTTCTTTAGCCCTTTTATTTCTGCCCATACCCGTTGTTGCACATTGTTCATGTTTCTATATTCCCCATTCTCTTATATCATATTTGGTCTTTTCCAAACACACCTCCAACCTTTCAAGTCCTGCAGTCTCCCTTCCCCCTTTCATTATTCTCAGCTACAAACAGTTTCTTTTATACACTGCTGACCTTTCGTTCTGCATTGCTACGAACTTATGATACAGTCATTCTCATCGCTACCCCTTTCCTTGTCTTTCGGCAGTATTGAACAGTAGGATGGACGTACCATATTCAACTCCATCCAGTTCTCCCCTTCCTCCTCCGCCCGTTATTTATCATTATGATGTTCTCCAATCCATCATTCAATCTTCAAAACCCTTTTTCTTCCTCCAGAGCATCATTCATTAGTTTCGTTTTGTCTTCTCCTCACATCCATTGATTTCCATTCTCGTTTTCTTCATTCGTCCAACATTCATCCATTTCACGTTCCCCAGTTAACCTTTCGTCTCTCTGTTATCATTCTCATGTTCTCTCCTTCTCATCTTGTTCTTCATTTACTATTGTCACGTTCGGCCCCTGTCTTACATTCAGCAGTTTTAAGTTGTGTCCGTCTCATCGTGCAAACCATCCATTGTTAACTTGTTCCCGTCTTCTCATTCTGTCTCATTCTGAGCGGATTGTGTCCACTATTATTACTCTGTTGCAATCCTGTTTCATTACGGCCATCAGTCTCACTCTCTTCTCTTTCCTTCGGTTTTCTCATCCGTCCTTCGTTCATCAGCGTCACAATACCTCCCCTTTATTCTTCACCTTTCCTGCGTTCTTCTCTTCCCCTCCAGTCCAACATTCATCATTTTCTCTGTTTCCTCCGTCTAGTTCTCGCCTTTCACCTCCCGTCGTGAAGTCGCCCCCTCCCCCTCCTCCCCAGTGCAACATTCACCATTCGTGCCTTTTTCCTCCAGTCCAACGTTCCTCATTTTTACGTCCCTCCCCTCCCCCCCCATTGAAACATGTTTTGTATTCATCCTTTCCCAGTCCAACATTGGTCATGCTCACGTTTTCTCCAGTCCAGTATTCATCATTTTCACACACACCACTTTCCCCTTCTTACACACACACACACACACACACACACACACACACACACACCACAACACACACACACACACGCACACGCGCACGCGCGCGCACACGCGCACGCGCACGCGCGCGCACACACACACCTACACACATATACGCACACACATACACGCACACATACACACACATAAACACACTCCCGTCCAGCAGTCACCATTCGCATGTTTTACCCTACTCCATCATTCATCCTATCATTTCGTGCAGTCCAGTTTTCAACATTCATACGTTTTCCCAGTCCAGTATTATTCACTGTCACCCCCCCCCCTCCCTCTTCCGCCCACCTCTTCTACATTCATGGTTTCTCCTATTCAAACATTCATCACTCTCATATTCCCCCAACTCAACATTCATCGTTCTCACATTTTCCCCATTCCCCAGTCGTACATTTGTTATTCTCACATTTCCCCGCCCAAATTCATCAGTCTCACGTTTTCCGCACTCAAAATGTTTCTTTTCATGTTTCCTCCATGCAACATTCATCATTTTTCACGTTGGCCTCGGTCCAACATTCGTTATTTCACGCTTTCCCCACCCCACATTCATTTTCACCATTTCCCCAATCAAACATTCATTATTCGCACGTTTTCCCTTTTCAATATTCATTATTCTTACGATTCCCCTCTCCAAATGCTTTATTCTCTCATTTTCCCTCTCTGATGTTCGTCATTCACAACTTTCCCAAAGTCCAACTGTCACGGACAAAAAAAAAGAAACAACCCAATTGGGGAGTCGCCAGCCAATTTGTTCGGACATAAGTCCAAACTCAAACATTCTAGGCGCCACGTAGACCGGGCCCATAGTTCGGATCCGGCCAATTAAGCTTAGTGGAGAGGTTTCACCGAGACGGTCCGACCACCCGACTGACTAAGCCGTTTTGACGACGCCTCGATGTCTAAGCGAGACGAGTCGCAGGGCCGAGCTCAGGCTCATCTAGCCACTTTGTGGAACAGCGTCATTGTTACTCAGACGTCATGGCGCCTACCCAGACTCAGCTAGCCACTTTAGATTGACCAGTGTCCCGACTTAAGTCACACGGCGCCAGTCAAGTAGGAAAGGGGGGAAGGTAGTGTGTGGTGGGGGTGAAATCTGGCTAATCAATTAAATGACCAATTGACCACCACAGAGAGTAAGGTGTGTAGGGGGTGATGTCATGATTTGAAACATCCAATGGAATTAGAGGGGGTAACTTCGGGTTGTCAGGGCGGTAAAATACTGACCAATGGTACTCGCCCTTTTCGGACAGATCGGGACGAATTAAGAAAGATGTGAGAGGGAGAGAACGGGGGAACGAGGGAAGAACGAACAGAGAGAGAGGGAGAGAGAGGTTCTGAGTGGAGCTCTGCAGGAGAGAAGGGCAGAGAGAGAGAGAGATGAGGGGAGGAGAGAAGAGAACCAAGTTGAGAGATTAGCATGAGATAGTCTGCAGAGGAAGGACTGAGGAGAGATGTGGAGAGAGAGAGAGAGTTGCTAATTTATGAAGAAGAAAGAAAGAAAAGAAAAAAGAAAGAAAAGCAACCATGTCCATTTGATAAGAGCAGACTAGAGAGAGAGAGAGAGAGAGAGTGCATGCGTTAATGCAGGAAGAAAGAAAGGAGAACAGATCGATGTTGATAGTCACTGTTCTACCCTAACCGGGGGTTCGACCTCATACCTGGCAGCGTCACTTCGCCAAGCTGAACCACAGACAACGCCAACAGTCTCACTGACCAGGCGCCATCAGACCAACACCAGTGCGCAGTTGTGTCGTGTTGTGAAAGTGACAGTGAAAAGAAAAAGAAAAGAAAAGAAAAGACAGTGATTCGTGAATAGTTAAGTTCACTGGCCAGGTAAAGTAGAAATCTGTTTATACCGGGTTAGTTAATGATGTTTTAGATAAATGATTTTGTGAAGTTCAGGAAAGAGAGAATGTTTTATTTCATTTGATTCCATATGCATTGATGTTTCGTTCTATGATCATGTGTAGTAAAGTTATAGACTTTACTAGTGGCTTGATGTGACGAATGCATGATATATGAATGAGATCGTAAGCAAGCTGTGAGCGTGTTTGGGCTGTGCGCTAGTCCTTCCTCCACTGACATTACACCGAGGTTGACAATTTATTGGCGAGCCTGCCAGGATATTCTGGCCCATTTATTATAATTGTTCAACTTCTCAGAGAGGAAGCTGGGTGGGATTCAAGTATGTAATCCTAAGACAAGGGGTTGTCTTACTGTATGTTCCCAAGATAGTTAAATACTAGGCTTGGCATTGCTTCCAAGATAGTTAATACTAGGCTTGGCATTTCAGCCCAGAGTACTATTTCGCACAGATTGCCTATAATTCGCTCTCATAGTTGGGTCAGGCGCTGGGCGTCTTATAAAAATAACTACGTTGTCCCAAGCTAATATTGTCATTCATAGGATTGTGCTATTACGTCACTCGTGTCGGTAACCACGTTTGGCTGTCGTAGTAATAAAATCTTGTTCAAAAAAAAAAAAAAGAAAGAGATATAATGGCGGAAGAAAAGAACACCCCTATTGAACAACTTGTGAGCGTCGCTCGTGATCTAGGTTACTCGGGAGATGAGTTGCGTGCGTTCGTTGAGAACAACAAAAGATGGAAAGAGATGAACGCGCGGAAAGACGCCGTATTGCAGTAGAGGCGCAGGAAACAGAAAGATTAAGGATTCAGGCTAATGAAAACCAGGTTACGCAGGAAACAGAAAGATTAAGGATTCAGGCTAATGATAATCAGGCTAGGGAAACGCAGGAAACAGAAAGACTAAAGGAAGCGCAGGAAACGGAAAGTTAAAGGTTCAGTTAGAATTAGAGAAAGTGAGAATACAAAGGGAGACCACGAGGATGGTAGTTCAGTTTCCAGTGACTCTGTGCGTAGCTATGCCCCCCGACCCAAGTTGCCAAATTCTCGGAAGGGACCGAATTCGATTGATGCATACATCAGTCGTTTCGAAACGTTTGCAACCAGTCAGGGTTGGCCTCCAGAAGAGTGGGCAGTCATTTTGTCGGCGTTACTGACGGGTAGGCATTGCAGATTTTCACTGCGTTACAGCAGAACAACAGTCTGATTTTGGTGCTGTGAAGGAGTCTTTAATGAAGGGATTTGACCTCACAGAGGGGGGTTCAGGAAGAAATTTCGTTCAGCTAAATTCAAGCAGGTGAGACGTACACTCAGTTTGAGTGCAGTTAGATCACTATTTGAGAAATGGTTAGAGTGAGCGGTACGAAAAAGGAGTTCGCTGAATGAAAGAGCTAGTTATGAAGGACAGATTTTGTCAGGTTGCGCCCTGAGTTAACTATACATTTGAAGAGAGACAGCAGAGACAGCAGGAGAGTTGCTGAAAGTTCGCAGAGGTGTATAGAGAGGCACGTTTGGGCACTAAGGTGCAGGGAGAAACAGGTGCTAGGCACAGGTGAGTAGAGTGCAAGGAGACAGGGGAGTTTTCTGCAAGTCTGCAACCAGTGGTGGGGCAGAAGGAAGGGCAAAGGGACATTAGGTGTTTCATTTGTCACAGAAGGGGCATGGGCGAGGGATTGTCGCATGAGGTTCCAGAAGGCAGCAGCCTTGCAAGAGGTGGATAAGGGTCGTCAAGGGAAACGACTGCAGTGGAACCAAAAGGGATTCAGTCTGAAGAGGTGGAGTGCAGCTTTGGCTAGCACTGGACAGCAGTCGTGTCAGGGATGGAGGGCACTAGGCTGAGTGGTTCGTTACCAGTGGAAGAAGGGTGGATTGGCCAGCAGAGGGTGAAAGTGTTACGAGAACTGGTTGTTCATGCGGTGTGGTACGAAACAACGCTGGTCGATAAAGGGATTTGACAGGGCAATCCAGACCTGTACTCTAATCGATTGGCACTGTGAGGGAGTTTCAGTTGCTAAGATAGAAGTACGTACCCCTTACTTCTCAGGCGGAGTTGTCTGCGTTGGTAATGGAGAAACCCTTCATGATTTGATCATTGGAAATATTCAGGGGCAAGGGATCCAGGGGACCCTGAGTTGTTGACTGCTACAGGGGCAGCAGTTCAGACACGGAGCAAGAAGGAGGAAAAGGTTGATAAACGTTAGTCGTTCCAGCAAGGAAGTCAGGCATAGATGTGTCGCCTGATGAGTTTAGGGCAGCACAGGAACAAGACCCTTCGCTCGTGAAGTCTTGGGAGTTGGCAAGAGGTGGAGAGAAACAGGAGGTTAGAGGAGGTGAGACAGAATTTCTTGTGAAAGGCGGGCTGTTGTACGAGTGTTCACCAAGGGGAAGACAGTAAGGTGACCACTCAGTTAGAGGTACCAGCGTGTTATTCGTGACACTGTCATGTCAGTGGGTCACG
Source organism: Conus ventricosus (assembly GCA_018398815.1). Taxonomy (NCBI): domain Eukaryota; kingdom Metazoa; phylum Mollusca; class Gastropoda; order Neogastropoda; family Conidae; genus Conus; species Conus ventricosus. The sequence goes on along the minus strand of CM031607.1, from coordinate 30,851,719 downwards.
AGTCGCTCATGGCGAGTCATCTCGGCACCAGCAAAACAGCTGACCGAGTCTTTGATGATTTTCATTGGCAGGAGCAATGGCAGACATAAAACGTTTCTGATGTCATGTGACGTGTGTCAAAGGTCAGCCACAAGAGGGGTGAAGAGGAAGGCGCCTCTTAAACATCCCCCTTAATTGACACACCGTTCAGGAGAGTGGCTATGACTGATCGGCCCAATCTCGCCCTGTCAAGGTGGGCACAGGTATGAGACATGTAAGGTTGCAAAGCAAATTTTGCAAAAAGGGCTGGGGTTCTTTTCAAAAGAAGCAAAAAGGCGGGAAGGAAAGGAAGAAATCCCTAAAGGGGGAGATAAAGCCCTTTGGTTTACGTTTTCCCACGGGTCACAACAACCCGCTGAGGCATGGAAAGGGGGCCCTTTCACCATAGGGAAAAGGGGGTGGGGAAATTACCAAATTTGTGTGAATGGGAAACCAAAATTTTTCCTTAAAAATTTCCTCCGAAAAATATTTTCAGCGTGAGATCAGCCCATGGGCCGCACCCGCAATCATTATGGGGGGAAAAGGGGAAACCCGAAGAAAAAGGGGGAGATTTTTTTGCTAATTTTCCAAAAGTCATACGGGAAATTTGTCACTGAAAAGGGGGGCCAGTAGGATTTCCTGGGTTTTTTTTGTGGGAGGTGACCCCCAAAGCAGCCAAAAGGGGAAAGGTGGAGAAAATGAAAAATTCAGAAAAACCAAAGCCCAAAAAACAAATCGGGGAGCCCTGCTAGGCTTTATTGGGTTCTATGGGAGTTTGCCCCAAATTTTGCTCCCAATCAGGGAGCCTCTCATGATTTGGTCAAGGCGGGGAAACCGGCAGGGGTCGATGGTCGGGACGCTGCAGAGCAAGCACTGCAGCCCGGTTTGGGAAAACTAGGTTCCCTTTCCCATTTGAAGCTCCCAATATGCCCCCGCCCCAAATTTTGTGGGACAGATGCATCAGGTGGGGGGAATGGGGCCAGTATTTTTGCGGGAGAAAGAAGATTGGGTTTTTTCCGTAAATTATGCTACAAAATTGACAAAGTGTGAAAAAGGGGTACGCAACGGGGAGAAGGAGTGTTTTAGCTTTGGGGGGCCCGGGTCCCGAAGTTCCAAAAAATATTTTGATGGAAGGAGTTCGTGATCAAACCGGTCATAAACCACTAAAATTCCCTGCAGGGGGCGCAGCTAAAAAAACACAGTTCGCTTTGGGGAAATGGCCTGCACCCCAAACAGGATGAGTGCGGGTACACCCCCGGTCGACGGGAATTTCCCGGACGGACTTTTTAAAACCCGGGTAGTCTAGCAAGCTGCAACTCAGGGGAAGCGTCATATGGGGTCTTTGTTGAAAATATGTGTTGTGACATTTTATGTTGTTTGGGATTTTTGGGTCCTTTCCCAGTTGGCTAGGCCCTATTTTTTTGTGTAGACTTTTTCAAAATTTCTTTGTGGGGGACTTTTTCATGTGAATGTATTTTATGTTTGGGGACATACATCGCTTGTTTTAGTGATGCATTATTTGCAAAAAGTGAGGTTTAAGTTCCTAGTGAAGTGCCCTTGGATCGGATCAATTTTGTGTTTTAAATAAAATTGGAAGAAAAAAAGTGGCAAACCCGCGGGTGGGGAATTTGCATAAAGTGCGACAGGGGCGCTAAAAAATTGAGTTAAAATAACGCTGGGAGGCACGCAATGATAACTCTTTGGGAGTGGTATTCACAAATGATGTTTTTTATAACTTTAAACCGTTGGTGGAAAATATTTTAAAAATTTTTGCACGTGTAGCTGTGTGTCAGCAAATTCGGTTGTTGTTTTTTTGTCCCGTTTTTTTTGGGGCCAATGCGGACAGGGTTTTTTGAAAGGGGGGGAAAATTGCCCACGGCCCCCCCCAAAAAGAAACAACCCAACTTGGGGGAGTCCCCACCCAAATTTTGTTCGGACTAAGCCCAAACTCAAACATTCTGGGCCCCACGTAGCCCGGGGGCCCATATTTTCGGACCCGGGCCCAAATTTAACTTAGTGGAGAGGTTTTCACCGAAGGGGTCCACCCACCCAACTGACTAACCCTTTTTTGACCGACGCCACGTGTCTAGCGAGACGACCCGGGGGCCGAGCTCAGGCTCTCAAACCCCACTTTTGGGGAACCCACGTCATTGTTCCCAAACGTCAGGGCGCCTACCCGCCCCAGCTGCCACTTTAAAAGACCAGTGTCCCCCGGCCCAAAAGGGCAACGGCCCATTAAAAAGGGGAAGGGGGGAAAGGTAGGTGTGGTTGGGGTAAAAATTCGGGCTAAAAAATTTAAAAGGGAAAAATTTGGGACCCCCAAAGATAAGGGGGTGTGGGCGTGACTGTAAATGATTTGAACACCCAATGGAATTAGAGGGGATAACTTCGGGTTTTCGGGGCGAAAAAAAATACTGCCCCAAGGTATCCCCCTTTTGGGACAGATGGGGACAAAATAAGAAAGATGTGAGAGGGAGAGAACGGGGGAACGGGGGAAGAAGGGAACAGAGAGGGGGGAGAGAGAGGTTCGGTGGGGCCTGCAGGAGAGAGGGGGGAAAAGAGAGAGAGAGATGGGGGGGAGGGGAGAAGAGAACCCTTTTAGAGAAATTGCAAGAGGGTTTGTCTGCAGAGGAAGGACTGAGGAGAGATGTGGAGGGGAGGAGAGTTGCTAATTTTTTGAAAAAGAAAAGAAAGCAAAGGAAAAAAGAAAAAAAAAGCAACCATGTCCATTTGAAAGAGCAGACTAGGGGAAGAGAGGGGAGAGAGAGAGGCAATTTCTTAATGCAGGAAGAAAGAAAAAGAACCGATCGTGTTGATAGTTTACTGTTACCCTAAACCCGGGGGTTTTGAACCCCCATACCTGGCAGGTCACTTCCCCCAAACAGACCCCCAACCAAAGCCAAAAGTCTTTACCTGACCAGGGGCCCTCAACCAACCCAGTCCGGGAGTTTTTGTCGAAATTGGAAAGTGACAGTGAAAAAAAAAAGAAAAAAAAGAAAGCCCCCGTGTTCGGTAGTTTTAAAATCCCTGGGGCCCGGGTAAAATAGAAATCTGTTTATACCCGGGGTTTGTTTTAAAGAAAAATTTTAGATAAATGATTTTGTGAAGCCGGAAAGAGGGAATTTTTTATTTTATTTGATTCCATATCATTGATGTTTTGTTCTAAAAAAACATTGTAAATAAAATTATAGACTTTACTAGTGGTTTTATGGACGAATGCCCTGATATAAGAAAAAATTTGTAAGCCAAACTGTGAGCGTGTTTTGGGGTGTGCGTGTCCTTCCCCCACTGACCTTACACCGGGGTTGACAATTTATTGGCGAGCCTGCCGGGTATTCTGGCCCCTTTATTTAATTTTTCAACTTCCCCAGAGAGGAAGCTGGGGGGGATTCAAGTATTTAATCCTAAACAAAAGGGGTTTTTTCTTACTGTATTTCCCAAATAGTTAAAAAACAGGCTTGGCCATGGTTTTCCCAAAATAGTTAATACTAGGCTTGGCATTTTCCCGCCCCAGAGTTCTCATTTCGCCCAGAAATTTCCTATAAATTTGCTCTCATAGTTTGGGGGGAGGCGCTGGGGGTCTTATAAAAACTAACTAAGTTTTCCCCAACTAAATTTTTCATTTTATAGGATTGTGCTAATTTCGTCCTCGTGTCGGAACCCCCAGTTTTTCTGCGTAGAAAAAAAATCTTGTTTAAAAAAAAAAAAAAAGAAAGGAAAAAAAATGCCCGGAAAAAAAAAACACCCCTATTGAAAAAACTTGTGAGCGTTCCCCTTTGTGGGTCCCAGGTTACTGGGGGAAAGAGTTTCTGCGTTTGTTTAGAAACCCCAAAAAAGATGGAAAAAATGGGCCGCGGAAAAACGGGCCCTATTCAAATAGAGGGGCCCGGAAAAAAAAAAGATTTTAAAGGGTTCAGGCTAAAAGAAAAACCCGGTTTTCGCAGGAAAAAGAAAGATTTAAAGGGTTCAGGTAAAGAAACAGGGTAGGGAAAAGCAGGAAACAGAAAGAAATAAAGGAAGCGCCCCAAACCCCCCCCGAAAGATTTAAAAGGGTTTTTAGAAATTTGAAAAAAGTGAAAAATTTCAAAGGGGGCCACCCAGGTTGGTTTGTTCATTTCCATCGCCCCGGGTTCTATGCCCCCAAACCCCAAATTGCCCAAAAATTTTCGGGAAGGGGCCGATTCGATTGATGCATCACATCTTTCGAAACGTTTTTCAAAACCTTCCCGGGTTTCCTCCCGAAGAGTGGGGCCCCGTCATTTGGGGCGGGCGTTACACGGGTTAAAAGGGATGCAGAATTTTTAAATGCCCTTCCCAGCAGAACAACCGTCTGTTTTGGTGCGAAAGGAGTCCCTTTTAAAGAAGGGATTTTTATCACAGAGGGGGGGTTCAGGGAAAAATTTTTGTTCAGCTAAAATTTCAACGGGGAGACCCACACTCAAATTTGGTGCACTCTAGTCACAAATTTTTAAAAATGGGAGAGTTTTGGGGGTACAAAAAGGAGTTTGGGGGGGTGAATTGAAAAGCTAGTTAAAAGGGAAAAGTTTTTTTCAGGTTGCGGCCCTGAATTAACTATACATTTGAAAGAGAACAGCAAGACAGCGGGGAAAATTTCTGAAGCGCAGAGGTGTATAGAGAGGCCGTTTTGGGGACTAAGGGGCAGGAGAAACAGGGGGCTATCCCAGGTGGGGAAGGGGTGCAAGGAGACCAGGGGGGTTTTCTCAAAGTCGCAAAACCCCTGGGGGGGCGAAGGAAGGGGAAAGGGACATTAGGGGTTTCATTGTCCCCAAGAAGGGAAAATTTTGGAGGGATTGCCCCATGAGGTTTCCGAAGGAGCAGCCCCCCCCAAGAGGGGGATAAGGGTCGTCAAAAGGGGAAAAGACCTGCAGGGAAAACCCAAAAGGGGTTCATTTTAAGAGGGGGGATGAAACCTTTTGGCTAGCACTGGGCACCCCAGTGTCCCGGGGTGGAGGGCACTAGGCTGAGTGGTTCGTTTTTCCATGGAAGAAGGGTGGGTTGGGCCCGCAGAAGGGTTTAAAGTGTTACGAGACACGGTGGTTTTTATGCGTGTGGTACGGGAAAAACGCTGGTAAAAAAAGGGGGTTTGGGGGGCAAATCCAGGCCTGTACTCCCAATCGATGGCACTGTGAGGGAAATTTCCAGTTTTCTAAGATAGAAGTAAGTCCCCCCTTTTTTCTCAGGGGAGTTGTCTGCTTTTTTTTAAAGGGAAACCCCTTCATGATTTGATCATTGGAAAATATTCCAGGGGCAAGGGATCCAGGGGACCCTGAGTTGTTGACTGCTACAGGGGCAGCAGTTCAGACACGGAGCAAGAAGGAGGAAAAGGTTGATAAACCGTTAGTCGTTCCAGCAAGGAAGTCAGGCATAGATGTGTCGCCTGATGAGTTTAGGGCAGCACAGGACAAGACCCTTCGCTCGTGAAGTCTTGGGAGTTGGCAAGAGGTGGAGAGAAACAGGAGGTTAGAGGAGGTGAGACAGAATTTCTTGTGAAAGGCGGGCTGTTGTACCGAGTGTTCACCAAGGGGAAGACAGGTAAGGTGACCACTCAGTTAGAGGTACCAGCGTGTTATCGTGACACTGTCATGTCAGTGGGTCACGAGTCGCTCATGGCGAGTCATCTCGGCACCAGCAAAACAGCTGACCGAGTCTTTGATGATTTCATTGGCCAGGAGCAATGGCAGACATAAAACGTTTCTGCATGTCATGTGACGTGTGTCAAAGGTCAGCCACAAGAGGGGTGAAGAGGAAGGCGCCTCTTAAACATCCCCCTTTAATTGACACACCGTTCAGGAGAGTGGCTATTGATCTGATCGGCCCAATCTCGCCCTGTTCCAAAGGTGGGCACAGGTATGAGACATGTAAGGTTGCAAAGCAAAGTTTGCAGAAGGCTAGGGTCGTTCAGAAGAAGCAATATGGCAGGAAGGTAAGGAAGCAATCCCTCAAGGTGGGAGATCAAGTCCTGGTACTGCTTCCCACGGGTCACAACAAGCTGCTGAGGCATTGGAAGGGACCATTCACCATCACGGAAAAGGTCGGTCGGGATTACCGAATTGATGTGAATGGGAAACCAAAACTTTTCCATGCAAATTTCCTCCGCAAATATATTCAGCGTGAGACTCAGCACATAGGCGCAGCAGCAATCATTGATGAGGTGAAAGAGACCCAGCAGAAGAAGGGGAGATTTTGTTGCCTAAGTTTCCAGAAGAGTCATACAGGGATGACTTGTTCATGTGAATGTAGTTATGCTTGGAGCATACAGTCGCTTGTGTAGTAAAAATACTGACCAATGGTACTCGCCCTTTTCGGACAGATCGGGACGAATAAGAAAGATGTGAGAGGGAGAGAACGGGGGAACGAGGGGAAGAACGAACAAGAGAGAGGGAGAGAGAGGTTCTGAGTGGAGCTCTGCAGGAGAGAAGGGCAGAGAGAGAGAGAGATGAGGGGAGGAGAGAAGAGAACCAAGTTGAGAGATTAGCATGAGATAGTCTGCAGAGGAAGGACTGAGGAGAGATGTGGAGAGAGAGAGAGAGTTGCTAATTTATGAAGAAGAAAAAGAAAGAAAAGAAAAAAGAAAAGAAAAGCAACCATGTCCATTTGATAAGAGCAGACTAGAAGAGAGAGAGAGAGAGAGAGAGTGCAATGCGTTAATGCAGGAAGAAAGAAAGGAGAACAGATCGATGTTGATAGTCACTGTTCTACCCTAACCGGGGGTTCGACCTCATACCTGGCAGCGTCACTTCGCCAAGCAGAACCACAGACCAACGCCAACAGTCTCACCTGACCAGGCGCCATCAGACCAACACCAGTGCCGGCAGTTGTGTCGTGTTGTGAAAGTGACAGTGAAAAGAAAAAGAAAAGAAAAGAAAAGACAGTGATTCGTGAATAGTTAAGATCACCTGGCCAGGTAAAGTAGAAATCTGTTTATACCCGGGTTAGTTAATGATGTTTTAGATAAATGATTTTGTGAAGTTCAGGAAAGAGAGAATGTTTTATTTCATTTGATTCCATATGCATTGATGTTTCGTTCTATGATCATGTGTAGTAAAGTTATAGACTTTACTAGTGGCTTGATGTGACGAATGCATGATATATGAATGAGATCGTAAGCAAGCTGTGAGCGTGTTTGGGCTGTGCGCTAGTCCTTCTCCACTGACATTACACCGAGGTTGACACCAACTTTAATCATTTTCACATTTTCCTTCGTCCAACATTTACCATTTTTGCGTCATCCTCTTCACCACGTTCGTTATTCATCATTCCCACTTTGTCTTCTCTAATTTCGTCTGCCATTCTCTTGTTCCTTTCCGATCGCGTCCAGCATTCGTTTTACTCTCGTTCTCTTCTCATTCCATTCATCATTGGATAACTCTCATGATGTCCAGTTTTCATGGACACCATGATTCCCACGTTCTTCTCCTCTATCGCCCTTTTCTCACTCACTTTCCCATTCATCATTCTCCCCTTCTCCTTTTCTCTGTTTGCAAACACTCATTATTTCCTTGTTTCCTGGCCATCACTGAACCATTCCCAGGCTGTCCAGTGTTCATTATCACATTGGTCTCGTATTCCTCTCTTCGTTTCCTTGTTATCCCGTCCTTCATCGTTCTCACGTTATATTCCCATCCACCACAATTCTGTCCGTCACCTGTCATATATTATTCTCACATTCTTCTTTTCACCTCTCGTTCATAGGTATCACTTTCGCTTTTCGTCCCACCCCTCATTCATGATTTATCTCGATCGTTGTTTATCTCATGTTCTTTCGTCCATTCTTTTTGTCATGTTCGTGTTTGCCTATTTTCTTCCGATCGGGGCCGTATGCGCCATCCTCAGTGTCTTACCATCTCATCCAAACTGCCCTTCATCATTCACACGTTGGTCTCCAATCACTTTCTCATTACGTTCACGTTTTTCCTCCCATCACTCTCTCAACATCCTCACGTTCTCCTGTTCTCCTGTCTTTCACCATTCGTTTTTTTCTTCCGTCTGTTATTCTCCCTTTTTCCTTCTCCCGTTGTCCCTCTTTTGTCATTCTCACGTTATTTTCTCAATCCGTTCATACTTATGTTCTAGTCCCGTCGATCATTCACCATACTCTCGTTCTTGTCAGTTAGTCATAACCTTCACTGTTGTTTTCATTGTGTCTGTTATTCACATTCCTTCCTTCTTTCCTTCCTTCGTCATATTTACATTCTCCTGTTCTTGTCCTTCATAAATCATCCCTTCCATTAACGTCTTCTCATTCCAATTCCGTCTGTCATTCGCTATTTCTTTCCATCATTAAAATTTCTCACGTTCTTTTCCCGTCCATTATATATTATTTCCACGTTCTTCTCTATTCATCTCGTCCATTTCACGTTTTGCATCTCCTCACTGCGTCTATCTGTCGTCATTTTCGTCATCAATTCATCTATGTCTTTCTATAATGAATCTTTCTGATAATGCAGTCCATCGTCCTGACGCTTTTTATTCTCTCTCTCTCCCTCTTTTCTTGTCCCGTCCTCTGTTCACCCTTTTCACCTTTTCTTTTTTTTACCTCGTGAAAAATGTACTGTTCTCTCGTTTCACTTTCCCTCAGTTTGTCCATCACTGGATCATTCTCACGCTGCGCTGCTCTGTTTCATGTAATCTTGTTATCATGCTCCTTTCGCCCTTTCCCTCTCCTGAACCCTTCTCACGCTGTTCTGTTTCATGTCATCTATTGTTATCATGCTCCTTTCGCCCTTTCCCTCTCCTGAACCCTTCTCACGCTGTTCTGTCCACCATACATCATTCAACATTCTCCTCTTTGTCTCTCCTCATGAATATAAGGTCATCTCATCCCACATAATTATCGTTTATAATCGTGTATTATTCATCATTGACGTTAACTCCTTTTATGCTTCCTTCACTATTCGTACATTCCGTTTTTATCTCGTCCATTATACATTCTTCTTACGTTCTTATTATCTCTTCCGATTTTTTAAAAAATCATTCTCTCGTTCTTCGCCCATCCTACTTTCATCTTCCTCTCCTTTTCCCGTCATTTATTCATCATTTTCCGATTTCGTATCATTCTGACATTGTCTTCACGTTCCGTTCATCATTCATCATTCTCACGTTGTCTTCACGTTCCGTTCATCATTCATCATTCTCACGCTCTAGTTCCGTGAGCCATTTATTGTGTTCACATTCTCCTCCAGTCAGTCAGTCATTTTCACGTTCCTCTGACAAAGAGTCACTCATCGATTTCACACTCTTTACCAGTCAGTCGTTCATCGTTTTCAAGTTCTTTGGTTAGTTACTTACCATTTGAACATTCTTCTTCAGTCATTCATTGATCCTTTTTCACATTCTCCTCCAATCAGTCAATCATCGTTTCTTCATCCTTCTTCTGCCAGTAATTCATCAATTTAACGTTTTTCTATCATCAATCATTCATCATTTTCACGTTCATCTCCTTTTTGTCATTCATCGTGTTCACGTCAAATAATAGCAACAGAGGTGTTGCTAGAACCAGAATTGTGTTATTTTCTGATTTTCGTCATTTTGAATTATCCGAATCCAATCCAAATATGTGCACAATGCGTGGAAAAAAAGAAAGAAGATGATTATAGACTGCTATTGTATCCTTTTGAATTGGGAAGCATTGTTAGCATGAGATCTTTTGACAAAGTACAGGCGTTTGTAAGACATTCTCGGAGAAACAAAATCGCCAAGCCTCACTTCTGATACCAAAAGTTGAAGAGAGAAAGATGAGACTATATATGCTTATCAAGACAAAATTCTTCTATTACATACAAGGAATTTGTGAAACATTTGAAGTCTTTCTTTTCGCATAAAAGTATTGTCAGAATTTCATTTGTTGTTAAAAAAATGCCGGAAGATCGTGTGTGTGTGTATGTGTGTGTGTGTGTGTGTGTGTGTGTGTGTGGTGAGGAGAGAGAGAGAGAGAGAGAGAGAGAGAGAGAGAGAGAGAGAGAGAGAGAGAGAGAGAGATGTGTGTGTTATTGGCGTGGGTTTCATGGTTGTGTATGTTTAAATCGGTGCGGAAGCGCATGATTGTATATGTATATATCAGTGCGTAAGTGCGCACATAGTTGTACATGTGTGCGCGTACGCTAGTACTGGCCTGCACTTGTGTGTATATGTGTGCGCGTACATGCATGTGTGTTTGTGTGCCCGCGCGCTTTGTGGTGTGTGTGTGTGTGTGTGTGTGTGTGTGTGTGCGCGCGCACACACTCACTCACGCGCATGTATGTACATGTGCACGTTGTGTGTTCGTGCGCGCGCGCTCGTGTTTTGTGTGTTTGTGTGCGCGGGAGCGGAGAGGGGTGGGGATGGCGGTGTATGAGTCGACATTTTGGCGTAACCATGTGAATTGATATGTTTGTAGAGGAGCGATAGGACAGGGGAAACGATGGTTATGGACAGGTGGCGAATGAAATATATTGTTTTGTTTTTACGATTTGTACCGTGTTTGATTGATTTTGCCAAACATCAATTACACAAACAATGCAATTATTCATTCGTCTGTTTATTCAGGTCCAGCAGTGCCTGTCATGCCTCACCAAGAGAACCACATGTCAAATTTGATCATGATTATTTTGTACTGGAGATGGATAAAAGCATTCACATCTGATCATCTGAGTACAGATGATAACGTAAACATTTTATTTTCGGAGACTCAAGAACATATCAAAACCGTGTATCCAAATATTAAACAAATGTTAACAGATGGCTCAGTCATAAAATCACGCAGACGTTCTATATTCAAAAGTCATTTTAAAAACAGAAGCAAAATTATTTTGTCTTGGTGTCACTAATATTGACTTCTTTTTCCTAGGTCCGTGTGAAGTCGTTGGGGCATCGCGCTGGAGAACTGTTCACCAGATTCCTTCAGATCTGTCGTGTGTGTTCTGAGGCTTTGGGCTCTACGGACTGTTTCCCTGTCCATTTTGTAGTAATGTCATTCCATTTTTCCTGTCTCCCCCTTGTTCTCGTTCCTTCAGCACTTTCCTGGAAGATTATTTTTGCAGGGCCGTTGGATCTTCCTGACGATGCCAACTTAGCTTCTTTGCTTTGCTGGTGTCAGCAGATCCGAGTTTGGCCCGATGTGTTTTTTGATGGTCTGGCGCTCTTGTTCAGTGCTGATATAATCAGTATATCTGACATATCCTGCAGTAACACCTCATTTCTATGGTTGGGTTCTTTCTTCCAGGTCCATGTCGCGCATGCATTTGGAAAAATGAAATGCAATCATACATGCAGGAGCGAGATTTGTGTTTTACTGAAATGTTATTGTCTTTCCACACAGGGTTCAGTCTGAAAATAAATCCCAGGAATATGAACTGTTTAACAGTTCCTAACTTCTATCCATGGTTGTATCGGTACTGGAGGTGGTGTTGTGGCTGGCCATTAGCTTGGTCTTCTCGGTATTGATTGTGTTGACAGAAGTATGTTGAAACGTATAGGAGAGAAAAGGGGCCCTGACGAATCCTAACTTATACGTAGACCACTTTCCAGTCGCGCCGTTTGTGAGAACTACACTAGCCATTTTGACGTATACTTGATGGATGTTGTTAATTAATTTTGCCCCAATATCCAATTTCTTCAGAACGGCCTATAGTTCCTCTGGACAGACTCTGCCAAACGCCTTTTTGAGGGCTGTTAATACATGATAGAACTCCTCCTGGTGCTGCAGGAGGTTTTGGTGAAGGGTTAAAGATCTGTTCGATGACACTTTAGCCTTTCAGATACAACGGTGTCTGTTTGCAAATGTAACCTATTCAGAATGATTTTGAACATTACGTTGCTTACATGGCTGATCTTACTGATGTTGCGGTTGTTCTGGCAGTGTTGAGGATTTCCTCTCTTTGGAAGTCTGACGATTAGTGGTCGAGTCTCTTTGGCGTTAGCCACTCGCTAGAGTGCCAGATTTTCTTGCAAATGGCAGTTAATATGTAAGTTACTGCCTTTCTGCTATATTCAAGTGTTCTGAGGGATTTTGTCAATGCATGCAGCATCGCCATGTTTCAACGACTTTACTGCTACTACGACATCTTCGACACAGTGTTGCAAAATCATCTCCATTTGATGAATCCTGAACCGTTAGCACACTTGGATCTCTTTTGTCCTGTGTGGTGCTGACATTGATTTGCGTTGGTCAAATTTTCACAGATTTAAAGACTTTCTTGCGTCGTTATCCAGGTCTTTCTCAAAGTTTTCACACTCTTATTTTCATCCCGTCTAACATTCGTCATCAGCACGCTCTTCTCTCCTCATCCCGTCCATCATTCATTTTCATCACATTTCCACTCCTCATTCCTCGTCATCATTCATCACACCTGCGTTCTCCTTTTCTAGCCCGTCTGCCATTTCCCAATCACCCCGTTCTCCTATTCTCATTCCGTCCATCATTTGGCATGCCTAAAGTTCTGCCGTTAGTCTTTCATCATTCTTGAGTTCTCTCCATCAGTCATCAGTCTCACGATCTTTTCTTATCTCCCAGGCCCATCATTCATCGATCGTTCTGCCGTTCTTTTCTTCCCCTTCGGTCCGTTATCGATTGTTCGTTGTCGTCTCCATTCGACGGTTATTGTTCATTACCACGTTCTCCTCTTTTTCTCCAGTCTACCGTTCATTGGTTTTACGGTTTGCGCATCCGTTCCTTTCTGTAATTCATCCTACTTGCACGTTCTGCTCATGCCATCTCGTATGCCAGTTATCATTCTCGAGGTGTCTTCCTCTCGTTCATTCTCCCCGTCCTCCTGATCATCATCATCGTCGTCGTCGTCGTCGTCATCATCATCAACACCATCACCATCACCATAATCATCATCTCTCTCTCCCTCTCTATCTCATTCCCTCTCTCTCTCTCTCACTCACACACACACACACACACACACACACACACACACACACACACACACACACCACACACACACACACACACACACACACGCGCGCGCGCGCACACGCACACACGCACACACGCGCGCGCGCGCACTTGTGTGTGTGTGTGTGTGTGTGTGTGTGTGTGTGTGTGTGTGTGTGTGTGTTTGTGTTTGTTTGTGTGTGCGTAAGAGAGAGAGAGAGAGAGAGAGAGAGAGAGAGAGAGAGAGAGAGAGAGAGAGAGTGTGTGAATCGATAGGAAAATATAATGGAACATTGTTTTGAACACATACTTAAAATAATTTTTCATACTTATTTTGCGAGAGAGAGAGAGAGATGTACATCTTATCTTCTTCATTCATCGGAATGTTTTATTTCTATGATTTATGCCTTTTTCTAGTTTATTTCATTTAAAGTTTGTTTTTCTCTTGTTATTAGTTATGACTGATATAATCTGATCAGTTATTAGTTATGACTGATATAATCTGATCAGATTTTTCATTCAAATTACTGAATATACACGCTTATGCACACACATACATGTACATACTCAGCTACGTTCAAACGGAAGGCCACACACACACACACACACACACACACACACACACACAGAGGCTCTCGAGCACACACACACACTCTCTCTCTCTCATACACACACACGCACACACACACACACACACACACACACACACACACACACACACGCCAGCGCACGAATGAGCGCGCGTGCTCGTACGCACCCCACACACACACATTATTATGTAGGCAAACTTGCGCGCCGAACAGGCACACAAATACACACGGACACACTGTCACTCGCGCGCTCAACACACACACACACACGAATGTGCGCGCGTGCTCACACGCACCACATGCTCATGCACATACACGCGCGAGCGCGCGCACACACACACACACACTATTTGACTATATAATTAAAGAAAATAACGAACATTTGCCTACATCCCAATTTCTGACAACTACAGTGTAAATCCATACCGAGGAAAACTTCTTGTCATGTAAACAGTAAGTTGAGCGCGCACGCAGGCGTGCGTGCCTGCATGTGTGTGTGTGTGTGTGTGAGAGAGAGAGAGAGAGAGAGAGAGAGAGAGAGAGAGATGTACATCTTATTAATTAGAAGAAAACTCTTTGTACAAAAGTTCTAGTTTCAGGAAATATAATCACAGAAATGCAATCTCATTGTATTAAAATAATCATTGAGTAGATAAGTAGAATAGATAGTTCTGATAAATAATAAATTCCAAGGATAAGTACCCATCACCGTTCCAGCAACTTACAGAGCAGCTTGGTGTTGCAATGACTGCAAGAAATATTGAATTATAAACAAAGCTTGCTCTTATGTCTTAGATTGAAGAAATAGGGGGAGATACGCATTCATATCTGCAGTGGTAGATGATTCTGCCTAACTAACAGTATGTGCTTGAGTGGATGAATGGAGAAAAATAAAATAAATGCTTCTCAAAATGAGCCTTCAGCAAGTTTATATTCTCCAAGGGGGAGACATCCTCCAATAGGGAGGGAAACTCACTAACATATAACTCCTGGTCATATACCGATATTTCGAAACTTGGTTGTTTCTCCTCAGTGACCGCGGAAAGTGGTAAGTTGACTCCTCTGCCTTTTCAGTTTTAAGAAGAATGCAATCCCAGAAAAGGCTGGTGTGCAATACCGTAGTATGTTTGTTGAGTTTTCAAAAAACAACCAAAGGTGCCATCTAAGAAGCAAAAGAAAATCATGAAAGAGCAAAACAAGCTACATGTTCTTGTGAAAAGTAGAAAATATAAAAAGATATCCTCTAAGACACAAGTGCTGAGGGCCAGTTCTTGGAATGAATCCGCAAGGGACTAAAATACAACAAACTAATAAATTCCAAGGATAAGTACCGAGCACCGTTCCAGCAACTTACAGAGCAGCTTGGTGTTGCAATTACTGCAAGAAATATTGAATTATAAACAAAGCTTGCTCTTATGTCTTAGATTGAAGAAATAGGGGGAGATACGCATTCATATCTGCAGTGGTAGATGATTCTGCCTAACTAACAGTATGTGCTTGTATGTGCAGTATGTGCTGGTATTCTACTGCTGCATTGTTGAACACTCTCAAACCTGTCATGCAGTGAGAGAGTGTTCAACAATGCAGCAGTAGAATACCAGGAGGCACTACAAACAAGTGGATACAATTACAAATTACAATACAACCCAGACAACAACACAAATAAAAGCAAGAAAAATAGGAAAAGAAAAATCATATGGTATAACCCCCCATACGACGGGAAACTCAAAACAAACATAGGGAAAGAATTCTTCAAAATCCTAACAACTTCATTTCCAAAAGAACACAAACTGTCCAAAATATTTAACAAAAACACTGTCAAACTATCGTACTCATGTATGCCCAACCTCAAAAACCTAATTGACGCATCCAACAAAATGAAAATCAACACAGCAAAGAAGGAAGAAGAAAGGAAATCTTGCAATTGCACCAGAAAAGAGCAGTGCCCACTAGACAATAAATGTCTTCACAACAACATTGTATACCAGGCTACTGTGACATCAGAAAATGAAAACGAAACATACATAGGGATCACTGAAAACCACTTCAAAACCAGATATGCAAACCACAAAACAGTCATTTAATAAAGAAAAATATAAAAACCAAACAGAACTGAGCAAATATACGCAGAAACAAGCTACAATATATCCTGGAAAATCATAAAAAAGAGCATCACCATACAGCAATGTTTCAAAAAGGTGCAACCTATGTTTAACTGAAAAATGGTTGATACTATGCAAACCACACTTAGCAACTTTAAACACCAAAACAGAAATAGTAAACAACTGCAGGCATAAATGGAAATCGTTGTTAGTGAATACACCCAAAACAAAAACCTGAAAGCCCCCCAAAAACACGTGCAGCCAACCCGCACGTGCAAAAAACCGCAAACGTGAGCCCACACGCTATATAACATCGGCGGTGGGCAAACCAAAAACCATCCTGATGACAGCGCAACGCGCTCGAAACAAATTTGAAGATTACTCCTTTTAAAACCTTATTTTAACAAATGTTGCTCCCCAAGGGGTTGAGCACTCTAAAAATCGTTTTGGGTATTTTAATCACATTGATATATATATATATATATATATATATATATATATATATATAATATATATATATATATATATATCGCTCTGTGGCTAAAGTTATTCCAAATTGCCAGTACCCCTAAGTCACTGAATAAGCGGTGGTACTGGATTTAAGCAGCCGTGATGCTGGATACTAAACTGGCTAGTCTCCATCAGGAAGCATGTCAACGACAACTAGAAGTAGTGTTGACAAAATTTTAAGTAGACTGTCAATATCTAGTAGCATGTCATATTAAAAGCAGCAATTTACAAAAAAAAGGGTGCAGTAGCCGGTCACCTTGTTGGTCGTCAGTCACACAGTATGTAGCCAGTCATTGTTGGATGGCTATCTAAACTCGGTTAGTTTGCCAAAACGATGGTTGAAAAGGGTAACACCACCACCACCACCACCTCCTCTACCACCATCACACCACACCAAGAGCACACACAAACACACACAGACACGCACACACACGCACACATACACACGCGCGCACGCACGCACGCACGCACGCACGCACGCACGCACGCACGCACGCACGCACCACACACACACACACACACACACACACACACACACACACACACACACACGCGCACACACACATATATATATATATAATATATATATATATATATATATATATATATATATATATATACACGCAAACACACGCACATACACACGCGCGTACAGGGACAGAGCAAGACAGACAGAGAAGAGAGGGAAAGAGACAGACGGCAGAGATAGTCGGAGACACAGACAGCAAACGGAGAAACGAACAGACAGACAGGCCGACAAACAGAGGTAGAAAAATCGGACTAGCAATTTGCACAGAAGCCAATGGTCTGGGTTTTTTTTGGAAGTGTGTCTCTGCAAGCAATAGTGCAAAATGTGTTGCCAAACGTTCATTGCGTAACTGACACTTTTCTGGTGTTCTGCTCAAAGCAACTTAAAAACGTTATTTTTCAATGATTATTACTTTTTTAACTTTCCTGTCTGTATTCGATTCTTTTATTTCTTTTATTCCCCTTTCGTTTCTGTGTTTTGTTGTGGTGATGGTTGTTGCATTGTGCATTTCCAGTCTCCACTCGGATTAGACAGTAAAGGAAAATGCGCACAAAGCACATGCCAACACACAAACCAACAACACAACCATTAGAATCTTGGAAGGGTCGCTCTGATCCCACACACTTTCTTCTGTTTGCTATGTGGATGTGGAGGGGCGAAGAGGTTGGGATGTGGTGGGAGGGCAATTGAATAGGGTTCAGTGTGTCTGTGTGTGTGTGTGTGTGTGTGTGTGTGTGTGTGTGTGTGTGTAAATCTGTTGAACATAAGTGGTCCATGTATGATGGGAGGATGAGTGGATGAAAGGGAAGGGGGGGGGGGTAATTTGGATATGTAATGCTTTTCCTCTCTAGGCTACAGTGAAGCTGTGTTTTATCAACTATGTGTATCAGAGAAAGAAATAGAGAGAGAGTGAGAGAGAGAGAGAGAATGGAAGACAGACAGGCTGGCAGGCACAGACTGACAGACGCGCACACACACACGCGCACACACACACACACACACACACACACACACACACACACACACACACACACACACAGAGACACACACACACACACACACACACACACACACACACACACACACACACACACACACACACACATTGGTTTCAAACTGTCATTGCCGTCTTGCAAATCTTTACAGAGATTTTGATTCAGACTCGGTTTGAACAACATCGATTCCAGGCGGACAATTCAACCAAGTCTGATTCCCACCTTCCAAGTTCCCTTCTCTCTCTACTCAGCACTTTCCCGCCAGACCTTCAGAACATGTTTCAAGCAGCTCTTGACCCGGCATCTTACCACAGGTAAAAATAG
>CM031607.1:30806274-30828774 GCA_018398815.1 Conus ventricosus | reverse complement strand
ATTCGGATTTCCTACCATCTTCTATTCTCAGCACTCCAATCCTATCCTCCAACGGACTCCTTGGAGACTGACATGTCCATCAGAAACCCTAATGAAAAGAAAGGGGGGGAAGAAAAAGGAAGCAGACTGAAACGGTGGGTAATCAAAAGCCATCCCGGAAGCGCCGCCATGCTGGGAGCGATGAACCGGAAATGACGTACAGGCTTGGCATGTGGAGAGGGAATTAGGATGGTGAGACGTAGCTTATGATCACCCCTCTTTGATTTTTATAATTATCTCCGTATACGCTTTTTTCCCTTCTTTATTTACCGTATGTTTCATTTGTTCGTATTTATTTATTTTTATAGACATGATTACCATTCTTGTGTTTCGTAGTACTGATTCCGTGTTCTCTCTGTCTCTGTCTGTCTGTCTGTCTGTCTGTCTGTCTCTCTCTCTCTCTCTCTCTCTCTCTCTCTCTCTCTCTCTCTCTCTCTCTCTCTCTCAGACAGAGCGACATACAGACGGACATATAAAGACACAGACACATACAGAGAGACAGCGAGAGAGACAGAGACCGTCATAGAGAGTGGCGGATGGACAGACAGGTTGACCCACCAACAGACAGACAGACAGATACACACAGACAGATGGACAAACCTAGCACGCACACACTACATACATACATACATACATACATACATAAACACATACATACATACATAAACACATACATACATACATACATACATACATTTCAGAGTTCGGAGTTCTTTCTCTCTCTCTCTCTCTCTCTCTCTCTCTCTCTCTCTCTCTCTCTCTCTCTCTCACACACACCACACACACACACACACACACACACACACCACACCACACAAAAGTGCGCACGCAGATATATGCAAACCAGAAAATTATAAGGGCTATCTGTCTTTCTGTGTATCTGTCTGTGTGTGAGCGAGTGTGTGTGTGTGTGTGTGTGTGTGTGTGTGTGTGTGTGTGTGAGGGAAAGAGAGGAGAGAGAGAGAGAGAGAGAGAGAGAGAGAGAGAGAGAGAGAGAGAGATAGTACTCTGAACTCTGAAATTTTTTTTATTGTAAGGCCACCGACTTGTATACAATGGGTGCACGTTTGCTGAAAATAAAAGGAAATTACGGTTTATCAGCAGTAGGAAGTAACTTGTTTTCAGAAACACACAAGCAAACAACTGCAAGGGGAAATAATTCAAGGAAACAAACCAAGATACACACAAATGTTTTCACTTGCGTTTGAAACCTATCACAACACATATTAATTTACCTACTTTCCGTTCAAAAGTTCATGTCTATTTTCGTGCATAAAACACATCCATTGCCAAGTTTCTAAGAATCAACATTTCTTTCAGATTGCATCAAATAAGCTAAACAATCGCCATTTGGATAGGAATAAAATTTATATATATATATATATATATATATATATATAATATATATATAATATATATATATAAAGATAGTTTTAAGATTCCTCTTTTAACTTGTTTTAACTAATGTTGCTCCCCAAGGGTTGAGCACTTAAAAAATTGTTTTAGGCATTTTAAATATACTGATATATATATATAATATATATATATATATATAATATATATAATATATACAGTACAAAAATAAATGCAGGCACACCAGCCACACACTCTTCCTGTTTTCCTTATAAAAAGAAGCTTTCGCCTTTTATTTAGGCTTCGTCAGCATCTGCAACAGAAACAGTTATGTATATGCACACTCCCACCCACCCAACCACGCACAACATCCATACCCCCCCCCCCCACCCCTCCACCACACACACACCACACAAGATGGCGGCCACGGTCAACAACTAGAGCAGAAGCTAGCTGAGTTTTTTTGTAAAGTTAAAGAAAATGATGACAGGATGACAAAAACAAGAAATGTAAGAGGTAAGCCATCAACTTTGCCAATGGAAATAAGTAACAGATTTTGCAAAATGTTCTGTCGACTGTAACAAGCCAATCGAATGTTTCGAAGCGGGGGTGACCGTTTTAGTAACCCAAACAAAAAGTCCGGTACGCCTGCCGACAATAAAGGCCCCGCAGAAGACAGCCCGAAAAGAAAGCGGGAAGTAACACTGACGACTTCAAAGCTCTCATAATGACTCTGAGCGAACGAATCTGAGTCTAGAGAAAATAGTTGAAAAACAGACCAAAATAATTGAATCGAACCTCAAGATAACGAAAAGCGAAAGTGTCGCCAGTCAGACCGAATCGACCGAAACATCATTCGCAACGCCTCACCGCTCTTATGCAAAAGTTGCATCAACATCGCTGCCGGCAAAATCTCCTCCCCAACACAACAAGGGCGTGGATGAATTGCACGAGCCGTACATTAGGCCGAACAAAGAAAATAACCAAATGAAACAAAACCAAAAAGAACAAAAACTGAATTGTGACGTAAAGAGTCAAAGCAACGTCAAACAAGGTTCTGCGAAATTACGTAACACATCTGTGGAACAAAAGATAGAAAAGTTCAAGTCTCTACACAAACAAACGTCAAAGAAAAACACTCTGGCACAACAAAGAAATATGTATCCCATTCTGTTTCCACATCTGGTGGCGACTTGCATCGTGTCCTCCTGATACATGACAGTATCATGAAGAATGTTGATGCTCGGAGACTTGGCCTGTCATACGGTCTGCAGGTGGCAAAGAGAAAAGCTTATCAGATTGAGCATTGCACACGCGCTCTGAAGGAGGCAAAAGTATATCTGAATCCTGAACCCGAATGTGTAGTTCTGCATGTAGGAGTGAACGATTTGAAGGGGAAAGATCCGGAGAAATGCAGTATGGAAATGCAGAAATGCGTCAAGGAGGCCAAAGGTCAATTTCCCAATGCCAAGATCGTAGTAAGTCAAGTGGCTCCTGTCAAAAATAAAACACTAGACATTAAGAAAGATCTGTTCAACGCAATGACAAGACAGAACTACAGACAGAAAACGACATTACTTTCGTCTCCTTTAACGAGTTGAGGATGGAAGACAGAAGAGTCCTGACAGCTGACGACGTTCACCCCACGACCAGAGGAGCGAGCACCATCGCGAGGACCCTGGGCAAAAAACCTGCATGGAATGTTTTGGGAAAAGCCCGGAGGAGACCCGCAGCCTTTCGATACAGTTGCCAAGGTTTTCTTCCTCCGCCTTTTCCACGTCCTTGGTTCTACTAAACTGGTCCTACTTTGACTCTCAGCTGTTTACAGTCAATCATCAAGATTTTCTGTTTTCATCTATAGTCATATCTAAGATGGTTAATGTCTAAATTATATAAATTATTGTGATATATATATATGAAAGCACATAAAAAGCCAAACATTACATTTCTACAATGGAATTGTCGTTCTATAACGAAAAATCTAGCGTACTTAAATCAATATCTAGTAACAAATAAGTTTCATGTTTTATTACTACAATCCTTAAATGTGAGATGTGATAAATTACCAAATCTACCTGGATTTTACCACCCTCCGGTTTACGAACAATGTGGAGACAGAGTGCAAACAGCCATTTATGTGCGCGAAGCCTGGACTTATGTGAAAGAACTCCACCAGTGTATAACATTTCCTCTGTGTCATGCTGTGCAGCTATGGTTAAGTTCACTTCATCCTTGATTCTTAATGTTGCTTCAATTTATCTTCCAAAAGGTCCTGATAATAAGAACACTGAATGGTTGAAAGGGTTCCAAGATCAAACGGATAAGTGGGTTATTGGGGGTGATTTAATGCACATGCCCCTTTCTGGGATAAGAGTTGTTCCTATATTTCTAATAACCGTTTGTTAGATAACATAGGGGATTCTATTCTTTACATACTGAATAATGGAAATATAACTCGTATTCCAGATATATCTAACCATAATCCCTCAGCCATTGATTTAACTTTTGTATCTCCATCATTGGTAGTCAACACAGTGTGGGAAACGGGAGATGACTTTTTAGGATCAGATCATATTCCAGTCATAATATCTTTAAATAACATAGCAGAAGAAGAAGAAAACAGTAGATGTTATCCCAAAGTATAATTACAAGTGTGCAGATTGGTCACTCTTCAAAGACATCCTTAAAAACATAGATTTAGATTATTCTACTGAAGAAAATATAGACGATCAGTATGATAAATTCTGTAAATATATCCTAACAGCAGCAGATAAATCGATCCCAAAAATAAAAAATACAAAATGTAAAAAAACACAATGGAAATGTGTGGTGGAACAAGGAATGTGAACGCGCAAATAACAAGAAAAAAGAAAGATTTAAGATCTATTGTAAAAAAGATCAGCAAGTAATCATGAAAAAATGAAAAAGACGGGTAAAGAAAGTGATGATGCTATAGAATATGCAAAACTGAAACATTGGAATGATTTCTGTAACTCTGAAGTAAAACTTTGTAAGGATATGGGAAAAGTATGGGAAGAACTGAAAGCTAATGAAAAATGGATTGACATCACCACAGTATCCCGTACAAATAGATAACAATCTACCCACTGCTAAAGAGAAAGCAGAAGTTTTGTAAACTTATTCGCTGATGTCAGCCGTCCTGAGGGTCTAACAAACACTGACCGAACTTACAGAGAAGAAGAAGAAAGTAATATAACATATGATGATCCACCACCAGATAATACCATTAACATTAATGCTCCTATAACTGTACATGAAGTAAAAGAAGCCATTAGAGCCATTCCAATAAGGAAGTCATCAGTTGGTTTAGATACAATATCTAATCAGATGCTAAAGAATTTACCTGAAAATCTTGTGTTTTTCTTCATGCTCTGCTAAGTACTTGCTGGAATAGTAGCGACATGCCCAAAATATGGAAACAGACAATTGTTGTCCCAGTTCATAAACAAGGAAAGTCTTCTAGTGATCCTAAAAATTACAGACCTATAGCATTAACATCACACGTCTGTAAACTATCAGAAAGAATGTTTTGAATAGACTAAGCACATTCCTGTGAAAAAAATGACATCATTCCTATTAATCAAGCTGGCTTTCGTAAAGGGAGATCTACTACAGAAATATTAGTGAAATTATCAACAATATAAAGAAACAATTTGCAAGACGTAAATGTGTCCTGGGTACATTTTTGACATAACCAAGGCTTACGATCAAGTGTGGCATTCACAGCTGTTAAAACAAACTTAAAAAATATTGGACTATCAGGAAATGTATACAATTATGTTTTAAATGCTTTCTGAAAGATATGTAATACAAACAAGAGTAGGAAAAACATATTCCACCAGTAGAACTTTGTCAATGGGAATCCCCAAGGGTCAGTTTAGCTCCGCTTCTTTTCTCATTGCTATTGTATGATTTGCCAAATAAGTTATCTAAAAAGGTAGTTCTCGCTCAAAATGCAGACGACATTTGCATGTGGATGGAAGTAACTCTTAAAAAGAAAACTCCACAGCGTTTATATAAATTTCATCAGAAAGATCTATCAAGACGAACTAAATAGGATGGCGGAATACATGAAGTTAAATGGATTAAACTTATCTATTGAAAAAACAAAATATATTCTTTTCAATAGAGGTAATAATCCAGAAAAACTGCCTGTTTTTACATTGGGCGAAAAAACCTCTTAAATAGTGACAGAAGTTAAATTCCTAGGAGTCCATTTTACATCTAACTATCATGGAACGCTCATATGAATACTTATTAACAAAGGCGAGGAAATATTAAATTTCCTTAAAATTATCTCTAAAGAAAAATGGGACAGAATTCATCTACATTGATAACTCTATGTAAATCTTTAATGAGGTCGAAAATAACATATGCCCAAGAAGTAATCTTTAGCGCTCCCAAATACCTATTGAAAAAGCTTGAAAGTATTGAATGCAAGGCATTGAAATTAGCAATTGGCCTTCCGGTGCATGCATCATCTTCTCGTACGTAATTATGAAGCGCAGATGCTTCCCTTAGATGAATACAGAGAGTTAGCGTGTTGTAAATTTGTTATCAAGAGTACAACTAATAAAACTCACATTAGATCTGAAATAAAAATGAGGTCAGATATTGATTTTCCTAAAAGAGCCAAATCTATAGCTTCTCAAAAAACACTGGGAACGTACACGTCAAAAAGCATTACTGATTCCGGAGTTTTCAATCGATAACGATGCTATATCCATTAGACCGTTATTTTCTCCTATACCACCATGGGAGCTTAATAAGCACGTTTTGATATTGAACATACCAGTATGAAAAAAAGATGAAAACATAAAAAGTTAGCAAGCTATATCAAATGCCATGTTGAAAAGAACTATTCAAATTATTTGAAAATATACACAGACGGTTCGTGCATGATAAACAAGCAGGTTGTGCATTCTTAATACCAGACTTAAGAGTAGAGAAATCATTTTATATCGGAATTAACAAATCGATATTTACAGCAGAATTAACAGCGATACTCCTGGCTTGAAATTACCTTTTAAACTTTCCAAAAACAATATTTCAAATTCTGTTCTGTGTTGATTCTAAATCAGCTCTTCAGGCATTAAAAGTTTTTCAACTGCACACAAGACCGGAAATGATCATAGAGATAAATTGTAAGATACACATGTTAATTGCAAGAGGAACCCAGTAGCTTTTTGTTGGATTCCTTCACATTGTTCTTTTCATTATAATGAAAACGTAGACAGGGCAGCTAAACGTGGAGCCAAAAATAGTTTTGATTCAGAACTGTTTGATTTCCCCTTATCAGTACATGAACAGTTTAACTTGGTTAAGTCGCATATCTGGAAAGCTTTTGAATATAGTATGGTAGATCACGTCTATAAAGAACAGTTTGATATTAAAGGAATCAAAGAGAATTTTAATCTTAATAGAAATTACTCTCATTAATGCACAGGTGGAAACTTAATGCATTTAAAAACAAAATATGTAAAAAACGTAGTTTGCGTATGTGGAAACAAGATTACTCCAGTTCATATTGTTTCATGCAATGATATGAAAAAAATCATTCCAGTATTGAAGCAAAATACTGTGCAGGCCATTTTTCAGTCACAGCTTTAACGTACGAATTCTTTGTACACTTAGAACGCACCCCTATTGGAAAATACTTATAATATTCTTTATTAACTTTATTTGCGGGGATAAGAAAGGAAGGGGGGGGGGGGGGATAAAATGGGCGGGGGTGGGGGGGGGGAGCAAAGGATTGTTGTTTTGTTTGTTTGTTTTTCTTTTTCTTTAATACTGTCATCCGTTTTGACTTTAATTGATTAGTTAGTTGTTGGTTATAAGTATTTTGTTTCATGTTAATCTTCTCTTACGACTTGTGTAAAGATATTTCACACACTTACACATCCATAACTTTCTCTCTCTCCACACACACACACACACACACACAACACACACACACACACACACACACACACACACACACACACACTCACTCCCTAACTCTCATCACACACACACACACACACACACACACACACACACACACACACACACACACACACACACCACACACACTCGCGTGCACGCGCCACCCATACATATACACATACACACATTATGTGCACGCTCGCAATTACTTCCGTACACATTCACTTTTTTTTTTTTGGTCTAATATCACGAATAGTGGATAGACTTTAAATGAAGGACACACACACACACACACACACACACACACACACACACACACACACACACACACACACATCCACACACACACACACAACATACTATATCATATTTTCATTGCTCCCCCAGGTTTAACTCTAAAAGTTGAGCCCACTAACAGTATAGACATCCCCCCCCTCACTCACCCACTCATAGGCTACCCTCTCTATCCTTATGTTCACATATGTAAAGGCACCTCCCCTCCACACACACACACAAACACACCCCAATGTGGGGTGTGCATAGGGAGGGGGCATGAGGAAATCCTAAAATCATCTTACATTCAGCCCTAAAACTTTCATTTTCTTTTGATAAATGATTTTTGGAGTTATAGGTTAAAGTTATATAGTAGCGAGACCCCGCAAAACATCAGCAATAGCACACGGAAAGTAATAGAAGCTGCCACACAAAAGCAGTAAAGAGGTTAAGCTAAACCATTAGCATAACTCCACTCACATCTAACACAAAGCAAACTACCATCCTAAATAATAATATAATGTACCTATATTACTTTAAAGAATACTATATTAAAAACCCACCAATAAAACGGAGTTAAATTAAAACATCTCAGTGTCAAAAAAAGAGAGTACAACTGCACTGTCCCATCTCACATGGCACACTGGTGCCAAAGACAACCATCCACTGCCCATCACACCACCGTGAGCTAAAAACAAGATCCTCTGCAAACACTGTTCACTACAATCTGTCTTCCACCCAGCCAACACTTTAATCAGGTAAACAAACATACAAGCACATTCTCTCTCTGTCTCTCTCTCTCTGTCTCTCTCCTCTCTCTCTCTCTCTCTCTCTCCTCTCCTCTCTCTCTCTCTCTCTCTCTCTCTCTCTCTCTCTCTCCCTGCCCCTCTCCCCCCCGTTTTTCCCCCCGCCCCCTCTCCCTCTCTCTTCTCCCTCTCCCCCCCTCTCTCTCTCTAATCTCTTTCTCTATAAACACACAACACACACACACACTCACACCTTACACAGACACAGACACAGACAGACAGACAGACAGACAGACAGACCACACACACACACACACACACACACACACACACACACACACACACACACACACACACACACACACACGAACACACACACACACACACGAACACACACACACACACACACACACGAACACACACACACACACACACACACACACACACACACACACACACACACACACACACACACACACAACACACACACACACACACACACGCACAGACATACCCACACACACACACACACACATACTCACCCACACTTCACCCAACATACCACCCTCAAAAACTCCTTCACCTTCACCATATCCAAATGAACCCTAACTGGGATCATAGCTGGAAGAGAATGGAAAAGGGTAAGTGAGAAAGGAACAACCAGGCGGGGGGGGGGGGGGGGGGGGGGGGGGGGGGGGGGTACCTCAAACCAACAGTAATTAAGAAAACATTCCTTAGTACACTAAAAAAATTAGAATTACAATAGGCACAAAATATCATCATTGTTCTAATAATAATATAAACAACAAAAAACAAAAAAACAAAAAATACTATACATCCCATCTGGAGTAATCACAGATTTATCATAATATATTACACTCTATCATATTCCCCCCTCCTCCACCCCTCCTCCCCTCCACCCCCCACCCCACCACCCTCCCAGCAAGTGATAGGGACTATCTCAACTACTCCATCCCTCTGCTCACTCAGAACTGAATTCTCTTTTTCATAACTGAAGCAAAATCTTTCCTTTCATTCCCTCCCGTTGATAATGTGCCCAAATTAGCCTGCCAATACAGTTCTCTTTCTAGCAATTTTTCTGTTGTCCACACATGCTCAATTGGTATAATGTTCAGGAACATAACATTCTGATCTTGTGGATGCTTCTCACTTGCCACATGTGATGCAACTGTACATTTTTTGGTCTTACTAAGTTTAACATCGCTTTTATGATTCGCCCACCCTTTTTCAAATTTACTGTTGACCCAACATAGAGGAAATCTTGATGTAATTTACACTGAATCATATAAATTACATTAGGCGTGGTGCAGTTCAGATGAGACCTTATGTTCCACCTTCTCCCATCCCAACGTGACTTGAAAGATGTAGTGTCTATGGAATGTACACACGTGTCACACTTCTTGTCACATTTGAAAAATCCTCTACTGTTTTCAGGCCATATTGCAGAGTACGTTTTGGGACTGATGGTTTATATATTTCACCTAAGTTGTTGGCTCTCCTGTTTCCTGCAATAATAGACTTCTTCCGAAACATTTTCAAATTGTCTGGGTTTTCATACAACAACTTCAGATTGTTTCTTATTATACTTGATTTATCTGGAACTCTTGGGTCCCAAGTAGTAACCCAAGCCAATTTCTTCTGTTTTTTTTTTTTTTAACGTTTCTGCAAGGCTTTCTTTCTGGGCACACTGGCACCTTCTCTAAGACCTTTTAACGCATCCTCCAATTCCAGCCTGAAGTAACGAGATGTTTTGCATATTCCTGTGTTCTCGTTTCTAATATATCATCTTCTGAACATATCACCCTAAGTCTTCTACCCATACCAATAATCATACCTTTAAAGACCGATGGAGGATGACATGAGTAGGGGGGTAAGTAACTATGCGAATGTTTAGAAAAGACATCCGTTCTAAATTTACCTTCGTCTGTCAGAGTAACTCTGACATCTAGGTATTCCACTGATTTCCCTGAGTGTATAGTCCACTTAATCTTCTCTGGACATAGTGATTCTAGGTGTTTCTGCAAGATAGGGACAGATTTTTCCTCAGGTAGTACAATGAGTCCATCATCCCTATATCTACTCCAGTTGACCCAGTCTCCTGTATCTGAATGCTTGTTTTTCAGCGGTTTTATAGAAGACAATAGAGGTATTGGACTTTCTTGGACTAGTTTCTCGTCTAGACAACCCATGAAGACATCTACATAAGTAGGGGCATGAGATGGACCATAGCTGTGCCACTGTTAGGTGATGCAAAAATTTTATTTCCATCACCATCTTCATATCTACAGAGATTATTATTCAAAGCTATATATAATCTGCCACTGCAGTTATGAATGCTTATCTCCCCCTATTTCTTCAATCTAAGACATAAGAGCAAGCTTTGTTTATAATTGAATATTTCTTGCAGTCATTGCAACACCAAGCTGCTCTGTAAGTTGCTGGAATGGTGCGGTACTTATCCTTGGAATTTATTAGTTTATTATTTTATATTATATATATATATATAAATATATATATATATATATATATATATATATTAATATATATATATAATGCTAAACAATTAAGTAGTGGGGGAAAACAAGTGCAGGCTAGCAATTCTTCAATCATTATAGTAATGACTTGGCAAAGATTTTAACTATTTTCAGCAAACGTGCACCCATTGTAATACAAGTCGGTGGCCTTACAATAAAAAAATTCAGAGTTCAGAGTTCTTTACTCTCTGTCGTTCTTCTCTCTCCTCCTCTCTCTCTCTCTCTCTCTTCTCTCTCTCTTCTCTCTCTCTCTCTCTCTCTCTATATATATAAATGTGTGTGTGTGTATATATATATGTATATATATAATATATATATATATATATATATATATATATAATATATATATATATATATATATATATAATTATAATTCAATATTTCTTGCAGTCATTGCAACACCAAGCTGCTCTGTAAGTTGCTGGAACGGTGCTCGGTACTTATCCTTGGAATTTATTAGTTTGTTATATATATATATAAATATATATATATATAATATGAAAGAAAAAGAAACACCCGAAGGTGCTGGGAGGACCCAGAGAAGCACTGTCTTCACCTGCCTTTAGAGCAGTCCTGTACCACCCTGGAGGCCTGCGCTGTGTTGACGATGGGTACAGGCCTCCAAGGTCAAACACAGCGCATATATATATGAGAAGGGGAGAGAGAGAGAGAGAGAGGAGAGGAGAGAGAGAGAGAGAGAGAGTTTTCCTCATCTGTAAAGTTGATTCATAAGCTGACTTTTTTCTCTTTGTAAACGAACTTTTCACAAGCCCACTGTTTTTTACATACAACCCGTATACGTTACGGTCGGAAATATTCTGAAAGTAATCTACATCTTCTGTACACCGATTCCTAAAAGAATACAAAAATGCACTTCACAAATATATTTTCCTAACACTGAAATGTCAAGATGTTGAAAAGTTCAGAAAATTCCGTAGCAACATTCTAATTTTTTTTTGTACGTGGAAGGTTTTAATGTCAAGATTGGATGCATAAAGATTATAAATCTTAATGGTCTTAGCAACGCGATTGAGAATTCCATAAACACAGTTTGGTATGTGTGTGTGTGTGTGTGTGTGTGTGTGTGTGTGTGTGTGTGTGTGAGTGTGTGAGCGCGCGCGCGCGAGTGTATGTGTGCGTGCCTGTTCGTCTGTCAATGCGCGTGTGTTAGTAGGAGACAAGTAGGGACGTGGAACAACAGTTTTTTTTTCATGCATATTTCCTGATGGAATCATGCACAAGATTCTGTTATTGCTGGGTAGTGGGTGCGTGAAAGGATGGAGGGGTGTAGTAATTTGGCTTGGCAATCACTTCTTCCTCCTTTAGGCTACAATGAAGAGGTTCTTTTTAAATGACAATGTTTTAAGAGGGGGGGGGGGGGGGGGGGGGGGTGCAAAAGACGGAAAGAAAAAAGGAAAAAAATCTGTGTTCCTTAAATGCCTTCATTTTAAAGAAAGAAAGAGAAAAAGAAAGAAAGGAAGAAGATGAAAAAAAGAGAAAAAGACAGATAGAAAGAAAGTTTATTTATTTCTCTCCGGGCTGAGTGAAGTTTTGCTCTCTGTTAAAAAATCTGTCGTTTTAAAGACAGGAAGAAGGAAAGAAAAAAGAAAGAAAGAAGAGAGAAACAAAAAGAGACAAAGAAAAAAAAATAAAGCAAACAAATCAACACTCGATGAAAAACAAGAAATAACCAAAAATTGAACGAATAAAATGTTTGAA
This sequence comes from Conus ventricosus, assembly GCA_018398815.1. Taxonomy (NCBI): domain Eukaryota; kingdom Metazoa; phylum Mollusca; class Gastropoda; order Neogastropoda; family Conidae; genus Conus; species Conus ventricosus. Next base: position 30,816,143 of record CM031607.1, on the reverse strand, counting down.
GATGAGTAGATTTACATGTTGATAAGCATCATCACCCTTGTCTGCCTATTTCTTTAGGAATAAAACGAAATCGCATAAATAAACTAGCTTCTGCTACTAGCGCAAACCTGTCCCTTTCCCTCATTTTTGTCTGTCTGCAAATGGGCGTCAAACGAGCGTCAAATTGTCATGGACCAGATCTTTGCACACGTTTGATTTAGATGCAGTTCGAAGAGAAACGATTCCAGGGGAAGAATCACCTTGGAATGGAGGGCGTGGTCGTGGGATTCCCTCTTCCAGATTCCCTTCTCTCAGTATTAGCATGTCTTCCTGCCTCTCCTTGTTCCTCGTCTAAGCCCGCAAACTTGCTTCAAGTGTTGTTTTTTTAACTTTGTATTTAACCACGGATGAAAACAGACATGGGAGAGAAGGGATGGGCCGAATGTCATACATCGGCAACCTAGCACGTCTTACGCTTCCTCCCTTGTCTGTGTCTGTGTGTTTTTGTTGTTGGTTCTCATCTTAACGTGCACTTGCAATATTGCCTCACTGATTGTTTTGATTCATCAGTCAGTGCGTTTCTTTCTTTTTTCTTTGTTCTGGACACCGAAAGAAATCTAGTGCTAGTTTTGTTGGATGAGGCTCTTCATACGTATAAATAAATGTATAAAGTTAAAACCTTCTGTAGAACTGCAAACAATTCAATGTGACCTAATGAACATATAGAACAGGCAAAAAATGTCTGCTTTCCTCCAGAACAACCAACACATATAAATTGCAATGCAGCACAACGTGCGTAGGGGCATACACCACACAATACAACAAGGACAAATCATCCAACTATTTCAGCCCTCTTGTTTCCCAGAATGAACGTTAACAGAGCTGCAAAAATTGGCAATTGCATTTTGTGAATACCAAACATTTACATTTGGACCCTTGGCTGTCAATTTTGACTATTTGTACTACTGGACAAAATTAGAACTGGTGAACAAAGAATATTTCTGAATTTCACAATTACATCAAATGTGAATGTCCAGGATCACAACACTAAGATTTGCAACCTTAATGCACCAACAATGTGTGACTTTAACTTCAGGAACTGATTTTGGTTTTAAATTTTACATTGGAATTAGGCCATCTTTGGCAAAAATACAAAAACAAACAAACCAACAGGTCTCCGATTTTGTAAAACTAGAACAGGAAATTATCACATAAAAACAAAACCCACAACACCACGGAAAATAACACAGCACAGCACATCACAACCCCTGGACAAGAATGAATGAATCCGGATATAACCCCCAGACCAGCATTTTATTAAAAGGACTTTTGTCATTGGAAACTGTATCACGAGGTTCAAAAATGAATTTGAAGTCCTTAGAGCCCAATTTCCCTTTTTTTTATCTTAACCAGTGCATTCAGCATAGCAAAGGCCACACTTAGTCCCCTGGGCTATTAGGGTTAGGCAAGAGCACCGTGTTTTGGATGTGCAAAGCTGTGTTGCCGTGACTTCACCAGGAGTGCTGAATCTCCCACACATCTACGCCTTCGCTACTATCCTCCGGTGTGATCGTTTGGAGGATTTTATCCCGCCTGTCATGTGTGAGTGGCAGGTTTGTGCAGCTCAGGCTTGGGGAGGGAGGGAGGGAGAGAGAGAGACAGAGAGAGAGAGAGAGAGAGAGAGAGAGAGAGAGAGAGAGAGAGAGACAGACAGACAGACAGACAGACAGAGAGACGACAGAGACAGAGAGAGACAGGGAGAACAGAAGGACGGAGTGGGAATGAGGAAAAAGGGGCAGGTAGGAAGTGAAAAAAAAGACCGCAAAGTAGATTGCTCAAAAACAAGAAAACAGATATTAAGCAACATGAGATAGACAGACACACAGACAGACAGAAGATAGGGATATTGATCTCAGATCTCAGAATGAAGCTGTTCAAAGTATACATGCAGGCTGAAATCAAACATAAGTTTAAAGAACTGAGCCTTCAAACAAACGCGACAAATCATGGAGTCTTGTTTTGTTCACGCAGAGCAGTAACTAAGAAGCAAACAAACACTGGAAATAAACATACAGTTGGAGAAAAACAGGTGCAGGCGAACAAGTCCTCAGTCGCTATGAAAATGATTCGGCGGGGACGGGTTAGGAGTAGGGAGGGGAGGGGGTGGGTGGGAAAATTGGGATGAAAAGAAAAAAGACATTGACACACAAAAATTGAAGCCTTCACTGATAGCAATGCGAATTACTGAGTTCTGTGTTTTTTGACCGAATCACCTGTTAACGCTCGACCAGGGTCGATCTTCGTGTACTCATCCATGAAATAAGTTTTCTTTACTCGAACAAAAATAAAGAATGGAAAAAAAAATAGATCAGGATTTCTGGTTTTGATTGACACCTGAACTAACTGTATCTATTTCACAACTCATGTTTAAGGTGCATGCAGCTTTAATATGACACGCCCACATATATCTGTGTCCCTCGTAGACATCGTCATCATTATCACCATCGTCTTTATCATCAACACTATCACCATCTTCTCATCCCAACCACCACTCCCTACTTCCATCTTCTATTTTTACACCCTCTTCCTCGTCATCTTCCTTATCATCATGACTATGGTTAGGGCCTAGAGGCTTGTGTTAGATATGTGAAACTACTTTGTTTTGTATGCGTTCCAAATAAGGGTTTTTCCCTTTCCCTATGCTGCAAGATAAACTAACTAATGCGCATCTTATTTTGAGGGGGAGTGTTTTGATACCCAACACACTTTTCCTTTTTCCCCCCTGTTTCTGGGGAAATCGCTGCTGCCTGTGCCGTGGTACCGTGCAAACGGGGAAGGCTGGACCGGAAGCCATTCCGGTGCAGTGTAAGCGTGATTTTATAAAAGCCCGTTCGATGGTAAAGGCTGTTATCGTTAAAAGCGAGTATAACATCACTTTCTTGTCCTTCTTTCAGAACAGTTAAAACCACAGTAAAAGATGGGGTTCCCCACGGTTTAAGTTTTCCCCAGGGTGATGTTGTAGTTTGTAAAAAGGGGTCTAAAAGGGGCGATCTATATCTTTTTCTGGGGGGGAGGGAACGTTTCTGCTGCACGCACGCCGCACGCACACTTTCCCGCCCCCCCCCGCACGCACGCACGCACGCCGCACGCCGCACACACACACACACACACCACAAAACACACCACACACACACCCCCCAACCCCCACACATCACGCAGTCACGCGTTCAAGCTCCACCACACCATACACAAACACACAACACGCGCACACCACCCCACACACCACCACAACACACACCACCCCCCCAAAACCCCCCAACACGCACCACACTCAACCCACCACACACACACACACCCACACACCACAACACACCCCCCACACCCACGCCGCACGCCGCACGCACGCCGCCGCCGCCGCACGCACGCCCCACACCACAACACAACCACACACACAGCACGAAATCCGCTTCGAGTGACACCAACACCTACACAAAAAACACACGCGCGCGCGCGCCCCACACCCCACCACACACCCACACACACACACACACACCCCCCACCCAAACCAAACACCCACCACAACACACCCAAACCCAAAACCAACACCCCCAAACCACCCCCAACCCACCACACGGCCCCTCTAATACACACACACCCACTCGCGCGCGCGTGCGCTCATGCATAATGCACACTACGCATACCAGGGGGCCCCTGCTCCTTGTCTGGGAATCCCCGTGACGTCGTCAAGAAAGCTAAAAAAATGAGAGAAAAAAAAAAACCACAAAACACGTGCGTTACGCCCAAAAAAAAAAGAAAAAAAAAAAGAAAATGAAAGAAAAGCAAAGACAAGTGGGTTAAAAAATGGGGGGTAGAACAAGTAAAAATTTCAGAAAAAGAAAAAAAAATAAAAGACTTGTAAAAGGGGGAAAAAAAATAAAAGGAAAGACAAAGATTACTAAAAATGTTACGGAAAGGAAATGACAGAATATGAAGCAAAAAAAAGGGGGGAAAAAATATAAAAATAAATTAAAAAAAGGTTGCAAAAAAATGAATATTACAAACCACACCAACTTACCCCAAAAACACACCCACACACACACCCCGCGTAAATGAATCGAATGGAAAAAAAAAAGGAATGAAAGAACATTCTGTGTGTGCATTTTGTATGAATTTGGGTGGGGTGATGGGCAGGGGAGAGGAAGAGGAGAAGAGAGGAGAGAGAGAAAAGAGCAGGACAGAGCCCGAAATTAGACAAGGGGCGCAGACAGACAGACAAACCGCGAAAAAACCCCGAGCACACAGAAAGACACGACAGACGGAGTGGCGGGTCATTTGTGCCAGCAAAAGTAAACATTAAATTTAAAAGGAACTTCGTTCAAAATATCAGACAAAAAAAAATGGGGAAAATAAAAGGGGAAGAAACAAAGGAAAATGATAAGGAAAAGAAAGAAAAAAGGGGAGAAGAAGAAAAAAATCCCACAACGTATGGTATGATAATTCTGTGTCTCCTGCAGAGGCCTAGGGAGACTTAAAACAGTGGGGGAATCTTTCCCCCCAAAATGGAAGGGTCTTTAGGGTCGTATTTTAAGAGAATTATCAGCCCCAAATCGGGGTTTTTGAGCCCTGCTGAAGCGCTCAAAACCACATTTTTCCTTTACAAAACGGGCTGCCCACCCGGGGGGCCCGGGGGGGGGGGTTTTAAATTTTCCCCCCTCATTTGTCGTTTTTTTTTTTTATTTAATTTATTCTTTCATGGTTTTTATATGCGCCATCCTTAACAGCCAAACTGAGCTCCTCTTCCGTTAGTGGGGATTTTTTTTTAAAAAAAAGGGGGGGGTCGTGGGGACCCCTGTTTTTTAATGGGTTTTTAAATTAATGAAAATTCACTGGAAAAAATTTTTAAAAGCCAAAATTTTGGGCCGCCGGGGGCCCCCCAACGGTATATCCCGGGCCCCTGGATTTTTTTGGCCCCAAATTCGGCCTCCCTTTGCTTTTTTTTGGGGTGGGATTTACCCCTCTTTCCCCCCCCCCTTCTCTCCCCCCCCCTTTTTTCCTTTAATTGTAAGATCCTTTGGAAAAAAAATAATTGGGGAAGAAAAAAATTTCCCCTTTTTCCTTTTCGTTTTTTTTTTTTTCTTCTTTTTTTTTCTCCCGTCTTATGTTTTTTTCTTATTTTTATTTTTTGTTTTTTTTTTTTTTTTTTTGGGGGGGGGGGTGAGTGGTGGGTTGGGGGGGTGGTGGGGGTTGGGGGTTTGGATGTTCAGTTTTGGCCCCCGCTTGGGGTTCACCCCCACTCCCCCCCCCCCCCCCCCCCCCCCCCCCCCCCACCCCCCCCCCCAACCCCCCCCCCCCAACCCCCCCCCCCCCCCTTTTCAAAAAACCCCCCCCCCCCCCCCCCCCCCCCCCCCCACCGGGGGGGGGGGGGGGGGGGGCCCCCCCCCCCCCCCCCCCCCCGGGGGGGGGGGGGGGGGGGGAAAATTTTTTTTATGTTTAAATTTTTTTTTTTAATTGAAAGGGGGGGGAAAAATTTTTAAAAAGGTATTTTTTATTTTTTTTTGGTTTTTTTTATTTTTTTTTCTTTATTCTTTTTTTTTTTGGGGTTTTTTTTTTTTTTTATTTTTTTCTTTTAAAATTTTAATTTTTTTTTGGTGTTGCAAAAGTGGGTTGAAAAGGGGAATTTTTTTGTTTTAAACCCCCCCCCCCCCCCCCCCCCCCCCCCCCCCCCCACCCCCCCCCCATAGCTTATTCCTGAAAAAATTCTCTCCCTCACAGGTTTACTGCTTTGATTTCTTTTTTTTCTCTCATGCGTTTTATTTCTCTGTCTTACTGTCTTATTTATCTCTCCATGTCTTTATGTATTTATCGATTTATTATTATTATTTTTTTTTTTTTTTGGGGGGGGGGGTAGAGTAAGGTGGAGTTGGGAAGGTGGTGGTGGTGGTGGTGGTGGTAGTGTTACATTGTTTTGAGACCCCTGTACTTCGAGGGTTTCATTGCTCTGCCTCTGGGACGTAGTACAGCCCCCCCCCCCCCCCCCCCCCCCGTCATCCCACCTCCGTTACCCCTCCTCTTGATCTGTCTGCCACACTATATCCTGTGGGTAGATTGAGAGTGGAAGCCCTGGTGAGAGAAAAAAAAAAGCTGATCGTACCCCGGAGGCTTACTGCATGGTTCGTTTTATATTTTTTTTTATTTTTTAATTACGTTTTACTTATCTTTCTCGTTAACGGTCCATGTCTTTAGGTTTTTGTCGTTTTCTTTTTTTTTTGAGGGGGAGTAGAGGAGGGGGAGGTTGGGGGGTGGGGGGGCAGGGGGAGGTTGAGGTGGGGAGAAGGTGGGAGTACGTAGTAGTGATACTGGAGGTGTTACATTGTTTAGAGAGTTTTTTTTTTTTTAATTTCACGCAAAGGGAGGGAAAACAGATGCTTTTAACCTGGTATCTTTTTTTACTTCTTTTATTTGTGCTTTTTATTTCAAGTTTTCGACTATTCAAGTAATTATCATCATCATTATTGTTGTTTTGTTGCTGTTCTAATTATTGTTATTTTTATTATTATTATCATTATCATCATTATATGATTCTTATTATTGTTATCATTGTTGTTGTTGTTATCATTATTATGATCGAGGCGTTGAAGCAGGGGAATTATGTTGTCTTGACCATGACTTTCAAACTAACAAGTGAAGATACAATACATTTTAAACCCTCAGTGTTATCACAAGTTCACGAAGACCTGAATTAGGAAAAAAAAAAGCTTAGAACTATGCAAACGGGGAATGATACAACCAGCAAGCAAGTTGTATACAATGACATCGTACTTTTTAATAACGAAATGCCATCCGCAAGAAACTGGTAAGAACATTTTTTTGTCAGAATTCTGAATATTTCATTTTTTATGAATACCCCTCTCTCTCTCTCTCTCTCTCTCTTCTCTCTCTCTCTCTCTCTCTCTCTCTCTCTCTCTCTCTCTCTCTCTTTTCCCAAATACACACACACACACACATACACACACACACGCACGCACGCACGCACGCACGCACGCACGCACGCACGCACACACACACACACACACACACTCTCTCTCTCTCTCTTTCTCTCTCTCTTTCTGTCTGTCTGTCTGTCTGTCTGTCTGTCTCTCTCTCTCTCTCTCTCTCTCTCCTCTCTCTCTCTCTCTCTCTCTCTCTCTCTCTCTCTCTAGCTTTTTACTCGGACGAAGTTGTGCACGCTTGCCAAATACACGACAGGGGAAAGGAATTCCCAGGGATCCCACAGTGGGTGGGAGAGGCGCGCGGGGAGTGAGCAAAGGGGAAGAAGGGAGGAGGGCGATGGAACCGCTTCCTGGCGAGACATGGCATCACGTAGACCGGCCTTTCGTACATCAAAGACACCGGCTAGCTTGACCTGCCCTCCTGACAGACGACAAGACGGAGAGTCCAGTGGCACTGGGGCATGAAGGGCACTGAAACCTTTTCACAACTCGTGAGGCACCACAGAGCTGCGCTAGCTTGCTGTATGACGATCATTGGGAGGGACGGGGGTGGGGGTGTGGGGGGGGGGGGGGAGGGGGGTTGGGGGCATCTCCTGGTATGTTCCTTTCTTCATAGCTTTTGATTGTGTTGTGCTGTGCTGTGCTGTGTTGGGCTGGAGTGGGCTGGGCTGGGCTGGGCTGGGCTGTGCTGTGCTGTGCTGTACTGTGCTGTGCTGTGCTGTGCTGTGCTGTGCTATCATGGGCTTTGCTGTGCTGTGCTGTACTGTGCTGTGATGTGCTGTGATGTGCTGTGCTGTGCTGTACTGTGCTGTCATGGGCTTTGCTGTGCTGTGCTGTACTGTGCTGTGATGTGCTGTGCTGTGATGTGCTGTGCTGTGCTGTGCTGTCATGGGCTTTGCTGTACTGTGCTGTACTGTGCTGTGCTGTGCTGTGCTGTACTGTGCTGTCATGGGCTTTGCTGTACTGTGCTGTGCTGTGCTGTAATGTGCTGTCATGGGCTTTGCTGTACTGTGCTGTGCTGTGCTGTACTGTGCTGTCATGGGCTTTGCTGTACTGTGCTGTACTGTGCTGTACTGTGCTGTGATGTACTGTGCTGTGCTGTGCTGTCATGGGCTTTGCTGTACTGTGCTGTGCTGTCATGGGTTTTGCTGTGCTGTGCTGTGCTGTCATGGGCTTTGCTGTACTGTGCTGTCATGGGCTTTGCTGTACTGTGCTGTCATGGGCGTTGCTGTGCTGTACTGTGCTGTCATGGGCTTTGCCGTACTGTGCTGTACTGTGCTGTACTGTGCTGTGCTGTACTGTGCTGTGATGTACTGCGCTGTGCTGTGCTGTCAGGGGCTTTGCTGTATTGTGCTGTCATGGGCTTTGCTGTACTGTGCTGTATTGTGCTGTACTGTGCTGTACTGTGCTGTACTGTGCTGTGCTGTGATGTACTGTGCTGTGCTGTGCTGTCATGGGCTTTGCTGTACTGTGCTGTCATGGGCTTTGCTGTATTGTGCTGTCATGGGCTTTGCTGTGCTGTGCTGTGCTGTAATGGGCTTTGCTGTACTGTGCTGTCATGGGCTTTGCTGTACGGTGCTGTCATGGGCTTTGCTGCGCTGTGCTGTCATGGGCTTTGCTGTACTGTGCTGTCATGGGCTTTGCTGTACTGTGCTGTCATGGGCTTTGCTGTGCTGTACTTTGCTGTCATGGGCTTTGCTGTACTGTGCTGTCATGGGCTTTGCTGTGCTGTGCTGTGCTGTCATGGGCTTTGCTGTACTGTGCTGTCATGGGCTTTGCTGTACTGTGCTGTCATGGGCTTTGCTGTGCTGTGCTGTGCTGTCATGGGCTTTGCTGTACTGTGTTGTTATGGGCTTTGCTGTACTGTGCTGTCATGGGCTTTGCTGTGCTGTGCTGTGCTGTCATGGGCTTTGCTGTACTGTGCTGTCATGGGCTTTGCTGTACTGTGCTGTCATGGGCTTTGCTTTGCTGTACTGTGCTGTCATGGGCTTTGCTGTACTGTGCTGTCGTGGGCTTTGCGGTACTGTGCTGTACTGTGCTGTCATGGGTTTTGCTGTACTGTGCTGTAATGGGCTTTGCTGTGCTGTACTGTGCTGTCATGGGCTTTGCTGTACTGTGCTGTCATGGGCTTTGCTGTACTGTGCTGTCATGGGCTTTGCTGTACTGTGCTGTCATGGGCTTTGCTGTGCTGTCCTGGGCTTTGCTGTACTGTGCTGTACTGTGATGTACTGTGCTGTGCTGTGCTGTCATGGGCTTTGCTGTGCTGTGCTGTCATGGGCTTTGCTGTCTGTGCTGTGCTGTCATGGGCTTTGCTGTGCTGTGCTGTGCTGTGCTATGCTGTCATGGGCTTTGCTGTACTGTGCTGTCATGGGCTTTGCTGTGCTGTGCTGTGCTGTCATGGCTTTGCTGTGCTATGCTGTACTGTGCTGTCATGGGCTTTGCTGTGCTGTGCTGTCATGGGCTTTGCTGTGCTGTGCTGTACTGTGCTGTACTGTGCTATGCTGTACTGTGCTGTCATGGGCTTTGCTGTACTGTGCTATGCTGTACTGTGCTGTCATGGCTTTGCTGTGCTGTACTGTGCTGTCATGGCCTTTGCTGTGCTGTACTGTGCTGTACTATGCTGTACTGTGCTATGCTGTACTGTGCTGTCATGGCCTTTGCTGTGCTGTGCTGTACTGTGCTGTGCTGTGCTATGCTGTACTGTGCTGTGCTGTGCTGTGCTATGCTGTACTGTGCTGTCATGGGCTTTACTGTACTGTGCTGGCTGTGCTGTCATGGGCTTGCTGTACTGTGCTGTACTGTGCTGTCTGGGCTTTGCTGTGCTATGCTGTACTGTGCGTCATGGGCTTTGCTGTACTATGCTGTACTGTGCTGTCATGGGCTTGCTGTGCTATGCTGTAC
>CM031607.1:30781274-30791274 GCA_018398815.1 Conus ventricosus | reverse complement strand
CTCTCTCTCTCTCTCTCTCTCTCTCTCTCTCTCTCTCTCTCTCTCTCTCTCTCTCTCTTATTTGCATTGTTGACCTCTTCTGTGTAGACATCTTCCTTTCTTTCCTTTTCCTTCTCTGCCTTGAATCCGCCATTATTTATTCTTTCGTAGCAGACAGGCGGATAGACGGACGGACAGACAGTTTTATGTTTGGATGATTTTCATTATCGCCTTCTATCGCCCCCGCGCTCCCACCCTCCACTCCCTCACCCTTCATGCATAGGTGAAAATGAATGCAGGAAAAAAAAAAGAAAGAAACAAATGATAGAGAAGAAGAAAAACAAAAGAAAAAAAAAAAAGCAACAACAACAGGGCGAGAGATTTCACATCGGGAAGAAGAATGAGCGGAAAGATTCTTGTCTGCTTCTCACCTCTCTGAAATGCTGACAGGTGGAAACTCTCTCTCTCTCTCTCTCTCTCTTCTCTCTCTCTCTCTCTCTCTCTCTCTCTCTCTCTCTCTCTGTGTGTGTGTGTGTGTGTGTGTGTGTGTGTGTGTGTGTGTGTGTGTGTGTGTGTGTGAGTGTTTGTGTGTGTGTGTGTGTGTGTGTGTGTGCGCGCGTGCGTGCGTGCGTGCGTCCATGTCTGTCTGTATATATGTACGCGTGTGGACCTTGGTGTTTAGAAGCCAATAGATAGATAGAAAGATGTGTGTGTGTGTGTGTGGTGTGTGTGTGTGTGTGTGTGTGTGTGTGTGTGTGTGTGTGTGTGTGTGTGTGTGTGTGTGAGTATGTGCGTGTGTGTGGATGATCTCTTACAGATTATACATGCTGTATCCGGAGTGAAACAAAATGTTTGTAGCCCTATTTCGTTTACATTATTTATTGATGAATTAACGTTGGAAGTTATTAATTCTGGAAGACGCGGCGTATGGTTTGTAAACGATATATTAGAAATGTTCATTCTCCTAGTAGCTGATGATGTTATCCGGAACTGTTGTTGGTCTGCAAAATACAGTTATACCTTCTAGCAGGAGCTGATGAGTCACTACAGGTAAAAGTGAACATGAAACAAGCAATATAATTCTCTTTAGAAAGGGTGCCTATCTCGATGCTAGGGAAAGATGGAAATAGTATGCCAGTAGTAAATGTTCACAAATGGTTGGTCTATTCTTTTAAACACGCTTGAGCTTTACATTTGCTCGTAAATATCTTGTGCGCAGAGGTAAATACGCCTTATTATATATCATGAGAAAATGGACAATATCAAATAACAATTATTAATTTGGACACTATTCGAAAAATTGTTTGATTTTCAGATCAAGCCAGTTGTTCTATATGGTCCTGAACTGTAAGATTAAAGTTACAATGCTTCTTTTCAGGTGAAGAAGATTCGTTTACATGTACTAAAGAAGTTTTGGGGAGTATCCATGCATACGCCTAATGATTGTAGTCTATGGGCATCTCTAGTTAGAATTTGTTGTCAGTTGTATCCGTTACTGGTCAGAGTCAACAAGAAGACAGTCAAATAGATTACCCCAATATGATAAGTTATTTGAGTTTGATGTCACGGCAAGACAAATTGGGTTTGGTGGGTAAGATTAAAGTTTTATGAATATGGATTTGGCTTTGTATGGGGAAAGTCAGAGTGTTGGGGACATAGGCAGTTTTATCTGTGAATTTTGTCAGAGATTAATAGGTTGTATATAGCAAAGCTGGCATTTTCATGTTCCGGAAAATGATAGATACGATCTGTATTGTATGTTAAACACAGTGCGTAGAGAGTTCCAGGTCATTTTTACATGAACTTCGACAAACAATCGAGAAACACCGTAACAAAATCTAGACTTGGTATCGCGGAATTATAAGGACATTTTAATCGTCGTGAGAACTCAGTGATGATAATTTCCTTTGCCCATTAATTCACTAGGCTATTGATAATGGAGTTCATTGTGTATTATCGTGCCAAGAACTTTGTAATGTTAGGCAAGAGTTTATTCCAGAGGAATACCAGAGACAGCCATGCTTGCTGAAGCTGATTATGCTAATGATTAAAAAATAAAACAATCTAAAGCAGTTTGCGCTATATTTGAGCAAAGCGTGTAGGATTCGGAAGTTCGTTACATTCCAGGTTCATTTTTTGGTATCAACTAATGCTTAAATTTTGTTTGTGTGTACTAGTCCTTGCAATTTACAAACTGTGTGTAAAACGGTATGCAGTGTAGTTCTTAATACATCGCAGGATTAAATGCTGTAACAACATGCTTTTTGTGCTTTTGTTTTATTTTGTATGTTTTCGATTACATTGATATTAGAATGCTATCTCTGTTACTGTACTGTTCCTCGGAGGGGCTATGGCATAACAGAGCAAACATCTGAATCGGATGAATCTCTCTTTCTCCAGAGGCATTTCACTGACGCCATTCATTCTGGCTCACTCTTTAGTTAGTTAAATCTTAGTTTTAACATTCACACCCACGTCTGGTGATATGGCACTCAAGGACAACGATCTCAGGACAATTGGGACGAAAGACGAGCTGTTTTACACTAGAAAATACCACCAGAACGACATCACGTTAAGATCGGAAGAAGAGAAAAAGAAGTTTTTTTCCAATGTTGAATCCGACGGGATTCGAACCTGCAACCGATGACCATGAACTCGGTGTTTTAGCCACTCAGGCACCAGGCTTGCCCACACACGGCCATGCCCCAGTTTGTCCTGTCGCATTTTAAGCTCAGCTGTACAAAGAGAGCATATACCAGGGCAACTCACTAAGCTGCATTGCTGCGGAGCCACTTTGGTGGTGAACAGTGATGCTTGGTCTGATCCGAAATACGCAGGGCACCAACTACTAACTCCCCTACTCATGATAGTAAATGCTTAGTCGGTAACTCTGTAGATCTAGCACGTGGTCGCCTGGATATTTTGCCTTGCTAATGCACAGAGAAAACGTTCTGTTTGTTTAGGGAACGGGATTTCCCCACGCAGAGAGCATCCAAAAGAGAGATAACTCTCATACTGTCTAAAAGCAATCATTCTTTTCCTTACTGAATGGCCCAAGACGTCGATATGATCAGGAGATTAACGCCGCTGAACAAATGCCGCAAATGAAATCCGAAAGACATGCGCATACATCAAAAAAGGAATCTCACTACAACAGCCGCCATCTTGTTTCTCTTAACCAACAACCCGTGAGGGCTTGGTGAGAGAGAGAGAGAGGAGAGAGAGAGAGAGAGAGAGAGAGAGAGGGAGAAGAAGAAGAAGAAGAAGAAGAAGAAGGAGAAACAGAATATCACGTAATTTACCACCTCCCAGCTTTCTGCCCATGAAAAATGCAATCCACACAGCATTCCCACCTTTGCACTTGGCATTAAGTGCTGTAAAATCTCATAAACGTGCCCCACACAGATAACTGTTTGCTGTGATCCATGACCGATATGAGATGTGATGTTCTGTCTTTTTTTTATGACTGACAGTGATGTTTCTCTGGAAATAGAAGACCAGCATCAAGGGCTTCGGTGCCGTGGAGTACGTTCCATTCCGTCTACAATTTGAAGTCTTTCTCACACTCTTTGTCAAATTTGGTGTCCTTATAAAAAAAAAAAAAAATATTCGTTTATTCTTTTTCTTTTTTCTTACTTCTTTGACTTGCTTTGTTTTTTCTTTCATTTTTTTCTTTCTTTTTTATCACTTTTTTTCTTGTTCTTTCTTAATTTTTCTTTTTATCTTTCTCATTTTCCATCTCTTTTCCTTTGTCTTCTTATTTCCTTTTCCCTTTTTTTTCCGTTTCGTCCCCTTTTTTGCTGCTTTTTTCGTTGCTTGCTTGCGTTCTCTATCTCTCTCCTCTCTCTCCTCTCTCTCTCTCTCCTCCTCATCTCTCTCTCTCTCTCTCTCTCTCTCTCCTTCTCTCTGGAGTCTGAGCTGAGCAGTCGTCGAGTGAAGACGTGTTTTGCAATTTGCTCCGTTCTTGGTTTTTTTACTTGTGTTTGTTTAGTGTTTACTAAAGGGCCTGTTGAGTATGGCGATTAGTTTGGCAGTAGGCTTACAGACTATCATTGTACATTAGTGGTGTTGGTTTTATTGGTGTGTTTTTCATCGTTTCTGTGAACTGCGATCTTTTGTTTTCCGCCACAATGGGTGTGGACATTGAGGCATACCGCAATGCGATCGGTACATTTGCACCCAAATTAGCCAACCTGTTGTATGAAGAGAGAACTGACAAGAGATCCCGTGCATCCCGTGAAGTATTTGTGGCAAGGTACACAGTGGGTTGGATATCACTGTCTTTTTTGTATGGATGGTGCCTGTTGACACGATCGCGCACAGTGTAACCGTTCTGTGTTTACAGCATCATGTGCACGGGAGAACTGTGTCATAGTTTTGGCATGAGAAACTCAGTGTCTCCACTGACTGTGAACAAGGATTCCCTTCCGCACCTTAGCTACCGTGACAATTTTGTTAGATAGGCCAACATTCTTTTGTGACAGCACCTTGTGCTACATATGACAGTCTTTCTGTACACCCACCACCAGACCTGCGTTTCCTGTTGCTGCGTCCGGACAAGTGGAAACCAACCCAGGGCCCAGCTCTATGAAAAACTCAAAGAGGCTCCCGTTGACATACAGTGTGAACAGTCAGAAAGAAGGAAGCAAACTGAACAAGTTAATTGACATGATGAATGATACAAGGTCCCATGTACAGCGTTAGAGGACAGTATTAACGAGAAATATGAACGTTACAAGATCAGTTCATACAAATACAGAACGTTGTCTCCACGTTGCAGTCATCAATAAAGAAGACTAGTGAACAGCTGGGTCACATGAAAGAAGATCAGCGTCAGTTTGATTCCAGACTGAGACATCTTGAAGATGAAGTGGAGAGGCAGGAGCGCTATCTCGGCGATCCAACTTGCTGCTGTATGGATTACGAGAAAGGAAGGCGAATCCCACGATCGATGTATGGAGAGAGTGATTCAGCATCTGAATCACTATTTCCGTCAGAAAAGCTGGACGATGGACGACATCGATAGGCACATCGTCTTGGCTTACCATCTCCCAACTCAGCAGGCCACGCCCGGTCATTGTAAAATTCCACAGATGGAGGACGCTATGGTTGTTATGAAAGACCGCGAGGGAAGAGCCAGATGCGGGACTCGGACGGCATACGAGTGGCAGGGGACCTGACGAGGCAGCAGAGGAACACCATGGCGCAGCTCCATCAGGAAGGCAAGCATGGCTACTATTCCAGAGGCAAGCTGATCGTCACAGAATCCCGAAGACACCCAGACAGCAGTTACAGGACGTGACAACAGCTCCCACCCCAGTCTTTACCCCGCTGATCATCGCCCCTCTGTTACCACCCTTTTCCCACCAGTGTCCCCGGCCCCTACCTACGCTGATGCTGTGGCACAAAGCCAGGACACCACAGCTGCCTGTCCCCATCAGATGGAAGATGCCGACGACGCCGTCTCTCCGAGGATCACACGCAGGACACAACATCAGGCGGAGTGCAGCACCGAGCCAACGCAAACAGTCCTCAGCGTGCAGGAGACGAGGACGACACTGCCGAGGAGGTACCAGCTTCCAGCCGTTCTCATTGCCTCCCCGTGGTCATGGTCGGGGCTCTCCTCTGAGGACTCCGACAGAGCAGTCATCAACGGCAAAGAAAGATGCCAGTGGAGGGAGGGGACGAGGGAGGTCACGTTTGGTGGGACAGCCACGTTCTGATTGCAATCAGCCGCCCCCGGCGACACCTGTGCGGACCAGAAACCAGAGGTCTGCTCTCTCTGCGTCCAGCCAAGCAACACTTCCCAAGGACTGGCACCGGAACACACCAACTCAAAATTCTGGCATGCCGAATTCCAGTTGTGTGAAATAGCAATCAGGCCATCGCCCTAGCTTTGATCCTTTTTACCGACTTAATAGTGACACAACAAATCTCAAACTGTTTTGAACTCGACGATAACTCTGATGTGAAATGTAGCAACCGTTATGACGATAATGTGCATGCCGTCATTAGTGTCGATGATAATGACTCTCCACTGTCCGCAGTGACTCAGTGTGACCGCTCTGACAGTGCTGTTGAATCAGCCTTGTTCGTCAGTACACATCAAAGACTACGTTTTGTGTCATTTAATGTAGAAGGCATATGGAGGATTGCGAATGAACTTGATTTACCCCATTTTGTTGCAAAGTATGACTTTGTCCTCTTATTGAAACTTTTTCCCACACATTTCCTGATCATTTAGCTCCTTCACATGTAGCATATTTCACCTGGTATTAAAGTATCAGACAGTGTACATGGTCGTCTATCAGGAGTGTTGTTTTCCTTGTTCGAAAATCACTTAGTAAATATGTACGTAGAGTTGAATGTGAAATGGACAATATTGTTATTCTGAAAGTGTCCCGCCAGCTCATGGGAACCATGTCTGATTGCTTGGTAATTGGAGTTTACATTCCCCCTGAAAACTCGCCTTATTACCAGGAAACGGACATTTATATGGTGTTAGTCTGTTGGAAGACTGCTTGCTCGATCTGGAATGAATATAATGATGTTCCAATTATGATTTGTGGAGATTTAAACTCACGAACTGGTTCCCTAAATTCACAAAAAAGCAACATATCAACGAATTTTATGATTTACGAGCACCTGTGGACACGGAGGATGCAACTAATTCCCATGATAGATTACGTACGTCTTCAGATAGCATAGTCAACCCCTTTGGTCGCTTGTTGCTATCTGTATGTGACCAGTATGAGCTTTGTATCTGAACGGATTGGAATCGAAGTCTTTTTCAGGGGAATATACATATATATCTGCAACTGGATGTAGTGTTGTGGGATTACTGTTTGATTTCAAACCGGTTGCTAGACAGATGTGATTGTTTTAACGTTGTTCCTATGGTTGAATCGAAGCATGCGGCGATCGAAATATCTTTAAATGTATTTGCTGATGCGGTTCTCCCAAAACTTGATTTCACCCATAAAGTCGTTTCAGTATGTATGTATAAATGGGACGAGAACAAGTATGAAACGTTCTCTGATCTGATGCAATATGAAAATGTCAAAAATATCATGGACGAAGCTGTGTCACTTATGAAATTGATATAAATCAAGCACTAAGCAAATTCAACGAATGCTTTATATATGCTGGTGAATGTATGAAAAAAACTATACATGTTGGGTCAGAAAAGAGAAAAAGATGGTACGATCTTGAATGTAAACAGACTAGGACTCTTTTGCGCAGGAAACTGCACCAGTTGGGCAGATCTCACCTCGATACCGACAGAATAGCTTATTCTGAGAAAAGAAGGCAGTACAAAGAGCTACTTGAATGTAAAAAGAAATCTTACAAGGAAAATATTTTGCATTCCTTGCACGACAATTTGAATAATCCCAAGAAAGTTTTGGGATACGGTCCGTTCTGCATCACCCTCAGTTAGTGGACAAAACACAATAACTAAAACTGAATGGTTCGAGCATTTCACCAATGTTTTCAACGCCAGTGGCAATGACCGTAGCGATGATGGTAGCATGAGGGTAATGAAGATGCTAATCTTGACGCTCATGATGCAGCCCAAGTCACATTTAACTGTGACACACTGAATGAGGCAATCACTATAGGAGAAATTCGGGAACGCAGTACGAGCACTCAAAAGCCGAAAAGCTGCAGGTCCGGATGGTCTCATAGGAGAGTTTTATAAAATGTATAGAACATATTTTGCCTTTCCTATTGAAATTCTTTAACTACCTTGTTTGATCATGGATTGTTTCCAGATGAATGGTCCTTGTCAATTATCCAGCCCCTGCATAAAAAGGGTGACTTAAATATTCCTGACAATTATCGAGGAATCTCGCTTCTTAATATTTGTAGTAAACTGTACAGTTTTATATTAAACAAACGTATCTCAAGATGGATTGATGTAAATGGTATTTTGGCGAGGAGCAAGCTGGGTTTAGGGAAGGTTATTCCACAGCAGACCATGTTTTCACTATGTTCGCTATGGCTCAAAAGCAACTTTTGAGGCATAGAAAACTTTAACGTGCATTTATAGATTTCCGCAAAGCTTTCGACACTGTGTGCAGAGGGAAATTATGGGCTGTTTTTACGCAAGTCTGGATTGCAAGGCAAGATATTTAATGCTCTAAGATCGATTTATCATGTCGTTAAAGCAACGGTACGTGTCCATGGTGAATTAACTGATGTATTTATGTGCCCTCGAGGCTTGAAGCAGGGAGAGGTGGTTCACCAGTTCTTTTCTCCTTATTCATAAATGAGCTCACAAAAGACGTAGTTAATTTTGGCCGGCATGGTATCCAGTTGTCCCCAGACTTTATACAAATATTGATACTGTTATTTGCTGATGACGTGACATTAACATCTGACACATCATTGGCCTTCAGACACAGCTGAATATCCTGTCTGATACAGCAGAACGCCTGGGTCTTATTGTAAATATGGAAAAATCAAAATGTTGTTATTTTTCGTAATGGCGGACACTGGGCGGCGAATGAAAAATGGTGTTTTAAATGGAAATGAACTTAAAATTGTGAACATGTACAAGTACCTGGGCATTTATTTGTCAACAAGATTGAGTTTTGTGTATACAATGTCTGATCTTGCAGAAAGAGCCAAGAGGGAACAGTAGCATTGATAAGAATGTTGTGGTCCATTGGTGAACACTCACCTAAATCTTTTTAAGCTTTTTGATAGCCAAATACAGCCGATCCTGACTTATGGATCTGAAATATGGGTTTAGTTGAAAATCAAGAATTAATCGAGAAGGTCCACTTGTTTGCATTAAAACGATTGAATGGGTGTTAACCCCAAATCGCCTAAACATTTGATATACGGCGAACAGGCAGATACCCCCTGTATGTTACAACGAATTTGAAATGTATAAAGTTCTGGTTACGCCTTTTTTACATGGATGACAATAGATATCCAAAGAAATGCTTACCATATGCTACTCAGCCTACAGAGTCAAAACTATCAAACTTGGGCATGTAAAATTAGAAATGTTTTGTATAGACTTGGGTTTGGAGTAGTCTGGGAAGCTCAAGGGGTCGGAAATATAAGTATGTTTATGGCAACTTTTAAACAGAGACTTGTAGATTGTTTTCAACAGGATTGGCATGCGAAATTAGAGTCATTAACTTCTATAAATTTTATGCATCTTCAGACAATCCTGTCAATTAGTACTCATTTATGTCAAATCATGAACATCAGGGTGCGTAACACGTTTTCCAGGTTAGAATTGGGATGTCCCCACTGAATTGTCATTTTATGCAGTACAATGTTGGCTCGAGCAGAGACGTTAACTGTCCATTTTGCACCAATGTGCCAGAGACAGAAGTGCATTTTTTGCTTGTTTGTCATACATATGAAACTCTTCGGAAAGAACTGATCCCAAAAAAGTACTACATCCGCCCATCTACTTTAAATGTGTATTGCTACTCTCCTGTAACAACGAAATAATTGTAAGAAAAATGGCCTTATTTATTTTCAAAGCCTTAAATTGAGACAAGAAAGAATGAATGTGGTTACATGCTGTTAACATTGTGTTTCATTAACCTCACTCCATTGTATGGCGATTGGCCTGACAATTAAAACATTCGTGACTCGTGACTCGTGACTCGTGACTCTCTCTCTCTCTCTCTCTCTCTCTCTCTCCTCCTTTCTCTAAGCTTTCGTCTTGACACCGTCTATTTGTCTGTTTACATGCCCACGCGCTTTATTGTTTATTTCTTTTGTTTTGTTGATATGTCTGTATATGTGTGTAAGTTTGTGTGCGCGCGCGTGTGCATGCATATGCGCGCGCGCGCAAGCACGTGTGTGTGTCTGTGTCTGTATATCGGTGTCTGTGTCTCTGTCTGTATGTCCGTGTGTGTATGTGTAGGTCTGTGTCTTTATGTTTCTAAGAGAGAGAGAGAGAGAGAGAGAGGTAAAGAGAGAGAGAGAGAGAGAGAGAGAGAGAGAGAGAGAGAGAGAGAGAAGAGAGAGAGAGAGAGAATATCATGTAATA
>CM031607.1:30773774-30776274 GCA_018398815.1 Conus ventricosus | reverse complement strand
TAGTAGTAGTAGTAGTAGCAGCAGCAGTAAGACAAGTAGTAGAATTATTATATTTTTGATATCATTCTTATTGTCATTATTCTTGTTATTATTAGTAGTAGTATTATTATTGTCATTATTGTATTATCATATCATTATAATTATTATATCATTACTATTATTATTATTATTATTATTATTATTATAACCATAATTATCATTACTGCTATTGTTGTTGTTCTTGTCATTATAATCATTATTATTACTACGATTGTAAGCATCAGTACAATTATATGAACCTTAAAGTACTTGCTGCCGGTTTATGGTTGATTTTTGTTCATTCATTATGCATATATAGCCTAAATTCGCATGCGTGTGTGTGTGTGTGCGTGCGTGTGCGTGCGTGCGTGTGTGTGCCGCAAACAATTTTTTTTTTAACTTACACAAAGAATACTTAAATCATTAGGGGTGAAAAGTCCAACATGGCACGAGCACAAAAAAAACAGACAGCAAAATGGTCAGACAGATGTCTTAAAGAAAATGCATTTGCACTATGTCTGGACCTTGTAAAGTGTTGATTGCCTTATGGGCAATCACAGAGAATGGCAGCTGTTCTGGTTCACGTATTTCCTGGCAACCACGTGTGCCGAAACTAGTGACTTAAGAAATTATTGATTTCTAGCTGGAGATATATATATATATATATATATATATATATATATATATATATATACACAACAAACTAATAAATTCCAAGGATAAGTACCGAGCACCGTTCCAGCAACTTACAGAGCAGCTTAGTGTTGCAATGACTGCAAGAAATATTGAATTATAAACAAAGCTTGCTTTTATGTCTTAGATTGAAGAAATAGGGGAGATACGCATTCATATCTGCAGTGGTAGATGATTCTGCCTAACTAACAGTATGTGCTTGAGTGGGTGAATGGGGAAAAATAAAATAACTGCTTCTCAAAATGAGCCTTCAGCAAGCTTAATTCTCCAAGGGGAGACATCCTCCAATAGGGAGGGAAACTCACTAACATATAACTCCTGGTCATATACCGATATTTCGAAACTTGGTTGTTTCTCCTCAGTGACCGCGGAAAGTGGTAATTTGATTCCTCTGCCTTTTCAGTTTTAAGAAGAATGCAATCTGGTGTGCAATACCGTAGTATGTTTGTTGAGTTTTCAAAAACCAATCAAAGGTGCCATCTAAGAAGCAAAAGAAAATCATGACAGAGCAAAACAAGCTACATTTTCTTGTGAAAAGTAAAAAATATAAAAAGATATCCTCTAAGACACAAGTGCTGAGGGCCAGTTCTTGGAATGAATCCGCAAGGGACTAAATTCCTTGGAATTTATTAGTTTGTGTTATATATATATATGTATATAATATATATATATATATATATATATATATATATATATATATATATATATATATGTTTTTTTCAATATAAGACATAAGAGTAGGGCAAATAAATAAATTTTCTCACAGTTGACTGCAGCTTTATCCAGACGCCAAATTTCAGCACCAGAGAGAGAGAGAGAGAGAGAGGGAGAGAGAAGAGAGAGAGAGAGAGAGAGAGAAGAGAGAGAGAGAGAGAGAGAGAGAGAGAGAGAAGAGAAGGCAGGCAAGCACAAAAACAACGATAAATACGGGATTATATATATGCCCCCCCCCCCCCCCCCCAAAAAAAAAAAAAAAAAGAAATATGCAAAATTGCGCATAGGTGTGGCATACTGACATTAAAGGGATCATAATCAAACGCTAAGGATGCCTTTCTTGAAGGGATAAGTTTGATGAGAGCTTGCAAGCCGAGGACGAGCGATGGCTTAAATGTTGCAAGCTTAGATCCCTATGGAGGAAACCGTTAGAAGAAAGAAGAAATAAGAGCTCCAGAAATACTCCTCAAAAGAAAGGGAAAGGGAGCAAAAACGATTGTCAAGGATGATTTCATTTCTTCCCTCCCCCATCACTTTGAAGTGCCGATTGCCTCCAATGAGAGCGATGATGGGCTCCAGTTGTTGACTTAATTTTCAACTCCCTGGCATCTTTTGCATGCTACGTCCTTCAACTTACAGCTGTTACTGTCATGTTGGGTTGTCTGTTCATCAGTCTGTCTGTAGGCCAAGTGTCTTTTCTTTTTTTCTGGCTCTATACTTCTTTGTCATTTGTCTTATTTAGTATTTTTACTGTCCTTTTGTGTCTTCTTTACTACATATTGGCGCTTTGTACTGACGGATAATACTGAACCTAGATAAAATGTTTGCTTGTTAATGTGAATGTGTAAAATGTCTTTACAGGTCTTTTAGCTATCTCTCTACCCTGTCTCATTTCATGTTTAACCATGTAGATGTGTCCCCATAAAGAACTTTTTATATATTTGTAATCAAACAATAGAACTGTACTGACTGGTACAAGGTCATCATTAAAATGAAGTTACCATCAAGGGTATATAATAAGAATTGAATTGATATGGGGTTCAGTTTAGTTTCAAATGTCACCAACACTCTGTCA
>CM031607.1:30766274-30768774 GCA_018398815.1 Conus ventricosus | reverse complement strand
ATACTGAGCAAGAAACAAACAACAAAAGCAGTGGATGACAAGGAGGTTAAACCATTGACATTTTATCGGCATATAAAACCAGACTGTGGTAACGGTGTCAGCCATTCCTCCTTGATCTCTCATCCCAGATTAAAAAAAACAACAACAAAAAAAACGAGAAACATTTATATGCATGAAAATGATAAAATGAAAACAAAATGCCATTCGGGCAACAAAACAGCGCAGAATGGAAGCTAGCGTCTCCTCCAGGCAGTGTGTATGTTTTCTATTCGTCACCAGACTGCAGCACAAAAACAATTTGACGATACGATCGGAAAGAAAAGAGAGGTTTCAGAACAGTGATAGGAGATTAATCCACACATACAAAACACAACAACAACAACAACAACAACAACAAAACAGTAGACAAGAGAAAAGAAAGACGAAAAAAAATGAATGAATGAAAGAAAGAAACGGGAGAGTCAAAGAAAGTGGAAAAAGGGACAAAGAAATTAAGACAAGCAAAAAGATGAAAACATACAAAGAAGGAATGAGGCAATGATATAAGGAGAAAAGACAAAGGGAGCAGAAGAAGAAGAAGAAAGGAAGAAAAAGAATAAGGAAATAAAATGAAATAAATGTAACACAATTTAATTAAGACACAGTAATAATAATCAGAAAAACTAAGTGATGAAATGAAGCAAAAGGTAAGACAGATATTGGAGACAAAGAGGAAAGACGAATACAAAAGGCAAAAGATTCATCAGACAATGGAATGAAACGCATGAAGAAGGCAGAAGAGAAAGCAGTTAGGAATAGGAATAAAAGTATGTGAAGAGTAAGTCAATAAGACGATCAAATAAAACAAAGGAGCGAAGGAGAAAGTCTTACAAAAGGGAAAAAATAGCAGAAGAAAACAAAGGAAAAAATATTAAAGGTGAGGTGGCGGGGGTGGTGGATGGGGGTGGGACAAATGAATAACACAAACAATGGTGGACAGATAATATGACAAAGAAGTATGACACTCGTGACAAGACAAAGATAAGATGACGAATGTGAAGGGGTTGAGGGGGGGGGGGGGGGGGGGAGGGATGAGACATAATAAGAAATGAGCAGCTATACGAAGACTTAGAACAAAACCAAAGATTAAGGCAAGAGAATACAACAAAGAACCAAGATAACCACATGCGTTGAAAGAATCACCTGAAGGATAAGACACGAAACAGAACCAAAGAAGTAGACATCGAGGAAGGACTAAGAAAATAAAGTGTGATGCAGGAACAGGAAAAAACATGTTAGACAAATGAACTGGGCAAAGATTAAAACATATAAATAACATGAATGAATGAGACAAAGCGCAGATTACGAGGACAGGGCACAAGTGTCATCATCTTTCACAAATTCGAGTTCTACTGCACACATCAGGAAGCATTCACCACTTCCTGTTGACCTGATTGGCTCTCCGTCTCCTTTCTGGTCACGGATTGGCTGGCTGGCTGCTACGTCCCCATCAGACCTTTACCCAAACTGGCAGAACGAGTTTTGATTGGCACAGAGAGAGAGAGAGAGAGAGAGAGAGAGAGAGAGTACCGCACGGAACAAAAGACAACGCAGTGGGGTACACACACCTCTCAACACTCACATCCCCACTCGGGATTGCCTACCCCCACTCCAGACCCTGGCAGCTGTCTGTCTGCCGCGCTTCGCCGCTGATAGTGTCAAACTGTCAGGTTGGAAACACGCGCTCATTGGTTTGCACTGGGGGTGGGGGGGGGGGGGGGGGGGGGAAAGCTGCGTGCAGGCAGTGGGGTGACCTTTGTGGAGAGCGAATGTAACGTGCTGGCGTAAGTCGGTTACTTACGTGGGCTACCCAGCCAACTGAACAATTCTCCCTCGTCGCGCGGACCCCCAGCACCCAAAGTGGGTAATTGACCTGTATGAGCGAATGGAGCTCTTGGCAAGGGTGATTAGAGGGAAAGGAAAATGACATGCTACTTTTTTTTTTCTGGTTTGTCTTCAGGGCCACTTTGGTGGTGTTAGCCCACGTCGGTTATTCTGGGCTTTCTGTTCACATATGGTTTGTCCCGTCATAGCACTGGCACCGGCAAACCCCAAGGCCGAAGCGCCATGATGCAACCCCCTAGAAGAGACACTGCACTGCTGACGAGTCACACTGGTGGCGTGCAGGGTTCCCTGCAGATCTGTTCTGATCCAACATTCAAAGGATACCACCACTTACGCCTCCCCTACTGACGACGATAATTGTTTAGTCGTGGAGCCAGCATAAGTGAGCATCCTACTCCAGAGAGCGCCATCACATCCACATCCACAGCGACAGTATCCACGAAGTCACTGATACTGGCAACCTCCACATGAACTCGCCATAGGAAGAAAACAAAACTGAGGTCAGCAGGAGAACAGAGCATGGAGGACCGTGGAGTTCGATGTTTGTTAATGCCGATCGATGAAATAAAACGAAGAAGATGGTATGATAAAGTCCCACTCTGGTCTGATACAGCAT
>CM031607.1:30736274-30746274 GCA_018398815.1 Conus ventricosus | reverse complement strand
CAAACCGCAGGCATTGTCATGCGAACCGCCGCTCATCTGTCCAGTGGGAACTCTGGAGGTGACGAGTGCGACAGGGCAAGAGAGGGGGTGGAGGGAGCGGGGGAGGGGGTGGGGGGCGGGAGAGAGGAGACAGTGGGACGGAAGACGGGAAGGGTGCTGGCGTGCTAGCAGAGGGTGATGGGGCATGCAGAATGGAGGCGCAAGGGGAGGGGAGAGTTAAACAACAACAACAACAACAACAGCAGCTACAACAACAACAACAACAACAATAAAAAGGCGACAGTTCAGAGATAACTTAAAAGAAGCCTTTGAAGATGGCGGCGTTTCTTGTGAAAGGATGTTTTAGAAAGGGACACAACTTAAGAGGCGCTGACGCAATCGTGTGCGCGCGCGCGCGCGCGCGCGCGCGCGCGGTGTGTGTGTGTGTGTGTGTGTGTGTGTGTGTGTGTTTCTCTGTGTGTGTGTGTGTGTGTGGTGTGTGTTGCGTGTGCGTGCGCGTGCGCGTGTGTGCTGCAGTGCTGTGCATTGCAGGCTGGTGCAGCGCAGTGCAGTGCAGTGCAGTGGAGTGGAGTGGAGTGGAGTGGACGGACGAACGAACGAACGAACGAACGAAATTTTATTTTACCAGGGTAATGAGATAAGCAAATTGAGCATGCTTTTTTCCACCCAGCCCTGGGGAAAGAAAAAAAAAGCACATCGACAACACACAAGTCAATATGGCAACAAAGAGGAAAAAGTGAATACACTAAGTCAACTTGCAAACTGTAAGAAGTAACAGACTAATACTACAAAAGCAAACGACAAAAGCATGCAAGCATCCATATGCGCGTGCGCGCGCTCACACACACACACACACACACACACACACACACACACACACACACACACACACACACACACACACTGTCAACCTCAGGGTATGTCAGTGGAGGAAGGACTAGCGCACAGCCCAAACACACTCACAGCTTGCTTATAATCTCATTCATATATCATGCATTCGTCACATCAAACCACTAGTAAAGTCTATAACTTTACTTCACATGATCATAGAACGAGACATCAATGCATATGGAATCAAACAAAATAAAACATTCTCTCTTTCCTTGAACTTCACAAAATCATTTATCTAAATCATCATTAACTAACCCGGGTATAAACAGATTTCTACTTTACCTGGCCAGGTGATCTTAACTATTCACGAATCACTGTCTTTTCCTTTTCCTTTTTTTTCTTTTCACTGTCACTTTCACAAGCACGACACAACTGCTGGCACCGGTCAGGTTAGACTGCTGGCACCGGTCAAGCTGGACTGCTGGCACTGGTCAGGTTAGACCGCTGGCGTTGGTCAGGTTGGACTGCCGATGAAAGTGGCGCTGGCCAAGTATGAGGTCGAACCCCCGGTTCAGATGGAACAGTGACTATCAACATCGATCTGTTCTCCTTTCTTTCTTCCTGCATTAACGCATTGCACTCTCTCTCTCTCTTCTAGTCTGCTCTATCAAATGGACATGGTTGCTTTTCTTTTCCTTTTCTTTTCTTTCTTTTTCTCTTCATTAGTTAGCAACTCTCTCTCTCCACATCTCTCTTTAGTCCTTCCTCTGCAGACTATCTATGGTGCTAAATGCTACAACTTGGTTCTCTCCTCTCTCCTCATCTCTCTCTCTGCCCTTCTCTCCTGCAGAGCTTACACCCAGAACCTCTCCCTCTCTCTCTCTCTGTTCGTTCTTGCTCTCTCACTCACGCATTACTTTATCCCCCACCTACGTGTCCAAGGGTGAGTACCATTGGTCAGTATTTTTACCGCCTCGTACCCGAAGTTATCTCCCTCTAATTCCATTGGATATTCAAATCATGACAGTCACGCCTACACGCCTTACTCTCTGTGGTGGTCAATTGGTCATTTAATTGATTAGCTTGATTTCACCCCCACCACACACTACCTTCTCCCTCTCCCTTTCCGGCGACGTCGACCTAATTGTGGGCACTGGTCGTAAATTGGCTAGATCAGTCTGGCCCAGACCTATCGAGACGTTGGTCAGCCACTCCGACTGTCTACGGGGCCGATGCTGTCTCCGTGGAAGATTAGGATTAGCCTCTCGCTGTGCTCAAATTGGCCGGATGAGTCTGATCCGGGCGTCAAGACTCGTTTGACCAGACATCGAGGCGTCGGTCAACTACTTAGTCCGTCTGGCTGGACAGACCATCTCCGTGGAGCCTCTCCGCTATGCTTAATTGGCTGGACCCGACACATGAGGCCGTCTGCCTGGCACCCAGAATATTTGAGTTAGAGCTTATGTCCAAACAACCTGGCTGGCGACGGACCACGACTTTGGTTGTTTTATTTTTGTCCGTGACAATTTCCCCCTTGCAAAAGACTATGCTCCGCATTGTCTCAAAACAACAGTACAAAAAAGACAACAACCGAATTTGCTGACACACAGCTACATGTGCAAAGTTTGAAAAATACTTTACAACCAACGGTTTATAAATTATAAAATATATCATTAGTGAATACCACTCTAATGAGTTATCATTGACGTGCGCTCTTGCGTTATTTCGACTCATTTTATAACGACCTCTGTGCGCACTTATGCAATTCCCCTACCTGCGGATTTGCCATATCTTCTCTTCACAATTCTTATGAAAAGCACAATATAATATGATCACGATCCATGACACTTCACTGAGGAATCTCCATCATCACTTATTGCAAATAATGCATCACTACACAAGCGACTGTATGCTCCAAGCATAACTACATTCACATGAACAAGTCTCACAAAGAAAATATGAACAAGTCTCACACAAAAAATATGAACCATAGCCAACTGGGAATGAACCCAAATCCAATCAACATAACTGTAATCAACACATATTATCAACAAAGCACCCCGGATATGACTGACTTCCTCTGAGCTGCAGCTTGCTAGACTACGCGACTTAAATAGTCAGCTCCGACATTCTGTCGACCTGGAATGTACTGCACTCGATACCTGTAGGGCTGCAGTGCCATCGCCCAACGCAGAACCCTGCTGTTTTTCAGCTGCGCCTCCTGCAGGAATTTGAGTGGTTGACGATCTGTCTCTATCACGAACTCTTTCCCATACAAGTATTTGTGGAACTTCTGCACGGCCCACACGACAGCTAAACACTCCTTCTCTACAGTTGCGTACCCTTCTTCACTCTTTGTCAACTTCTGCTAGCATACCTCACAGGGAACTCGACCCCTTCATGTTCCTGCAACAATACTGCACCTACTCCACCGCCTGATGCATCTGTCCGCAACAAAAATGGTTTTGACATATCCGGTAGCTTCAAGATGGGACGGGAACCTAGTCTTTCCAGCACTGTCTGCAGTGCTTGCTCTGCAGCGTCTGACCACTCGACCACTGCCGGTTTCCCTGCCTTGACCAAATCACTGAGAGGACTCGTGATTGCTGCGAAATTCGGTACAAATTCCCGGTAGAAAACCGATAAAACCTAGCAGACTCCTGACTTCTGTTTTGGTCTTTGGTCTCTCTGAATTCATCATCTTCTCCACCTTTCCCTTTTCTGGCTGCTTTGTGTCGCCTCCAACAACAAAACCTAGGAACTCCTACTGTCTAGCCCTTCATACAGTGACACATCCCTGTATGACTCTTCTGGAAACTTAGGCAACAAAATCTCCCCTTCTTCTGCTGGGTCTCCTTCACCTCATCAATGATTGCTGCTGCGCCTATGTGCTGAGGCTCACGCTGAATATATTTGCGGAGGAAATTTGCATGGAAAAGTTTTGGTTTCCCATTCACATCAATCCGGTAATCCCGATCGACCTTTTCAGTGATGGTGAATGGTCCTTTCCAATGCATCAGCAGCTTGTTGTGATCCGTGGGAAGCAGTAACAGGACTTGACCTCCCACCTTGAGGGATCGCTTCCTCACCTTCCTGTCATATTGCTTCTTCTGAACGACCCTAGCCTTCTGCAGACTTTCCCTTGCAACCTTACATGTCTCATACCTGTGCCCACCTTTGGAACAGGGCGAGATTGGGCCAATCAGATCAACAGCCACCCTCCTGAATGGTGTGTCAATTAAAGGGGCTGTTTAAGAGGTGCCTTCCTCTTCACCCCTCTTGTGGCTGACCTTTGACACACATCACATGACATGCAGAAACGCTTTATGTCTGCCATTGCTCCTGGCCAATGAAAGTCATCAAAGATTCGGTCAGCTGTTTTGCTGGTGCCGAGATGACCCGCCATGAGCGACTCGTGACCCACTGACATGACAGTGTCACGATAACCTGCTGGTACCTCTAACTGAGTGGTCACCTTACCTGTCTTCCCCTTGGTGAACACTCGGTACAACAGCCCGCCTTTCACAAGAAATTCTGTCTCACCCCTCTAACCACCTGTTTCTCTCCACCTCTTGCCAACTCCCAAGACTTCACGAGCGAAGGGTCTTGTTCCTGCGCTGCCCTAAACTCATCAGGCGACACGTCTATGCCTGACTTCCTTGCTGGAACGACTAACGGTTTATCAACCTTTTCCTCCTTCTTGCTCCGTGTTTGAACTGCTGCCCCTGTAGCAGTCAACAACTCAGGATCCCCTGGATCCCTTGCACCTGGAATATTTCCGATGATCAAATCATGAAGGGGTTTCTCCATCACCAACGCAGACAACTCGCCTGAGAAGTAAGGGGTACGTACTTCTATCTTAGCAACTGGAAACTCCCTCACAGTGCCATCGATTAGAGTACAGGTCTGGATTTGCCCTGTCAAATCCCCTTTCTCGACCAGCGTTGTTCTAACTACACCACATGAACAACCAGGTCTCGTAACACTTTCACCCTCTGCAGGCAATCCACCCTTCTTCCACTGGTAACGAACCACTCAGCCTAGTGCCCTCCATTCCTGACACTGACTGCTGTCCAGTGCTAGCCATAGGCCGCACCCCACCCTCTCAGATTGGATCCCTGTTGGTTCCACTGCAGGTCGTTTCCCTTGACGACCCTTATCCACCTCTTGCAAGGCTGCTGCCTTCTGGAACCTCATGCGACAATCCCTCGCCACATGTCCCTTCTTGTGACAATGAAACACCTGTTGTCCCTTTGTCCTCCTTTCTGCCCCACCACTGGGTTTGCAGACTTTGCAGAAAACTCCTCTAGTCTTCTTGCACTCTTCTCACCTGTGCCTGGCACCTGTTTCTCCTGCACCTTAGTGCCCAAACGTGCCTCTCTATACACCTCTGCGAACTTCAACAACTCCCCTGCTGTCTCTGGCTGTCTCTCTTTCAAATGTATGGTTAACTCAGGGCCGCAACCTGACAAATCTGTTCCTTCATAACCAGCTCTTTCAATTCAGCGAACTCCTTCTTCGTACCGCTCAACTCTAACCATTTATCAAAATATTGATCTAAACGTGCACCAAACTGAGTGTACCTTTCACCTGCTTGCAATCTAGCTGAACGAAATTTCTTTCTGAATCCTTCCTCTGTGAGGTCAAATCCCTTCATAACGACTCCTTCACGGCACCAAAATCAGATTGTTGTTCTGCCGGTAACGCAGTGAAAATCTGTAATGCCTTACCCGTCAATAGCGCTGACAAAATGACTGCCCACTCTTCTGAAGGCCAACCCTGACTGGTAGCAAACGTTTCAAAACGACGGATGTACGCGTCAATCGAATCGGTTCCTTCAGAGAATTTTGGCAACTTTGGTCGGGGGCGTAACTGCGCACAGGGTCACTGGAAAGTGAACTACCGTCATCGGCGGTCTCCCTTTGTATTCTCACTCACTCTAACTCTAATTGAATTCTCAATCTTTCTGTTTCCTGCGTTTCGCTAGCCTGAATCCTTAATCTTTCTGTTTCATGCGTTTCTCTAGCCTGATTATCATTAGCCTGAATTCTTAATCTTTCTGTTTCTTCCTTTTCTACTGCGACACGGCGTCTTTCCGCACGTTCATCTCTTTCCATCTTTTGTTGGTTTTCAACGAATGCTCGCAACTCTTCTCCCGAGTAGCCTAAATCACGAGTGACGCTCACAAGTTGTTCAATAGGGGTGTTCTTTTCTTCCGCCATTATATCTTTTTTTTTTTTTTTTGAACAAGATTTTACTACTACGACAGCCAAAACTGGTGGTTACCGACACAAGTGACGTAATAGCACAATCCTATGAATGATAATATTAGCTTGGGACAACGTAATTAGTTTTTATAAGACGCCTAGCGCCTGACCCAACTATGAGAGCGAATTATAGGAAATCTGTGCGAAATAAGTACTCTGGGACTGAAATGCCAAGCCTAGTGTTAACTATCTTGGAAGCAATGCCAAGCCTAGTATTTAACTATCTTGGGAACATACAGTAAGACACTACCTTGCCTTAGGATTACAATACTTGAATCCCACCCAGCTTCCTCTCTGAGAAGTTGAACAATTATAATAAATGGGCCAGAATATCCTGGCAGGCTCGCCAATAAATTGTCAACCTCGGGTATGTCAGTGGAGGAAGGACTAGCGCACAGCCCAAACACACTCACAGCTTGCTTATAATCTCATTCATATATCATGCATTCGTCACATCAAACCACTAGTAAAGTCTATAACTTTACTACACATGATCATAGAACGAAACATCAATGCATATGGAATCAAACAAAATAAAACATTCTCTCTTTCCTTGAATTTCACAAAATCATTTATCTAAATCATCATTAACTAACCCGGGTATAAACAGATTTCTACTTTACCTGGCCAGGTGATCTTAACTATTCACGAATCACTGTCTTTTCCTTTTCCTTTTTTTTTTCTTTTCACTGTCACTTTCACAAGCACGACACAACTGCTGGCACCGGTCAGGTTAGACTGCTGGCACCGGTCAAGCTGGACTGCTGGCACTGGTCAGGTTAGACCGCTGGCGTTGGTCAGGTTGGACTGCCGATGAAAGTGGCGCTGGCCAAGTATGAGGTCGAACCCCCGGTTCAGATGGAACAGTGACTATCAACATCGATCTGTTCTCCTTTCTTTCTTCCTGCATTAACGCATTGCACTCTCTCTCTCTCTTCTAGTCTGCTCTATCAAATGGACATGGTTGCTTTTCTTTTCCTTTTCTTTTCTTTCTTTTTCTCTTCATTAGTTAGCAACTCTCTCTCTCCCACATCTCTCTTTAGTCCTTCCTCTGCAGACTATCTATGGTGCTAAATGCTACAACTTGGTTCTCTCCTCTCTCCTCATCTCTCTCTCTGCCCTTCTCTCCTGCAGAGCTTACACCCAGAACCTCTCCCTCTCTCTCTCTCTGTTCGTTCTTGCTCTCTCACTCACGCATTACTTTATCCCCCACCTACGTGTCCAAGGGTGAGTACCATTGGTCAGTATTTTTACCGCCTCGTACCCGAAGTTATCTCCCTCTAATTCCATTGGATATTCAAATCATGACAGTCACGCCTACATGCCTTACTCTCTGTGGTGGTCAATTGGTCATTTAATTGATTAGCTTGATTTCACCCCCACCACACACTACCTTCTCCCTCTCCCTTTCCGGCGACGTCGACCTAATTGTGGGCACTGGTCGTAAATTGGCTAGATCAGTCTGGCCCAGACATTTCGAGACGTTGGTCAGCCACTCCGACTGTCTACGGGGCCGATGCTGTCTCCGTGGAAGATTAGGATTAGCCTCTCGCTGTGCTCAAATTGGCCGGATGAGTCTGATCCGGGCGTCGAGACTCGTTTGACCAGACATCGAGGCGTCGGTCAGCTACTTAGTCCATCTGGCTGGACAGACCGTCTCCGTGGAGCCTCTCCGCTATGCTTAATTGGCTGGACCCGACACATGAGGCCGTCTGCCTGGCGCCCAGAATATTTGAGTTAGAGCTTATGTCCAAACAACCTGGCTGGCGACGGACCACGACTTTGGTTGTTTTATTTTGTCCGTGACACACACACACACGCACATATGAAGGAATTGATCTAATGACAACATCAGCAATCTGTACAGTACTGTTTAAACATAACAATGGTCACAATGTCTGTCATATTCTTTCTTTCGCATTATATGGCATGAAGAGAAATATCATGTTTAAAATATGTAGTGTAGTTTTTAAAAAGTTTTTAGTGCCTGAAAGAGAAATGCTCTGTAAGCTGATTTAAACGAGCTAATGCTTTCTTTATCTTTCACGTAATTTGGTAAGGAGTTCCAAAGGGCCCCTCCTGAATAGGCGAGACTTGTTTTAAAAAGATCAATTCTGGGTTTTCTCATTACAATATTGTTCGTGTATCTTGATTGATTTCGCGGAAATCGTGTGGTTAGTGTACAAGGAGCAAATCCGTTCATTATTCGATACATTACAACGGCTTTGTTAAACTGTAGTTTATACGATAATGGAAGGATCTTCAGCGCTAAGTAGTCTTCAGTCGTCAAACTGGTAGTTTTTAAAAGTACTAACTTCAGAGAGCGTTTATAAATCCTGTTTAGATATCTTAAGTGTGTTTGCACTGCATTGATCATAGAGTGTTGACGCATAATCGATAGATGATGAAATAAATGCATGAAAGAATTTTCTTTCGAGCTGTAACATCGAGGAAATTCTTAATTTTTGAAAGTTGAAATAACTTTTGGGAAATACGTTTGCATAAAATATCGATATGGGGTGACCAGGAAAGATTATTGTCGATAGTAACACCTAGAACTTTGTGAGTATCAACTTCATGAATGACTGTACTACCTATGTGTATAGAAGGCAGACTGAAGGTTATTTTTTGCCGTTTTTGTCGCGAAGTTGTTATCATGTATTTAGTTTTGGTCGTTCAAAGACATGTGGTTCAGCTCAGTCCAATCAATTAAGTTACTAACATTGTTCTGCAGAGTTGTAGATAATTGCTTCAAATTAGAATGGCTCGAATGAATAGACGTATCATCTGCAACAGTTCACATACGCCTCCTGTAACGTATAAGGAAGATCATTAATATAGAGAGAAAAAAGTAGTGGACCAAGAACGGATCCTTGGGGAACACCAAATGTTTGTGTCTGGAATTTGGATTGTTGGTTACCCAAGAAAACCTTGTGATGACGGTTAGAAAGAAAAGATGTAAGAAGAGAAAGAGTTTGGCCGGAAAGTCTATGTAAGGCTAGCTTACGTAGCAGCAAATTATGGTCAACGACGTCGAAAGCCTTTGCAAAGTCAACGAACAATACTCCCGTGAATTTGTTGTCATTGATATTAACGAGCCAATCCTCGACGAGGTTAGTTAAAGCAGTGTGGCATGAATGGTTTTTCTCTAAATCCTGATTGATTGGGATGAAGCAAATTGTTCTCCGAAACATGTGACATTAGATGTTTATAGACATGTTTCTCCAAAGGTTTCGACAGGACCGATAATATTGAAATAGGTCTGTAATTTGATGGGTTAGTTTCATCTCCAGATTATAGATAGGGACAATTTTGGCTTGTTTAAGAATATAAGGAAAATAGCTTTTGTCAATGCAGAGATTGTACAAATAAGTTAAAGAGTCTGTGATGATAGGAGCACATGATTTAAGAATCTTACCATCTAAATTATCAAGGCCACGTGTGCCTGTCTGCTTGAGTTGTGTAAGATGAACGTAAACGTGGAGTGGAGTGGAGTGGAGTGGAGTGGAGTGGAGTGTAGGACTGTGTAGTGTGGTAGAGTGGACGTGTGTATAGTGTAGTGTCCTGAAGCGTAGGCGGAAGTCTTATGTATTATGGGGTAATGGAATGTTCTATAGCGAGTGAGTTGGTGAATGTGTGTGTGCGCGCGCGCGCGCGCGCGCGCGTGCGTGCGTGCGTGCGTGCGTGCGTGCGTGCGTGCGTGTGTGTGAAGAGATACACTAATTGGTGGCGGGGCGATTGTCAGGAAGAATAGAAAACAAAAACGTTGAAGAGAGAGAGAGAGAGAGAGAGAGAGAGAGAGAAGAGAGAGAGAGAGAGAGAGAGAGAGAGAGAAATGAAATGAAATGAAATCTTTATCCCATAAGGCCAAGGCCCTCTTTGGAAGAGGGGAGCAAAAACAA
>CM031607.1:30718774-30723774 GCA_018398815.1 Conus ventricosus | reverse complement strand
CATACATACATACATACATACATACATACATGTATGGGGCAGCGTGACTTGCTCAGTTCTGTTAACTTCCCTTGGATTGGTACGTGAAAAGACCACGATTCATCTGTCTGCACTCACTTGTGTGTGTGACAGTACATTAAACATAAACTCCTTCCTTCATCTAATGCCGAAACAAACTCTTGTTGACAGAAATGAATTGAGAGGTGCGACTCCCCTCCAGCAACGGGCGCCACCACATTGTTGCCACGGGTGAAAGCAGTACGAAGACCCTCCCAATCGAGGGAAAAGTCTGGAATATTTGGCCAGTCGTGTAGTCTGACGTATCTGCTGGCAAAATTTATGGAAAAAAAAAGATTCAGCGACTACAGCGTTTTGACAGTCCCATACCTGGGAAAGTTTCAGCCATCCAGGAATTCAGT
This sequence comes from Conus ventricosus, assembly GCA_018398815.1. Lineage (NCBI taxonomy): Eukaryota > Metazoa > Mollusca > Gastropoda > Neogastropoda > Conidae > Conus > Conus ventricosus. The sequence goes on along the minus strand of CM031607.1, from coordinate 30,723,355 downwards.
ATCCCGTTGACCTTTGAGGGAAAGAAAAACAAATATTGTGTATGAGGACGTCACCTTAAAGCGTGATCTGATCGGAAATGATATTTCACCAGTGTTAACGAAGAGGGAGAATTCCCGTCATTGTGTGCACCAATGGGGTGATTACATGTTCATGGTGCATAAAGAACTAATGGCGGTGCATGATTAAAAACAAACAAACAAACAAACAAGCAAACAAACCTTTCCCAAATTCGACCTTTGCAAACCAGTTACATTTACGTTGCTCGTTTCCGAAATGAATTTCTATTGATGGTATTGAAAGTGAAGTGACTTTCAAATTAAAGGGGAAAAAAAAAGGGAGACTTGATTCAGAAACTGAGCTTTGCGTGTGAGTTAGAAACTGGGTTGTTTTGTGTGTATGAACATCAACCTCTAATCCTTCAAGAGTTTATTTGACTTCATCGGAGATTCAGCTGGTTTGGAAACTTAAAGAAATGGAGTCACACATCGAAAAATTTCTTCTTTTTATTTTTATCCATCCAGCTATTCCTGTAGATTAGCATATACGTGTGGAACCACGTGATGCTCTACACAATGTGTCAGCTCTTTCGCGATTAATGAAAAGTTATAGCGGCATTTACCTGTTGACTTGGCTTTCCATGACCACCGAGATACAATGGCGCTCACATAAATACCGAAAACTACTCAAACAGTTTCTTTTTTCTACCTAAAACTATCGTAAACCAGACGAACTGCGTTGTTTGGAAAAGAAAAAAAAGTAAAGGGGTGGGTGGTGTGTGTGTGTGTGTGTGTGTGGTGGGGGGGGGGGGGGGTGGGGGGGGGCATACCTGTGGGACTTATATGGCTTGGTCACTAGCTTTCAAAGGGATTATTCCTGAGAAACTATCCATTTGCCGCTGTCTTACTGTGTTTCTTTCCAGACTTGCTCACTTGTTTGATTCTTTGTGTTTGGTTTGTTTTTTGCTGTCTGGGATTCCGTGCCAGTTTATAGGTATTACTCTCTGGTCGCTCATCACGGTTCCTCCGTACGTAGTCTTACCCAGGTCGTTGTGTTCTCAGTTGTCGGCCACCACTTTCCATCTTGTGTTGGTTTATTCGCTTCTCTCTCTCTCTCTCTCTCTCTCTCTCTCTCTCTCTTCTCTCTCTCTCTCTCTCTCTCTCTCTCTCTCTCTTTCTCTCTCTCTCTCTCTCTCTCTCTCTCTCTCTCTCTCTCTCTCTCTCTCTCTCTCTCCTTTTCTCAAAAATATTAGAAGAACAGGCAGGATTCAGAGCAAATTATAGTACTATTGACCATATATATACACTATATTCACTTGTACAGAAATATCTATTGAGCAATTCTAAACTCTATATAGCCTTTGTTGACTTCAGGAAGGCTTTCGACTCTGTTAATCGTAATATTCTTTGGAACGTGTTGCGTAAAAGTGGAGTGAATGGAAAACTTTATTTGGCTATTCGTGGTATGTATAATTCTGTGCTAGCATGTGTGCGTGCAAAGAGTGAATATTCTAATTATTTTGACTGTCCAAAGGGTGTAAAACAAGGTTGCCTTTTGAGCCCACAATTGTTTTCCTTTTTCATTAATGAGTTAGCAATTGAAATATCAAAAAAAGGAAAGCACGGTATCCAATTAATCTCAGGAGCTGTTGAGATATTTTTGCTTCTGTTTGCTGACGATGTCATTCTAATGTCTCAAACAGTTAAAGGTCTCCAGAACCAATTAAAGTCATTAAAAGAAGAAACAGATCGTTTAGGATTAACTGTCAATTTAGATAAAACTAATATTATTGTATTTAGAAATGGTGGACACCTTTCAATGCATGAAAAATGGTTTTATGGAAATGAAGAAATAAAAGTTGTCAATTCTGTAGAAAGAAACTCGTGGAGAGCGTGGCAGCAGAGAGTCCTCAGAAGAGAAGCCCCCTTCAAGCAGTGTTTCGGCCCTTATCTCCTGACACTCTAGGGGGTTGGGCCACACCCGGGTTCATGACTCCGGATGTCCCTCTGCTGCCCCTTTTTTTTCCCCATCTTGGGACGAGCCATGGCTGGGATTCGAACCCATGACCCTCTGGACATGCTCATTTTCTACTTAATGACTCGCGCTTTAAACCACTGAGCCACAGGGACACCTGATATTTGTAGGAAATTAAGCCTTATGAAGTTCACTTTTGTTCCTCCTTGACCAGATCCAGCTTGAACACCTCTCTGCCGCTTCTGCCATTGCTTTCAGGGCTCTGGTTTTTTCCTTCCCTGCAACTGAGAGCTGTTTCATGAGGCTGTATGCAGACGTTCCTACAAACCCCCTAGCTCCAATTTCTGCAGTGAGGACTTTGACCTGATAGCCTTCTCTCCTCAGGCTGTTTTGCCAGATCAGCATACTTTTCAGTCTTGTAGATTTGAGCTGCCTCCATTCTGTTCTCATATGGCACCGTGAGCTCGATCATGATCAGCTGCTTGGTTGACTTAGAGTGGACTACTATGTCTGGTCTCATGCCACTCTTGCTGATGATCTCTGGGTGACTCTTCCATTCTGAGAGGTCTGCAGTGCACTCCCAGTCATCTGCCCCATCCAGCAGACTCTGCCTGCATGTTTCGAGTGGCACTGTTGTTCTTGGCCATGATTTGCTGCCTCCTGCCGTGAAGAATGTTGCGGGTGCTTTTGGAGTCCTGATTCTCCCTTTTGTGGTGTTGGTACTAGCCCAGACTACTTGTACAATCTCTTTGAGCACTTGGTTGTGCCTCCATGTGTACCTTCCTTGAGCCAGGGCTACTTTACATGAGCTTAGAACATGCTCCACTGTTTGTTTTTTATGGCAGAGGGGCATGCAGGATCGTCTGTTTTCCCCCACTTCACCAGGTTTGCATTTGAGGGCAGAAGGTCATATGCAGATCTGAGAATGAAGCTGATCCTGAGAGGGGCCATGTGCCAAATGTCATTCCAAGTTAGACTTCTTTGGAGTGCATTCTCCCACGTTGTCCATTGCCCTTGCTGGCTCTGCTGGACTGCTTTTTGGAGTCTTTTTTGGTCTTCTTCTTTCTCATCTCCTGAATCATCATGTCTCTTTTGGCTTTTCCTTTGGCCTTTGACCACCATTCAGTTTTGGTCACCCCCAGTCCTTGTCTGTTGGTCTGTGTGTGTCCTGTTATTTCTCTGATCTTGAGACTTCCTTTTGCAGAATCCATCGCCTCTTGAACTTTCCATTTTCTGCCTGTCTTCAGCTGGGGCTTGATTGCTTCTACCACCTTGTCTCCTGAGTCATCCAGCATGCTTTGAAGTCTGATCTTCCCTGCTTTGTATTCCTCCAGGATGGATTTCAGTGGTAGTTTGAGCTTTGCTTGGCGACAGTACAGCGCGATGTCAGTCAGACAGGGTGGGACACCAAGCCATTTCCTTGTGAACTTGTTGATTTTGGCTTCCATTGCCTCCACTGTGCTGGTGCAGATGTCGTATATCATCAAGGCCATAGGAGCTTTGGTATCAGCATGAACTGCAGACACCAGACCTTGTATTTGCCAGGGAGCCCACACTGGTCAATGGTCTCCAAGCCTTCTTCCGCCATCTGCTTGGTTTCTTTGCTCTTTGTGTGTCTTTCAGCGTATCATCATACCATCTTCCAAGGCTCTTGACTGGTTCTTCTGTGACTGTTGGAATGGCCTGGTTGGCAACACTGAAGACCACAGATTCGGCCACTTTTCCTTTCCTCAGTGAGAGACTCCGTGATTTCTTTGGCTTGAACTTCATTCTGGATGAAGCAACTATGTCGTCCAGCCTCTCCAGCACATGACGTGTCTCGTCTTCTCTGGATGAAATCACTGTAGTGTCATCCATGAAGGCCTTGAGAGGAGGCATCTTGTATCCATCGCCAAGGTCTGTTTGTCTCGCGTTGTTTGTTGCTGCTTTCAAGATGAGTTCCATTGCCAGCACGAACAGTATCGGGGAAATTGCACAGCCCATTGCAATGCCCACTTCCAAGTTGATCCAATCAGTTGTGTAGTCCTTGGTAGAGAACCGCATTGAGAAGCCATTGAAGTACTTCTTGAGCATGTCGCGGATGTTCTTTGGCACATGGTACATCTCAAGAGCCAACTGTATCATCTCATGGGGCACAGATCCATATGCGTTTGTCAGATCGAGCCACACTACGTCCAGGTCTCTCTTTTCTTTTTTTTGCTTTTTGGATTGCGTCCCAGATCATTGTGGCGTGTTCTACACAGCCAGCCACGCCTGGGATGCCACCTTCTGGACTGACACATCCAAGTACTTGTTTTCCATCAGGTACTTGGTCAGCCTTGCTGCCATGACAGAGAAGAAGATTTTCCCTTCTACGTTCAGTAGTGATATTGGCCTGAACTGGCTGATGTCACTTGAGTTTTGCTCTTTGGGGATGTACACACCATCTGCCGTCATCCACTGGCCGCTGATCTTCTGGTTTCTCCAAGCCGATCGCAGCAGCCTGTGGAGCCACTCCAGCACCTTGGGACATTTCTTGTAAAGCTGGTAAGGTATTCCGTTTGGCCCTGGTGATGATTTGGCTCTGGCTTTGTCGACCACCTTCTTGATTTCCGCCAACGTTGGAGGCT
>CM031607.1:30696274-30698774 GCA_018398815.1 Conus ventricosus | reverse complement strand
TGTACAATCATCATGACGGCAGAGTATGAACGATGTCTGGGAATAGTGCGTACTCTCCAACAACGAAAAGAATGGTCTTCACATCAAGACAAAACACTAACGATAGCCTCTCACATTAATCTTTGAAATAAACGAAAATGAGGTTGAGCAATTCAGCAAACACACGTGCTCTGAGCGCAATCGCTGATATAACAGCCGTCAGTCACATATCAAGCGTGGTTGCGAAACACTGGGTTGTATTTTTCATTCGATTGAACTGAAATATACTGACATTAATAACCGAAAGTTGTTTTCTGAAGGACAGTATCCTTTTCTTCACGTTAACTGTGGGTCCACCGGCTATAGTCGTGTCAGTAATAATCACATCTAAAGAATTCATGCTGTTCGGAAAACACACTGCTGAGCGGATTCTTGCCAACAAATCTCTACCATCCAAGTTAATGAAACCAAATTCGTAAATAGCGCTCTACAATGATGCTATGTCAATGTCAGCATTTATCGTTCTTCTTTTCCCCGTTTTAAAAGAAACTCATCACTCCTATTTTGCGTTTTAAACGAAATCTGATACAGTGAGTGTCAACTTCCAATAGTGTTCCTTCCATGTCTTTCGTAGCTTTAGTGTACCACATAGTGCTAGTGTAGCAGTCCGGTCATACTCTGTTAGCCAGGTTGGAGATGGTCTGCGGGCATGCGTATCGACAACAGAGAGGAAGATGTTGTACTACACAATACATGCCTCATTTGGATCCGTGTGGGAAGAAACTCTACGGAAAGCCACACAGCAAAAGGCAACCAAAGAAACCCCTCCTCCCCACTCCCTCCTGCTAGTGTTTCGGCCTTTGGTATCTTACATCGTAAAAATACCAGCTCGCATAATTGATAGGCTTATATTTAAAGAAAGGGGCTAACTGAACGTGTAAAAAATAAAAAATCTGTGTTAGACAAAACGTGTCTTCTTTGATGTATTTGAAGGAATAATACTGCATTGTTGTATTGCCTCTACCCTGTTGTTTTGGAAGTTTGCCAGGCTATATACACGTAATATGACAATCGTCACCTACACTTTCGTTATATACTGCTGTGACACAGAGAGGAGAGAGAGAGAGAGAGGAGAGAGGAGAGAGAGAGAGAGAGAGAGAGAGAGAGAGAGAGAGACAGACAGACAGACAGACAGACAGACAGACAGACAGACAGACAGACAGACAGACAGAGACAGAGACAGACAGACAGACAGACAGAGAGAGAGAGAGAGAGAGAGAGAGAGAGAGAAGGTTCACATACCTACAAATCACTTAGACATTCACAATTTAGTGTTCAGCGGCAATGGATTCTAAACATTCCACCCCCACCCCCACCCCACCCCCCTGCTCGGCTCATGAATTGCTATTCCGAGGCATTGCATGCTTGTGTCTTCTAGTTCGTCTGTCTTTCATTCGTCTGTCTCTGTTCATTCGTCTGTCTCTGTTCATTCGTCTGTCTCTGTTCATTCGTCTGTCTCTGTGCTTTGTGTGCTCGTTGATTTGTTTTTTGTTAACTGTTTTTCTTTCCCATTTTTTGTCCACATTCTTATTTTCGTCTTTCATTCCTTACCCAAATACTTTTTTCTTTCTTTGTTTATTTCTTTCATGCTCTGTGTGCCTTTGTTCTTTCTTTGTAACTGCTATGTATTCTCCAGCTTCTATATTCTTCTTTTCTTCTTCTGCTCCTTCCTCCTCCTCCTCTTCCCTCCTCCTCCGCTTCTTCTTCCGCAAAATCGGTCTCTTTCTTCTCTCTCTCTTCTCTCTCTCTCTCTCTCTCTCTCTCTCTCTCTCTCTCTCTCTCTCTCTCTCTCTCTCTCTGTCTCCCCTCCCTTCCCTCCCTTTCCTCTTATCCAGGCGCCCCCTCACTGATTCACTGCCGTTTTCCCTTCCTTGTTCAAGTCGCAGACGTACACGAACCAATGATGCCAGAATAATGGGCTGTAAAACTGACAGACGGCGAAAGGGGGATGAAAGAAAGAACTGCCGCCAACGCGTTGGCAATGAGAACATATGAAGACTGCGCGCAAATCGACGACAAAGTGAGCCCCAGGACAGCCCCCTGCTTCTGGAATGCACGTGAACGTTATTTCCCAGCTGGAGCCACGCGCAGATACAGCAACAGCTCGAAAGATCTTTGGGAGAGCGCAGACTCCTGACCAATGTGGACCTGTCATCTTGATTTATATTAAAAATCGTGAATCCACCATGTGATCAAAAATCCACGTCAAGACTGACTTAACAAGTTCGTCATTTGGCCATTGTCCATTTTCTTTTACCGCGTTTACCTAAAATCGGTTCAGTAGACCTTTGATAATCTTGCTGACAGACAGATGAACAAGCAAGCAAGGAAACGAACAGGTAAACAGATAAACAAATAAACCAGGTGACGTGGGTGACAGCGCAACCTCCTTGACAGAGATGATAAGGAAAGTGACTTTGGAAAATAAAGAAACCAACAAGCAGGCAAACAAACAATCGAA
>CM031607.1:30665457-30686174 GCA_018398815.1 Conus ventricosus | reverse complement strand
TCGCAGACCTGGAGGATGGCTCGCTGGAAAAGAAATGGGAGCGAGTGAGGAGTGCCTTCAGTCAAGAAGTGCTAGGATACAGGAAACAACAGCACAAACCATGGATCTCGGAAGAAACCATCAAGAAGATAGAAGAGAGACGAGAGACCAAACAGAGAGAGATCCAAGCCAGAACAAGAGCACAGAAACAACGTCTTCAACAGGAGTACAGCAAACGAGACAAGGAAGTGAAGAAGAGTGCCAAAAAGGACAAGCGAGACCATGTAGAAGGACTGGCCACTCAAGCACAGGAAGCAGCGGAGAAGAATGATATGAAGACCCTCTACACCATCACTAAGCAGCTGGGCGGTAGGAAAACCAACACAAACCGACCAGTGAAAGGGAAGAATGGAAACATCTTGAGCAAACCAACAGAGCAGCTGGACAGATGGAGGGAACACTTTAGCGAGCTACTCAGCGGTACGCCAGTCAAGACACCACCACTCATCGAGGAAGGAGAAGACCTGGATGTGAACCTAGGGCCGATCAGCAAAGAAGAAATCATTCAAGCAATCAGGAAGACAAAGAACAGGAAAGCCCCAGGACCTGACAACATCACACCGGAAGTGCTCAGGGCAGAAGCGACGGTCGCGGCAGACATCCTGATGGACTTACTTCAAGAGGCCTGGGAAAAGGAAGAAGTGCCGAAAGAGTGGAAAAAGGGCTACATCATCAAGATACCCAAGAAGGGAGATCTCAGCGAGTGTAAGAACTGGAGAGGGATACAGCTGCTGTCACTACCTAGTAAGATCTTCACGAGAATCATCCTAGAGAGGATCCGGGCAGCTGTAGACGAAAAGCTGAGAGACGAACAAGCAGGATTTCGAGCAGGAAGATCATGTGTCGACCAGATAGCCACGCTCCGAATCATCATCGAGCAGTCTCTTGAGTGGCAGTCACCAATCTACATCAATTTTATCGATTTCAAAAAAGCATTCGACACAGTGGACAGAGAAGTAACATGGAAAATCCTGAGACACTATGGAATTCCACTCAAGATGGTAAAAATCATACAGAGCCTGTACAAGGACACAACGTGTCACGTCATCCACAACACGAGTGTGTCGGAACCCTTCACAGTGAACACCGGGGTACGTCAGGGATGTTTGTTGTCACGCTGATCTTCTCTCTTGTGATCGACTGGGTGATGAGGACAGCGATGAACCCACCATGCGGGATCCAGTGGACACTCATGCAGAAACTTGAGGACCTGGATTTCGCGGACGACATCAGCTTGCTGACCCACACCCTCCACCACATGCAGAAGAAGACCGAGAGCCTCCGCAGCACAGCCAGTAACACTGGCTTGGAGATCAACGCGGAGAAGACAAAGACCATGAGAGCCAACACAAGCCAGGCTGAAGCAATTCGCCTAGGGGAAAAACAGATAGAAGATGTTGAGAAATTTACCTACCTAGGAAGCATTGTCAACAAGACAGGAGGTACTGATGATGACATCAGGGCCAGAATAACCAAGGCAAGATTTGCTTTCACCACCCTCAAGCCCATCTGGAGGAGCGCAAACGTCCGTCTTCACACCAAACTGAGACTGTTTAACACCAATGTAAGACCTGTGCTGCTGTATGGCTCGGAGACCTGGAGACTCACCAAAGGGCTGGAGCGCAAGTTGCAGGTCTTCATCAACACATGCCTGCAGCAGATCCTCCGCATCAGGTGGCCTGACAGAATTGCAAATGAGGAGCTATGGCGCCAGACAGATCAGAGACCAATCGGAGACACCATCAGAATCCGAAAGTGGAAGTGGATCGGACACATCCTACGCCGAGGCCCGGACAACATCACACGGCAGGCACTGGATTGGAACCCGCAAGGAAAGAGAAAGCGAGGCCGCCCAGTGACAACTTGGCGTAGGACGCTGAACAGCGAGCTGAGTTCCATCAAGCTGTCCTGGGGTGAGGCAAAGCGGGCAGCCCAAGACCACACACGCTGGAAATCTGCAGTGAAGGCCCTATGCTCCCGATGGAGCGAAGAGGATTAAGTAAGTAAGTAAGTAACATGGTGTCAGGCGTGCACCAGGTATACTACACTTTAAGGCGAAAGTAACATAGTGTCAGACACGCACCGGGTATACTACACTTTACGGCGAAAGTAACATAGTGTCAGGCGAGCATCGAGTGTCCTACACCTTACGGCGAAAGTAACAATGCCTGGGGTGGATTGGGTATCCTACATTTTACGGCGAAAGTAACATGAGGCCGTGTGCGCACGGACATCCCACACATCACGGATTAAGTAATATGCTGCAAAGAGTGCACGGATATCCTTCATCTTACGGCAAAATTGCCATGGATACCATCACACGCTTTACGGCGAAAGAACCATGATGCTAGGTGAGTACTAATAGCCTACATGCTACGTATAAAGTGCATGGTGCAATGTGTGCACGGATACTGTACACCTTACGGAGAATGTATTATGGATTTTAATGTGAACAGAAATGCTGCACCGAAAATAGCATGGTGCCAGACATGAGGGGACAACCCTACATCAAAAATCATGTTCTTTTAAATATAAACGCATGGTGCCAGGTATGAACGGATATCCTACACCCAAAATAACAAAGTGCCCGTTTTGAGCGGATATCCTACACCCAAAATAACATGGTACGAGATAGGAACGAATATCCTACACTGAAGATAACATAGTGCCAGACATGAACGGATGTCCTACACCAGGTTGACCCAGGAGTGACGCCTCGCGTTCGCAGTTTGAAGTTCCGAGCGATACAAAACTTATCATTTTCACTTCTCATCTTTATGCGCTGTTCTCCTGCTTTCCCGTGCTCCACCTTCCCCGCCCACACACATGCAGTCTGTAATAGTTATTCTTATCTGTCACGTTAGTTATGGTGCAAGTGACCATCACGCCTGAACGTACCTATCCAAACAATTAAAATATGTAGACAGCCCTGATACGGCCAGTGTATCTATCTCAACAACTATAAACAAATCTTTTTAAGTAGACAAGCCCGAATAGGGCAGTGCACCTCTACAAACAAGTATGCACAGTGGGCAGCCCTAATATCGGCAACTGCAAGGAGGATAAATGGCAATATCATGGGGAAGGCAATGACACACTGCAACATCAAGACTTAAACAAAATAATGATGAGGACATCATGAAAAAAAAAATATATGCCACGGGGAGAAACTCAATATCGATAAGGACACTAAAAAGCAAGGAAAAACTGATTATGAAACCATGACAAAAAAGGAAAGATGGGTGTGGTTGTCATGAGTATGGAATGACAGATGATAACATCATGAGAAAGGAAAGAAAAGACAAAGACACCCCCAATGTGCCCCTTACAGAGGAAAGTAACATACAGGGAATCAGTGTGGACATCATAAGCAAATATGATGCGGATATGATGAGAAAGGACAAATGAAAGTATGTATCATGAGAAAAGAAAGATGGGTATTGGACATCAAGAAAAGGGGAAGACGAGTGTGGTCATCATAAGAAAGGAAAAATGGGTGTGGTCACCCTAAGAAATGAAAGATGGATGAGGACATTATGAAAATGTAAAGAAGGATGAAGACACACTAAGAAAGGAAACATGCTGTGGACATGGTCAGTACGGAAAGATTTCATTTTTCCTACCTTTGGAGAAAATAGCTCAGACAGAGGGGAAGGGGCGGAAATCTTGCCAAAAGGGGTCTTACAGTTTGCGAGTGTTTTTTCTCATTACATGTGGCTGCTCATACATGAAGTGCCATCGTTTTACTTTTTCACCAGTACGGACAAAATGTACTTTTTGAAGTCGCTGAGAGAACAGCATTTTACCAATTCTAACTCACTTGCTCCACCACCGAGTTTTTTGGGCGAAAGTGGCCTAAAAGCCGCCTTTTCCTGTGGCGGAAGAGAGAGAGAGAGAGAGAGAATCACCGGCAACCTTGACAAAAACCCGTTAAGGTCAAGTTGCCCCAGAACAGACAGACAGACAGAGAAGAGAGAGACAGAGAGAGAGAGACAGACAGACAGACAGAGAGGCGGGCAGACACACACACACACACACACACACACACACACCACACAAATGCATGCGAGCGTGCACACACACACACACACACACACACACACTCTTTCTCTTTCTCTCTCTCTCTCAATTAAATGACATAAAATCCGCACACTTCTTCTGTCTAATTTTTACCTACAAACTTTGTACACAGACAGGCAGACACGGGCTGAAACCTGATCACTTAATTTACGGCTTGCGGTCTTCGTTCACACAGCGCAGGCCAGGCGCTCCGGATGCAAACTGTGCGACCAAAAAATCAATAAAGCACACCTGGGGGCAGGCACGCAGCGCACTGCGTTAGGCCTAGCAAATGTTTTGGAATATTCTGGATTGTGCCACGTCGACACACCGCATCGAGGCTGTCACGCGACACGACCGGGTTCGCCATTGCTCGGACAAGAAGGCTGTGTTTTGACTGCGCTCTGTTGTGACCACTGTGTTTTACTTGGGCTATTTTAAAATGGCTAAAACGTTACTGAAGAACAGGTTTGTTATTTGAGACCATAAGTTTTACTTTAACTGCATGTTAGAGTATTTGTTGAAAGAATTAGGCGAAGCATGTTGTGAAACCGGGGAGATTGTTTTTCTAGAAAACGAAAAAGTGAACTAACTGCTTTGGAAATGAACGACTATCTTAAAGGTTTGTTGGTTCAAGGAAATGAAACAAGATGTAGCCAGTTTTAATACGTGTTTGGCTATCGATGAGATGGTTCTTTATCTAATAAATGGCGCTGCATTGTTGAAAGTTGGCCGAAGCAAAACAAACCATCACGCGTTGATTGTTGGGAGCTGGCTTGGGACAGCTAAAGCCATGTTTAAAAAACATGGCGTTCATTTCTTAAGGCGGAGGTAAACACGACTGATTCGTATGCTAAAAACTTATATTTGAAACATTTTTGCTGTTCCTCCCAAGTAAAAATGTTCTCAGTTTGTATTAGACTTGATTGGTTGTTAACTACAGATTCAGTGTTTATGTGGCAAGCTGATCTGTGTATTAAGATGTGTATACTTTTCTAATTCTAACCAGTTCATCTGCCTTTAAGTGTGCCCTTATGCAACTGAATGGCGATTTTCGAATGTTCTGGCAAACAAACTAGATAGGGCTAGGCAGACCTTAGTACATCTACCAGTATGGAGAGGAGTAGTGTGTGGCCGGCACTATCTTCATATAAATGCTCCAAATATACAATGACGGATGTACTACTACTGGCGATTAGAGCCGCCATAAAAGCTGGCTACAGCAGTAATTGCTGTAACTCTGCTAAAGCAAGTTGCAAGCCTGTTTGAGAAAAGAGGAGCACAGCAAACTAGGCCAAGTGATCATATATGATCACTTGACCTGCAAAGCGCGGCAGCCTGCCGCCAATGGCGTCAGCACGGAGCACCTGCAAAGCTCGGCGGCAAACTAGGCCAAGTGATCATATATGATTACTTGACCTGCAAAGCGCGGCAGCACCAGCAAAGCTCAGCGGCAAACTAGGCTAAGTGATCACATATGATCACTTAGCCTAGTTGATTGAGGTTGCGAGCAAGACACAGCCTGTTTAGTCACAAAGCAAGAAGTGGTCCTAGTTTCACTTTTTGTTTGTTTGTTGGTGTTTGTGTGTTTTGGCCTACCCCACGCACGCACGTCCCTCCACCCCACCCCTGGACTGTTTATTGTGTGTTTGTTGTTTGTTTGTGGTTGTTGTTTGTTTTGTCCTACCCCACGCATGCACACCCTCCTACCCCACTCCACCCCACCCGCCCCACCCCCCACCCACGCATGCACACACTCAAGTTCCTTCTAAGTTTTTAACTTAAGTTACCCCAAAGTAAGTTCTTACTCAAGTTGTCTTTAAGTCATCCTTAAGTTATCCACAAGTTCTTACTTAAGTTACTTCTAAGTTTTTAATTAAGTCGCCCCAAAGGTTTTAAAATTAAGTTCTTAAGTAATTTTTTTAATAAGTTCTTGATCACGTTCTTGAAAATTTTCTTGATTAATCACCCTTTTAAAGTACAACAATTTTTTAAATTTGAGTTATTTTATTTAATAAAAAAACAAAAACCAATCTTTTTTTTATTTTAAAAATAGCAGATTTCAAATTTTGTACACAAAACGCCTCAAAAAACGCGTCATCGTTGAGGATTTTCTTCCCCCAGCGTTCTCGGGCAAAAGATCTTAATAAAGGTTTACATCCAAAGGGCAACCGCTTTTGATTACAATTTTTGGTCTATGGAAATGTCTTTTTTATAGACCCCATGTTTTTTTTAAATTGACTTTTTTCCTTTTTTAAAATACGCCATGATCTATTTCTTTTAAAAAAAATTTTAAAATATTATTGCTTTTATAAATGGATCAAAATAAATTTTTTGTTTTTTGAGGGTTTTTGGGCTTTGCAGTTTGTTTTTTCTGTTTTTAAAAGGTCCAGATTTTTTTGTTTTGCTTTTTTTTTTTGGCTGCCATTTTTTTTAAATATTTTATAACATTTAAAAACCCGGGCCCCCAGAAAGCAGCAAGGGCGCCAAAAAGGGAAAACAGTTTTAAGTTCAATATTCCTTTAAGATTTTGGGGTTTCTGTGGGGTTTGAAACACATGGGGTTTTTTATAGGGGCCCTTGAATCAACTTGTTCTGGCGCTGGCGGTGTTAGGGTTTTCATGATGAGTTTTTTTCTGTAACTTTTAATTTTTTTTGTTGTTCCACCTCCCAAATTTTTTTTCCTGTTTTAAACCCACCCCCCAGGATGGGGAAATGTTTTTCCCCTGGCCCCCATTTTTTTTTCCCAGTTTTTTTCTGCTGTTTTTCGGGCTTGGTTATTTTTTCTCCACCGATTCATTTGTTTTTTGGTTCTGCTAAATTTTCCACTCGTTCATTTTAAAGGGGAAAAAAAATCAATGATTAAAAGTTATTAATCCCATTTTTAATGGCGAAACAATGTTCCAAATTTTTGTTTTAAATCAAAACCCTAGAAAACCTAATGACTTTTTTTAAAAACGGGGATCTTCGTTAAATCATACGTAAGATCTTTTTTCAGAATAAATTTGGGAGCAAATCTACTGACTTTTTTAGTGTCCAAACTAAGAACCGTTTGCCCCCACTTTTCACCATTCTAGCCCCCACCCTGCGCTTCAAACCTGTTAGGGAATTTTAAAATGTCTTGGGGCGACATCTTTTGGGAATTGTTAAATTGCTGAATTCATTCCGAAAAAAAACTGTTTTTTTTTTCCCACATGCTCCCAAAAGAATACACCCCTCCCCTTTTTGGGTTGGGGCAAAAATAGCTTGGTCACAACTTTGGTAAATTTATATTTTCGGAATTTTTGGGCCCTGCCTTGTAGCTGTAGGAGATCATCACTTTTCATGTTTTTTAAAAATTTAATAATTATTTTTTTTTAAAAAAAATAAAGCACAAAAAAATTTGTTGCAAACCCCTTGTATACCTTTCTGCGTTATTGGAGGCCCTAAGTTTTTGGGGGGGGATATTTCAATGTTTGGTAAAAGCTTTTTAAGTTTTTAAACCAGCAGATTTTTGGGCAAACTAGACTTTGAGGATTCAGAAAGGGCTAATTGCTATCATTGCAGCTTGGGTTTTTTTTTTTTTTGCTACGAAAGATTTTCAAGTCAAGCAAGGAATAATTCCAGACTTATAAATAGTAAAAAAAAAAAATACATTTATAAAAAAGGGCTTCACTCCCCCAATAATGATAGGGGGGCGCGTGGTGAATGCGCTTGTTTTTTAAGGGGGAAGGGTAATTTTGCATTTTGTAAACTGCGGGATGCCGGCGAGAGAAAAAGACTAACAAAGCTATGGGGGAACTAGCAGCTGCACAAGACGCCTATAAAAAGCGAGACTTGACAAAAAAGATTTTATTAATGACACACTGAAAAAACGGGGGCCCATGCAGCTTACATATTTAAAGATGTTGATAAAAGAAAATAAAACAATATTATCTAGTAACAGGCAAACCAGTCCAGACATTCCCCCCACCAAAATTAAAGTGACTTTTTCAACCATCGGAAAAAAAAAAAAGGGAGCAAAAAAATGGGGTTTTATTGTCTTTGGTATGACCGTCGTGTTTTTTTGTTGCACAAAATTTTTGGGCTGAATAAAAAATGAACAAAATCTATTATTCCCCCAAGGATATTGGAAAGGGAAACACAGAAATTTAAAAAAAGCAAACCAAAGGGCGGGGGGGGGTCAGGAAAAAAACAGCAAAGGAATGGTTTTTTAAACAACCCAATTTTGGCCCAAATTTATTTCCCTCCCCCCTAGACGAATCCAAGAGCCACACTTTTTTTAAATAAAACTCCAAACGAAAACCCATCAAAGGGATTCTCTATTTTTAAACCCTCTGATAGGATTAGGCAAAAAAAGATTTAAGTACGCACCCCACATTCATTGACATGGTTTTCAAGATCAAAGATGCGGAGCCATTAACACAAAAGGGCTTTGCTGTTGCTGTCGCTATTACAACGATATCCAACGGGGGCCCTTTCCCTTATCCTCGCATGATTCAATTTTGATGAGGGGAAAAAAAAATTTTTAAAGGGCCCAAGTGAATCAATTATTTTTTTAAAACATAGAGTTACCATTAAAAGGGGGCATTCCAGGATTCACAAAATCACAGGCTTTATTTGAAAACTTTAACAAACAGTTAGCCAAAAAGACTTTTTCTCCTCCCAAAGTATCACAAAAGAGGTTTGGGACAATTCTCGCAACACAGAAGGGGTTAGAAAAAGGGCCCCAGTTTTGCGCCAATAAATAAAAAAAAATTTAAAAGGGCCTAAAACCAGTACAAGCAATCAAAAGAAAAACAATAAATGCTGTTGAAGGAGAGTTTTTTAAACCGGCAAACTATTACCATTTGGTTTGAAAGTAAGGTACCTTTATTTCCCGGGGGGAAAGCAAAAGGGGGGACACCGCATCAGGGAAAAACAGACCCATTTGGGGAGTGTTGACCCAAATGAAAAAAAAAGAATTGAAAAAAGAACCCGCCCTTGTTTTTATTTAAAAAAAACGGGACACACAAAAAACAACCGGGCTCCTCAAAGATCTTTTGGGGAAAGAAGAACTGCAGATAATCCCACCAAACACATTCCATTGTTTAAATTTAAAATTTAGAAAATTTTTTGATTTTTAAAAGGAAGTCAGAAGGAAGTGCAGAACAAAACAAAAGGGAAAAGGGAAGAGCCTTAAAATGATACGGGAACCCTTTAAAAGCGTGGTAATGCTTTTAAAGGAAACTTTTTCGAGGATTACTTTGCATGCAAAAATTAAACCCAGATCACCTAAAACTAAAACCCCCAAAATTGGGAAAAAAGAATATCTTGAAATAAAAAAAAAAATTCGAAAACATAAAAGAAAACATGGGGAAAAGATTTAAATAAATTGGATAAAGCTAGATTGATCTTATAATAAAAGTTGATAAAAAATATAAACCCCCCTGTTTATGCGGTCCTCCATTGCCCATTGCAAAAATAAAACCCTCTGGATTAAAAACACCCGTTTTTTTTTTGTTCTATCTAATGATTTCTTTTTTTAAAACCCTGTTGTTTTTGATCTCATGTAGATTAGATCGCATTTTTAAAACGTTTAAAGTTTGGAAAAGTTTTATTCCAAACAATGCTTCTTTGTATTGCCCTGTGATATTTTTGACTGCAAAACCCTTGCGAGATTTTCCCCTTTTTTTCCCAAATTGTTTTTCTCCTGGCTCGAAATACTTTTACTTTTTTTGCCCTTTAAAACCCAAAAAACCCCTTTGATCCCCTTTTCCCAGATAATTCACCCTTTATCTTTCCTAAAACCTTCTTTTTATTTTAATTAAATTGCAAAGGCAAATCTTTAGGATAATCGGATGTCAAAACCTTTCCCGAAAGCCCTTTTAGCTATTTCCCATTTCCTGCCCTTTATAGTGTTTTCAGTGGGGAATTATCAAATAAAAAAAATGTCTGTATTGTGAAAAAGTACTCTGGATCGGGGAACGAGGGTTTTAAAGTAGTCATAAAGAAATTCTAACACAAAACCCTTTATAATTCAAAAACAGAAAACCCCAAAAAAATACTTTTTTTGTCCAATTTGCTTTTTTTTTTTTTCATCTTTAAATCCCAAAAAAAGCTGATCATAAAATCTTCTAAAGCCCCCAAATAATTTAGGGTTTTAAAGTCGTTTTAAATTTGGGCTTCGTTCTCTTCTGGTGACCAATCAAAACCATCTTTACCTTGTGCGGTTTCCCTCCAAAGTTTTTCCCCAAAAACAGCTTTTTGTTTCAGTTTGGGAAAAAGTCTTTTTGGAAGCATCGGGCAGATTTATTTTTCTAAAGACAGTTTTTTCTTCATAAATGTATGGTTTCATGAACTTTTCCCTTAAACAAAAGCTTTTATGGGGATGAACAGCTTTTTAAATTTTAAACCCATGTCTTAATAAAATTGTAGAAGTTTGAAATTTGGCAACAAATTTTTTTTCCCCCGAAGATTAGGCACAATTTTTAGGGGGGCTCTTTGGGTTTCTTTTTTAGGCTTTCTGCTGCCAATGGATACCCATTATCAGGCTGGAGTTCTTGAGGATATTCAAAATCAATTTTCTAGAAGAAACCACGCGGTTGATCAGGCGTTAAACTGCTCAACCATTTTAAATCCCTTTTTTAAATATTATTCGGACACCGCCTGTTTACTTTTTTAAAGGGTTACGAATGGAAGGGATTGCGCCTTTCCCCAAAACCATACAGTTTTTTTTGCAACTAAATACATAAGATAGTTAGACCTTTTACTGGGAAACATATTCTTTCCAAGGAAATTTGTTGTTTGTTTTAACTTTTAAATTGGGGCGACCCCCAAATACAAATTTCCCCCCACGCAATCCTTTTTAAATCATCTGAATAAAGGGTTAAAACTGACAAAAAATAAATCTTTTACTCCAAAAAAACTTTAAAAAAAGCACCCCAACTCACCCCGGGCGCAAAAAAATGAAATGCCCCGGGGAACCCAAGCTATAATTTTTCTTCCCAGGTTTTTCAATAATTTTAAAAGGGAACGTCCCCCAACAAACATACATCACCCATCAAGTGGGGTTTCATGATAGCCCTCCCATCGTTTTAAACAAAACCCTTCTGCCACGCACCCTTGGCATGCGGGTTTAATTGAACCCAACTGATGTTTTTTCCCTCTAAAAACTAGAAAAAACGCCCCCTTTAGGGGGGGAAGTGTGTCTTCATAAAAAACCTTTCCCCCCAAAAGGGTTCCCGGTACTCAAAAGGGGGTTAAACGCCCTTTCTAACGGATTTGGGGGTCAAAATATTTTTCCCTTTTATTGGGCAGGATTTTAAAAGGGACTTTCTAGTGACTTTTAATGATCCCATCTTTTGCGCATAGAGTCTAAAAAGACATGTTATTTAAAGTAAAAACACATGTACTTTTCTGATGACTGGGCAATGCATGCTACCCTAAAGGGCCGTTGGTTTACTGCTTTGCAATATAAAAAGAGAGCGTAACCTCGCAAGTTTAAAAATTAAAAAAGAGGGGCCCAACTTCCTTTCTTAGGATAAAACTTTATTTGAAGATTGCATTTACTTTTGCCCCGCCCCTCTAAAAATTTTCCGCAAATTGTGACCCTTGGTCTTTTAAACGTTGGATTCGTGCGTCGGGATGGAGGCCAAAAAACCCCCAAATCCAAAAATTTGTGTGGCTGATTAATACTGTTTTTGGTTTTCAGGGGGCTTTAGATTTCAGAAATTTTTTAGATTAAAAAAAACAGTCATTGCGCACTTGCTGCAATGCTTTAAGAAGTTTTCTGCGGCATTGGCCCCTATAAAATTTTGGCTTTGAATGAACGCCATCCGCCCTTTGACAGAAAAATGAAAGAAAATAAAACAAATTTGATGATTACTCTTTTAAGGGACGGGTTTTTTCGAAGTTTTGGGCCCGGGCCCCCTTCATAAGGAACAATGAGTGATTTCAAAGTCTGGGGAAACAACATTTTGGGGAAAATTTTTCCCTCCCTTTTTCCCGTTCCCAAAAAAAATTTAAATTTAGTCCGGGTGGAGGGGTTATTTTGTTCCTTTTTCCCGTTACAGAATTTTACAATGTTTCTTATGTTCGCTCGCAAACTTGAAAAGATGGCTTTTTTGTTAAAAATTTTCCCACAGAATTTTTTGTTTGTTTCCCATCTTTTGAAATATGCTGCATTAGTTTTTCTCATTGGGTTCGGATTAATTTTGTAAAAGCGGGTTCCCCGCGGGAAAACACAGTAGTAAGTCAACATGATTTTTGTCTGGTTCGCCAATTGGGTTTGGGGTGTTTTTAGACATTTAATTTGGCAGTTTGATTTGTTTTTCCCCATCCCCTGTGTAACCCCTTAAAAGTTATTGGGTTTTTTTTTTGTTCTTCAAAAAGATCAATGGAATCCACGCTAACAGGGAAAAGGTTTTTTCCGCAAAAATTAAGATCATTGATGTAGGACGATTGTTTGACACCTTCTCTGCGTTTTTTCGGATAAAAATGCAGCCTTTTTGGGGACACACCCCCATAAAAAATTTGTTTTCTGAATTCTTTATGTTTAGAAAAATCTCTTTTTGCTAAACCCAAAACCCGAGGCGCGGGAATGTAAGCCTTTCCCCAATCGGTTTTTTACTTAGACTTTTTTTAAACTGATCTCTAAGGCTTTGCCCTCTACCAACCAGAGCCTCTATTTTGGCTTTCCGCGGGAGCGTCAAACTGTGCAAGGAAATTCGTCTGCCCAAAACCCGGGTGTTAAGTCATTACGAGAAAAATAGTTTTTTTGTTTAGGGCGGGACCCCCGACTTCTAGTTTTTTCAATTTTTTGTTATATAGTTTGATTAAAAAAAGCTAACATTACTTTAAAATGGGGGGTCAATTTTTAGTTTTTCCTGGAAATTGAGAAATAGCATGAACAACACTTTTCCTGTACGTTTGGTTTGGGGCTTGACTTTTTAAATTCCCAAAAACAAATTTTGTGTCCCCTTTATAAAAAGCTTTTCTTCAAGCATTCCTTCAAACAATTCATTTTGGTCCTTTATATGTCTTACCATGTTGGCTTTTTTTTTCTAACTCAAAATTTATTTAAATTAAAAAAAAATTCTTAATCAGAATCAATATCAAGGTCCCCTTTTGGGGCTTTGGGCTCATAAACTAAAGTATAAAGCCCCTTTTTCCCTTTTTAAGTGAGTGTTTTTGAAAAAAGTTTTTAAAGTCTCGTTTCTTTTTTAAAGGGATTCCTTTTTTATCCCGGGTCGGCGTTTTGGCTGTTGGAAAAAAAACTTGCCCTCGCCTTTCTTTGAAGAACAAACTTTTTCTTTTGTATTTAACAAAAACGGCCCTTTTTTAAAAGATTTAAATTTTTCATCCGGGGATGTTTTAGTCAGCTAGTGCTTTTTTTTATTGTCGTTTGAACAGGGTTAAATTTAGCTGTTATTGTTGAAACCCCTCGGGGTTGGTGCTTTTGGAAATTTTTTTTTTTTTTTTAATTTTTTTGCTAGCAGCACTTCCCGTAATAACCCCAGGGCCGGGGAGCTAAAGACCCAAAAATCCCAGAGGTAAAGCTGCGGGTGCCCATGCCCGTTGCTAAAGGCCCAAAACTCGTTCCCGCTGATAGAACACTTATAGTCGATGCTCCCCTATTAACCCTAAAAGTAACAGCATTTTAAAAACAGGGAGAAAACCCTTTGTTTGGTTTTGCTTTTTATTTTGAAAAGGGCCCTTTTCCCCCTAGTACCCTTTCCCGCAATTGGCTAATGTTTGTTAATCTGGGAAGGGTTTTTTTGTTAGGGGTTTTAAAATATCTCTTCTTTTGGCGGCGCTGTAGGGACATTTGGAAAAACCTGAACCAACTCTTTTTTTAAAAAAAAAATAATTTAGTATTGCATATCTTTTTAAACTGTTATTTTCAATTTTTAGCTTTCGATCTTTTATTTAAAAAAAAAATGTACATTAAAGCCCGGTTTTTTCGGGTTTTTCTTCTTTATCAATTTGAATGTTTATTACGTCTCTACAGTTTCCCCGCTTCCCTGTAACTGATTATCCCCCCCGTTGACCTTAGGTCAATCCCTAAACCCTTTTTTTTTTGTTAAATATTTTCCCAAATTTACATGTGGGAAAGGTTTTGATCTTTAGCCCCCAAGGTCAAATGCGGATTTCTACACCCCCCACCCCCCAACCGTTTTCTTATTTCATCAAAATGCGGGTAAGGTTTTTAAACCCCCTAAACATAGATTTGGTTAGGACTGCCCTCAATCGAAAAATTGTCCTTTTGTTTTTTGGATTTAAAAAAAATTTTTTACTTCCTCTTTTTTAAAAGGTTTTTTCTCTTCACACAGCAATAAAATATTTTTAAGGGGATTGCTTAGACGCCAAAAAATAAAAAAATTTCCCTAAGGGTCTGCCCTGCTTCTTGGATATGTTGGGGATGATGAAATCACCTTTTTCGTAATTTATTGTAATTTTGAACCCGAAATTGTTTTTTTCAATCACCTTGCTTTAAAAAAGGGGGGGTTTAAAAACGTCAAAAATCTAACGAGATTCAAAAAATGCTGGGACTTTGCTTCGGGGTCTGATGATTTTTTAACCCGTTTGTTTCATTAAAAGTTTGGTTTTATATACAAACTGTTTTTAATGCTCCCTTTAAAGTTTTGGTGCATGCGGGTTTTAAAAAATCCAAAAAACTAAAGGGGGGGGAAAAAACGATTTCCCCAAAAGCAAAATTTTCACCACAAAACCCTTTTTTCCGGCTTTGTATCTGCGGCACCCATTTTATTTTTTAGTGCTTCTTCCTTTTTTTATTCCCCTTTAAAAAGCAAAATCAGCCCCTTTCATTCCCGGGGTTTGCCATAGACAGAATAGGTTTAAAAAAAAAGTCTCATTTGTGTAAAGGGGAAAAAATTTCTTGCCCCTCAGTTTTATTTGAAATTTTCTTAAAAGATTGCCCGCCCCAGATTCTGTACAACTGCCTGTTTGGGGCTGTTGTTTTAAAACGATAAAATATTTTGAAAGTAAGACGGGGCAGAGCCTGGGACAAACACGTCATTCCCCCCTAGGGCTGGGAAAATTTTACAGTAAGAAAATTTTTCTGCATCAATATTGGGTGGGTTTATTTGGGAAAAGTAATAGTCCGTTTTTTTCCCTTCACGCCAAAGGGTTTTTTCAGTCTTTTATGCGGGGCAAAAATGAGCCATGTGCTTGTGAATTTTTTTTTAAACAAAATAAAAAATTTAAATTTAAATTTTTTAAAACCCTGGCAAGAATTGAAGATGAAGAAAATTTTGATGGGTTTTTTACCCGGAGCACCCTGAGTGAAATGTCCCTTTGACACAAACATCGCCAAAGCTTCAATGCGGCGTGGGAAATTAAAAAGAAAGAAAGGGCGAAGATTTTACAAAAATTTAGGCCAAGAAGTTTCCCGGGAAATTTTTAGACCCAAAAAAGATTTTGAATTAGAAGATGGCCCCTTTTTCTGTGAAAAACGGCCGAGGGCAACTTGTTCAGCTTTCAACCCAAAAAAAACCCATCAAAGTTTTTAGCCGTGGGTTCAATTAAAAAATAGACTCCCTGCGAGCGTACAAAATCGCCTTGGCGTGCTAGAAACCCAAAAAAGATAGGGAAAGCAGTTGCTAAACTTCAAACCCACCTACAAGAACTCCCGACAGATAACCAAAAAGCAAAAAAATGGAACTTTTAAAAAATTAAAAACAATCAGCAGACGAATTAATAAAAGCAAAAGAAGCAAAAAACCATTTTTTTAGAAGAAACAGCGTTTTTAAAGGGTATACACGGGGCTCAAACCCCTACCCCTTCGAGAAATAGGCCCCTTTTCGTTAATTTTTAAAAACCAAACCAAAGGCGAATTAACAAACAATTTTGCAAAACTAGGGGGAACTAGATTTAGCATATAAAAAGAAAAAAGAAAAAAAATCGGGGTTTTTGGGGATGACGCCAACTTAGGGGCCCGATTTTAAAAAAAAAAAAAGCCCAAAAAACCTTAAAAAATCTTGAACAAGAAAAAATCAGCAAGACTAGAAGTGACGACTACTAACCCAGACCAATTACGAAAATCAAGTGAACAGAATTTAAGGGGAAAAATATCGAAAAAATTTTATATGAAAAACACAACACTTTGGGGAAAAGAAAAAACGAAAACTGTTTAGAAGCAAGGAAATACATTAGCAAGCGTTTAACTGCCTTAGGATTTGCCCAAAAATTTCATTGGTGTTGGGTATTTAAGGGCGGCGGTGGCCAAATTTTAGTACCTCCCCCGCCATCGCCTCCGCCTGAAAATCTTGGGGAAAAAAAAAGCTTGATCATCTTGCAAGTTTAAATTTAAAAAAAAAATTTGCCCGGGAAAGCCGTGGACCTTTGCCCAGGAATATTGGGGAGTTCGTCAGCTGGCTTTTTTTTATGAACCCAAAATAGGTGGCTTATGGCGACACTTTATGGGGGTTAGTTCTTTTAATAGTTGGGTTACTATTTAGAAAATAAAGACCAAGTAATCCAAAGCCAGTTAATCCAAAAAAACAAAAAGCCCGTCTTTTTTTAATTTATTTGGGCCTGGGGAACAGAGTCCGCGGAGCTTTGCGAGTCCCTTTAATGAACTTTTGGGGTTTGGGTCTTGGGGATTGGGTGACTTAATTCCCTTTGGGGGTTTTTTATTGTTTGTAATATTACTGGGTCGAATTTTTGTCGTTTTTTTTTCCCCAACCCTTTGTTCATTGCCTGCTTAAGAATTTCATTATTATTTGTTTATTAATGGAACCCCATCTGGAAATTGAGGTCAAAGGCAGCATTTTATAAACCAGTGCCAACCCGCAAAAATTACTTTTGAAACTTGCGTATTGTAAAAAAATTTTTGGGACCTTTGAATACTTGAAAGGGAAATCAACTGTAGAATTAATGGCGTCCTCAAATTTTTCTAAGTATTGTTTTTGTTTCGTCAAAGCCAGTAGAAGGTCAGTTATGCTCGATCTTGCCGTGCTTTGGGGGAGCCCAGCAAACCCCCAAAAGTAAGTACGAATAGGAAATCGTTTTTTCGTTCTATTCCCCCCAAATTAGGCCCTTAAAGTTTTCTAAGATAAATTTTTCCCTGCTGTTTTATGCTCCTTTTCTGTAGGGGAAACCCGGGGCTGAACAGTTGGACCAAAAAAAAAGTTTTGAAAGGAGGATGCCCCCATAGTTATACTTTCTGGGGGCGTGCCCCGAAAATTTAAAAACCCCCTAGGCCATTATTATGATCCAACTTTTGGGCTAAAGGCCCCGTTTGATGTTAAAAATTGAATTCGTTACAATTTTCCTTTTAAAAGCCTTATGTCTATTCTGTTGTGAGTGGGTTAAAGGGTTTTTTTAAATTTTGGGAATGGCGCTCGCAGTTCAGTCAAAATACGTTGAAGGTGTAATAGAAATGAAAATTTTGTACAATGACCCCACCCAAAGGGTCATTTGGTGGGGAAATTTAAAAGTCAGCCTACGCCACTCCACCCCAGTTGATGCGCAAAAAAACAGCCCAAGGGTTTTTGGTTTTAAAAAACTGCATCGGTTACAAACCACGCCTTTTTTTGATGGGTCGTTTTCAATAGGGGGGGTTTAAAATGCTCCCTTTAATGGGTTTAATCACCTTTTTATGAAAAGAGGCAGTTTTGGGTCCAAACAATGTCAAGAAAAGTTGCTATTTTTTAAGATTGTAAATGCGGCCCCAAAAGAAAATTTTGCACCTTTTATTTAAAACACTCATTTTTATTTCGTTTTTAAAAAAAAGTTTGTAACCAAAAACACCCAAGACCCTCCTTCGTTTTTAGAAAAAATGCTATTTATAAAGAATGCGGAGCCCAAAAGGTTGCACTTCAAGAAATATTTTACAAAGTCGTAAAAAAGGTTTTTAAAATAAGGTTTAATCCAGGAAGAATAAAAAGATTCAAAAAATTGATAATGCGGAACTTTTGTTAGCCCTTAACAATAGCTGATGGTTTTTTACGGGTTTTTTCTCACTAAAAAAAGCAATGAGTAAAATTCGCATTACTCTCAAACTTAAAAATGCGAATCTAAAAACAAAGTTAACATTCAACCCGAAAAAATGTAGGTTTTTAATTTTTGATAAAGAAATAGCAAAAAAGTTAGGGTTTACAGCTAACAATTATATTTTAAGTTACACCCAAACCCAAAAATACTTATGAGGGGGAAAGCCCCCCTCGATCTTGGGATTACATTCATTACTCTATGTTTTATTTTGGAAAGAGCTTTAAACACTGATGAAAACTTATATTATGGAAGGCCCTAAAATTTTTTAAAAAGCTCTTCCGTCCGGGGGGGGGCATATTTCGATTATGAAATTTTTACAATTCCCTAAATTTTCAGTTTAAAAAAATTTGTTTGTGGGGGGGTTGGGGTCATTTAATATAAAAAAAATTTCAGACAAAGCAGGGAAAGTTTTTTAAAAAGTGATTTCCCCGCACATTGTTTTGGAAAAAAAAAATAATACGTTACCCAAAAAATAAGGTTTGCGTGGGCCCGAAGAACCCCGGGGTTACATTGCGCCTGTGGGTGTTAAAAATTTAAATTAAAAGACCTTGCAGGGCGTTTTCGGACTTTGGGAAAAGAACGGTGAGAAAAGGGACTTTGAAAGGGTTTTATTTCACTAAAATGGGATTATAAACGCAAAGAGGGGTTTGGGGACAGTAAAAAGTTTCCCTAAAAAAAGAAAAAGCTGCGCAATCTAAAGGGAAAAAATGTTGGTCATTTTGAATATAAAATAGTTTTTTGGGAAAAACCCGACCTCCAAATTTGGGACTTAGAAACCCTATTTAGAATGGGAAATAAAATTTGAATTTTAAAAAAGCCCATTTACATAAATTTTGGGGCCTTTAAAAAAGTTTCAAAAAGCATTTAACTCTGGCCCTTTACTTTTAAGTCTTATGCCGGGCGACAATAGGCGGAAAGAAATTGAAATAACGCCGTATGGGAAAAACAGTACATCCTCCACAGAAAAGAAACAGTTGTAAAAAAAGCTTCTACAAAATTACAGTTCTTTCCAAGCAGAAAATTAGGAGACACGTTCACAATGATATTTGAAATTTCTGTCTTTAAAGATGTGGAGAGGATGGGTTGTGGGCGTTAGTGATGACCTTATAAAAGGAATTAATATTAGCGGGCAAAACTTAGACATTAAACGTCTTAACGTTACCATCGTCGTTCTTCACAATGGCGAGGATATTAAGATCATATCAACAAGCAACAAAATCAATGTTGACTTAAATAGAAACAATCTTACAGAACTGAATTGGATTAATCTTACCCATTTAGGCCTCGTAGGGTTTTATTATACTGAACAAGTTTTGACGGAGAGTATGATAAAAATAATAACTGGATTAGATTAAATTCTGTTATAAAACTATGGAGCAGTTAAACTTTATGATAAAATCCCCTCATTGTTCAAATTTTGGGCAGACTGGTTGTGGAAAAACAATATTTGTCCTAGACTTATTACAAACAGTTTATCGCTATAAAATTTAATCAATTGTGATTTTCTGTCCAATACTTAAAAGGAACAAAGCATATCATGATAGAAGGTTTATATGGACAGACAATGACGTATATTAGTTAATCCTAGCACTAAACTGAGTGAGTGTTTAGAATACTTTTATAAAGTGTTTGAAGGAACGCAGACACTCTTTATTATAGATGACTGTTTTGGCAGAAAAAGATATAGTTAAAAAGAGAAACGCTTTGTCAAAGCTGGCTTTCAGCGGAAGACATGATGGATAAGTGTGTGGATTTTATGCCAGAAATATAACTCGGTTTTAAAAGACTTTAGAGAACAGTTAAAGACTGTAGTGTTATTTCACATGAAAGACAGAGACTCATTTGAAGAATGTTTGCGCGAAAATGATGTTATTGAAAATGACCAGGAAAAACACAGGATTAAGCAAAAACTAAAATCTGAAAAGTTTAGTAAATTAGTATTAAAAACGGATAACCCTACACAGTATGTTTGTTTGTAGATAATCGTTATTTTTTGGTTATTGAAGTCTTACTTGTCAGAGAACAGGGAAAGGCGGCTTTTAGGCCACTTTCGCCCAAAAACTTGGTGGAGGAGCAAGTGAGTTAGAATTGGTAAAATGCTGTTCTCTCGCTGAAAGAGACAAATTATGGACATATTTCATATTACATTAAAGGATGAATGAACGAGCATTCAAGTGACTGATTATTAAACTGCTCGAGTGACGTGACTGATCGGCTGACTTTTTTAATTTACTTTATCTGTATAAATCTTGATCATTAAAAAAAATCTGATTGATCAACAGTTTTCTGTAAATCAAGGAAAGAATCGATTACTAATATTGAACTGAAATCGACAAAGTAAGCTCCGAGGACTCGCTATTCACACCACACAAGTGCGTGCATCACACACACACGCACATGCGGACATAAACACACACACACACACACGCGCGCGCGCGCGCGCGCGCGCGACACACACAACACAACAACAGGATACGAAACAGCGTAGTACAACATACCAAACACACACACACGAACATACGCGCGCGTGCGATGTCTCTCTCTCTCTCTCTCTCTCTCTCTTCACACACACACACCTGCGCATGTGCAGATACACACACGTCCCCACGCGTGCCCGCGCGCGCACACGCACACATACAAACA
>CM031607.1:30652957-30655457 GCA_018398815.1 Conus ventricosus | reverse complement strand
TCAGATATTATTTACTGTAACAATTGCTTTATTCCACGTACATAACATTCTGTATATTTTGACCCTATTTCTAAGGGCTAGTGGCCTAGAGAATAAAGTAATTTTTCTTGTTCTTGTTCTTGTTCTCTCTCTCTCTCTCTCTCTCTCTCTCCTCTCCTCTCCTCTCTCTCTCTCTCTCTCTCTCTCCTCTCTCTCCTCTCTCTCTCTCTCTCTGAAGCCCCCCATCCACCCTCTTCACCTAAATGATGCATTTTCCTGTTTGACGACCCCCCCTCCCATGCACCTCTCTCTCTCTCTTTCTCTTTCTCTCTCTCTCTCTCTCTCTCCTCTCTCTCTCTCTCTCTCTCTCTCTCTCTTTCAGCCTGAGTGACACATGATTTTCTCTGCTTGAAAACCAGTAGAACCCCCCTTTGGAACATATGGAAAATGGTGGTTAAAAAAGGGCAGGGGGCATGAACCACTTCCTGGCGGAGACATAGCAAGATGGTGACTTTCTTTGCACATCAAAGACATCAGCATGCCTGACCTGGCCCCAGTAGACCAGAAGATCAAGGCTGGTGTTGCAATGCTGAGCGGGCTGGTCAAGAAATAGTGCTTTGAACACTAGGAAATTTGTATTGATTTTTAATCCTCATAGAACATCTTGCAACGAGGACGGTTTTACAATGAGCTGGTCATCTGCGGTTATTTCAACATTTTGTTTGTGTGTAGCGCTGCATTTTGGCAGTATAGATCGTGTTGTACTGTGCTAGTTTGTGATGTGTGAGAATATCCTGTTTAAGTACATTTAATTCAGAGACCTTTTCCAAACCCGGGTTTTGAATGTATTGGCAATAGCTTGTCTTTAATGTGCAATTTAAACATACCTAAACAGTTTATGACGCTAACTGTTCAATTTGATTCACTGGCAAATGTGAGCGAGTCCTGCTGGACAAGTGCTAATTGCCATCACGCTTCAGGCATGTTTTTCTCCACCATATTCAGAGGATTAAAACAATGAACAAAGTCAACATCAATATTCGAAAGAATATGGATGTATAGTATTCATTCAACAGGATTATTGTAGAACCTATTCTGTCACTGTTAAGGCAGATCCTATAACCAGTGCACTGAAGCAGCTGAATTTCATTGGGTTGCTTTATGTCGTGTGTTGTGTGTTGTATCTCAGTGCATTGCTTTGTATTGCCAGGTGGAAAAGAGAGACAACATCAGTCATGCTGTAACTGTTTTTGCTCTGTTCATCAGGTAGTGTTCAAATCGTCACCAGCTGTACAGAAGAGTACTCCTTTTACTCTTTTGTGGTGTAGGGGTCTTCGCAAACAATATAATTCCAACACAACCACTCAATATCCAGATATACCAGAATAGAACACACAGACGGACAGACTCAAAATACCAACCAGTTGGCCAAGCACGCAGGTTGGTTTAAGACTTACCAACGGACCAGCCCCGAGGAAGACATACGAATCTCACAGACCCGAACAGCGAGGAAGCGTGAATTATGATATGCCACATTGTGCAATTGGCGTTTGGTCCATTTACTTCATTGTCTTTTTTTACCAATGGGTAAAGTCAAGAACGAAGTCATGGGCAACGTCAAGAACCGTCTGAAGCAAGTTCTGCAGATTTGGACAAAGGAAAGTGGCAGTGAATCAAACAATCAAGTCATGCACTCAGCCGGACCTCATTTAATTTAAAATCCCTTGAAAAAAAATGAAAGGCGTCGATGAAGCTTAAAGCTAATTTGAGGATAGACCAAATGAGGAACAGAAGCAGATTCCCGTTAATAATAGAAGCTTTTATTGTAGCTTTATCTTTGTTTCTCCAACAAGAAATGGACGAAGGAAAATTGACTTTAATCATCAGCAAGGGAATCTGTTTATCCCCCAACATTCTCTAACATTTCTTCATTTTCCATTCATTCACTGTTTGTCATTCGTCCCTTTCCTCCCATTTTTATCAAGTTGTCCCCCTTCTTTGTTTTCCTTTCCCTTTTTTTTCTTTACTTTTTTTCATTGTTCTTCAATCCTTTCTTCCTTTCTTTCATTATTTCTTTCTCTTCTCTTAAAAGTAAGAATTTTAGAGAACAAAGCTTCATTTAGCCTAGGGACATATTAACCACTTCCTTAGTATTTTCTTTCTCCACATATTTCTTTACAGAAAAAAAGTTTAATAAAGAGAACAGTTTTAATGTAGCCTAGAGCATGAAAAAATTCCATCCATTCTTTCTTTCTTTCTTCCCTCTCCGTCTCTCTCTCTCTCTCTCTCTCTCTCTTTGTCTCTCTCTCTCTCTCTTTGTCTCTTTCTCTCTCTTTGTCTCTCTCCTTCTCTCTCTCTCTCTTCGTCTCTCTCTCTCTCTCTCTCTCTCTTTCTCCGTCTCTGTTTGTCTGTCCCCCTCTCTGTCTCTCTCATTTAATGAAAAAGTGTTCATAGAGTACAGCTTAACGGTGGCGAAGATGACAAAGAAATCATAACTAATCCAAAATATTTCCTCACTCCA
>CM031607.1:30640457-30642957 GCA_018398815.1 Conus ventricosus | reverse complement strand
TCCGCCTGACCAAACACGCCTAGACCCAATCATGACAGACATGCTCAAGTATTTTGCGAGTTGTTACATTTTGTTATGGGCAGACCTAACATTGAAGTCCTGAAACCACTCTTTTATGAAATTGCCTAGTGAACCTATTACAAGAACAACCACTTTCGTGCTAAATCCAGCATCACTAAGACATAGCAAAGAGGCATGTACTTTTGAAATTTGCTCTCATAGCATGTTTGTATGAAAGTGTCAAATGGGTTTGAAAACCCCGATGACGAATGCCCCGAGTTTCGATGTCGATGAAGCATGATCAGGTTTCAGCCTTGGTAGATCTTCAACACCGTTTATTGAGACAGGCCTATTTTGAAAACATCCACAAAATCCCTCGCAATGCATTTCTGTAGCTCCTTTCTGATGATCTCAACGCATCTGTCGTGTCTTTGTGTGTAGAGGCCCCTCAGTTGACGACATCCATTCAAGGCATGGAATTTGTGTCAGAACGAAACCCGTACAAAGCACACTGTCTCCGGTAAGTATCAGGATAGTAGATGTTATTCACTGCATTGGTCTCCAGCAGCTGTAGACGTCCCTTGCTGATGAACCTGGTTATTTGGTCATTGATGTTGGTGTTGGTGAGGTGTCCTATGGAGTGGTCACTGCCGCATTCGAATTGCAACCCGGTGATTCTCCCTTGTTGTTGCAGCTGCTGAAAATGGTGTGTATCTTTGTCCATTTGCATTCTTTTGATTGCGCTGTACAATTGTTTAGAATTACTGTAGCGCATTTGAACTACCCCATCATCAGAAGCTGGGAGTACTACTCCCAAACTGTCGCTGTGTTCATCGAATTCCAACTTAAGATCCAGTCGCACACACAGCTCATGGAGCTCAACGAAGGAAGAACGTGACCAGTTGACCTTGCTGCCTTCCTCAACTTCCCTTCGGGGTCTGTGGCATATCCTCCAAAATTGCTGTCGTCTGGATCTGCGTGAGGCACTTTTCTCTTTTCCATGTGGAGATGGAAACTGTTGCGCGCTACCATTCTGACATGTTGGTCATCACTATTCAGAACAGAGATCAGGAATGAGATGCGTTTGGCGTAGTACATGGTACTTGGTTCAACAGACCAAGGCCGCCTTGTTTTCGGGGAAGGAACATGTGCGCTCGATTGGTAGAAGAGTTCAGCTTGAGATGAATGCGAACAAAATCAACTATCTTATCTTCCAGAGTCTTCAGGAGTTTTTCTGTGAATTTTGAATTGCTGTAATAAAAGGTCAATTTTGAAGAAGCCATGACGTTTACAGCCTCAATTTTCTTGCACAACGGTAAATACATACATACATACATACATACATACATACAACACACACATACATACATGCACACATGCATACATACATACATACATACATACATACATACATACATACATACATACATACATACATACACACATGCATGCGTACATACATATACTCACATGGCACATATAAACACGCAATCCAAAACAAAACCATAAACAAGAGGGCTCTCCTATCCCACTTTGTCTCTTCCTTCCAGCATGGGTATGAGGAGGGAGAGAAGGCCCCTGGGTAGCTTCGAAGGGCAAGCGGAGATGGCCTGCGTCGCGTTTGTGTGTATGTGTGCGTGCGTGCGTGCGTGCGTGCGTACGTGCGTGCGTGAGTGCGTGCGTGCGTGCGTGCGTGCGTGCGTTCGTGCGTGCGTGAGTGAGTGAGTGAGTGAGTGAGTGAGTGAGTGAGTGAGTGAGTGTGTGTGTGTGTATGTGTGTGTGTGTGTGTGTGTGTGTGTGTGTGTGTGTGTGTGTGTGTGTGTGTGTGTGTGTGTGTGTGTGTGTGTGAAGATTTCTCGTGTAGTAATAGATGGCACAGTAAATGCTGGGGAATGACTGAATGAAAGGATGGAGAGAGGAAGTAATTTGGATTGATTATCATTTCGTTCTCATCTTGGTTACAATCAAGCAATGAAGCTGTCCTCTATAAACACTTCTTGTTTGTTTTTGTTTTTTAAGAGAGAGGGAGAGAGAGAGAGAGAGAGAGAGAGAGAGAGAGAGAGGGAGAGGGAGAGAGAGAGGAGAGTAAGGGGAGGGTGATGAAGGGAGTGTACAAAGAAAGAAAACGAGGAAAACGATTTTTTCTGCCCTTGGCTACATTGAAACTATGCCCTTTATTAAACCCCTTTAGTTTGTTTTTTTAAATAACGAGAAAAAAAAGAGAAAATAACTACATCTGTGTCCCCTTCAGGCTAAATGAAGCTGTGCCCTCTAAAAAAAACTTTCATTTTAAGATACAAAATCGAAAGAAAGAAAGAAAAGAAAAGAAACTGAGAAAGAAATGAAGAAAGGAAAATGTGAAGAAAAGGACGAGTGTCAAAAAATGAGAATAGAAAGAAGAAAATCAAGAACATTGGGTGGATAAACGTATTTCTTTGCTAATATTCTTAACTATTGTTGATCGCTCTTTGTTTGTGAAAATAAACAAAAACAAACAAGT
>CM031607.1:30605457-30630457 GCA_018398815.1 Conus ventricosus | reverse complement strand
CCCTTTAGAAGGGCCGTTAGTTCTCCCCTGTAAAAATTGATCTTTTTTTTCCCAAAAATAATAAGTTTTAAATAAAATTTTTAAATTTAAGGGAATTTTAAATGCTGCACCTCCCTTTTTGGTACCAAAAAGACCCATCTGTATTTTTTTTAAAGATAAAAGGGGCCCAAATTTTTAAATTATACTCATTTATTTTTTTCCCCCTATCGGTTTTCATTGTCACTTTTTTTTTTTTCAGACGTATGGTTTAAAATATAAAATTGTTCTCTTTGAATTTTCCCAGGGCGGGGGGGGGAAAAGGGGGAAATTTTGGGTCAATTTTTATCGCCGGGGTTAACTTTTAAATTTCACAAAACAAAATCTAAGTGAAATTTTCCAATAGTTTTGAGTGAAGAAATTGTTTTTGCCCTTTTTGGGAAGCTAATGTCGATCTCAAACGGATTTTCATTCTAAACTTTGCTGTCAGTTTTTTGAAAATTCGAAAGAACATATTTTGCGACAGCTAGCCGCCCGATGTTCATCTAAGGAAATTACCCTACTTCCCCTTTATTTTCCCAAAAGATGATGCATGTACGGAAACCCCAAAGCCAGTTTAACGCTTTGCAATCCAAAATTTGAAACTTTTTAAGAAAATTTTTTGGGAGAAACTGAAAAAACTTCCTGCCCTTAAGGGAGTCTGGGAACAAATCGGAAAAACCCAGCTTTTTTTCAGTACATTAGCATTTTGGCCCATTTTGTTTCTGAAAAAAATTTTTAAAAAAAAAAAGTTTTTTTTTATTGGGGAGCCCTTTGTTAATAAATATTGAAAAAAAAAATTTCCACGACAATTTTAAAATTTATTTTTATACTCCGGGGAAATTTTTACCATTTGTCTGTTTCATAGTCCGCCATTTAAATAAAAATGGGTAATTCGGTGGATCGGGCCCACATTAAAAATTGGGGAAAAGATTTTTTTTTTTTTCCGGTGATAGCATTAATCCATTCCCTTCATGTATTTTACTTATTTTAAGAGTTCCAGTTATATAATTTTTTTAAATAGTTAAAGCTGTTTTTTGGGTGTTTTCCTTTTCATAAAACTTTCCCCCACATAACTATGTAACTGCAAAATTGTACTAGTACAAACCTTGTTCGTTAAAAGACTGGGGAAAATCAAAAAAGAAAAATTTAAAAAAAATTAAGGGGGCAAAATGCCCCTTGGGGATTCCCATTTTGGGAAATCGTAGGGGGGAAAAATACTTTTTTGCCAACATTTGTCTGCTTTCTTCTTTCAGAAAAAAAGTTTTTAAATTTTAAAAACCCAAATATTTTCCCCGAAAAGACCAATACTTTTTAGTTTTTTATAGTAATCTAACTGCCCACGTGATCGTAGGGTTTTTTTTATATCAAAGAATTGGGCCCGTTTTTTTCCCACGAAAACTGATTTTTTAATTCCCGGGGTAGTCAGTTTAACTAAATGGTCGCCCGTACTTCTCCCCTTCCAAAAAACCCGCTTGGTATGGGAAAAAACTTTTCTTTTATTTACGTAATGAATAAAAATGTTTAAGGGAAATTTTTTTCTAGAGTTCCCTGTTTTTCCCAAAGTTAGAGCGATAGGGCTATAATTGTTTATATCTTTTTTTGACTTTTCCCTTTTTTTAGTTTCGGAACTACGATTGAGTGGGTTCCCTATTTGGGGAATACAGCTCACACCCCAGCATTTCCCGTAAATAATTCGTGCGTAGTATTATCCCCGTTAAACTGGCAGATTTTGCGGGTGTGTGTTTGGGGGTGTGTGTGTTTGTGTGTGTGTGTGTTTGTGTGTGGGGTGTGTGTAGTGTTTTGTGTGTGTTTGGTGTGTGTGTACGTGTGTGAACGCAGGCAGTTTTTTAACTGTTTCGTTTAAATAACTCTCAGTTTCTTTTATCCCCTGTTATTTCGGCCAACCCCTTAAAAAACCCGCCCCATCCCGATGTCTGCGCCCCAGCCCCCCACATGGAGTCTAAGGGGGAAACCTTCAAAAAAACAGGTCGTCCCTTTAGGCGAAAGGATTTTTGTTCACCCCCCAGATGTGGAGAAAAGGGGTAGTGCAAAAACCGTTGTAGGAACCTTAGCGTCTTGCCATGACCTTGTCGGGGATCACGGATTTTTGCTGATAGATTTTTTGCGGGGTTTCCCCCCCCTAGCCATCACCACACCCAAACTTTTCCCCCTCTCCCCCCCCCCCCCCCCCCCCCCCCCCCCCCCCCCCCCCCCCCCCCCACCCCCCCCCCCCCCCTTCCCGCTTCAAAAACGAAAACCCTGACCCAACCCCTCCGAAGAGAGGAGAGAGAGAAAGAGGAGAGAGAAAGAGGGGGAAAAGAAAAGGGGAGAGAGGGGGAGAGGAGAGAAGAAAGAGAGAGAGAGGGGGGGAGAGGGAGGGACGGGGGGGGGGGAGAGAGAGAAAGGGGAGAGAGGAAGGGAGAGGCGAAAAGGGGAGGAGAAAGGATGGGGGGAGAAAAGGGAGAGAGAGAAAGGGTGGGGGAGAGAGGAAAAGAGAGAGAGAGAGGAAGAGAGGAAAAAAGGATGGGGGGAGAGAGGGAGAGAGGAAAGAGAGAGAGAGGAAAAAGAGAGAAGGAAGAGAGAGAGAGAAAAGAGAGAAGGGGAGAGAGAGAAGAGGGAGAGAGGAAAAAAGGGAGAGGGGAGAGAAAGGATGGGGGGAGAGAGGGGAGAGAGAGAGAAAGAGAGAGAGTGGGGGTGAGTGAGGAAGAGAATGAGAGACAAAAGGGCCAATAAATTTAGAGACAGGGGGGGTGGGGGATGAAGAAGGGGGGGGGGGGGGGGGGGGGGTGGGGAGGAGGAGAACAGGGAGCTGGGCAGGATGGGGGTTTGGGGGAAAGGGGGGAAGGGGGGCGGGCATGTTTTTCCCCCACATCCTTTCCTCGTTAGGCTTGGAAGCGGAAATTTAAAACGTAATAAACGGGAAAAGGGGAATTAGGAGAGGAAAAGACCCCAAAAAACCCATCCCAACCAAAACCGAAATCCAAACCCGACGTCATTCCCTTTGACAACAATTTTCTTTTTCCCCCAGGGGGAAATAGATTGTGTGCGGGTGAAGGGGTAAAATTCCCCTGAAGATATTTAGTGAACATACCCCCAAAAAAAAAAAATAAATAAATTTTAATTTAAAATATTAAAAAAATTCTAAAAAAAATTAAAAAAGTAGATAGATAGATAAATAGTGATAATAACAATAAAAAAAACCCGAAAAGAAGTGATAACGTTAATAGCACAGGGGAAAATTTGTATTTTTAATTTTAATTTAGGTTACTACTTCAAAACGATTTTCAATGGTATTCTTTTAAAATTTTACAAAATTTTAGATTTTATATTTATTTTCATGGTAGGGTCTTCCAACGCACTTGAGTTTGTGTGTGTGTGTGTGTGTGTGTGTGATGTATAGGTTTGGAGTTAGTGGCTGTTTTGGTGGGATGATTTGATTATTTTCTTTTAATTTGTTTTGTATTTGTTTTGATGTTGAAATGCTTTTGAGTGGGTTGGGTGTGTTTTTTGCAAGTGTTGTTATTTTCATAGTATATTGCATTCTTTCTTTTATTCTTGTTTCATAGAGTATTTGTGCGCTTGGGGTGCTTGTGTGTGTGTCTGTTGCTTTTGTTCGAATATAATGTATGTTTTTGGTTTTATTTGATTTTGTCAATATGTAAAAATTGAATAAAGATGTTTTATAAAAATGAAAAAAAAAATGTTGTGTATTGTATTACACATGATGTATTTATCATATGGCGTTTGTTTGCATTATTTTCCCTGGTATTGTAATGGAATGTCTTCTATACGATTTTTATATGCTGTATTATAAACAATGCTGCATTATGTTAATAATATGATAATGTGTACTGCATTCTGTAGTGCGTTCAATGTGTTGTATCCAATGACATTGTGATGTATAGTATTGCATTGCATTGGATTGTCTCATATTGCTTGTAACTTATGCCATGACACTGGTTTGCATGGCGTTCTAGGGTATTTCATTGTATTGTGATGCATTGCATTGCATTCCATGCTGTTGTTTTGCATTGAATTACATGGCATTTCAGTGTACTATATAGTAGCTCCTGGTGTTGTTTTGCATTGGGCGGTGGTGCACTACATTCTATGATATGTGCGCTGTATGCCGTGGCTTTCTATCACATTGAATTGAGATGCATCCAATCCCATGATCACGAAGCGCGCTGTGGGCAATGGTTGTGTGTCATGTTGTGTTC
Organism: Conus ventricosus; assembly: GCA_018398815.1. Taxonomy (NCBI): domain Eukaryota; kingdom Metazoa; phylum Mollusca; class Gastropoda; order Neogastropoda; family Conidae; genus Conus; species Conus ventricosus. The sequence continues at coordinate 30,626,219 of CM031607.1, read as the reverse complement.
CATAGTAGTGCGATACTTTGCAACCCATGGTTACGGTACGAATTGTATTTCACTATATTCTGCTGTGTTCCATAGTACATTGTGCTGTGTTCCATACTACATTGTGCTGTGTTCCATACTACATTGTGCTGTGTTCCATACTACATTGTGCTGTGTTCCATAGTACATTGTGCTGTGTTCCATAGTACATTGTGCTGTGTTCCATAGTACATTGTGCTGTGTTCCATAGTACATTGTGCTGTGTTCCATACTACATTGTGCTGTGTTCCATACTACATTGTGCTGTGTTCCATACTACATTGTGCTGTGTTCCATACTACATTGTGCTGTGTTCCATACTACATTGTGCTGTGTTCCATACTACATTGTGCTGTGTTCCATAGTACATTGTGCTGTGTTCCATACTACATTGTGCTGTGTTCCATAGTACATTGTGCTGTGTTCCATAGTACATTGTGCTGTGTTCCATACTACATTGTGCTGTGTTCCATAGTACATTGTGCTGTGTTCCATACTACGGTGTTTTGTTGTTGTATTCCGTTCCATGGTGTTATGTTGATCTGCATCCCGTGGTAGTGTAGAATATGTTACTATTGCCTATCCTTCTGCATTGTACTGCTTTGTATTGAATTGTATTCATTGTCCTGTTTTGAATTTCTGGCTGTTATATTCCACACTATTGATATTTCTTTGTCTTGTTTTCAATTTGTTGCTGTTATGTTCCACGCTATTGCATCACAACTTACAGGTGCTCACTGTAATATGTCATACTACGTTGCATAGTGCTCTATTTCATCGTCATTCTTCTTAACAATCTACAATTGTCTGTAAACTTTCTATTTTTTCGTTGAATGACTGTCCTTTTTTTTTATATAACTGTCTACTTTTTTATTTCGCCTGTCGAAAATTGAGATTCTACCACGCTTTTATGTAAGAACAACATACAATATACAAAATTTCAGTAAAAATTGAAAAACATGAACAATCATCAAAGTATAACAGACAAATATAACCAAAATTTATCTTCACATGTCATTAATAACATCCGCGCCGCCACACACACAGACACACAAAGCCCCAACACAAAACACACACACACACACCACACACACACACACACACACCACACACACACTACACACACACACACACTAGCGCCGCGCTCCACACATTGTGCGCGACCTCCCTCCCCACCCTTTTTTCCTCTCTTTAATTTTCTTCTATCTCTCATCTCTCCTCTCCCTCTCTGCTCTCCTGCCTCTCCCCACTCTCTCTGGTCTCTCTACTCCGCCCCTCCCCCCTCCCTCCCCTTCCCCCCCCCACCCCCTGCCCTCTCTCCTTTCTCTCTCCGCGCTCTCTCACTCTCCTCTTCTGCTCTCTCTCACCCTCTCTCTCTCTCCCCCTCTCTCTCTCTCTCTCTCTCTCTGCCCTCGGAGAAAAAATGCCTTATTCAACACCCTGCCTCATCACTGAGATTATATGTACGATAAGAATCGAAACATATTTGTGGACATCCCGAACGCCTCTCTTCTCTCCTTATTCCAAACACCTGTGTGCACTTCATATGGAGAACGAAAGAGTTTGAATACAAAGCCCGCGAGACTACCATTATTTTTTAAACTATACCAAATTTAACATGCCCATTTCACTTCCAGTTCCTGTGAGGTACGTCGTAAAACCCCAGCCGTTAATTATAGGAGACAGAAATGGGCAAGAAAAACGTTTGTTGCTATCGATGACTAAACAGTTGCACAGTTAAAAAAACAGACAGACAAGAGAGAGAGAGAGATGAAGAATACAGACTTCCTTAAATACCACGCAAACACTCTTCTCGCTTCTGCTTCATCTACACGCACCCTCCCAGAATGCACACAACCCACCCACACGAAAACACTACCTAACACCCCCCACACCCCCTAACACCCTACCCCCATCACTACACCCACAACACACACACACACACACAGTACACAAGCTTGCGACACAATGGCAATGGGACAAGACCACTCACAAATGGCAATGACAAGACGGGCACACAGATTTACAAATACACAGATTAGAAGCAGATGCATAAAATAAAATACACTGACACAAACACAGACGCAGATCACTGACCCCCACATACACACACACACACACACACACAGACCCAACACACACACAACACACATCACCACAAACGCACCACGACACGCCACGCACGCACCACCAACGCACCACGCAACGCACCACGCACACACACACACACACACACACTCACACACCAACATCCACTACGGTCACTCACACTACAGACTTAACACTCCACACACAACAAAAAAAAACTCACACATTAGACACACTCAACTACCAAGATCACACACATAATCACTCATCGCCACGATAGGCACACTGCTGATCTTACCAATTGTCTGTCGATTTATTGCAAGTCGGCACAGCACCATATCGGCGTACCCCCAACACAGACTAACAAGACTAACAACACAAACAGCACACAACAAACACACACTTTAAACAAAGCACGAAACATGAACTACAAACAAACAACTTAGACACACACACACTAACACGCTTCACTTTCTGAACCGCCACTATCTCGTCAAACCAGTCAGCCAATGGGGATTGCGACAGGTAGAGAGACCAGTTTTAGGATGCGAAGAGGACATATTCCAGCTCTCAAATCCTTTCGAATACCCCCCGCAAATTAAATTTGGTGACTTAAGCCGTCAGAATGTTTTGCTGCCTTGACTTTGATCTGATACAAGCGACGGATCCTCTCAAGAGTAGGGCAAAGTTAAAATCGCAGAAAGAGAAGAGAGAGAGAGAAGAGAGAGAAGAGAGAGAGAAAGAGAAGAGCTAGAAAGCAGACAGACAGAAACAGACACACCGACCTAACAGAAAACATAGACCGAAAGACATCACAGCACCTACAGACACACAAACAGACAGAGACCGACAGACCAAGAGTAGATCTGGAACGACTCTGTTTTTTCCGTTCAATACAGCGCAAAAAAGACAATTAGCAACAGGCTGCCTTTAATAAAAACAAATCATGTCACTCATAACACAACCACGACACTACAACACACATCACAACAACACATCAAACACCACACACACTAACATACACATACACATTAGATAATTAATATAAATTAATATATATCCTTCTTAAATATACTAATATATATGACATACACACAGCACACACACACACACACAGCACCCACACACACTACACATATTATATTATATAATAATAAAAGAAAATTACTATAAGAAATATATAAAAAATATAATATATATAGATAACATAAATAATATAAAACAAATAATAATAAATTAATTGAATAGCCACTCAGAACGTTAAAAGGACTCAACCATGTAGAAGCGAGACATACCAGTTTAAAATTAGAAATGACAAGGGAAAAAAATCTATGAAAACCCCATTTTCATATTTAGATACACTGCTCGAGCCCCACATTGCAATACAACGTTAGGACATCGATCAAATAAATAAAGTCAAAGTAAGACAAAAAGAATCTAAAAAAAAGAATGAGAAAAAAGGCCAACTTTCAGCATAAATTTAAAGACAAAACAAATCGTTAAGCTCCAAACAGGAAGATAAACTATTAGAAGAGAAAATTCTATACGAAAAGGATTAGGGATTGCACAGAACGAGACGTATCCCAGATAAAATCAAATTTTTTAAAGAGATCGGATTTGTTTTTTAGAAAAAAAGGAAAAATTTATAAAATACGCCACCGTTTTTTATTGATTAGAACCGCTGCTCTCATGATAGCGCCCATGCATCCGCCTCCTTCAACCAATAAATTCTAAAGAAAGAGAAAATTGAGGTGATGTTTATTTTTAATTTTTTCCATTTTTAAAACTTGCCTAAAATTAAACTGATATATAATAATATATATATATATATTATATATAAATATATAAATTATATTGATATATATTTAAAAATATATAATATATAAATATTAATTTAATAATATATATACAGCACAAACGACAGCGAGTCACTTACACCTAACACACATAAATAAATATAAATATACACGATCCCCAGCCACACTGCTCTCTCAGACCTGCACATTCCTGCAACCCCGACTCAGATCCCTGCATTTCACCACCCACCCACAGACAGTTCTAAAAGTGTAGCCATACATAAAATCATAAAGTCTGCGTACAGCGTCATGCTAGAAGCATCGTTATTGTTAAATACATGTGATGCCGATGAAAGACTCAGGACGAAACAACACAATCAAACACAAAAACACACCATACTACAAAACTCAATAACGTTAGCCCATCACACACCCATGAGACAAACACAGACACACACACTACACACACACACACCACCATACACAACACAATTAACACACACTGGTTCTGGTCTGCGTTGAAACCTTTATGGCGGTCTTTTTTTCATTGACCCTTGATCAGTAGGGGCATGAAATGAATGACCCTTTTTTGGGCTGGCCTAAGAATATATTGGGTATTCGGGTTTGTTCTTTCCCTCCCCTAAACATTCCAGCTCATTCAATCCCCTCAGTCCCTTACCCCTCCTATCCCCCCCCCTCTTCCCTCAATGAACTTTGACCTCACTCCCGCCTGACAGGAATTCTTTAGAGAGAGTAAGAGAGAAGAGAGAGAGAGAGAAGAGACTGAGAAGCAGACAACAGACAGACAGACATGACCTAACAATATACGAAGAACATACAGATAGACATACATAACAGACTAGAGATATAAACCAGCACTTGCCTGAGAAAGGGACAAATGCCAACAGACTCACACAAGCAGAGAAGATGAGAGAAAGAAAGAAGAGAGAAGAGAGAGAGTGAGGAGAGAAAAATAGAGAGAGAGAAGAACAGAATCAGAGACAAGTCTGTATAGCCAATTTTATGGATAAAACAGCTGGGCATGGAAGGGTGGAGGATTATTAAGGTAGAGATATGTAGGGTAGAGAAGGGGTTGTGTTGGGGGGATTTGGGGGGAATGGGGTTGAGATAAGCAGGTGATAGTTAGAGGGTGCGGGAAAGGTGGTTTGGGAAGTTATTAGGGTTGGAAAGGGGTTGTAATTAATATTAATGAAGGGGATAATATATGTTAGAAACTTAAGGGAAGAATGAAGAGTATGAAGAGGGTGGGTGGTGTAGCACAGGGTTGTAAATGTAGTGGGTTGTGTGATATTAAATGGGGGTTTAAGTGTATGTTGGGTAGTTGATGGGGTAATAAATTTTTATTATTGGAGTTAGAAAATTTTTTTATAGATAAAGATAGTGTATTTATTTTTGTTTATAATTATAGATAAGGTTTAAATTGTGATGTGTATTTTATAATTAACTATGATGTATTGGATTATGAGTGGTAAAGGTTTGTTGGAGGTGGGGGGAGGAGTTTTATGGATAGGGAGTTTGTAGGTAGTTGGGGATTGTGTGGGGATGGGAGGGTTAATTTGTTGTGGGAGGGGATATGGTGGGTATTAGTATTGGTATGGTTGGTCTCTTGTGGGGAAGGGCTATGAAGTATGAGGTGGGGAATTGGGCTAATGAGTATCGGGATTGGTGGTGATTTGGTTTTTTGGGAATTGTTTTGAATGAAGATGGTGTGGGGGGAGTAATAGAGTAGATAAGAAGAATGAGATAGAGAGGATAAGAATAAGATTATGAAAAGATGATGTAAATACTCGAATGGGTAGATGAAGTTGGGAGATGTTTATGTTATGATATTGGTGCAATATGGAGGATGTACTGTTGGGGTTGGTTAGGGGGGGTGGGTAGGTGAGTGATGGTAAGAGGGGGGATTGGGTGGGTAAGGTAATGTTAGAGGAGGAAGGGGGAGGAAGATGAGGGATAGATTTGGTTTTAAAATGAGGTTGGTTTAGATGTGATGTAGTTGTAAGGTTGGATAATTATTTTAGGATTTAAGTTTGGAGAAGAGATATTTTAATGGGGTATGTGTGTGTGGGAAATGTGATTTTTATAAGAATAGTATGGGGTTTTGATGGGGTATAATATTGTGAGTTTATTGCAGTTTAGAATGGAGGGTTGGGGGGAGGAAAGATTGTATTTGCAGTTAAAGATCATAACCATATGGTTGGTGTGGGTATAACTTCTCGGGGTGTAGGATTTTTTGTGGTAGTATAATAATATAATTATGAACTTCTAAGTGAGAAAAGGTATACATTTCCAATTCTAAACTATGAGGGGTTTATGGGAAGGGTAGAGGTGGTTCAGGGGAGGGAGGGGGGGGGGGAGTGGGAGTGGAAGGGGTATTGTTTTTAGGAGAGTTTAGTTGAGTTGGAATGGGGGGTTTGTTTATGTAAGTTTAGTTTTATGTGAGTAGGGGGGGTGGGGTGTGGGTGGGGGAGGGGGTTTTGTGTGTCGGTGTTTGTATGTTGGCCTCATATATGGGCAGTGTCACACATTAAACGATAGGCATGACTTGGGAAGAAGGACAATGGAGAAAGGGAGGGGCCGGTTAATAAGTATTTGTAAGTAGGTTTGTGGATGGGAAAATTGTTATAAAAAAATCGTATTACGCAGTGAAAGAATGATAATGTGCAGTAGTAGAGCATCTGCATGGCGACATTACACGAGCTTCGACAGGCTAAGTTTAACAAATATGGTTAACAACTCTCTATACAATGGAAAGGATTCCATCTAACCTTAAGTTATCTGTCGAGAGCAATAATCATTTTGGTTGATTCCACCATATCCATGCTGTTATTAAATGTTCTGTCGTGGTGTGGGTGGGGGGTGTTGCGTTTGTTGTTGTTGGGTGTGTTGTGTGGGGGATGTAGTTGGATATTTGTCTGTGTGTGGTGGTGGTGGATGTGGTTGGCGCAGGGGAGGGGTAAACCGATTCAAAACAGTGGGGGGGGGGGGGGGGCTTGATCGATTCCACTCGGCAAATGTCAGCTCTCTCCTAATATTTCGTTGCAAATGAACTTGGTCCTTTACTTATAATCCTTGGATTATTGGATGATTGCCCTTTTCAAGCACTTTCGATAGCTGCATTTCCTGGCGCGGGGTGTGCCCATCTGCCCTTGCTATCACGATCTTTTTACTTAAAACATATGAAAAGAAAGAAAAGAAAGAACAGATAAACGTTCCTGCAAACAGAAGCGCAAAACACACACGAACGACAAAGGCAGATTTTAAAGAAATATATTTTAGACGTTTTGCGAAAGAGACAAGCGCATTTCCGAAACAAGGGATTCGCTCCTAGACTCACACATACAATACACTCCCCCGCAAACCCACACACACCACACACACACACACAAACACACACACATCAGCACATAACACACACACACACACACGCACCGTCGACCGCACGCACGCGACAGCAACACTCGCTCGCTCTCTCTCCTCCTCTCTCTCATCTCTCAACTCTCACAGACACACACTTAAACACACACACACACACACACACACAACACACACACACACCACACACACACATCCACACACACCACAACACACCAGAAGTCAAAAGGAAGGTTTATTAATGAATATCTATACAGGGCGACTACGAGTTTTGCTGTCTTGTGCTGCGTGCATGCGTGGCAAGCATGTGGTTGTGGTGTGTGTGTGGTTGTGGGTGTATGTGAGTGTGCTTGTGTGTGTGTGTGTGTGTGTGTGATCGTTGTGTGTGTGTTTGGGTTGTGTGTGTGTGTGGTGGTAGCTTGGGCCTGTTTCAGGTATCGTGTGTACCGTTGTAAGACCGATTTTGGCAAACATTCATTCTCTTTGCACTCACACACACAATAAATCAGCCTCACTTCACCCCTTTCATTGTGTGTTTCGTCTATGGTTTATAGTACTCTATCCCTCCTGCCCTTGAGTCCTTTCTGTACAAGTACAGTAAAACCTTTGTGCGTCCTCCAGCGATCCTTTCTGTATGTACTGAGTAAAACCTTCTTCGCCGGTAACGACGCGCATTTCCTGGGCATGACTTGCGGTGAAGGACGGGAACAGATAAGAAAATCCCGAGGCTCCTACCAAGAAAATAACGGTTATTATACATAAAAAGCAAATATGAACATGCGATTAAACGAGTTTTTGAAGGGCATCATCAGTCTAAATACATAATAATTCCACCTCGACTTTTGTAAACAAATGAAGTGAAATAAAACGAATAAGAAACTGGAAATGAGAAACCAATGGCTTACAATAGTTTTTTGTTTTTATCACCCATCACTCTCATCTCTCTCTCTCTCACTCACCCAAAGTCCCTCACAATCGTCTCTCTCTCTCTCTCATCTCCTTTAAAAAGTTTTTTCCCTCTGAGTTTAAGTCCCTCCAAAGAATTTTCGCCATCCCCCCTTGTTTCCTCCATTTAACCCTGAAGAGAGAGAGAGAGAGGATGTAGAGAGCTAGAGTGAGATGAGAATCAGAGAGATAGAGACAGACAGACAGACAGAGCCACAGACAACAAGAGTACAGGAGACCGAGAGTATGAAAGATGAAGCGAACTCTCGTTCAGTTGTGATTTCGGTTAATCTTCTTTACATGCTATCCAAGAGAGACGTATGTCGAGATTCGCCTTTCCACCGAGGGAATGTGGCGATCAAATCAAACGTTGTATTGGGGGTGGAGCTATCACACCGACCCCTGAGGCTGCCCTGACAAGATTCAGGTCTATGGAGTCGAAGAGTGACTGACCTCGCAAACCCTCGCAGATCCCACACGACAAAAGATTACGATACAACCTTCCCCTTCATCAACTTCCAACACACACAGACAAAATAAGCATATCCAACACACACATACAAACACTAGCTCAATCAAGCATGCCGCCAACAACACACAACTATGCCACAAATTATAAATAAAACATTTCACCATAACGACCTTACACAACTTAATCTATTACACAGCAATCCAACAGCATAATGACTATACACAATGATAAAGAAACTTTCAGCTATCCATCCTTCCCACCACCCAGAGTGCTCCACACCCCTTGCCTCCGTCCCAATCTACTGAAGCACCCTGTCGCACTAGGTGCTCTCGAACCGGTCGTCTTTAAGGAGTCGCTCACCAGCCCGACCCCCTCGACACACAACAGCATAAGAGCAGTCCCGGAGGGGGGGGGGGGGAGAACGTGGCCTGTTATCTGGATGTCCTGACGGGTCTGGCCGCCATCAAGCGCGGTTCTCCTCTACAAGTCCTGCTGTCTCCACCAGTAAGCGGTGGGCCCTTACCGACCCGCGCGTACAAGCGCACCGAAACGCAGACTAACCCGGTATCCCAAACCATAGCCGAGCCTCAACCAGCACGTGCAACTCAACCAGTCGTGGTTCCAGCCAGAGCGAGGCCATACCAACACGAGCACGTTGGCCCCACCATCCAGTCCGTGGTTTCCCAACGGGCCATCAACCATCACGTGGCAGCCATCCAGCGTCCAACTCCGTTGAAGCCCCCGGAGGGTGAAACGTACTGGAGAGAGAAGAAAGGGAGAGAAAGGAGAAAACGGAAGGAGGCACGGAGATACATGATGCACCCCGCCGTCAGTACAGTCTGATGACCACCATCAATGATTAAATCGCAACAGCCACTCGCATGAGCGAGGGAAATCACTATAATGTACCAATAACCCCAAGCTCAACACAGACTTTTACAAAAACAACAAGTAACATCTCTAGTCGAATCAAATGTTTCACGTGAGGTCTTCTCACTACGATTCAGGAGTACAAAGACTGTCAATTATAATCAACACGGTTATAAAACCAATATGATTTATCTCACCCTTCTCTCACTCACGTTTAATCATATGCCTTTCTAGGAGGAATATCCAACACAGCGACCATCGCTTTATACCTCCACCAAACATTGCAAATAAGTAAATCAATGGCATAATGGTCACATTTTATAGCCACATATCAAAATAACACAAATCTCCAACCCGCAGACCGAACGACATATCATCGTACCACGCTCGCGAACTATAAAACTACCGTTCTCCTTGCACACCCAACAACTGGCCGAAGGACAAGATCCGGCGAATGTACAGGGTGGACAGCGAACCCAAGCAAGTTGTCCAACCCTGAATTCCCCATTTTCATCTCCCCCATCCCCACCACGATAAACCTGCCTCACAGTAGCATAAACAGAAAAGAATTTGATATAATTGTATAATGCCAGGTTAAAAGCTTGAATTAACCAAAAAAGACTCCCACAATATTCTCATACAATGTTCCGAAAACAAAAGAAAATTGCGCAAAAGAGAAGCCTAACGCTAACACAACAAACCAAACAAACATACCACGAAAACGACTTACCAGCTACCCGTGTGAACCCAGAAGATGCGGGTCAAACACTCTCTCTGGCCCTCTGTCCAGTCGAGAGGACAGAGGCACAGCGGAAAAAGAAGAAGTGATGTCCCTCTCCTACAGGCCGACTGTAAGAAGTGAAAATACCGGACGGTACCCTCGATATACGTGAAGAACCAAAGATACCAGCAGGCCTCCCAGAGACATCCTTCCGCTCGAGTGAAGAGCTAAACCTCCTCAGTGGAGGAGGGGGCGGATGGCGGCCAACATGCCATGCTGTCACAGAGTACAAACTTCAAACTAAAAGAAATGAAGCACGGCGACCGGTAAAAAGACAGCGAGAGGGCCATAGACAGAAAGTTACGAGAGAAAAGAACCACCACCCGTAACCTACAGGATGAATAGCACGGCAGTGGGAATAAGAGAAGAGAGAGAGAGAAAGCAAACCGAAGTTGACTGAACTACACCAAGTGCAACCGCACCACAAGCCACAATAAGGACGATACTACGACAACACAACGACAATAACAAAATGAAAATTCGCGCCACCCTAGAAGGTCAATACTCGTAGGCCCTCGTGACAAACTCGTGACAAACCCCCCCTTCTACAAAGCATCTGTATTACGCTGAGATACGTGCACCATTGAACCTTGAACGCATGTGCAAATTTCAAACAAATTGGGAGACCGAACCCATACTCTCTTGATCGACTATAGTACGATAAATCCAATACAAACAGACTACATAGAATGCACACCGAGAAATAACATACTACTACATTACCAAACACCAAGCGAACCTTCCCACCATGAAAGATAACAATCCGAACCACTGGAGGATTCACTACCGTTAACATCACGAAGTGAAAACATGTCACTAACACCTAATACAGCGACCAAAAGGGAATATAACCCTGGTTAGAGGGGATAGTGTCCCCTCTACCATTTTCCAATGCGCTGACTACGTAAGCTCGCTAAGATTTTCAGCATCCGTATTACAGAACTCGGCTGATATGACGACAGGTTGAACGCATACTCCTGCAGCTCCACTGCCCAACCCAATAGTTCTCGACAGACTGCCGGGATTCCGGCCAGGTACGGGAAGAGAGATAGGATGATCGCACTCACACAACTCACTCCTTGACAATTAGGGTAAAAACATCCTGATGCCCCACACACTTGACGTCAAACACTCTCGTCAATCGTGTGTCTCTAGTCTCGGCTCAAAGTGAGCATTTATTGAGCTCGGCTAATCATAGCGCGTATGTGAGTCCCGTTCCCCTCGATCTAATGCTAGCACCACAGCCCCAATCCCCAACCGAGGCAAAGGCAGCACTCCCAGGACCAAAAGGGAGACTAGAATCGGACAGCAAGACTGATAGCGAGTAGTGCAAGTGCAAGTCATCAAGTGTCGTCAAACCTGTTGAAATCATCGCATCCCAAATCAAACGTACTTGCTTTCTTTCCCCCATTCGTCAAGTGTTCCATGGGCGGGCAAGGCATCGACCTTTGCAAATACTGCGTGATGAACATGCGGTATATCCATCCCGCCAAGTCCATGAGAATAACCTAGAGCATATTCCATATTTTGGTAACCAGAGTATTGGCACTCTTAGCCCAACTTTGGTCCACCAATTGTCTTCTCTCTCAGGAAGCCAAATCAAACCTCCAGCCGAGCCAGAGTGAGTAGCCCCAGAAATGGAATCTACGCTCCTGATCCACGCTGACAAGTAGGAGATAGCCTACCGACATCTGAACCTTCGCGCAGAACAAAAACAACGACGGAGCGAGCGGAAACGTGCAGCACCTTATCTCAACAGGAGCTGAGTACAGGGCCGTACCCATGAATTGTCAGATCTGGCGTAATCGAGAGGAGAAGCATATTGTCGCAAGACCGAATCTGTAAATGCTCCAGCAGTTTTTGAGCCAAAAGGCATCACGTTATCCACTGGAACTGTCCTGTCAGGCGTCGTGAATGCCGTTTGGTTTGGTCCCTCTGACGCATGGGTAGACTGCCAGAATCCCTTTGCGAATCGAACTTAAGAAATAGTTGGCCCGACTCATCTACGAAATGTGTCGAACCAGCCGGCTATAGGTTCAGCATCAAAACCGGAACCTAGTCAGCCGCCGAAAATCGACCAGAACCGCATTTTTTTTGCCATCCTTTCTATTTCCCCCCCCCCCCACCCCCCCTTTTTTTGGTAAAAACCCAAAAACGGATGGGGGATAGTACGGAGAAACTCGCCACGTTCAATGACCATTACCCTACCACAACATGCATGCACCTCCTGCAGGGATTGACAACGCCTGATATAGCAGATACTATTGACCCTAATTGGGGTCGCGGGGTCAATGCCTGTGGACATTCGCCAAGGACTGTGCAGGCCGATTCTTGACACGCCCTGGAAACTCCTGGCACAAGCCGTGCAAGCTTGGGTCACTCTTTGCGCAGAGAGGAGAGTTTAGAACCGAACAAACAACCTGTCCACGACTCTTCCCCGACGAGATAACGGTGGGAGATTTCCCTCAAGACCTACGACCTGACCCGGAGGCCTCATCGGCACTCGCCCACAAACCTACATGTGGGATTAACCTCCTGGCCCCGGAGATTTACCGTGGTCGTAACCCGATACGAGCTTCAGATGTTGGAGCCGTGAAACAGGCGTTCCTTCCCTCGCACACGAATCCGTATCCCATCGCCCACCCGACTGCAGACCACGAACACGAACGGTCCCTGCCAAGAAGCAGCCAGCTTTCTATCATTTGGGGAAGGAGAATCAACACCTCATCACCTGCTCACACCACCGGTTCAACACTGCGTCGTATCATACAAAGCCATTAGTAATTTGGTTCTTTTCTGTGCCCACTGGGCAATGTTTCTGACCAGCTGGCAAGGGGTTCTACGATGGCGTGCGTAGATCGACCTCATATCGACTCTCCTCCTTTACATAAGGTTCCACAATCATCGTGGGCCCACATCCTCTTCAATTATGGTTGGGTCCTCGCACTGCGTTCTGCCGATACATGATTCAAATGGAAAACCGCATGCTTTCCCTGTGAACCTCGCCTGTCAGGAGGCAACAGTAACAGCAGAAGGAGCGATCCCACTTCAAGTAGGTTGCTCGCACATATGCGACGCAACAGTATGCTTATCAACGTCCCGTTTGATACGCTCGACAAGGCCATTGGCCTCGCATGATATAGAACGTTTTATCCTTGTGAATAAATGAGAGTCAGAAAACGCGTTTAAACCGCCGTGCATGATCTCGGACCGAAACTGGAGACCCTTCCGAAAGGATCTTCTGGGGCAACGCCAGTTGGCGCGTTCTCCAATCTGCCAAGACAGCTTACAAGCACAGTATGAGGGGCGTCGATAGTCCTAAGCGGACGCCTCTGGTACCGAGCGCGGTATATCCACCACAACCAAGATGTAGCGTTGAACCGCGATCGGATAGTGGCTTTATGTCTCCACCAGGTCGAACAACCGTGACCATACGCGTGCTAAAAGGCTCCCAACTAGGCACTGACTTCCTAAGGGAACACGCTTCAAGCGACCCTTAGCGTTTCCGTTGTGCAGACATCGCTAACTAGCGCAGGTACTGCCCATAACCTGCGGTTCATTCCCTGGTGCCAAAGAAGTCCTGTCTTACTCGCTCGAGAGTCAGCTTGAGGACCCATATGACCTGCCATTGGGAATCGTGGGCCGCCGGAGTAACCGACCCTCTCCCAGGCTTGGGAACAACCGCTCTTGCCACACGATCTGCCTGGTGAAAACCCTAAAGAGGATCCCCTGTTACTTTTAAGCTACACACCTTGGCGTTCCTTGCATTACTGAGCAGACGACCAACCATGTCGCAGCGTTTGGACATCCAAGTCCCTGGCACTAGCAAACTAGAACGACCAGTAGCATGATCGGCCCACAAACCGCGTCACGACGCAGGAGAACACGAATTCCTGTTCCAGAGCATAATCTTACATTTGGCGCGTGTGTTGACATCCCGCACATCACGCCTGTTACGGCAGATCGTAGACACTAGACCTGACTGCTTCCGTCAAGAGCAAACTGAGTGACAGTTATTCCCTAGATAGAATCCATAGGTCGCTCCACCGCGAATGCGCTGATACATACTTTCGCCACAAATAGGGGTGGAATAGGAAATAAGCAACAAAGGACGGTATGGAGTAAAACCAGCCTCCACCCGCACAACAAATCATAAAGAGCGCCCCGCCGTCCTCAGGAACCCAAAACTTATCCACAAAGATCGTTTGAGGCTCCCGAGATCCCCTCAACGTTACGACCAAAGGAACCAACAACAAGAGAGACACACTGGGCACCTCATGAATCACCCAAGCTGGAGGAAGTGAACCCACGTTGTAGCCGAGGCCACAGGACGTGAAAGTGACTCAAACCTGCACGACTACCATGCTTTAGACAAGCTTTCCTAATGTGAGCCAGGACGACCACAAAGAAAACACAGTCGGGAGCGCTGAAATCCCCGATGTAACTGCCTACCTTGTTCACATCACTCCCTCTACGCAGTTTGGTCTGAGCCTTATTGCACTAAACCTGTGAGATGCTTCCTCTCCGATCTGGCCATGCCCCAAAAGCCCTGCTACTTCACAATACCCACAGCGGGTGATCGCAGCCGCAAATCCTAGATGCTGTCTCGCCTATCCGATCCTCACTCAGGGGACACAGTGTTGTGAGCTGTATCAATGAGGACAATCCTCCACCCGAACTTAGTCAAACTGACTCCAGTACCCTAGCGATTTTGCGCAGAAGCCTATCACAAACTCACGAAGAGTTCTCGGGCGTTAATTCTTCCTCTCAGACCAACTTCCTCCCTGTACGATCTCTGGTAAGTGGAAAACCGTACGCAAGCCAACTGCATCGGCATAAAACGCACCTTCTTTAGAGTGACACACACACCCTTGCCGCACCACATAATCCGAAAAAAAAAGGTGTGCATAGCCTTTTGTTCCTCAGACAATTGATGAACTCCAACCTTTCAAAATGCTCCAGAACATATCAATTCCACACTAGTCTGAAATCTGGAAGCATTAACCTTGGGCCGCTAACTCTATCACCCGCCTTGATTAACCCCCTGACTTACAGATGCGGAGACCGCGAAAGAAGTTGTTCAACCTCCCAACCATAGCCCTCCATCCTGATCTAATTAACTTATAGCTCTTACGAGGGCTTCCGGCCGGCATGACCAACTTCCAGGTAACGCTGCAGCACACTTCCTTACGAAGGGCCTCCAGTCGGGCAACTCCTCTTTCTCTGACGCAGCAAAGCCTCTTCCCCTATTGGGCAAGATCTCCTGTTACTCAGTCTCTACTCGTCTGCAGAGCAGTGAGCTCCCATCCTATCAGCCGAAGCTCCTTCTCAACGCGCAGGCATTCACTGCCTTGGAAAGCCATCCTCTCTCGCGCTGCTGCACTAAAACAACATGACAGATGGTATGTCCTGGGAGAGGATTACTCACCCACCCGACACGTGAGGATGACCCGTCTGACTCCACCCCCTGGGTCTCTACCTTCCCATGAGGAAAGACCCGGGGCATACTCCTACGAGGGGAAGCAAGGAGAATGAGGAGATGCATGTGGTTTCTTCGACTCACAAAAGCCAACAAGTTCTTCGCTAAACTCTGACGCTTCCGAGCGAAGTGCCAACGAGGTCCCCTCAGCATAAAAACCCCTATCGAAGAAAAGTGCAAGTACTTCGCCTTGGACTATAGGCTACAGCACTGCGAATAAGTTGAAGTCACCGTGTCCGATGTGCTGTAACTAATAGTGGGGAGCTGACATTTAGAATACCCTCTTCTTCGACGCCCGAGTACCATACCACCAGCCCCGGACGTTGCCGCATGACCAACTATATCCCTCTACAGGAGTTATCATGTACAGGGAAAGACAATCACTTGAAAAAACAAATTATGTAGGGGGTGTGGTTATGTGTGTATGGATGTGTGTTTGCGGTGTAGCTACAATTCCGGCTGCACCCACTCTGCAGACCACGCTCTCTACAACACAGAGCAACATGCGGTGGTGTCTCACCGAAAAAAAAAAAAAAAAAAAACTATGAGTCCGCGCTGCCCCCACTCTGGCAACAACGCGTGCGCTCCACATCACAGCAACAGTGCGGTGGGGCTGGCCGAAAAAACAAACATCAGACGGAATCCGGAGAGATGGAACAAAAAAATGACACAAACGCCATACAACCCCCTGTACTCAATAACCCGTAGAGAAAAAAAAACACAAACTGGCTAAATACACAACAGAAAATGAAGACGAGCGCAACAGGAAAGGCAAAGACTTACGGCCGTAGCATGCGAGAGGTACCCCCGGCGAAGGAGGCTGGACGCGGTCGACACCCCTCGGTCTCACCTCGAGTCCCCCCGAGTCACACCGATGTTCCTTCAGGCCGTCACAAAAATACTCCCTTCACGCTTAGATCACCCAGCCAACCCACCCACAAACAAACACTACAAACTAACTAATTGAATACAAAACAGACAAAACTACACAGGTACTCGCGAACGAGAGGTACAACCTAGCCATTCACCTCCCGGGACGACCCCCACAATTGTCACTACCGTACCCCAGGAGGTCTGCCCTCAGGATCGGTCTAGTGGGAGTGAAGGGAGTGACTGACCGCGCACGCCTCGAAGACCCACACTACAAGATTACGATACAACACCCCATTTATTCACCTCCAACAAGACACATCATAAATAGCATTCCACCACCCACAACATGCAACAATCACAATCAAGCACTGCCAACACACACAACATCCACATTTATAAAGAAACATTTCACATAGTTACGACGTACACAATACAATAGCAGCAGTTCAGCACATATGACATATACACTATTAATAAATACACAATATCACAACAACCTTCCCCACAACCCTGGAGTCCTCCACACCACCTGCCTCCAGTCAAGTCTCTGAGAGCACCCTGTCGACTAGGTGCTCCGAACCGGGTCGTTCATTAAGGGAGTCGCTCACAGCCGACACCGGGCTCGACACACAATCATGCAGTGGAAGAGCGGCGTCCCGGAGGGGGGGGGGGGGGAACTTGGCGCGTTACTTGGAGAGGTACTGCCAGACTGGGGTCAGCCGGCCAGTCAAGACGGCGGCTCCTCTACCAGTCCGCGCTCCCGACCGAGAGAGCGGGGCCTCGACCAGCGCGGGCAACATCCAGTCCGCGTCCCCGCCAGACGTGGCTCAACCAGCACGTGGCACCATCCAGTCAGGGTTCCAGCCAGCGTGGCCGTCACCCACACAGAGGCACGCATCACAGTCCGTGGATCCACCCAGAGCGTTGTCCGCCGTCAACCAGCACGTGGCACCATCCAGTCCAAACTCCCGGGTGAAGGCCCCCGGAGGGGGGAAACGTAGCAGGGACGGAGAGAAGAAAGGAGGGGCGAGGAAGAAGGAAAGGAAGGGTACTGGAACCCCCCTCCGTCTAGTACAGTCTGACCCAAGCTGTTACATCTTAACAGCCACTCGCATGATGGTCCGGTGGAAGTCACTAATGTACCAAAACCCAGCTCAACACAGACCTGAGCATAACACAGTAAACCCATCGAATCAGGAATGTTCACTAGTCTTCTCACACGATGCAGAAAAAAGACTGCATTAAAATCAACAGGTTATAAAAACAAATTATGAATTAACTTCACCCCTTCCTCACTTGCACGTTTAACTTTGCCTTTCTAGGAAATAACCAAACACCGCGACCATCGCTTTATACCTCGCCACCACATTTTGGCAAAATAATAATTCAATGGCATAATTGTCACTTTTTATGACCACATTCAAAATAACACAAAGCTCCCACCACGCAATTCCGAACGACAAATCATGCGTTACGCACGCTCGAACAAAAAAACTCGTTCTCCTGCACACACACACAGACGGTGGCCGACGGACAAGAGTCCGCGATGTGACAGGGGTGGACGACGAGACCAACAAGATTCCAACCCTGAAACACCAGGTTCTTTCTCCCATCCCCCTCCCCACCGACTACCGCATCACAGGAACATAAACAGGAGAAAGAATTTTGGATTATAATTTAGAAAATGGCCATGTTTAAAGATAAGAATAACCATAGAAAAGGTCATCCCACAATAGTTCTCAATAAATTTCCGAAATCCAAAAGAAATTTGCGCAAAAGAGAAGACTAAGACCGCAACAACAACAAACCAAAACCAACAAACGCACGAGAACTGATGCTTGCCAAAAAAGCTTTAAACCCTGGTGACCCTGAAGAAGGCGGTCAAACGACTCCTCACTGCCCACTGTCCAGTCCGAAGGACAGAGGCACAGGGCGAGAAAAAGAAGAAGTGATGTCCCTCTCCTCCTACAGACCGACTGTAGAATTGAAGATACGACTGACCCTC
Source organism: Conus ventricosus (assembly GCA_018398815.1). Taxonomy (NCBI): domain Eukaryota; kingdom Metazoa; phylum Mollusca; class Gastropoda; order Neogastropoda; family Conidae; genus Conus; species Conus ventricosus. Next base: position 30,607,496 of record CM031607.1, on the reverse strand, counting down.
GATGGATACGGTAGAGAACCAAGACCGAAGCAGGCGGGCCTCCCAGAGACATCTTCCGCTCGAGTGAAAGACTAACCTCCCTCAGCGATGTCGCCACCTGCCAAGCTGCATCACAGAGTGAAGCCTACTTCACAACTACAAGAAATGAACACGTGCGACAGGTAAAAAGACAGCGAGAGGCCGATAGACAGCAAAGTTCGAGAGAAAGGTAACCATCCACCCTTGAACCTACATGATAATAGCACGGGCAGTGAATAGGAGAGAGAGAAGAGAGGAACGCAAACCGAAGTTGAGCTGAACTATCAACCAAGGTCAACCGCACCACAACCACATTAAGGGACGGGATACACGACAAACAGCAACAGACACTCAACAAATGAATAATTCCGCCACCCAGGGATGGGGTCAAACTGTCGTAGGCCTCGTGACAACACGTGACAGTAGCAGATTGTCCCCCCCTTTCCCTGGGAGGCAGTCGACGACTCATGCTGTTTTGTACTCCAACCGTTGCCTCGTGGTTTTTCTAAAGGCCAACAACCCACCATATCGATGGCCGCCGCTGCCTTGATATAAAATTTCCGCCCACGGAGGTTATCAGCTGTGGTGTTTTGCATCGTTAGAAAAATAACGAACCCTAACAAATTCCACAGCATCGTTATTTTGCTGGCTGATTCAAGAAAGAGACTTCGACAAACAGAAAATCCCCAACTGAGCTAGCTATTTTCTTAACTTAAAGGCTTTAAAATCTGGATTATTTCTAAGCCGTCTTCCCGTTCGAACACCTCGGGGCGGCATGGGTTATTTAGCCTGTTTGTGTAGCTGCTCAGTTAAGAAGGATTTGATTTGTCTGTCTTGACCAAATAAGCGCCGTCACCACATTGATCCGTTGAAGCAAGTCCTTTTTGACATGGCTCTTTTACAGCAGTTGATTAGTTGCATTAAAGGTTCCAAAAATAACACCACTGGCTCTCTCTCCCTCTCTCTCTCTCTCTCATCACACTCTTGCGTCTCGTCTCTCACTCTCTCTCTCCTTGCTGTGTTGTGTGTGATTGGGTCTGGTGTGTGTGGTGGTGTGTGTGGTGTTGAGTGTGTGTGTGCGTGTGTGTGGTGTGTTGTGTGTGAGGTGGTGTGTGTGTGGTGTGTGTGTGTGTTCGCGCGCGCGCGCGCGTCATATTGTTGAGAGAGAGGAGAGATGTTCAGAGAAAAGTGCGTGTGTGAGTTGTGTGTGTGTTGTGTCGAGTGGTAGTGTGTGTGTGTGTGTGTGGTGTGCGCGCGTTCGTTACTCTGTCGTTAGTGTGCGGAGCGTGCATACAACTCACTTCATCTCTCTCTCCTCTCCTCCTCTCTCTCTCCTCCTCCAGATCTCTCTCCTCTCCAGTTCTCCCTGTTCTCTCTCACTCTCGTAGCCCCCCCCTCTCTGATCCTCTCTCTCTCTCTGTGGTGAGTGTGTTGTGTGGTGTGTGTGATGTGTGTGGGTGTGTGAGTGTGTTTCTGTTGTTCTACTGCCTCTCTGTCAGTCCGTCGCTCGCCTGTCTCTCTTTCTGTCCTCTGTCGGTCTAGGCCTGTCTCCCTCTCCCTGATCTCTCTCTCTCTCACCCACTCACTTCTCCCTCTCTCTCATCCCTCTCCTCTCGTCCCTCTCTCTCTCTCTCTCTCTCTCCTCATCTCTCTCATCATCTCGCTCTCTTCTCTCACACTTGACCCTAAATGGGAGGAAAAAAATCGATTCGAGGCTAAACTCCCGTGAGGAAAAGAGTTCTGGATGGAATGTGTCTCCCGGTGGTGATTTCAAAAAATTCACTCACTAGTGCGTGGGTGGTGTGTATGGTGTGTGTTGTGTGTGTGTATGAGTGTGGGTGTGGTGAAATATATTTATGTGTGTGTGAACATATGTGTGTATGACTGGGTTTGTGTAAATCTGTGTGTGGTATGGTGTGTGTCGTGATTTGTGTGTTGGTGTGTGTGTGTGTGTGTGGTGGTGCGTTTCGTGCGTGCGTGCGTGCTGGCGTGCGTGCGTGCGTGCCGTGCGGGCGTGCGTG
>CM031607.1:30582265-30587857 GCA_018398815.1 Conus ventricosus | reverse complement strand
TAAAATTCAGTTTAAATATTTTTTGTCTTGGAGAGAGTGGGGGAAGAGAACTTGTTATTGACGTCCTTTACTGGTGATGGTGGTGGTGTTTATGCTGCTGCTGTTGCTGGATTTTTTGATGGCGTTCTTGTTTTGCTGTTGCTACCGCTACTTCTGCTGCTGCTGCTGCTGCTGCTGCACGTCTTTTCTTTCATGTTGTTGCTAACGTTTGCAATTCCAAACATGCATCTTTGTTTCGTTGTTTCATCATTCCTGTCCTTTCCTTGTTGTTATTCACAGGCCCTTCTTGTATTCTTCCACACGCTTGTTTATCACCCTTCTGAACTGTTAGAAAGGGCACTGGCACCAGACTACGATTAAAACGCAAAGGCCCTGAGTGACGTGTCGAGTACATTTGGGCACGCATAGCTAGTTTGTTCCGAACTTAGCTGCGTCTAGTATTTTTGTTTTGTTTTGTTTTTTCGTTTATTTTTATTTTCATTTCTAATCTTTTTTCTTTTTTTTTCCGTTTTGTGTGTGTGTGTGTGTGTGTGTGGTGTGTGTGTGTGTGTGTGTGTGTGTGTGTGGTGTGTGTGTTTGCTGTCCCATCTTCTGTGTCACCTCAGTGCCATTGCAACCACGCCGCTCATTCCGACCCTCCCGCTTGCAGCCCCGGCACCGGCAAAACACAGGGAGCAGTCGATGTCAAGTCGTCATGAGGCAACCCACCGGAGGAGAGACTGCACTGCTGCCGGGTCACTTCGATGGTGTTCAGTGGTGCCGTTCTGACCCGACATACGCAGTACACCACCTACTGAGCCCCCTACTGACGCTGTGTCAAAACTTTCGTTTCCCTTCTGTTTTCGTGGGGTAGATGTTCCGTGGTTCCATTAAAAAAAAAAAAGATAGAATTACTATTTTTGAGACTATGTGGGGAAGCTCATGGGGGTATTTTAGAAAAGCAGCAGGCGCAAAGACTTCGTCAGGGTAAGTTCGAAACGTTCGCGTATATATAGTAGTATACAAAGTGACATCATTGGCCGGCATCCTTTAAAATAAGTGAATTGATTGGTGGGGAAAGTGTGTTCTGTTACAGCGTTTGTCTCGTTTGATTTTGATTCAACTCAAAACGGTCGCATGGGTTGTGTTGCATTCTTTGCGTATTTTCGAACCGTGGCGTGTGACTATGGTGACACGTTTGTGGGCAAGCAGATAAGCATTATGGTCACCTTCTTCACCCAGATCGACTCAACCATAAACACGTGTACATGAAACTGACATTCTGTGTGTGTGTGTGTGTGTGTGTGTGTGTGTGTGTGTTGTGTCTCATTCTCTCTGTCTCTCTCATTCATTCTCTCGGTCTCTCTCGGTCTCTCACTGTGCCCCGTCTCTCTCTCTCCTCTCTCTCTCTCTCTCTCTCTCTCCTCTCTCTCTCTCTCTCTCTCTCTCTCTCTCTCTCTCTCCCCTTTCTCCCTCTCTCCCTCTCTCCGTCTCTCTCTCTCTCTTTTGTCTCTCTCTCTCTCTCTCTCTCTCTCTCTCTCTCTCTCTCTCTTACCACTTCGTATTATTCTCCCGCCTTCCCCCCCCCCCCCCCCCCTCCTCCTCTCCTCCACCATCCTCTTTAATAGCTGGTAAGCATTTATGAGCATGATTACGAAACTTTTTCTTCAAAGGAAATAGATGCTTGATAACCTACGGCAGGATGAAAGATGCACACAGTTGGAACTGACGTTTTATTTATCTTCTCTTTCGCTTCTTCTTTTCACTTTCTTTCATTTTCTAAACTTAACATGCTTCTTACTTGAAGAAGAACTTCATCCGAACCTTTCTCATCCCCACAAACCTCAGCACTTTCCATCCTAACCCCCATCCTCCTCCCTCAGCTTTGCTCTATCCTTTGCTGTTGACGTTTTTCCGCCGAAGCCTTGCTCTTGCTGTCGTCTTGTTCTTGCTTCGCCGTCCGGCCGTCTTAGTTCCCCCGACTGAAGGAAGCATACGAAAAGAGCGCAGTGAAACAAACCCTGACTTGTGGAATTCGTATCGGCATCAATTCCAGAGTCGTCAAGATGGCATCATAGCGTGCGGACACGTCCATAAAAGCCGCACCCCATCTGCTAACTCAAGAGACTGCAGTGTGTACAAGGTTTACGACTGGATAAACTAATAAATGAAAAACTATGGAAGAAGAGGTTTCAGTAAATGGCTTAATATAAGATGCACAATTTTGTTAAGCCTGACCCAGCATGAACTCAGCCGACGTGTCTGGCCTCGGATGGAAGTTGTTGACTTCGGAATGTGTGCCTGGAATCGGGCTTGTGAGAATTCTTCAGCTCTGTGAACGCCGGAGTGAAAATACATTAATGAATCTATAGAGACGCTATGTTCCTCTTTGTGTCCGTCTGCCTTTGTTATCTCTTGTACCCCTTCCCTCTCTATCAACCATCGTCATAACCTTCCCCATTTCGTTTTTAATCATCAATGTGGTATTTCGTTCGCATGGATATGAATTATTCCTTCCAAACACTGGTGCAGAAGAAATCAGGTGGAGGGGGGGGGGGGGGGGGGGGGGTTGAGTGGGAGACAACACTGCAGGGCTTTCAAAGTGACATTTCATTTCTTTTTTCTTTCCAAACCCCTCACCTTCTCTGTTTAGCAAGCTTCTAACGTCTAGCGCAGTGCTACCAGCACCATTCACCTCCTCTCCACCCCCCACACGTTCCTACTCATTTCTCATCCCAACTCTTTATCATTTTTCGTCATGTGTGCTCAACATATGTATCCTCTTTCCTTTCCATTTTTTTTTTCATTGTCATTGAAAGGTTCTTCATGTTGTATTCTTCCTTTACTTTTCGCGACTGGCAGCAGTTAGCTCCCCTTCGAAGCCAGAGTTTAGCGGGGGTGACAATTTGTCTTGTGGAACTCACAGACTTTGAAATGCGTGTCTGGAAACCGAACTTTTGAGTATTGTCGTGTTGGCGAAGCAGGCGTGAAAATCGATTGGTGAGGCTGTTGACAGAGTCTCTCTTTCTCTCTCTCTCTCTCTCCTCTCTCTCTCTCTCTCCTCTCTCTCCTCCTCTCTCTCTCTCTCTCTCTCTCTTTTTTTTTTTTTTTTCTCTCAGCACTATGCATTTTGTACGGTCATTGTTATTTCGTTTGGTGTTGTTCTAATTAGTGTGGGTTTCCCCTTACTTTGTTAATTATTACACTTGTTTTTTACAAGAAACAATAATTTGTTTACTTCTTCCCTTCATGAGGGGTCATGCCCCATAAATGAATAAATCATCCTCTCTCTCTCTCTCTCTCTCTCTCCTCTCTCTCTCTTCTCTCTCTCTCTCTCTCTCTCTCTTATCTCTCTCTCTCACCTCTCTTCTTCTTCTTCTTTTTTCTTCTTCTTCTTGTTCTTGTTCTTCTTCTTTTTCTTCTTCTTCTTCTTCTTCTTCTTCTTCTTCCTCTCCTCCATCTTCTCTCCCAAAACGTCCCACCTCTGTAACGTCTCGCTAAGTCTTGTATAGCTGCTAAGCATTTCTTTCTCATGCAAGAAAAAAATCTCCAAAGAACTGGGTGCAACATAAATGAAAGGAGGATTAAAAAAAAAAAGCAACCACTTTACTTCTCTTGCCACACCTTTACCTTATTTGCTAAGGCTTAGCCCAATCCTGCTTAACCTCACTTACGACAAGCATGCCTAAACGTCCTCAACTGTCTGATTCGCTGAACAATTTTTACCTTCCTTTTTCCGTTTTATTTCATTGGTTTTCAAACTGTTTTTTCCTCTTTTGTTTCGCTAAGTGTTATCCCTACTGCAGTGACTTGTTAACTCCCTTCTGGAACCACAAACAATTGCATGGTGATGTGGTGTCTGTCGAAATCGTAAGATTTGCAATGTTTGTCTGCAACCAAGATTTCCGGAATCACCCGTGTTATTTTTTTTGTACGTGGGAGAGAACATAGGGTAATAGAACTGTGGACAGAATCTCTATGGACAGAATCTCTATGGGCAGAATCTGTCTTCGTTTCTCTTGTTCTATATTGTCAATGTGCCTCTTTTCCTGTCATCTAGAGTCTCTGTTTCTCCCTCTCTCTGTCTTTTTTCTCTTATTTCTTTTTTTTTCTGTTCCTCGTGTTCTTTACCCTTCCCCTCCCTCCCACATTCTATCTCCCTCCCCCCTCCACTTCAGTTTATCATCCCACACTTATCACGCCAGCTTCCTTCTGCTTAGCTTCCAATCCTGGCTCTGTGCAGTTTCTCCTGGCCTATCTCCCATTCAGGTGTTCTCGTTGTTGTCTCTGATGTTACTGTTAGGCGGCGGCCATAGTGGGCCGTGGTTTTGAGGGCCGTGTCCCGCCCGGCAGAACGGATCCGTGAAAGCGGCCATAGATAATCCGTGCTAGACCTATGGCTATTCTATTCCATTCCTGCCACCTACCAAAAAAATCTTTCCCTAAAATCATGCAAAAAAGCACTTATTTCTTCTGCACCTCGATCTGTCCAAACAAAACCATATTCTAACGTAAACAGTTCACAGCGGATATATGAAGTCCACTTTCTTTTGTCGCGTGAATCTGGATCCAGCAGCATCCTACAGTTTTGCGAGAGAGAGAGAGAGAGAGAGAGAGAGAGAGAGAGAGAGAGAAGAGAGAGAGAGAGAGAGAGAGCAATTCGTCAATGAAAATTCACCCATTTACACCACAGCCTGCACCTGAAACCATCCCCAATGTGCACATGTGGGCAGGCAGAACAAACCACAAAACACATTCTACGACCTGCAGTGTCTGAGGGATAGGACATGGCCGCAGCCGGTGCCCATCAATGACAAGCTGTACGGGTCTGTGGAGGCCCTGCAGAGGACCACCAGATTCATTACAGAATCCTGTCTACAGGTGTGATAGACGATCGAGAAGAACAATGAACATTCAGAGAGCGCAGTCGTAATTGATGACGCCACAGAGGAGTTGAACCGGGCGGGATTTTTCAACCGGGCCGCGCTAAGCACGGGTTGACTATGGCCGCCGCCTTAATGCAGCCGCCTGTCAGTTGTGTCCGGCCCAGGAAACAGCCAGTGACACCTTGTCCTATCATCTGGAACGGGAGAACATCATGTCGCCCATCTTGAAACGTTGTGTTACACATTGAAGATGTATTGGGGGCGGTGTCGCGATCCTGAGGCCAGTCAGTGTTGGGGTTCATTGGCCTAGAAACACCAAGGCCAATGAAATGTTGTTGTGCTCTGCATAGTTATGCGGGGATTGTCTTCAGTCGTGACAAGCTCCTAGCATAACATTGTCAGTCTCCAAAATCTCACGAAGTCAGAGTGTGGCTGCCCATGAGGCGGGGTAATCAAAAACGGTCACACACGCAATGTTCTCATCCTCAGCTGATGCATTTGTACCATGGTGTACAAATGCTTCAGCTGTTTGGATGATCCCTGGAGTGTTTTAGCCAGGGTACGACAACAGCAACTGCCTGTTGGCCGACGCTCTCTCTCTCTCTCTCTCTCTCTCTCTCTCCTCTTCTCTCTCTCAAGCCTTTAAGTTGCGTTCTATTCTCACTTCTTAAATTTACTACCAATTCGGTTTGGGATGATTTCACTGTTCACAGTTGTGAGTTTTGAA
>CM031607.1:30557265-30567265 GCA_018398815.1 Conus ventricosus | reverse complement strand
CTCTCTCTCTTCCCAATGCTCATCCACTCTATCTCCCCCTCCGTCCTTTCTCTGCTTCTCCGTGTTCTTCTTGTACCTCTCCTTCATTGTCCTCTTCCTCTTCCTTTTCCTTTGTTTCTTTCCCATCCCCTGATTCCTCTGCCTCCTCCACCTTCTTCACCTACCTCAGTCGCTTTTTCCCTGTCTTTCTCGGACATCTATCCCCATTTGATGTCTTATCACCCTTATGTGATTTGTTCATCACTGTTGTTTCTGCATTTGAAGTATAAGTTTGTTGGGCAGTGTAATCTATGGGAAGTGTGGGGGGGGGGGGATTTGAAATGGGGCTTTCATGTATGATACGTTGACGTCACCTTTGATACACTTGTCTGCATTTTTTTTTTCTTCTATTAATCTTTTTCGATCGACGCCATTCCGCGGACATCTGTGACAGCACGTAGATCTCTTTCCTGCGGGGCAGAGCGCGCTTCTTGTCCAACATTTTACACCTTTCGTTTGTCCGCTCCTCCGGGTTCCCCCTTGGCCACTTTCGTTAGCTTTCGGGCGGGGGAGAGAACTGTATTATGCCGCTTCTAACTCACCTTCGCCCTCAAACCAGTTTTCGGGCGAAAGTGACCTAGAAGCGGCATAATACAGTTCTCTGACAAGTAAGACTTCAATAACCAAAAAATAACGATTATCTACAAACAAACATACTGTGCAGGGTTATCCGTTTTCAATACTAATTTACTAAAGTTTTCAGAGAGTAGCGTAGGAGAAAGTAGCCAGGACTGAACACGCCCCATAGAGTAACGCAGGAGAAAAGCAGTTGTGGCTGAACGCGCCCATATACAAACGTCTAGCCTTTAATTGCTAGTTGACGGCCTACCTAAGGACTTTGCACTATCCGATTACTTACCCGTGATGAGCAGGGCGTTTTTAAACCCAAACGCCAGCCCTTTTTAAAAATTAATTCGGGGTTTTTAACAACGCAGCTTTCCCTGTCTTTTCCCATTGCGGGTGGATGTTTTTTGGGAGATTTTAAAAACTTTGGGGGGGTTTGGGACAACTGTAGTGTGTGGACTATTTTGCTATGTGTGTTAATATTTAAATTATTTTTGAAAAAAAATGACAGAAACGCAAAAAAAACTTTTATATTGTAGAAAATTAAAAATACAATTTTTTTAAAAAATAAAAAAAAAAAAAAAAAACCCCCTCCCTAGAAACCCCCGGGATGTTGTTTTAAATTTTTTTTTTTGCAGGCGTCATTTTTGGGGTCGCCCATCCCCTTCGGGGGGGGAAAACCCCGGGAGTATGTTTCCCCGGGGTTTTTTTGGGTGGTGGGGGCTGGCCTTTTTGGTCTGGAATGGCGGGCCCCGGGTTTTTCTTTTGGATGGGGGAATTTGCCCCCCAAGCCCTTTTGGTCTCACTCGAAACTAAAAAACCCGCGGGGACCAACAATGGGGGAATGCAGCCCTGAAATCAGCAACTCCAACTCCAAAAAGTGTGACGCCTGCGGGGGCCCAAACCGGGACCCCCAATAGGGGTTTTTTGAATTCTTTATTTAAGCTTACTTTTGGTGGGGGGGAAAATCCACGCTTTTACGGGGAGACCACTTCCATTATACTTTTCGTGTCCCAAACGATAAAGCTCCCGTGCGCGCCTCAAAAGAAGGTGGCCGTTTTGCGGCAAATGCTGCGTGTTTTTCTTTTGCAGCTGTGGGGTAAGTATGTTTTGGTGTTTTGTTTAAGTGTGTGCTGCGTTGTGTGTTAAATCCCGCCCGGGTGTTTGTGTCCCACGCGAAACGTATGTGTTTTGGGGTTCAAGCAACGGCCAACCTTTAACGCTAAAACCTCTACCGCGGGCTGTTTGATTGCTTTAAAGTTTTAAAACCCACCAACACGGAACAATCACCCCGAAAGGTAAAACCTGATCCACACCCACACACAAAAATTCCAGCTTCGTTCCCCCTTTTTTCCAATGTAATTATAGCTCCCTGTCAAATTTACCTTTCTCTTTCTCACCTTCTTTTCTCTTTCTCTCTTTCTTTTTGTTGGTGTGGGTTTTGGCTCTGGCGGGTTTCCCCGTAAATAATCGGATAGTGCGTAGCCCCTTCCCATAAATCCGCCCGGGGCCCCCCGTCAGTTAATGGGCGGGAAAGGGTTGTGTTGTGTGCGGGCGCGCTTTGCGTGCTTTTGGTGTGTGTGAGGGGTTGTTGTTCTTTGATTTAACGTCTTTTAAACTTTAAAGTGAAAAATTGGGACAGTTTAACGTGTGTGGGGGGGCGGTGGGGGATGACACCTGACCCCCAGGGGACAAAACACAGGCTTACACAAATGAGCCCGCACCAAGTTCATAATGGGCCCACTAAAAATAACTTTTCTAAAATCCCCCAAACTATTACAGCGTTTATTTCCCTTGGCCCTTTTTAGGAATTTTACCCCTTTTCCCCCGTTTTTTGAAGACGGGTTTAAAGGTTAAAAAAGAAACCCTTTTAAAATTTTTTAATTAATTTTACCTCAAAGTAAGTTTTTAAATTTTAAGCCCCCCCCAAGTTCTTAACCCCAAGTCACTTCCAATTTTTAATTAAGTCACTCAAAAATTTTTAAATTAAAGGGCCCTTTCCTTTAAAGAACTTTTAATTTTTTAATTTAATTTACTTAAAAGTTCTTAAGAAAAGTTTTAAATAAGTTCTTGACAAGTTCTTGAAAAAGTTCTTGATTAAGTAAACCTTTAAAGTCCCAACCCAAGTCTTATAATTAAAAAAAAAATTCAACCCTATTTTTTATTTTTAAAAAGAAAATGTCTAAAAAAGTCCCACAAACGCCTAAAAAAAAAACGTGTCATCGTTGAGGTTTTCTTGCTCAGCGTTTTCTGCATAGAATTTTTAAAGGAAGGCCCTTAAAATCCGAAGCAACCGCATTGATTAAAATTTCGGGCTAGGGAAAAATGCCTTTTTAACCCCCATTCTTTTTTATTGACACCACCTTTTTAATACCCAGATCATTTTTTTTAAAAAAATTTAAAAATTAAGTTTTAAAATATTTTTTCCTTTATAAATGGACAAAAACGTTTTTTTTTATTGGGGGTTTTGGCGTCTGGTGTTTTTTTCCCTTGCATTTAGTGGCTCAGATTTTTTTGATACTTTCGTTTCTGTTGCCATTGTGTATATTTTTTTATACCCATAAAAAACTCCCCCCCAAAGCAGAAATGGCCCCAAAAAAAAGGGCAACAGTTTTAATTCAATTTTCCCTGAAGACTTTGGGGCCCTTGTATCACGGTTTTTTATAGTGGCATTGCCCAGGGTTGGGGGGTGTTATTTTTTATGATGAGTCATATTCTTTTTAAACATTTTAATTTTTTTTTTTCTGTTCCACTCTGCTAATTTTTTTTCCCCTTTAACAGCCCAGGATTTTTAATGGTCTCCCCCTGATTCAGCGTTTTCTTTCTGGGTTTTTAGCTTGGTTTCTTTCTCCACCCGATTCGTGGTTTTTTGGTTTTTGATATTTTTTCCCGCTCGTTCATTTTTAAGGGAAATAAAATCTATATTATTAAAAAATTTAAAAAATCCCATGATTAATGGGGTAAAAAATGGTTTCCCAAAACTTAGTTTTAAATCAAAACCCAGAGACTCTAATGACTTTGTTAAAAATGGGTCCTTCCGGTTAAACCCTACTAAGATTTTTGTTCAAAATCAAAGGGAAACAAATCTACTGACTATTTTTTGTGTCAAACAAAAACCCTTTTTCCCCCCACTTTTCCCCCATTCTAGACCCAAGCCCCGCTTAAAACCTTTTTGATACTTTTTTAAATTTTTTGCGGCAAAATCTGTTGAATCCCGTTCTAAGCTGAATTCAAATTTTTCCAAGGGAAATGTTTTTTTTTTTTCCACACCTGCCAAAGAATACAAGCCTTTCCTTTTTGGGAAAATACCCTTTGGTTAAACAACTTTGGGCATTTATAAGTTTTAGGAAAGGTTTTGGGCCCCCCTTGTAGCTGTAGGAAAATCATCAAATGTTTTAGTTTTTTTAATAATTTTTTTAAATTTTTTTATTTTTAAAAATGAGCCCAAAAAACTGTTTTCTAACCTTGTATACCATTCTGCGTTATTGGGGGGCCCAATGTAGGTATCAATGCTTTGGGAAAAGCCTTTTTAAGAAATTTAAAACCCCAAAACTTGGCAAAATAGACTTTGAGGATTCAGCAAAGCTATTTTCTATCATAGCCGTTCGGGTTTCCACGAAAGATTTTCTAGTTTAAACAAGGAAAAATTTCCCCGACCCAAAATTTAAAAATGAAAAAAAAAAAATACATTTATAAAAAATGGGTTCACTCGCAAAAATGATAGGCGGGGCGTTGGGGAATGGCCCTTTTTTAGCGGGAATAATTTTTGCATTTATAAAAAGCGGGGGTGACGGCGAGGAAAAAAAAGACCCTAAAAAAAAGCTATGGAGGAACTAGCCGGGGGGGACAAGACCCTATGAAAAGCAAGGGGCTTTAGCATTAATTTTATTAAAACACATTGAAAAACGGGGTGCAGCTTACACATTTAAAAAAGGGTTTATCAAGCCCCTAAAACAAATTTTTAACTAGTAAAAAGCAAACCCGGGCCAAGGGAAATTGGGCCCCCCCCAAAATTTAAAATGATTTTTCAACCCTCAGAAAAAAAAAAAAGATGCAAGAAAACGCGTTTTTGTCGTTGGTAGACCCCTCGTGTAAATTTTTTTGGCCCCAAAAATATTGGTGAGTTAAAAAAAGAACAAAATCTATTATTCGCCCAAAGGTTTTTGGAAGGGCATCAAAAACAATACAAAACTAAGCCAAGCGGGGGAAATTAGTGAACAAAAAAAAAGCAAAGGAAAGGTTATCAAACAAGCGAAATTTTTAAAATTTTTTTACCTGCCCCTAAAACGAAAAGAGACCCCCACTTTTGAACCCCAACTCCAAACGAAACCCATCAAAAAGGAAACTTCTATATTTTCCCCCTTTATAGGATTAGACGAAAAAGTTTAAGTAAAAGCCCCCACAGTTTTTGGGCATGGCTTCCGATAAAAAGTTTTCGGAACCATTAAAAACAAAAGAATCTTCTCCCTTTTTCCCGTCGCTATAAAAGCTGATAATCAACGAGGGCCCTTTTAAATTTTCCTTCGCCCCTGGGGCCCCGTCGATGATGGGAAAAAAATTTAAAGGGGGAAATTAATCAATTAATTTGAAACCTTTTAAATTACCATTAAAAGAGGGATTCCAGGGGTTCACAGATCACCGGGTTTTGTTTTAAAACTTTAACAAAAAATTAGCCGAAAGACTTTTTTCCAAACCCTATAAAGAGGCTGATTGGGGCCCTTTCTCGCAAAAACAGAATGGGTTAGAAGACTTTCCCCCCCAGTTTTTCGCGCAATGAATTTAAAGAAGAAAATTTAAAAGGGAAAAAACCCGTAAAAACAATCAAAAAACAAACAATTAAAGTTGTTGAAGGAGAAAATCTTCATCCGGCAAACTATTGCCCCTTTGGTTTAAAAAATAAGGGACCTTTTTTACCAGGAAAAAGCAGAAGGGGGACCGCATCAGGGCAACCCCATCCCGTTTTGGGGGGTGTTTTTCCTATGAAATAAAAAGAATTGTAAAAATGAATCCGCCCGGAAATTATTTACGAAAACTAAAACAACAAAAAAAACCAGCTCCTCAAAGACTTTTTTTGAAAGAAGAACAGGAGATAATCCCCCCGACACCGTTTCCGCTTTAATTTTTTTTTAAGAAATATATTTGAGTTTAAAATGGAAACCCGAAGGGAAATGCAAAAACAAAAAAAGAAAGGGGGAAGGAAAAGGGCCCTTTAAAATGATCGGGGAAACATTTCAAAGCGTGTAATGCTTTAAAGGAAAAATTTTCGAGGAATTTTAAACAATGCATGCTAAATTAATTTCCCTTTACCTACAACTAACCCCCCCCAAAATTTGGGAAAAAAAAAAACCTTTAAATAAAAAAAAAAAAATTTGAAAAGCGGGCAAGCAAAAATGAAAAAAGATTTAAATGAAATTTGGGTTTAAGCTATTTAATTTAACTTATTTTAAAAAATTGATGAAAAATTTAAACCCCCCCCTTTTTTGCTTTCCCCCATGGCCCCATTGCTATGAAAACTCGGATTAACAAAACCCCTTTTGTTTTTTGTTTTATCTAATGGGCTTCTTTGTTACAAAACCCTTTGTGGGTTTTTCATGTAATTAATCGTTTGTTTTCCCCTTTTTCATGATGAAAGTCTTATTGCCAAAAAAATGCTTTTTTGTATTGTCATGTGTTTTGTTTGACTGCAAAAACGCGCGGATTTCCCCTTTTCTTTCTTAAAGATTTTTTTTCCTGGGTCGAAAAATGTACATTTTTGACCTTAAACCCAAAAAAACTCCCTTTAATTTAAACCCTTTTCCCAATTTAAAAAAAATTTATCCTTATTTTTTCCCAAAAAACCTTTTTTATTAACGGATGAAAAGCAAAGGCAAAACTTAGGGTAATCAGATTTTGTAAAACCCAAACCTGCATTTCCCCTTTGCTACTTCGGTTTCCATGTCTTTAAAATTCTTCAAGGGGTATTTAAAAAAAAACAAACTGTATCTGTGTAAAGCACTCTGGACTTGGATAAAGAGGCTTAAAATGTTCATAAAGAAATTCTAAACCTCAAAAGCTTTTATAATTTAAAACATTTAAAAACCCCAAAAAATACAGTTTTCTAATTTGACTTTTTTTTTTTTTCCTTTATTATGCCAAAAAGGGAGACATGAAAACTTCTAAAGTCCTGATAAATTTGGTTTTTTAAGTCGCCCTTTAAAGGGTTGTTCTCTCTGGGGACTAATCTGGGCATCTTTGGCTTGTGCGGGTTCTCCATATCTTTCCAAAACAGCTGTTTTCATCAAATTGAAAAAGCTTTTTTTCGGGAACATTGGGATTTAGTTCTGAATCAGTGTTTTCAAGATGTATGGTTTCATGAACTGTTTTGATCAAAAAACAATTTTTGCGATGAACAGCTTTTTAACTTCAAAAACCCTTCTTAAAAAAAAATTGCAGAAGTCTGTAATGGCAGAAAATAAATTTTTTTTTCCCCGAAGATTAGGAAAAAGTTTGGGGGCTCTCTTGGGTCCCTCTTTAGACTTTTTGCTGCTAATGGTTTGTTTATTAAGAGGGCATGGAGTTATGAGGAAAATTCCCAATCAACTTTAGAATGTATCCCCCCGCTGTTGATCACGTTAAAAATGTTTAAAACCCCTTTAATGCCTTTTGAATATTATTCGTACCCTTTTACATTTTTAAAAATTACGAAGGGGAATGATTGCCCATTCCCAACCATAAAAGATTGTTTGCGTCTAAATAAAATGAGATAGTTAGCCTTTTTTTTGGTCAAGTTTTCTAAATATTTTTTTTTGTTTTCTTTTCAATAATGATGCGACCCCCATACTAATTTCCACCACGCAATCCGTTTTCCCAAACATCTGGTCAATTTTTAAATCCCACAATAAATAATCCCCGTACTCCAGTAACTTTAAGAAAAAGTCCCCCGCTATCCCCGGGGGCAGAAATATAATGCCAGGGTTTCCCAAAAAAGTAAAGTTTCATGCAGGTCTTTCTAAAATTTTTAAAGACGGTCCGCCAACAAACATACATCTCCATTAAAAGGACCCATGATAGTCTCCCATTGTTTTACAATCTAACTTTTTTGCCAGTTTCTTGAGCATGCTGGTAATCTAAATTTCACTGATGTCCTTTCCTCTAAGACTAGAAAAGAACGCACCTTTAGGAGGAAGTGTATCTTCGTCAAACCTTTCCCAACTGTTAAATGTACTCATAAAAATTAAACGCCCTTTCTAACGAGAGTGGGTCAAAATATTCTTCTGTTATTGGGCAGGACTTTAAGGACATAGCCAGTGCCTCTAATGAACCCATCATGTGTTGCATAGAGTCATAAAAAGACATGTTATTCAGATTAAAGCACTTTACTTTTCTGATGACTGTGCAATGCATGACACCCTAAAGGGCATCGTCCCCTGCTTCATTATAAGATGAGAGTCGTAACCTCGCAAGTTGTGAAAGAATCCCGGCAGTTTCCCAAGTCTTTGGTTCAAACTTTAGTTGAAGATTGCATTTACTGTGTGCTGCTCCTCTGAAACTTTCCGCTAATGTGATCATGGTCTCTTACTTTTGGATTTGTTGCTTCTTCATGATTCTAAACCACAAATCCAACAATGTGTGGCTGAGTCCCTACTGTTGTTGGTCTTCAGGCGTCATTATGATTCAGATAAATTCAGATTATTTGAACAGGCGTAACGCACTTTCTGCATGCGTTCTAAGAAGTATTCTGCAGCATTTGTCCTCTGTATAATTCTGGCTCTGAATGAGCGCCATCCGACCTGACAATAACGAAGGCAAATGAACAGATCTGATGATTTCTCATTAAGACTGTTTTTCGAAGTTTTTGTGGCGCTGGCCCTTCATAAGGAACAATGAGTGATTCGAATCTGCGTAAACTACGTATGGGGATGTTGCAGTTTTTTCCATTCTTAAAACTAACTTTAGATCCAGGTGGGGGCGAATTAGTTCTGTTTACAGTCAATGGACCAATACAATGTTTCTTATGTTCACTTTGCGGCTTGAACAGATGGCATTCTTGTTAAAATTTTCTGCAGAATTCTTTTTTATGGTAATGCTTTGAAGTATCCGCAATAATCTACTCATTGTGCGTAAAAATGTGTAATGCGGTAGACCCGCTGGGGAAAACATCAGTAGTAAGTCAACATGATTTTTGTCTGGTTCGCCAATCGTTGGACTGTTCTTGGACACTTTAATCGGTTGTAGATTTGTTTCCTCATCCCATGTGTAGACATAACAGTTATTGGTTTGTTTTGCCTTAAATGATCAATTTGCTCACTAACGGAAAGGACACCCCACTAAGTTAAGACATTGATGTACGGGTGATAGTTAACACTCCTCTGCGTTTTGCGGCGTGTGCAGCCTTGCGAGAACACACCACTAAACATTTGTTGCTGAATTTTTTTATGTTTAAACTGCTCTTTTTGCAACAAATCTGGAGGTAGGGGAATGTAAACTTGCCAACAATCGTGCAACTTAGCCTTTTTTAACAAATCTCAAAAATTTCGCCCTCTGACCACCAGACCTCTTTTTTTGGGCTTCTTCAGGGGCCAGCGCCCCAAACGTGAAAGCATTGGTCTGCCCAACCGGCGTTAAGTCTTATGAAAAGAATAGTCTGTTGTTTAGTTAGACCCAGACTTCTGATTTTTTCTTTATTGTTACTAGTCGATTAAAACGCTAACATTACTTTAACTGGGGTCTATTTTTGGTTTACTTTGGGAAATTGAGAAAAAACATAACAAAACTTTCCTGTACGTTGTTTTTGGGGCAAAGACTTCAAAAACAAACATTTCACGCCTTGATAAACCTCTCTCTTTAAGCATTCCTTTAAAAAATTCGTCTTTTCCTTCATATATCTTAGCCTTTTATTTCTTTTTTAACCAAAATTTTTTAAATTAAAAAAAAAAAACTAACAAAACCTTTTCCCAAAGGTCTTTTTTTCGCTTGGGCTCAAAACTAAATATAACACCCTTTGGGTTGTTTTAAAGTAGCTTTTAAAACAAGTTTTTTGTCTCTTACTTTTTTTAAGCATTCCTTTTTTTTTTCTTCGGCGTCGGCTGTTTTAGAAAACTTTTCCTCGCCTTTCTTTGAAACAAACTTTTTCCCCCCTTTTCCCCCCCCCCCCCCCCCCCCCCCAAAACCCATTTTTCACCCTTTTTTTGTATTTCAACAAAACCGTTTGTAACCAACTGTGTGCTTTTTGGAGTTTTTAGTTTTTAATTTTTTTTTGCCACCGCACTTACGCAATGAACACAGGCCAAGAGCTAAAGACAAACCTCCTAGAGGGAAAGCTCGGGTGCGCCTTGCCCCTTGCTAAAAAACTAACACTTGTTCCTGCTGATAGAGCGCTTATTCGATGCTCCATATTAAAAAAAAAGTTAAAACAGCC
>CM031607.1:30540367-30557165 GCA_018398815.1 Conus ventricosus | reverse complement strand
TATGTTGAATTGGAAGCAGGTTATTACACGAACCTTATTCGTGTTTCAGCCTTCACCCTTACCCTGCCCTTCACCCTTCATCTTTCGCCCCGTGAGGTGTTGAAGATGGCCATGGTGTGGGGAACATACCGGTAGTTCAGCCCAGCAAGTGCCAACTCCAGGGAGAGGAGTTGAAGCTCGTCGTTTCTCAAGAGACAGAGAAGTCGCGGAAGAGAAGTCGAGACTCGTATCTCCAGGACAGGAGAATTCGAGGGGGCAGTATATTGTCTCAGAGAGACAGGGAATTGAGAAAGCAGGGGAGCTTTTTCTTGAGGCAGGCAGGTCCTCAGTGATTACGGGAGTTATGTATTCTCCTGGTTCGGATTTTTTGGATAACGGAATGTGAAGGCCATAGCTTTATAGAAGCGGAACTAGGTTATTTTATCTCTCGGTGTGAGGAGAGATACATGTGTGAAGATTGATTTGTCTCTCGGTGTGAGGAGAGATACATGTGTGAAGATTGATTTGTCTCTCGGTGTGAGGAGAGATACATGTGTGCAGATTTATTTGTCTCTCAGTGTGGAGAGAGATACAGTTGTAAACTCTGTTTACAAGTGGTTGATGATTTAGTAAATGTTTTCCCTGAAGGAGAGGGGGAGAAGAAAAACATTCGGTAGTGCGCCTTTTGGTTGTTTGGAAAGATTGCGTGTGCGTATGGAGTAAATGCTGTCATGAATGCGGGTATGCAAAAGTGACAGTGTGACACTATCATTGCAGCTTCGTTTGCTACGAAAGATTTTCTAGTTAAGCAAGGAATAATTCCAGACAGTATCAATAGTAAAATTAAAAAAATACATTTATAAAAATGGCTTCACTCGTAATGATGATAGGCGGCGCTGTGGTTAATGCGCTTGCTTTTAGCGGAAGTAATTACGCGTTTAGTAAACTGCGGGATGACGGCGAGAGAAAAAGACATAACAAAGCTGTGGAGCAACTAGCAGCTGCACAAGACGCCTATGAAAAGCAGAGAATTGAGCAGTTAGATTTATTAACGACAAACTGAAAAAACAGGGTCATGCGGCTTACACATTTAAAGACGTTGATCAAGCAATAAAAGAATATTATCTTGTAACAGGCAAACCAATCGAGACATTGCCCCCACCAAAATTCAGTGACTTTTATCAGCCATCAGAAAAACAAAAGATGCAAGAAATCGTGTTTGTTATCTTTGGCATGTCCGTCGTGTATTTTGTTGCACATAATATTGGCTGAATAAAAATGAACAAAATCTATTATTCGCCAAAAGGATATTGGAAGGGAATCACGGCAATAAAAAAGCTAAGCCAAGCAGCGGGAGTCAGTGAACAAACAGCAAAGGAATGGTTATCTAAACAAGCGATTTGGCAATTTATTTACCTGCACCTAGACGAATACAGAGACCACACTTTGTGAGTACAATACCGAACGACACCATCAAATGGATCTTCTATATTTCCCATGATACGATTAGACGAAAAAGATTTAAGTACGCGCTCACAGTCATTGACGTAGCTTCAAGATATAAAGATGCGGAACCTTAACACAAAGAGTGCTTCTGCTGTTGCTGTTGCCATACAACTGATATATCAACGGGGCCCCTTAACTTATCCTCGCATGATTCAAGTTGATGATGGAAAAGATTTAAAGGTCGAGTGAATCATTATTGTTAAAACATAGAGTTACCATTAAAAGAGGCATCCCAGGAGTTCACAGATCACAGGCTTTAGTTGAAAACTTTAACAACAGTTATCTGAAAGACTTTTCTCCTACCAGTATCACAGAGAGCTGATTGACAATTCTCGCAACACAGAATGGGTTAGAAGACTGCCCTCAGTTCTACGCGCAATGAATAATGAAGAATTTAAGGGCTAAAACCAGTACAAGCAATCAAAAAACAAACAATAGATGTTGCTGAAGGAGAGTCTTCATCCGGCAAACTATTGCCATTTGGTTTGAAAGTAAGGTACCTTTATTTACCGGGGGAAGCAGAAGGGGACACTCGCATCAGGGCAACCGATCCGGTTTGGAGTGTTGATCCATATGAAATAAAAAGAATTGTAAAAATGAATCCGCCCGTGTATTATTTACGAGAAACTGACACAACAAAACAACTAGCTCCTCAAAGATCTTTTGTGAAGGAAGAACTGCAGATAATCCCGCCAGACACAGTTCCAGTTGTTTAATTAGTTTACAGAAATATATTTGAGTATAAAAATGGAAGACGAAACAAGAATGATAAATGAAGAGAACTTGGAATTGATACGGGAATTATATGATACAAATTCTATTATTAATGAAACATTTATGTGGATTTATCGGCACATGGCAAAGCATCCAGATCACCTGCAACCCAAATTCCCAAATTTTGACCATCAGATATGGGGAAAAGAATATCTTGAAATAATAAAAAAAAAATTCGAGCACACCAAGCAACATGAAAAATAATTTGGCTGAATTGTATAATGATATGAATGAGCTTATAACAAAACTTGAGGAAAAATATGAAGAAGGTATGTAATTATACCGTTCTCCAGTGTCCAATTGCATATGAAAACTCTGGATTAACAAATACTCGTTTTGTGTTTGTTCTATCTTATGACTTCTTTGTTGCAACAGTTGTGTTGATCTCATGTAGATTAGATCGTAGTTTTACGTTGTCATGATGAAAAGTATGTTTATTGAACAATGCTTCTTTGTAGTTGTCATGCGATATGTTTGACTGCACAACACTGCGAGATTTTTCCCTTTTTTGCTTTTATGATGGTTTTCCTCCTGGCACGAAATACTGTACATTTTCGACCTTAAACCAATAAACTCCTTAATCACCCCCCCCAGATAATTCATCCTTCATCTTTCCTAAAACCTTCTTATTAAGGGTTGAATGCAAAGGCGAATCTTTAGGGTAATCAGATGTATCATACCATCCCGCATGCCCTTTAGCTACTTCTATTTCCATGTCTTTATAGATGTCTTCAGTAGGGATATCTATAACAAAACTATCTGTATCGTGTAAAGTACTATGGACTCTGGATACGAGGGTTTAAAGTAGTCATAAAGAAATTCTAACATTAAAAGCTTTGATAATTCTAAAATTTAAACCCAATAAATACAGGTTTGCCCAATTTGACTTTCTTTTTTTTTCATCATTATGCTAAAAAGCTGATCATGAAATCTTCTGAAGTCCTGATAATTTGGTTTTGAAGTCAGCTTAATTGCTTCGTTCTCTCTGGTGACCAATCTGACATCTTTGCGCTTGTGCGGATTTTCCATAGTCTTTCCGAAACAGCTGTTGTTCATCAGCTTGAAAAAGTCTTTTTCTGAAGCATCTGTGGATTTAGTTCTAAGATCAGTGTTCTTCACGATGTTATGGTTTCATGAACTGTTCTTGATCAAAAGCAATTATACGATGAACTGCTCTCAACTTTAAACCATGCCTTAAATAAAATTGTAGAAGTCTGTAATGACAGACATAATTTTTTTCCCTCGAAGATTAGGCACAAGTTTAGGCGGCTCTCTTGGATTTATCTTTAGACTTTCTGCAGCTAATGGGTAGTCATTATGTAGGTCATGGAGTTCATGAGGATATTCTAAGTCAACTTCTAGAATGTATCCACGCTGTCGATCGGGCGTTAAACTGTTCAACCACTTTAAATGCTCTTTGCACATTATTTGTACCGCCGCCAGGGTACATTTTAAAGTTGCGTAATGGAAGTGATTGCGCCATAGCCCAACCATACAGATTGTTTGCATCTAAATACATGAGATAGTTAGACCTTTTACTTGGATCATAGTCGTCCAAATATTTGTTGTTTGCTTTACAGTAAGATGCGACGCCATACTAATTCCTCCACGCAATCCGTTTTCAATCATCTGAATCATTGGTAAATCTGACAATAAATCAATCTGTACTCCAGTAAACTTTAAGAAAGCATCCCAGCTCATCCCGGCGCAGAAATGTAATGCGCAGGATCCAGGCTATAATGTTTCATGCAGGTCTTTCTATAATTTTCAAAAATATCCGCCAACAACATACATCAGCCATCAAGTATGAGTCATGATAGTCTCCCATCGTTTTACAATCTAACTTCTGCCACGCATCTTGAGCATGCCGGTAATCAGAATCACTGATGCCCTTTCCTCTAAGACTAGAAAAGAACGCGTCTTTAGGCGGAAGTGAATCTTCATCAAACCTTTCCCAACTGTTCATGTACGCATAAGGTAAACGCCCTTTCTAACGAGAGTTGGGTCAAAATATTCTTCTGTTATTGGGCAGGACTTTAAGGACATAGCCAGCGCCTCTAATGATCCCATCAGGTGTTGCATAGAGTCATAAAAAGACATGTTATTTAAAGTGAAACACATGTACTTTTCTGATGACTGTGCAATGCATGACACCCTGAAGGCGTTGGTTACTGCTTGCAATATAAGATGAGAGTCGTAACCTCGCAAGTTATGAAAGAAGATGGGCAGCTTCCATGTCTTGGGGTCAAACTTTAGTTGAAGATTGCATTTACTGTGCGCTGCTCCTCTGAACTTTCCGCTAATGTGATCATGGTCTCTTACTGTCGGATTTTCTGCAAGTCCTGGCGTTAGTTCTAAACCACAAATCCAACAATGTGTGGCTGAGTCATACTGTTGTTGATCTTCAGGAGTCATAATAATGTCTGAGAGATTCAGATTATTAGAACAGACGTTACGCACTTCCTGCATGCGTTCTAAGAGTATTTTGCAGCATTAGACCCTCTATATAATTCTGGCTTTGAATGAACGCCATCCGACCTAACAATAATGAAGCAAATGAACAAATCTGATGATTACTCTTAAGACTGTTTTAGGAAGTTTCTGGGGGGTTGGCCCTTCATAAGGAACAATAAGCGACTCGAAGTCTGCGTAAACTACGTATGGAGAATTTTGCAGTTTTTTCCAGTTCTTAAAACTAACTTTAGATCCGGGTGGGGGCGTAATTAGTTCTGTATTAACAGTCAACTGGGCCGATACAATTTTTTTTTATGTTCGCTCGCTGCTTTAACGGATGGAATTCTTGTTAAACATTTTCTACAGAATTCTTGTTTGTTAGTGTTTTTTGCAGTATGCGCTAATAATCTACTCATTGTGCGTATCAATGTGTAATGTGGTAGCCCTGCTGATGAAAACATCAGAAAGTAAGTCCACATGGCTTTTGTCTGGATCGCCTATTGTTGGGCTGTCTTTAGACACTCTAATAGGCACCAAATTTGTTTCCTCAGACCATGTGTATACATTAACAGTTATTGGTTTGTTTTGTTCTTCAAACTGATCAATGGAACCACGCTAACAGGAAAGGATATTCCACTAAAGTTAAGATCATTGATGAAAGGGTTCATAGTTAGATACTCTCTCTGCGTTTTTACGGGCGTAATGCAGCCTTGCAAGAACACACCACATAAAACATTTGTTGTCTGAATTCTTTATGTTTAGAACTGCTCTTTTTGCAACTAATGCTGGAGGTAGTGGAATGTAAGACTTGCCGACAATCGGCTCATACTTTAGCCTGTTTTAATCTGATCTCTAAGACTTCACTCTCTGACCAACCAGAGCCTCTCATTTTGGCTTCTTCAGCGGCCCACATCAAACTGTGTAAGCAGTTGGTCTGCCCAACCAGGTGTTAAGTCATTATGAGAAAGAATAACCTGTTGTTTAGTTGAGACCCAGACATCTAGATTTTCTTCATTTATTGTTATATAGTCGATTAAAACAGCTAACTGTACTTTAACTGGCGGGTCTATTGTTAGTTTACCTGGAACTTGAGAAATAGCATGAGCAACACTTGCCTACGTTTGTTGGATCAATGACTTCTAGATCAATATCATTCAAAGCTTTTGACAAACGCTCCCCTGAAGCATTCCTTCAAACAATTCGTCTTGTCCTTCATATAATCTTATCCATGTTGATTTCTTTTCTAACTCAAAATATTTTTTTAAAAATTAAAAAAAATACATCGACTCTCAAAGTTGTCTTAATCAGAATCAATATCAACGGTCTTTTGTGCTTGGACTCATAAACTAAAGTATAAACGCCTTTTGATGTTTTTTAATGTGAGCTGTTTAGAGCAGAGTTTAATGTCTCTTTTACTTTTTTTAAACATTCCTTTTTTATCTGCTCGGGGTCTGGCCGTTGAGAAAAACTTGCCCTTGCCTTTTTTGAAGATCAAACTTTTGTCTTTTATAGTCATCAAAAATCGGCCTGTAAACGATTAAATTCTTCGTCCGTGATGTTTGAGTCAACTAGCGCTTTATTTATTATCAGTTTAAAACGAACTAAGTTTAGCTTTTTATAAGTTGAACCATAGCTGTGTGCTTTTGGAGTTTAGTTTTTAATTTTTTGCTAGCAGCACTTACAGCTAATGAACACAGGCCAAGACCTAAAGACAAACCACCTAGAGGTAAAGCTGCGGGTTGCACCAAAACCTGTTGCTAAGAGACCAACACTCGTTCCTGCTGATAGGCCGCTCAAAGCCGATGCTCCAGTATTAACATATGTAACGGCATTACAAGCAGCAGAATACCTTCGTTTGGTTTTGCTGTATTTTGAAAGGTCCTGCTCTAGGTTTTGTTGCATTTGTGAATGTTTGTTAATCTAAAGGGCTTTTATGTCGGGGTTTCTACTACCCCTTCTTTGGCGACTCTGTAGGTACTTTTGGATAATGCTTAACAGACATGCTTTTTTAAAAATAAAAATAATTTAGCCTTCTATATAATCGAATCTGTTATCTTGAATATTCAGCTGCGAATCATATATTAAAAACAATGTGCATTAAGCGGTTTATCGACTTCTTCTTTGTCAATTGAATGTTTATTACGTTTCTAACTTTTCTCCCACTTCCATGCAACTGATTATCCTCTGTCGATCTTAGGTCAATCCATAAAACCGTATTTTGTTGTTAAATAATCATCAAGTCTTACACTGTGAAGGTGGAGATCTTTAGACACAAGGTCTGCTGTTGAATTTCTATGCCTCCCGCCTCCGAACAATTTTCTTATTTCATCAAAATGCTGATAAGGTCTAAGTCCGCTAGCGTAGATTTGGTTAGGACTACCCTCAATTGTACATTGCACTTTCGTTATTTTAGGATTAAGAAACTTTTCGGTTTGTCTATCAATGGTTCTTCATCTTCGCACAGCAATAAAATGCCTTTAATTGATTTTGCTGAGACACTAAAACTAAAATTCCATATAGTGTCTGCCATGCTTTTAGGATGTGTAGAATGGGGGATCCACTCTTTCGTAATATGTTGCTATTTTTTCCTTATATTGATGCTCAATCAGCCTTGCTAAATCAATATTGCGAACAATGTCAAACTCTAACGCGATGTCAGAAATGCTGTTACTTTGCTGCGGTGTCTACTTCAGATTTAATAACCCATTTGTATTCATTAAAAGTTAGTTCATATGACAATCTGTCTTTTAATGCCCCTTGAAAGTATGGCGCATGCGCACTTAACAACTCAAAATCCAAGGGGATGGAAAAGCGATTTCCATACGCATAACTTACAGCTACATACTTTTTGCCTTCTTTAGTATTTGCGGCGCCTATTCTGTGTTTTAGTGCTTCATTATTTTCGATTCCTTGAAACGCAAGATCATTCCTTTCATTCTCGGTTAGCCATAGATCGCAATAGGTTAAAAATATGTCTGAAATTATAAAGAAAATATTTCTTTCCCCTCAAGTTTTATAGAAATTTTCTTAACGATTGCCCCCCCAGATTCTGGACAACTGTCCTTTTGGGGTCTGTTGAATCGAGTTTTATTTTGAAAGTAAGTCGCGCAGAGCCTGGCACAATCACTTCATTTGCTCCTAGGTCTGGAAATCTGACAGTAAGAATTTGATCTGCATCAATAGTAGATGGATTATTTGGAACAATAATATTCTGTTTATTTCCCTTCACGCCAGGGGGCTCTTTCAGGCTTCTAAGCGGGTCAAGAAATGAACCATATGCTTGTGACATTTTTATAAAACAAAATAAAAAGTTAATTATTTAAAAACATGGCAGGCATTGAAGGTGAAGAAGATTATGAGGTTCCTGATCCTGAAGACGCCGTGAGTGAAATGACTCCTTTGACACAGCATCGCTCAATAGACTCAATGCGGCGTGAATTAACAGAACCCGCTCAACGCCCTCATTGCGGCGTGAATTAACAGAAAGCCATGTTAGATCATTGTATCAAAATTTAGGCATTGAACCTCCTGTAGTTTTAGACCCTAATGATTTTGACCGGGATGTTTGATGGCCATTTGTATGTGAAAAACGATCCAGGAAAACCTGTTAAGCTTACGCATGAACGAGACCCCTCAAAGTTTTTAGCCATAGGTACAATTAGACAAAGACTCCCTATGAGCGTACAAAATCGCCTTGGCATTGCTAAACCAAAATTAGAACCGAAGGAAGTTGCTTCCTTTCAAAACATACAACAAGAACTCCCAACAGATAGCCAAATGCAAAACATAGAACTTCAAGATTTAAGTCAAACAGCAGACAGAATAATAAATGCAATAGGAGCAGAAACCACTGAAGAAGAAGAAACAGCATTAAATACAATTGGCGAACCGCGGCTACCTGAGAGAGAATTATTAGCCCTTGATCGTGCTTAAGAACCATCACAGGGGAATTAAAAAACAATTTAGCAAAACTAGGTGAACTAGATAAGCATATAAAAAAGAAAAAGAAAAACTCGTTGAGGCTGACGACACCATCGTAGGGCCTGGTGTTAAAGAAAGAATAAAACAAAGACTAAAAAATCTTCAACAAGAAAGATCATCAAGACTAGAAGCGCTGACTACTAACCGAGACCAATTACGAACTCAAGTGAATAGAATAAGAGAAACTATCGAAAAATTTTATATGAAGACACAACACTAGCAGAAAAGAATACGAACACTGTTTAGAGAGCATGAGTCACATTAGCAAACGTTATAACAGCCTTAGGATTTGCAATAAGTACAACTGGTGATGGCTATTACGGCGGTGGTGGCCCCGGGTCAGTGCCTCCACCGCCATCGCCTCCACCTGATAAATCGTGGGTAAAAAAACAGCTTGATCATCTTGCAAGTTTATTAAAAAAAAATTAGCCAGTAAAGCCGTGAACGCTTTACCGGGTATATTAGGGGGTGTTGTTAGCTGGCTTTTGTCTACTGCTGGCAAAGTAGTTGGCTTTATGGCTAAGCACTTAGGGCATTAGTTCTCTTAATAGTCGGGTTAATATTTAGTAAGATAAAGACCAAGTAACCCTATGCCAGTTAATACAACAACAAGCGCTGTCTTTTCATATTCATGGTCATCGCGAACAGAGTCCGCGTCTTCAACGGCCTTTGGGCTTCGGACCACGGGGATTGGATGACTTATTCTTGGGTGTTTGTTTACTGCTTGCAATATTACTGGCCCAGAATTTATTTCGTTTTTTTCCGACCTTCTGTTCATTGCCCGCCACAAGGATTTCATTATTGTAGTTTATTATTATTCCTATCTGGAGCCTGAGGTCAGAAGGCAGCATGTATAAACCAGTGCCAACAGCAAAGTCTACTTTCGACTTGCGTATTGTAAAACATTTTGGTACCTTTTTCTACTTGAAGGTAAATCAACTGTAGAATTAATGGCGTCCTCTAATTTGCTAAGTATTGTTTTTGTGCATCAAACCAGTAGAAGGATCAGTTATGCTCGATCTCGTTTGCGCTTGCGAACCTAGCAAACACCAAACATAAGTACGAACAGAGTCGTTTATTCGTTCTATTCCTGCTCTCGTTAGGCCCTTAGAAGTGTCTAATATAAATGTTGTCCATGCTGTTTTATGCTCTTGCTCTATGGACCCGAGGTGAACAGTTGTGCCTGAAGAGAAAGATGTGTAAGGGGGATCCCAGTCATAGTTATACTTTCTGTGCACGCCCCAAAAATAAAGGGTGCCTAAGCCATGATTAAGGTCCAACTTTTGTCTAAAGTCTGTCTTAACATTAATATTGAATTCGTTACAGATCCTTTCAAAAGCCTTCATGTTTATTCTGTTGCTGAATGGATTAAACGGTTTGTCATTTGGCAATGGTGCTTGCAGTTCAGTCAAAATTTCGTCTGAAGGTGTAATAGAAATGAAATCTATACACTGACCTTACCAAAGGATCAGGATGATTTAAGTGATCAGCATACGACACTCCACACCCAGTTTGAAGCACAAAACACAGCAAAGTTTAACTGGTTCTGATAAAACTGCATCGGATGACTAAACCACGCTTTCGGATGCGGTCGTTTTTAATAGGAGGTTTAAAATATCTGTTTAATGGCCCTACTCACCTTTACTTGAAAGGCGTCGACTGAGTCACAGAAATGTCAAGAGTATCAGTTGTTATGTTTTTAAGATTGTAGTGCGGCCCAGCAGAATATTTTGCATCAGTATATTTGAATGCACTCATTTTTATTTTGTTTAAAAAATGTTTGTAACAATAACAACCCAAGACCGTCCTTCTTTTTAAAACATGCTATCGATAACAATTGCAGAACCAAAATGGTTTGCACTCCATGAAATTTTTACAAAGTCGTATGGTTTAATATAAGTGAATCCAAGAAGAATAATACGATTCTAAAAGTTGACGAAGCAGGAACAAAGTTAGCCAGTTAACAATACCTGATGGTTATTACGGGCTTGCTCACTAAAAGAAGCAATGAGTAACTTCAACATTACTCTCGAACTTAACAATGCAAATCTGAAAACAATGTTAACATTCAAACCTGAAGAAGAATAGTACATTACCTTTTTGATGTAGAACTAGCTAAAATATTAGGCTTTGCGGCTGACAATCATAGATTTACAGTTAAACAAAACAAAAAATACTTTTGAGGGGGAAAATCCGCTCAATCTTGCATTACATTCATTACTCTATGTTCATCTGGATGAGCTGAGCACTGATGAAAACTTATATGATGGAAGGCCCTCAACTGTTTTAAGAGCTCTTCCGTCAGGGAAAGCTGCATATTGCGATTATAAAATTATGCAATTCCCTAATTTACAGTTTAAAAGATTAGTTTGTGGAGGGTCGAATCATTTAATATAAAATCAAAGACAAAACGGGGAAGTTGTAAAATGTGATAACCTACACATTGTTTTAAAAATAAATAATTAGTCGTTCTAAAAAATGTCGCGTGGGCCAGATGAATCAGGAGTTACATTAGCGCCTGTAAGGTGTATAACTTTAGAATTAAAGACCTTGCAGACGTTACGGACTTTGAACAGAACGGTGAGATAGGCGCTTTGTATGGTTTGAGTACACTAAAGATGGTGATTATAAACGTAAAGAAGTAGGCGACAGCAAAAAGTTTCCTAAACTAGAACAACTGCGCAATGTAGAAGCAAATAATGCTGGCCAGTATGAATTAAAAATAGTTCGAAAACCTGACAGCAAATGGCACTTAGAACCATATTTAGAATGGGACATAAAATTTGAATTCAATAAGCCCATTTACATTTTTTAGCCGCCAAAAAAGTTTCAGAAAAGCATTCAACTCTGGCCCTTTACATGTAAGTCTTATGCCAGAGGACAATAGTCGGAAAGAGATTGAAATAACGCCGTATGGGAAAAACAGTACATCCTCCACAGAAAAGAAACGGTTTTAAAGGAAGCTTCTACAAAATTACAGTTCTTTCCAAGCAGAAAATTAGGAGACACGTTCACAATAATATTTGAAATTTCTGTCTTTAAAGATGTGGAGAGGGATGGGGTTGTAGGCGTTAGTGACGTCCTTTTAAAAAGGATTAATATTAGCTGGCAAAACTTAGACGTTAAACGTCTTAAAGTTACCGTCGTCGTTCTTCACAATGGTGAGGATATTAAGGTCATAACAACAAGCAACAAAATCACTGTTGACTTAAATAGAAACAATCTTACAGAACTAAATTGGATTAATCTTACACATTTAGGCCTTATAGGGTTTTATTATACTGAACAAGTTTTGACAGAGAGTATGATAAACATAATAACTGGATTAGATTAAATTCTGTTATAAACTATGGAGCATTAAACTTTATACAAAAACTCCTCATTGCTCATTGATTTGTGGGCAGACTGGTTGTGGAAAAACAATATTTGTCCTAGACCTATTACAAACAGTTTATCGCTATAATTTTTATCATATTGTGATTTTCTGCCCAACACTTAAATGGAACAAAGCATATCATGATAGAAGGTTTATATGGACAGATGATGAAATATATTTAGTTGATCCTAGCAATAAACTAAGTGAGTGTTAAAACAGTTTTTAGACTGTTTGAAGGAACACAGACACCATTTATTATAGATGACTGTTCGGCAGAAAGAGACATAGTTAAAAAAAGAAATACTTTGTCAAAACTGGCTTTCAGTGGAAGACATGCTGGAATAAGTGTGTGGATTTTATGTCAAAAATATAACTCAGTTTTAAAAGACTTTAGAGAACAGTTAAAGACTGTAGTTTTATTTCACATGAAAGACAGAGACTCATTTGATGAATGTTTGCGCGAAAATGATGTTATTGAAAATGATCAGGAAAAACATAGGATTAAGCAAAAACTAAAATCTGAAAAGTTTAGTAAATTAGTATTAAAAACGGATAATCCTACACAGTATGTATGTTTATAGGGTTTACTAGGTAGAGAACTATAAAATGTCTGTTCTGGAGTCGCCCGGTCGAAACTGGTTGAGACCGGGGAGCCCGGTTTGAAACTGGTTGAGAACCGGGGGAGCCAGAACAGACATTTTTTAGTTCTCTCTTCGTTCTGTCTCAAGGCTGTCCAAACATCCATTTTCGAATGGACCATAGAGTTGTGTTAGTAGATGAGGTCGTTGTCGTTGTTGTTCTTGTGTTGTTTTCTTGATGATGTTGAAGTTGTTGTTGTTGTTCTTATTGTTCTTGCTGCTGCTCCTGCTGTTGTTGTTATTGCTGGGTGCTGCTGCTGCTGATGTTGTTTTTGTTGTTGTTGTTGTTGTTGCTTAAAACCCCCGCTGCACTACAAACGGTTTTCTGTTTTGCTTTTGGATCTGGTCGACAGGAAACTAACCCCTACCTTGTAATCCCGAGTTTCTGTTTTTGTGTGTTTTGTGACTACATCTGCATAGTTGTTGCTATCTTGTTGTAGTCTCTTTCTCTCTGTGTCTCTTTGTCTCTCTGTCTCTTTCTCATTCTTTGTCTACCCAGTGTGTGTGTGTGTGTGTGTGTGTGTGTGTGTGTGTGTGTGTGTGTGTGTGTGTGTGTGTGTGTTGTGTGTGTGTGTTGTTGTGTGTGGTGTGTGTGTGTGTGTGTGTGTGTGTGTGTGTGTGTGTGTGTGTGTGTGTGTATGTTGTGTGTGTGGTGTGTGTGTGTGTGTGTGTGTGTGTGTGTGTGTGTGTGTGCGTGCGTGCGTGCGTGCACGTGTGTCTCGAGACAGGGAAAGGCACAAACAGAGACAGAGAGACAGTAATGAAGACGGGACAGAGACTCAAATGACAGACAGGCACAAAGAGAACTGTGAGAATCTTGAAATTGAAAGAGATAGAGGCAGACAGGCAGACAGAGATTTGGAGAAAGAAAGAAAGAAAGAAAGAAAGAGCGAGAGAATGAGAGAAGGAGAGAGAGAGAGAGAGAGGGGGGGGGGGGGGGGGGGGGGGAGAGAGAGGGAGAGAGAGAGGAGAGAGAGAGAGAGATGGAGACGAGAGAAGAGAGAGAGAGGAAGAGAGAGAGAGAGAGAGAGAAAGACAGACAGACAGACAGACAGACAGAAAGACAATGTGAGACAGAGAGACAGACTGACTGACAGACAACCAGCCAGCCAGCCCGATACCAGCCAGATAGCCAGTCTGAGAGAGAGAGCGAGAGAGAGAGAGGGAAACAGACAGACAGACAGAGATACAGGCAGACAATCGCACAGACAGACGGACAGAGTCAGAGTCAGAGAGACAGTAACATACAGGGAAAGCGAATCAGGCTTACATTCTTCAGAGACAGAAAGAGAGAAAGAAAGACAACATGACAGAGAGAAAAAGACAAGAGAAACAACGAAAACAATAGACGTACATAAAGAAACAAATGAGAGTGAAAAATACATTCACACCTGCTGCAGAGAAGATAAGGACCTACAGCCATACGTGTACAGACAGAGAAGAAGGTGTGAGAAAAGACAAAGTCAGAGAGACAGACAAAACAAACAGAACAGGCTGACTATGTCTTACCTGCGTTCAGTCCTATGTCCACATAACCACCGACATCCTTTGTACCAGCAGGAGAGAAGAAATCTCTCAACTTACATCGCTTGACTCCCTACCTATGGTGTATTCCTGGTAAGAGTGAGAGATAGAACAAGAACTTTGCAATAACAGCAAGGTTGAAGGAAGTGGAGGGATGAGTGGGGGGGGCAGAGAGGGAGAGAGAGAGAGAGAGAGAGAGAGAGAGAGAGAGAGAGAGAGAGAAGGAGAGAGAGAGAGAGAGAGCTGCCTTACTGCTTCCCATTTTGAGTTAATTATCTGTACGCCGAAAGGTGCGGGAAGGTATGTATACATAATCACTCGGATAAACGCCCTGGAAAATACGCTGGAAAAAGGAGGATAAGACACACAGACAGACGGGAAACCAGGCACACAAGCTGACAGTGTTACAGGGACTTTGATCTATCTAACAAACGTCGTGAACTGCCACGATTTAACCCAGTAAGCTTGTTCTTATCATCTGATTAAAGTTCCGTCCCTACATAGCCTACATGATAAACTGGTCTTTAAAACAACATGACTGAAAAAGTTTCAGTTTCCATGTCCAAACCATGTGACCTGTTTTACTGACGTCATCGTGTCACGTGGGTGCTTGCGGAGGATTGTGGTCTTGAGGTTTGTGCCGCAACTTTCAACCAGAGTGATCGACTTTAGATTACCTCGATTACACCAAACGTCTGCGACATGCCCCAGTTGGAAGGCCTTGAGCAAATAAATCAGTACATGTCTGATGTTTCTCTTATGTTTGCACGCCATGCGCAAACACAGCAGGAACTTATTCTGAAACGTGCACAGCGTTCCGCGCAAATATTGTTTTCTTGAAGCATTCAAGAAACAGCACCGCACAACAACAAAAATGGAAATGTACTCTCCTTAAACGTTCTTGAATAGTTGGTGAATAAGACTGGTTTTGTCGTAATTATGAGGGTGTTGAGTCCGAATTCGCTGGTGCGGTTTTTTTTAATGCATGTCTACCAGGAAACTGTCAATATATTTTTAAAGCATTTTTACTGCATTATAAGTCGTGCAAAACGCGATAAATTAATTCTTACCTTCTATATTTAGGACGTATCAAAACCCAACCAAACCCTAACAACAGCCAGTGAGAGAGAGAGAGAGAGAGAGAGAGAGAGAGAGAGAGAGAGAGAGAGAGAGAGAGAGAGAGAGAGAGAGAGAGAGACAGACAGACAGACAGACAGACAGACAGACAGACAGACAGACAGAGACAGAGAGAGGTGAGCACTCTTTCTCCGCATGCCACTCACTCTCACTCTTCTCACTTCCTGCTTCCTTCTCTCTCTCTCTCTGTCTGTCTGTCTGTCTGTCTGTCTGTCTGTCTGTCTGTCTGTCTGTCTGTCTGTCTGTCCGTCTCTCTCTCTCTCTCTCTCTCTCTCTCTCTCTCTCTCTCTCTCTCTCTCTCTCTCCCCTTCTCTTTGGCCCTGGCATTCTTATATTAGAACGCATGCATACTCTGCGTTGCCAAGATATGGAATACTAGAAGTGTCGACACTTGCATTTCTCAAACTAATTTGTTTTCCTGGCAGAGATCGCAGCAACAATAACAACAGTAAAATAACCTCTGCAAAAGTGCAGTCTGGCAGCATTAGTAATTCTCTTTTGAGCGGACTCACTGTAAACTGTGGAACCGTTCACACCCACATCTGCACACACACATGCAAGAACGCATGCACACACACACACACACACACACACACACACACACACACACACACACACACACACACACACACACACACACACACAGGCGCGTACGCACAGAAACACACAGTGAAGAACATGCACACTCATACTTAAACATTCTGAGAGAGAGAGAGAGAGAGAGAGAGAGAGAGAGAGAGAGGAGAGAGAGAGAGAGAGAGAGAGAGGAGGGGGGGGGGAGAGGGAGAGGGGGAGAGAAATGGGGGAGGAATAGAGCAGAAAACTGCGCACTGATTTTGTTTTAATCATCTATGGCCTTTTAACACTAGCACTTACATACGCTTGCAACGAATAGGATTCTTGAAATGTCTACAGAGTCTGGTTTGCTTTATTTTTTGTTGTTGTTGCTGCAAACATGACGACAGCACAAACAGGAAGCCTATGAACGATGTACACTCCGGCAGTACAGGTAAGTTCCTATAGACAAGGATTAACTGTACGTGAAAATAACCACTAACAAGCTCACAAAAATGTATGTACAAATATGCACAGACATTTAGAGAGAGAGAGAGAGAGAGACAGACAGACAGACAGACAGACAGACAGACAGAGAGACAAGCAAACAGACAGACACACTGACAGACAAAGAGACAGACAGAGACACAGAGAAAGAGAGCGAACAGAGAAAGAGAGAGGGAGAAAGAGACACAGACAGAGAGAGAGAGACAGAGACAGAGACAGAGACCTGATATATGTCTTTTAAAGATACACTAATACTTAACACAGGGTGGTCGAAACACATGGGGCGAAGAACAGTACGTCGAGGCTGTAATAGAATGAAAATTAAAGAAAACAGAGTAACTACTTTCTTTTTTTTTGAAAAAGGCAT
>CM031607.1:30530367-30535367 GCA_018398815.1 Conus ventricosus | reverse complement strand
GTGAAATATTGTTGCAGCGACAATAATTGCTGGAAAAAAATGTCGCGCGACAACTTTTCACGAAAAATGTCCCATAGAATATTGTAGCTGTCCATAAAATGCAGTATTTCCCGGGAAATACTGTCGCTGCGACACGATTTTATGAGCGACAGTATTATATACGACACCCGGTCTCTGCATGAAACAAAGAGACCTGGTGCTGTTTTACGGTAACGGCTTAATGTCAACAGACCACCATAACGGAGAAAGTCAACAGAGCAATCCGCACTTTGGCAAAAAAAAGTTTATCATTTCACCTGTTTCCTTTTTCCGACATTAGGCCTCCTCTCCCGTACCTAACAACCGACATACACAGGATGACAATGATATAGAACACCTAACAACAGACATACACAGAATGATAATGATAGAGAATACCTAACAACCGACAAACACAGGAAGATAATGATAGAGAATACCTAACAACCGACATACACAGGATGATAATGATAGAGAATACCTAACAACCGACAAACACAGGATGATAATGATAGAGAATACCTAACAACCGACATACAAAGGATGACAATGATATAGAATATCTAACAACCGACATACACAGGATGACAATAATTATAATACCTAACAACCGACATACACAGGATGACAATGATATAGAACACCTAACAACCGACATACATAGGATGACAATAATTATAAAACCTAACAACCGACATACACAGGATGACAATAATTATAATGCCTAAAAACCGACATACACGGGATGACAATGATATAGAACACCTAACAACCCACATACACAGGATGACAATAATTATAATACCTAACAACCGACATACAAAGGATGACAATTATAATACCTAACAACCGACATACACAGGATGAAAATGATATAGAATACCTAACAACCGACATAGGATGACAATGATATAAAATACCTAACAACCGACATACATAGGATGACAATGATAGATAATACGTAACAACCGACATACACTGGATGACAATGATATAAAAGAAAGGGGAAGAAAAAGAAGATAAAAAAGAAAAAATAAAGAAGAAAAAAAGAGAAAAAAAAAAAAAGTTTCCTTTTTCCGCTCTCATTCTTTTCCGGGGGTGGGGGCATAAACGGCAGTCTGATCCACTACTTTAGATAATACAGTATCAACCATTCTTTCCAGAACTTGAATATGCCATTGTCAGGAACACAAAGATTGCATGATAATTACCAAATTAAATTTTATTTTATTAGGCTGTATCAGTCGGACTTCCAGAGAAAGCGATTATTTGCCGAAACGAATGTGCCTGGGTGCCTGGGTATACGTTATTTTTACTATTCAGTCACGGCTAAGTCACCCCTGTCTGATGTCCTCCTAGCGATCTGATTGGACTCCCTCGGCGTTGGTAATGAATATATGTGATGTACGTGTATATGTATGTGTCTTTGTCTTGATCTCGATCTGTGTCTTCCTGTTTTCTTCTGTATTTGCCTCTCTGTCCGTCTTGGAACGCTACAACCCACAAAATGAACATTTTAAGACAATATCAAACCAACACACAAACATGCAGTGAAACAACCTAGTAGACGTATCGATTTTCTTAACCGTGTAAGCAGCCACCTTTTCCCCGTTCCGTCCATCCATTCTGTGAACGACCCTTGGGGAAATCAATGCCAGAACCGTATGAC
This sequence comes from Conus ventricosus, assembly GCA_018398815.1. Lineage (NCBI taxonomy): Eukaryota > Metazoa > Mollusca > Gastropoda > Neogastropoda > Conidae > Conus > Conus ventricosus. The sequence goes on along the minus strand of CM031607.1, from coordinate 30,533,680 downwards.
AAGAAAACACAAAAAATGGAACCAAAGCACGACAGAAATAAAGCGTCTAATTTGGATATGAAACAGGTAGCCTGAGGCACGATGATCAGGGTTTACAAAATGGGACTTGTTTTTCCAGCTGCCTTTTCTTGCTGCCTTTCACTCGGCCGCCTCAAACCCAGGGGCTATGTTGCTGATGTATAAAGTCAACAACAATCCAACCACAAGTGGCGGATCGAAAGTCACATGATTTGGGGGCCTCTCTCTCTCTCTCTCTCTCTCTCTCACTCTCTCTCACACACACACACACACACACACACACACACACACACACACACACACACGCACGCACGCACGCACGCACGCACGCACGCACACACACACACACACACACGCAAGCACGCACGCACACACACACACACACACACACACACACACACACACACAGAGAGAGAGGAGAGAGAGAGAGAGAGAGAGAGAGAGAGAGAGAGAGAGAGAGAGAGAGAGAGAGGCAAACCTGCAGAAAACAAAATCCAGCAGCTGTAAATTACACAAGTTCATGCTACAGCAGGACACGTACACATCGGTAAAATGATGTCGATACTCCTATCCTCCCTACAGTTCTGTGTTGATGTTACTTATAGCACAGCTCTTAACTTAGGTCATTATCAATCAACCACATAATAACCCGTGACCGATACTGCTACTTATCGCTACTGACGTGTACTGGTCTTACTATCCGTGCTCCCGCTGTAAACCTAATGGCACATTTAATTACAATTTTATCTTTCATCTATATAATGAAGCAACAGGGTTCCGTTTAGCCACATGTAAATCACACAAAAATATACATGTAGCTGCTCTTTATTGAATGATATACACTGTTGTTTTTTGTCAAGAACAATGGTTCCACATTATTTCCATGTTGGTATCATCTCCGTAGTAGCACGGAAACCCAGACTGTGCGTAATCCAAATCTTGCATCATTTTAACTATGCCATTAATCTGTAATGTTTGTCAGATCAATATTTATTTTAATGAAAAGAGAACAAAAATAGCGTTCTTTCTGTGTTTTCTTTTTGAAAAAAAGAAATCCTGCTTTAATGAAGAGATATATGAATGAGTCTGGCTTGTAAAATCGAACAATAAACGGCTGCTCGATTCCCATTCCCTGAAGCATCCACTCAAGACGTGTACTACGTTTTTGTTTGTTTCCCAGTAAAAACAAGTTCGAAGGGAGTTAACCTAATTTGAGATTATGCTAGCTGGGTGACCGACCCTTCCCCACGACAACCATGGTTCAACGCATTAGTGAAGCGTTGGAACATCAGAATGGCGTAGCTTGCAAATATACGCATAACAACTAAAACTATTTTTTGATACGTACCACCGTTGTTGGATTGTTTAGCTTAAACCTTAACAAATCTTAAATAAATGTTAGCGAACCGCCAAGAGAATCGAACACAACGCGTTTCGACCTTTTAGGTCTTCCTCAGGCAAGACACAAACAAACATTCAACGCCTGGCATCCTTGCGCTGAAGAGTGAAGAGATCGAAGCTGAGTACCAAATTCATTCATTTTCGTTGTATTATTTGTTTGTGTCTTGCCTGAGGAAGACCTAAAAGGTCGAAACGCGTTGTGATTTGTCTTGTGACTCGTTTGTCCACGATTCTCTTGGCAGTTCGCTAACATTTATTTAAGATTTGTTTAGATCTCCGCCTGCAGTCGTCTCAGTTTGCAGTTAAACCTTAACGTCAAACTACAAGACATTTCGCGAACTGTTCATTGAGGTGTTGAATCGAATGGTTTTAGAAACGAAAAGTGAAGCCTGAGTCTTTTTTTTCTTTTCAGTTGGATGATACGAGCTCGTCAGCAAAACAGCCCTCTCCCACAGATTGTGTGCGCATTTTATGTGTCAAAATAGGGTGTGAACGGTCTTCAAATGAACCATACCGCAAAACATTAAGAAAATCCTTCAGGAGAATGAAAAAAAAAAAAAACCGTGTAAAGCGACACTGCTCTATGCAGCAAGCAGTTGCTTCAGGCAGTTGGTTTGGAAGCTGAACAATTTGATAGTTGTTAACTGTTATGATTTTGACATCGAGAGCGGCACTGCCTAACTATGCGACTATAATTTTAACAGCATCCGTTCCCGTGGTTATCAGACGACATCGGTGGACTTCAGAAAACGTATTTGTCGTGCTTTCTAAACTGCTTCATATTAAGGCAAGATGCGCAGACTGGCAACATGTGTTCAATCTGTACTTAACTACTTCTTTTTAAATCGTACTTTTTATACTGTTATTTTTGTTTCTGTTTCACTGTTTGTTTATTTGTTTATTTGTTTATTTGCTTTTGTTTATAAACTCAACCAGCACAACAGAACAGCCAAGGCAGCTGACAGTCAGCAGACACATTTTATTTTTCAATGTGTATACACATTCTTTTCCCGTTTTACAGATGCAAGTTATGTACAATCTAAAGATGTTACTACTAGAGTGTTTATCAAAAAGCCAAAAACAAAGCACCATCCCTCCACACACACACACACACACACACACACACACACACACACACACACACACACACACACACACACGCACGCACGCACGCACACACACCTACACACACACACACACACACACACACACACACACACACACACACACACACACACACACAACACGCGCTCGCCCGTGCGCGCACATGACTATCAGGTTATTGCAGCTATAAAAGCACAACACTGTCTTTTTTAATTATTTGTTGTTGTTTTTTTTCATTTTCTTGTGATGGGCTTTATCAATCAAACTTGAAATATATATGAAACAGAAATAATTTCATATGGGTTTGGAAATATTTACAATGTATGCTTTTCTTTCTTTAAATGATCATATGATGTTACGATGATCAAGAACTTAGCAGTCAACACATAGAAACAAACGAACAAACAAACTAGCAAACAAACAACACAACAACAAGACCGGGAAGCTCCGATATTGAAGCATTTCTTGAGCTGTAACTAAAGCCAGGTGAAGATGTCAAATCATTGATATTCATAGAGCAAAAAGAGTATACAGTATGTTCCGGCCCTTTTCCTCTTTTATTACAGTGCATTACTCAGTGAATGTATATCAAACATGTGCTTAGGAATGGAGATCGGTTAACCTTACGGACAAGCAGAGTCAGAGCATTGCGTGTGATGAGAAAATATAAAAAGATAAACCGGACATATACTGAAGCATCCGCCATTATCATCACACTGAAAATTTCGATTCGCGGCTCAGTACGTAAAGGGGCCGGCTAAGCGATCGACCGCTCTGAACAACAACAACA
>CM031607.1:30520367-30527867 GCA_018398815.1 Conus ventricosus | reverse complement strand
GACAGATCGGAACGAATAAGAAGGATGTGAGAGTGAGAGAACGGAAGAACGAGGGGGAGAAAGAACAGAGAGAGAGAGAGGAGAGGTCTGAGTGTAATCTCTGAGGAGAGAAGAGAGAGAGATGAGGGAGGGGAGGAGAGAACCAAGTGGAGGCATTAGCACGAGATAGTCTGCAGAGGAAGGACTTAGGAGAGATGTGGAGAGAAGTTGCTAACTAATGAAGAGGAAAGAAAGAAGAAAAAAAAGAAAAGAAAAGCAACCATGTCCATTTGATAAGAGCAACTAGAAGAGAGAGAGAGAGAGTGCAATGCGTTAATGCAGGAAGAAAGAAAGGAGAACAGATCGATGTTGATAGTCACTGTCTATCTTCACGGGGGTTCGACCTCATACTTGGCCAGCGCCACTTTCGTCGGCGGGTCCAACCTGACCAACGCCAGCATCCCGCCCGACCGGTGCTAGCAGTCCAGCTTGACCGGTGCGAGCAGACCAACACCAGTGCCAGCATTGTGTCGTGTGGTGAAAGTGACAGTGAAAAAAAAAAAAAGGGAAAAGAAAGAGACAGTGATTCGTGAATAGTTAAGATCACCTGGCCAGGTAAAGTAGAAATCTATTTATACCCGGTTAGTTAATGATGTTTTAGATAAATGATTTGGGGAAGATCAGAAAGAGAGAATGTTTTATTTTGTTTGATTCCATATGCATTGATGTTTCGTTCTATGATCATGTGTAGTAAAGTTATAGACTTTACTAGGGGTTTTTGATGTGACGAATGCATGATAAATGAATGAGTTTGTAAGCAAGCTGTGATGTGTTTGGCTGTGCGCTAGTCCTTCCTCCACGGGACATCACCCGAGGTTGACAATTTATTGGCGAACCTGCCAGGATATTCTGGCCCATTTATTATAATTGTTCAACTTCTCAGAGGGGAAGCTGGTGGATTCAAGTATTGTAATCCTAAGACAAGGGGTTCTTACTGTATGTTCCCAAATAGTTAAATACTAGGCTTGGCATTGCTTCCAAGATAGTTAATACTAGGCTTGGCATTTCAGCCCAGAGTACTCATTTCGCACAGATTTCCTATAATTCGCTCTCATATTTTGGGTCAGGCGCTGGGCGTCTTATAAAAACTAATTACGTTGTCCCAAGCTAATATCATCATTCATAGGATTGTGCATCACGTCACTCGTGTCGGTACCACCAGTTTGGGCTGTCGTAGTAGTAAAATCTTTTTAAAAAAAAAAAAAAAAAAAAAAAAAAAAAAAAAAAAAAAAGAGAGATATAATGGCGGAAGAAAAAAAACACCCCTTTTGAACAACTTGTGAGCGTCGCTCGTGATTTAGGCTATACAGGAGATGAGTTGCGAGCATTCGTAAAAACCCAACAAAGATGGAAAGAGATGAACGCGGGAAAGACGCCGTGTCGCATTGGAAATAGCAGAGCGGGAAAAGTAAAGAAGAGCAGGAAATAGAAAAATTAAGGATTCAGGCTAACAATGATAAAGAAACGCAGGAAACGGAAAGGATTAAAGCTAGGGAAACGCAGGAAACAGAAAGACTAAAGGAAGCGCAGGAAACAAAAGATTAAAGGTTCAATTAGAATTAGAGAAAGTGAGAATAAAAAGGGGAGACCACCGAGGATTTTAGTTCAGTTTCCATGACTCTGTGCGCAGCTATGCCCCCCGACCCAAGTTGCCAAAATTCTCTGAAGGGACCGATTCGATTGATGCATACATCATCGTTTCGAAAACTTTTGCGACCAGTCGGGGTTTGGCCTCCAGAAGATGGGCAGTCATTTTGTCAGCGCTATTGACTGTAAGGCATTAAAAATTTTTCACTGCATTACCAGCAGAACAACAGTCTGATTTCGGCGCTGTGAAGGAATCATTGATGAAAGGATTGACCTCACAGAGGGGGGGTTCAGGAAGAAATTTCGTTCGGCTATATTACAAGCAGGTGAGACGTACACTCAGTTTGGTGCACGTCTAAAATCACTATTTTGAGAAATGGTTAGAGTTGAGTGGTACGAAGAAGGATTCGTTGAATTGAAAGAGCTAGTTATGAAAGAACAGATTTTGTCAGGTTGCGGCCCTGATTTAACCATACATTTGAAAGAGAGACAGCCAGAGACAGCGGGGGAGTTGTTGAAGTTCGCAGAGGTGTATAGAGAGGCACGTTTGGGCACGAAGGTGCAGGAGAAACAGGTGCTAGGCACAGGTGAGAAGAGTGAAAGGAGACCAGGGGATTTTTCTGCAAAGTCGGGAAAACACCAGTGGTGGGGCGGGAAGGAAGGGGCAAAGGGACATTAGGTGTTTCATTGTCACAAGAAGGGACATGTGGCGAGGGATTGTCGCATGAGGTTCCAGAAGGCAGCAGCCTTGCAAGAGGTGGATAAGGGTCGTCAAGGGAAACGACCTGCAGTGGAACCAAAAAGGGGATTCAGTTCTGAAGAGGGTGGAGTGCAGCCTATGGCTAGCACTGGACAGCAGTCAGTGTCGGGGATGGAGGGCACTAGGCTGAGTGGTTCGTTCCCCAGTGGAAGAAGGGGGGATTGGCCAGCAGAGGGTGAAAGTGTTACGAGACACGGTTTGTTCATGCGGTGTAGTACGAAAAAACGCTGGTCTTTAAAGGGGGATTTGACAGGGCAAATCCAGACCTGTACTCTAATCGAGGGCACTGTGAGGGAGTTTCCAGTTGCTAAGAAGAAGTACGTCCCCCTTACTTCTCGGGCGAGTTGTCTGCGTTGGTGATGGAGAAACCCCTTACGATCGATCTTTGGGAAATATTCCAGGTGCAAGGGATCCAGGGGTTTCCTGAGTTGTTGACTGCTACAGGGCAGCATTCAACACGGAGCAAGAAGGAGGAAAAGGTTGTTAAACCGTTATTGTTCCGGGAAGGAAGTGGGGCATAGATGTGTCCCCTGATGAGTTTAGGGCAGCGCAGGAACAAGACCCTTCGCTCGTGAAGTCTTGGAGTTTGGCAAGAGGGGAGAGAAACAGGAGGTTAGAGGAGGTGAGACAGAATTTCTTGTGAAAGGCGGGCTGTTGTACCGAGTGTTCCCCAAAGGGGGAAGACAGGAAAGGGTGACCTCAGTTAGAGGTACCAGCGTGTTATCGTGACACTGTCCAGTCAGTGGGTCACGAGTCGCTCATGGCGGGTCATCTCGGCACCAGCAAAACAGCTGACCGAATCTTCGATGATTTTCTTTGGGCCCCGGAGCAATGGCAGACATCAAGCGTTTCTGCATGTCATGTGACGTGTGTCAAAGGTCAGCCACAAGAGGGGTGAAAGGAAGGCGCCTCTTAAACATCCCCCTTTAATTGACACACCGTTCAGGAGGGTGGCTATTGATCTGTTTGGGCCCAATCTCGCCCTGTTCCAAAGGTGGCACGGGTATGAGACATGTAAGGTTGCAAGGGAAGGTTTTGCAGAGGCTAGGTCGGTCAGAAGAAGCAATATGACAGGAAGGTAAAGGAAGCAACCCCTAAAGGGCGGGAGATCAAGTCCTGGTACTGCTTCCCACGGGCACAACAAGCTGCTGATGCATTGGAAAGGACCATTCACCATCACTGAAAGGGTTGGGTCGGGATTACCGAATTGATGTGAATGGGAAACCAAAACTTTTCCATGCAAATTTCCTCCGCAAATATATTCAGCGTGAGACTCAGCACTAGGCGCATCAGCAATCATTGATGAGGTAAAAAGAGACTCAGAAAGAAAAAGGGGGAAATTTTTGTTGCCTAAGTTTCCAGAAGAGTCATACAGGGATGTGTCACTGTATGAAGGGCTAGCCCAGTAGGAGTTCCTAGGTTTTTGTCGGAGGCGACACAAAGCAGCCGGAAAGAGGAAAGGTGGAGAAGATGATGAATTCAGAGAGACCAAAGACCAAAACAAAAATCAGGAGTCTGCTAGTTTTATTGGGTCTATAGGGAGTTTGTCCCAAATTTTGCTGCAATCACGAGTCCTCTCAGTGATTTGGTCAAGGCAGGAAACCGGCAGTGGTCAAAATGGTCAGACGCTGCAGAGCAAGCACTGCAGACGGTGTTGGAAAGACTAGGTTCCCGTCCCATCGTGAAGCTACCAGATATGTCCAAACATTTTTGTTGCGGACAGATGCATCAGGTGGTGGGATAGGTGCAGTATTGTTACAGGAGCATGAAGGAGTCGAGTTCCTGTGAGGTATGCTAGCAGGAAGTTGACAAAGTGTGAAGAAGGTACGCAACGTGGAGAAGGGGTGTTTACTGTCGTGTGGGGCCCTGCAGAAGTTCCCCAAATACTTGAATGGGAAAAAGTTCGTGAAGAGACAGATCACCAACCACTCAAATTCCTGCAGAGGCGCAGCTGAAAAACAGCAGAGTTCTGCGTTGGGCAATGGCACTTGCAGCCCTACAGGTATCAGAGTGCAGTACATCCCAGGTCGACAGAATGTCGGAGCTGACTATTTTAAGTCGTGTAGTCTAGAAGCTGCAACTCAGAGGAAGTCAGTCATATCCGGGTGCTTTGTTGATAAATGTGTTGATTAAGTTATGTTGATTGGATATGGGTTCATTCCCCGTTGGGTGGGTCCACATTTTTGTGTGAGACTGTTTTATATTTCTTTGTGAGACTTGTTCATTGAATGTAGTTATGCTTGGGCATACAGTCGCTGTGTAGGATGCATTATTTGCAATAAGTGAGGATGGAGATTCCTCAGTGAAGTGTCATGGGTCGTGACATATTATATTGTGCTTTTTTAAGAATTGGAAGAGAAGATATGGCAAATCCGCAGGTAGGGGAAAAGCATAAGTGCGCACAGAGGGCGTTATAAAATGAAATTGAAATAACGCAAGAGCGCACGTCAATGATAACTCATTGGAGTGGTATTCACTAATGATATATTTTATAATTTATAAACCGTTGGTTGTAAAGTATTTTTTTAAACTTTGCACGGTAGCTGTGTGTCAGCAAATTCGGGTTTTTTGTCCTTTTTTGTAACGTTGTTTTGAGACAATGCGGAGCATGGTCTTTTGCAAGGGAAATTGCACGGACAAAAATGAAACAACCCAAATCGTGGATCGCCAGCCAATTTGTTCGACATAAGCTTCAACTCAAACCTTCTAGGCGCCAGTAGACGGGGCCCCTGGGTCGGGCCCAGCCAATTTAAACTTAGTGGAGGGGGCTTCACGGAGACGGTACGATCCACCCAGACAGACTAAGCCGTTTTGGACCGACGCCTCGATGTCTAGCGAGACGAGTCGTAGCGCCTGGCTCAGGGTCATCTGGCCAATTTGTGGAACCAGCGTCATTGTTAGTTAGACGTCTGGCGCCTACCCAGGGCTCAGCTACCAATTTAGAGTGACCAGTGCCCACGACTTAAGCCACAAAGGCGCCAGTTAAGTAGGAAAGGGGGGAAGGTAGTGTGTGGTGGGGGTGAAAATCTAGCTAATCAATTAAATGACCGATTGACCACCACAGAGAGAAAGGTGGGAGGCGTGACTGACATGAATTTGAATAAACCAATGGAATTAGAGGGAGATGACTTCGGGTGTCAGGGGGTAAAAATACTGACCAATGGTACTCGCCTTTTTTTGGGCAGATCGGAACGAAAAGAAGGATGTGAGAGTGAGAGAACGGGAAAAACGAGGGGGAAAAGAACAGAGAGAGAGAGAGGAGAGGTCTGAGTGTATCTCTGAGGAGAGAAGAGAAAAGAATGAGGGGAGGGAGGGGAGAACAAGTGGAGGGATTAGCACGAGATAGTCTGCAGAGGAAGGGCTTTGGAGAGATGTGGAGAGAAGTTGCTAACTAATGAAGAGGGAAAGAAAGAAGAAAAAAAGAAAAGAAAAGCAACCATGTCCATTTGATAAGAGCAGACTAGAAGAGAGAGAGAGAAAAGTGCAATGCGTTAATGCAGGAAAAAAGAAAGGAGAACAATCGATGTTGATAGTCACTGTTCTATCTTCACTGGGGTTCGACCTCATACTTGGCCAGCGCCACTTTCGGGCGGCAGTCCAACCTGACCAACGCCAGCATCGCCCGACCGGGCTAGCAGTCCCAGCTTGACCGGTCGAGCAGACCAACACCAGTGCCAGCATTGTGTCGTGTGTGAAAGTGACAGTGAAAAAAAAAAAGGGAAAAGAAAGAGACAGTGATTCGTGAATAGTTAAGATCACCTGGCCAGGTAAAGTAGAAATCTATTTATACCCGGGTTAGTTAATGGGTGTTTTAGATAAATGATTTTGTGAAGTTCAGGAAAGAGAGAATGTTATTTTGTTTGATTCCATTGCATTGATGTTTCGTTCTATATCATGTGTAGTAAGTTATAGACTTTACTAGTGGGTTTTATGTGACGAATGCATGATATATGAATGGGTTGAAGCAACTGTGAGTGTGTTTGGGGTGTGCGCTAGTCCTTTCACTGACATCACCCGAGGTTGACCATTGTTCGCAATTGTTCATATTCCTTTGCCTTCATACTTCCACCCACTTTTTGCCCCAAAACTGTTCTTATGTGTAATCCTCATCTTGTTCTGTGGATAATTATTCCTTTCAATAGGTCACAGTCTGTTCGATTAGCAAGCTATTTCTCTATTGTAAACATCTAGCTCCTCAGGTATGTTCTTCACTGTGTTTTATTATACACAATGATTTGCTGCAAGATACACTCCTTTGAAATATTCTGATGACTCTGCTCTCCGGATCTTCAAACCTATTCATTATGTGATCGGTGAATATTTGCTGCTTGGTGAGACATTATCAACCTAATGTCAAAAGACCCGATGGATCGATTTTAGGAAAATCCCCAGATGTTCCGGACCTTATATTGCGTGAGAAAGTGAACGTGGAGTGGTATAAATATAGGACAATAATTGTGACAAATTAATTTATGCAAATAAATTTTATCACAAGAATGTCAACAGATCTTTGCCTCAGAAGCTCAGAACTCATTAAATAAAAAGTGCTGCAAAGGTTTAAAATTTTATTGATTATCTAACTTCTTTTTATGTTGATGGAACAAGGAAAGCAAGTGTTTGAATAGGGTGAAAGCTACAAGATTGGGCGAGAGCAGGTATTTGAACGTTTGTTTGAACAAAGAGCGTTCGAAAGCGCAGTATTGTGACGAAGCCCATAATCTTAGTTGGATTATGACTTTTGCCATCTGGAGAGTTATAGCCCAAATTAGACTGTGTAGAAAAAAGATTTATTCCCATTCATCCACTTTTAACAAATTCTATTACATGTGACAATGAAACATTGAAATTTAACTGAGGCGTGGCGCGCGCGCGGTGCGTGCGTGCGGCGTGCGTGTGTGTGTGGTGTGGTGTGTGTTTTTTGGTGCATAGTGTTGTGTTGAAAACATAAATGAGATAATAGATCTGTTATTGATATGTAATTTTTTTTTTTTTATTTGTAATAATTGGTTTGTGTTTAAAATCAAAACGTGCCACATTTAATTTCACTTTGTGATGGGTAAAGTCGTTGAATTGAATTGAATTTTTTGTCTTGTTTTCACTGATACCACTGCTGT
>CM031607.1:30512867-30515367 GCA_018398815.1 Conus ventricosus | reverse complement strand
TCCCAGGGTGTATAAATCGCTGCTCCCAGGGTGTATAAATCGCTGCTCCCAGGTGTATAAATCGCTGCTCCCAGGGTGTATAAATCGCTGCTCCCAGGTGTATAAATCGCTGCTCCCAGGGTGTATAAATCGCTGCTCCCAGGGTGTATAAATCGCTGCTCCCAGGGTGTATAACTCCAGGCAGAAACATAAACCTGCTGCTCGCTGCTCCCAGGGTGTATAATCCAGGCAGAACATAAACCTGCTGCTCGCTGCTCCCAGGGTGTATAAATCCCAGGCAGAAACATAAACCGCTGCTCGCTGCTCCCAGGGTGTATAAATCGCTGCTCCCAGGGTGTATAATCCAGGCAGAAACATAAACCTGCTGCCTCGCTGCTCCCAGGGTGTATAAATCGCTGCTCCCAGGGTGTATAATCCAGGCAGAAACATAAACCTGCTGCTCGCTGCTCCCAGGGTGTATAAATCCAGGCAGAAACATAAACCTGCTGCTCGCTGCTCCCAGGGTGTATAAATCGCTGCTCCCAGGGTGTATAAATCCAGGCAGAAACATAAACCTGCTGCTCGCTGCTCCCAGGGTGGTATAAATCCAGGCAGAAACATAAACCTCTGCTCGCTGCTCCAGTGTAAAATCGCTGCTCCCAGGGTGTATAATCCAGCAGAAACATAAACCTGCTGCTCGCTGCTCCCAGGGTGTATAAATCGCTGCTCCCAGGGTGTATAATCCAGGCAGAAACATAAACCTGCTGCTCGCTGCTCCCAGGGTGTATAAATCCAGGCAGAAACATAAACCTGCTGCTCGCTGCTCCCAGGGTGTATAAATCGCTGCTCCCAGGGTGTATAATCCAGGCAGAAACATAAACCTGCTGCTCGCTGCTCCCAGGGTGTATAAATCCAGGCAGAAACATAAACCTGCTGCTCGCTGCTCCCAGGGTGTATAAATCGCTGCTCCCAGGGTGTATAAATCGCTGCTCCCAGGGTGAAAATCGCTGCTCTCCCAGGGTGTATAAATCGCTGCTCCCAGGGTGTATAAATCGCTGCTCCCAGGGTATAAATCGCTGCTCCCAGGGTGTATAAATCGCTGCTCCCAGGGTGTATAAATCGCTGCTCCCAGGGTGTATAAATCGCTGCTCCCAGGGTGTATAAATCGCTGCTCCCAGGGTGTATAAATCGCTGCTCCCAGGGTGTATAAATCGCTGCTCCCAGGGTGTATAAATCGCTGCTCCCAGGGTGTATAAATCGCTGCTCCCAGGGTGTATAAATCGCTGCTCCCAGGGTGTATAAATCGCTGCTCCCAGGGTGTATAAATCGCTGCTCCCAGGGTGTATAAATCGCTGCTCCCAGGGTGTATAAATCGCTGCTCCCAGGGTGTATAAATCGCTGCTCCCAGGGTGTATAAATCGCTGCTCCCAGGGTGTATAAATCGCTGCTCCCAGGGTGTATAAATCGCTGCTCCCAGGGTGTATAAATCGCTGCTCCCAGGGTGTATAAATCGCTGCTCCCAGGGTGTATAAATCGCTGCTCCCAGGGTGTATAAATCGCTGCTCCCAGGGTGTATAAATCGCTGCTCCCAGGGTGTATAAATCGCTGCTCCCAGGGTGTATAAATCGCTGCTCCCAGGGTGTATAAATCGCTGCTCCCAGGGTGTATAAATCGCTGCTCCCAGGGTGTATAAATCGCTGCTCCCAGGGTGTATAAATCGCTGCTCCCAGGGTGTATAAATCGCTGCTGGTACTCCCAGGGTGTATAAATCGCTGCTCCCAGGGTGTATAAATCGCTGCTCCCAGGGTGTATAAATCGCTGCTCCCAGGGTGTATAAATCGCTGCTCCCAGGGTGTATAAATCGCTGCTCCCAGGGTGTATAAATCGCTGCTCCCAGGGTGTATAAATCGCTGCTCCCAGGGTGTATAAATCGCTGCTCCCAGGTGTATAAATCGCTGCTCCCAGGGTGTATAAATCGCTGCTCCCAGGGTGTATAAATCGCTGCTCCCAGGGTGTATAAATCGCTGCTCCCAGGGTGTATAAATCGCTGCTCCCAGGGTGTATAAATCGCTGCCTCCCAGGGTGTATAAATCGCTGCTCCCAGGGTGTATAAATCGCTGCTCCCAGGTGTATAAATCGCTGCTCCCAGGGTGTATAAATCGCTGCTCCCAGGGTGTATAAATCGCTGCTCCCAGGGTGTATAAATCGCTGCTCCCAGGTGTATAAATCGCTGCTCCCAGGGTGTATAAATCGCTGCTCCCAGGGTGTATAAATCGCTGCTCCCAGGGTGTATAAATCGCTGCTCCCAGGGTGTATAAATCGCTGCTCCCAGGGTGTATAAATCGCTGCTCCCAGGTGTATAAATCGCTGCTCCCAGGTGTATAAATCGCTGCTCCCAGGGTGTATAAATCGCTGCTCCCAGGGTGTATAAATCGGCTGCTCCCAGGGTGTATAAATCGCTGCTCCCAGGGTGTATAAATCGCTGCTCCCAGGGTGTATAAATCGCTGCTCCCAGGGTGTA
>CM031607.1:30492137-30497480 GCA_018398815.1 Conus ventricosus | reverse complement strand
CCCCCCCCCCTTCTTTCCCCTCACCATAACAATCACATTCAACCTCACAAAGAACACACATCCATAAACAGACACACAACCTATCATATCACACACACACACCCTCCCCCGACGCAACCCCCCCCCCCCCCCCCCCTCCGTTTCCTCTCCCATAATCCCCTGGCCCCATGTCATTTCCGCCTACCGACCACATGGACAACAACGGATGAGTCATTTTTTCATTCTTTTTTCGTTTTTCGTTCTTTGTTTGTACTGTCCCACATGTTAAATGTCATTTATTTTTTCGCCTGAAGAAGACCCAAGTGGTTGAAATGCATCGTGTCTTGTCATGTGCTTTGTTTGTCAATGTCATTGCGGTAAGTTCTAAACAAACTCTATTCCTAATTTTGCTTCGTTCGCTGCCATCAGTCACTCCATTTTGAAATTATATATATATATATATATATATATATATATAATATATATATATATATATATATATAAACAGTATAAAAACGTCCTTAAAAAATCTGAAAAAGCTCAACCCCTTGGGGAGCAACATTTGTTAAAACTATTATCAAAATGAAGTGCTAAAATTCATCTACAAGCTTGTTTCAAGATATGTCTCTCTCCTCAGGATCCTGAGGAGAGAGACATATCTTGAAACAAGCTTGTAGATGAATTTTAGCACTTCATTTTAATAATATTTTTAACAATATATATATAGATATATATATATATATATATATATATATATATATATATATATATATATATATATATATATATATCTTTCTCTCTCCCCTCCATCCCTCCTCACTCCGTCTTTATCTCTGTCTCTTTGTCTCTCTCGTGTCTGTCTGTCTCTCTCTCTCTCTCTGTCTCTCTCTCTCTCTCTCTCTCTCTTTCTCTCTCTCTCTCTCTTCTCTCCCTCCCCCCCCCCCCCTCTCTCTCTCTGCCTGTCATTCGCTACACAAGACGGCGTTTGATAATAACTTGAATTTACAATCCCACACATGAGTGCTCTGGTCGATAGCATGGAGATCTAAAGCGCTAACATAATCAGACGCTCGAGTTTTATGTCGTGGTGAAGACGAAGCTGGAACGCCATCATGAAGCGGACGAATCAGACTAAGGGGTTCACCTCTGACTTGCAAACGTGATCATCCATGAACAGATTCGTCTCCTGTGATTGCACAGACAGCGCCTGAAGAAAATCCTGTTTTTTATGATTGAGCTGAGAATATCTCTCTCTCTCTCTCTCTCTCTCTCTCTCTCTCCCTCTGTTTTGTTTTGTTTGATTTAGCGTCTTTTCACAAAATAGTGTTTTTAGACGGACCTTGAAATCATCCTGAATGACATTAGTATTTTATCACAAATAGGAATACCCCGTCATTTCATATCCCCCATCAACGTAATACCATGTTTGACAGAGAAAAAAAAATCAATAAACAATACCTAAAATTTAAATTTTTAAAAATTTCAAAACGAGCAAACTACAGAGCTGTCCCTATAGGACTCCGAAGAAGAGATTTAGCTGCTCTCCCTCTGTGTGTGTGTGTGTGTGTGTGTGTGTGTGTGTGTGTGTGTGTGTGTGTGTGTGTGTGTGATTGTATGCCTCTCTCTCTCTCTCTCTCTCTCTCTCTCTCTCTCTCTCTCTCTCTCTCTCTCTCTCCCTCTGTGTGTGTGTGTGTGTGTGTGTGTGTGTGTGTGTGTGTGTGTGTGTGTGTGTCTGTGTCTGTGTGTGGTGTGTGTCTGTCTGATTGTATGCCTCTCTCTCTCTCTCTCTCTCTCTCTCTCTCTCTCTCTCTCCCTCCCTCCCTCCCTCCCTCCCTCCCTCTCTGCTTATGTATAGGTCTGTTGGTCTGTTTTTCTGTCGGTCTGTGTAAAATAGCATACACATGGCCGGGATGCAAAACACTAGTGGGTCACTTCAAACACGTAGATGCATAGCATTTATCCCAACTGTGCACAAGGGAAAACACGTCTTAGACTCTTTAAAAAGCGTGTTGGCTATCTGAATTTCCCCTGTGACCAGTATTGCAAAGAATGTTGCCCTACGTTACATGCACACTCTTGTTATTACATCTGTTCTGGAAAACAACGTTAGTGCCATGGTCTTGCGAAAGCTCTTTTGTCTTTTGTACTGTGTCACAAACATACTGTCACTCTCTCTTTTTGACCACGTTTTCCATTGCCATTGCCAAACTTTTGTTTCTCTCTCATTGACACATGTTACTTGCATGATTTAGACTGCTCTGCTCTGCTCTACTCTGCTCTCTGTTCTCTCTCCTCTCTCTCTCTCTCTCTCTCTCTCTCTCTCTCTCTCCTCTCTCTCTCTCTGCCTGTTTTCTGTTGGACAAGCCAGGATTTGATAATAACTTGTATTTACAATCCCACACATGAGCGCTCTAATCGATAGCATGGCGATAGTTGCATTTATATAAAGATGAAGACGCGCCTGAAACACGATCATAAAGCTGATGAATCAGACCGAGGGGTTCACCTTTGACCTTCAAATGTGATCATCCGTGAACAAATTCGTCTTCTGTGATTGTATCGACAGGGCGTGGAGAAAACTCCTGCTGTTCATAACTGAACTCTCTCTTTCTTTCTCTCACTCACTCACTCACTCACTCTCTCTCTCTCTCTCTCTCTCTCTCTCTCTCTCTCTCTCTCTCTCTCTCTCTCTCTCTCTCTCTCTCTCTCCTCCACCCCCACTACAAGCACACACATACATACATACACACACATACACATGCATACTCTGTGTTTCTGCTTATGTAATGATCACTCTTCCTCACTCTGTCTGTCTGTGTTTTTTGTCTGTCAGTGTGTCTGTCTGTCTGTCTGCCTGTCTGTCTGTCTGTCTGTCTGTCTCTCTCTCTCTTTATCTCTCTCTCTCTCTCTCCTCTCTCTCTCTCTCTCTCTCTCTCTCTCTCTCTCTCTCTTGAAACAATGGAAACATATGACTTTCATGTAAAATACACATGGGAAATTTCAGACACGCATGTGCATAGTTTGGTGGGTTTTTTTAAAAATCTAAAACACGCTAAAGAGAAAACAGGTCCTTGATTCTACTGAACATGCTGGCCCATCTGATCACGTCACTATGATCAGTATTGTAAAGAATGCTCACTGTGTGACATGCAAGGTTGTTTTTTTGTTATTACGTCTGTTCTGGCTAACAAGTTTAGTGCCACCGTTCTTTGAGAGTTCTGTAGTCACTTGCTGTGTGTCTCAAACGTACTGTCAGTCCCCGTTTTGAACACTTTTTTTTCCACTGGCACTATTGAACTTTTCTTCCTTTCTCGTTGTCTCCTGTTGTTGGCATATTTTTACACTATTCTGCTCTGCAATGCACCATTGTGCACGGCTCTGTTCAGCACTCTCTCTCTCTCTCTCTCCGTCTCTCTCTCTCTCTCTCTCTCTCTCTCCCTCTCTCTCTCTCTCTCTCTCTCTCTCTCTCTCTCTCTCTCTCTCTCTCACTCTCTCTCTCTGTTTACCTCCTTCCCTGCTTGTCTTCTGCTGGACAAGCCAGGATTTGATGATAACTTGAATTTACAATCCCACACATGAGTGGTCTTGTCGATAGTGTGGAGATTTAAAGATAACGTAATCAGACGCTCGAATTTATTTGTGTGATGAGGACGAGACTGGAAAGCCATCACAAAGCGAGTGAATCAAACCGAGAGGTTCACCTTTGACTTGCAAATGTGATGGTCCGCGAACAGATTCGTCTCCTCTGATTGGATCGACAGGGCGTGGAGAAAAACTCTGCTCTTTATGATTGAGCTGAGAATGACTCTCTCTCTCTGTCTGTCTGTCTGTCTGTCTGTCTCTCTCTCTCTCTCTCTCTCTCTCTCTCTCTCTCTCTCTCTCTCTCTCTCTCTCTCTCTCTCTCTCTCTCCAATGCTGGGTGGAAAAAAGCATTTGTACTGCTTATCTCATTACCCTGGTAAAACAAAATTTCGTTCGTTCGTTCTCTCTCTCTCTCTCCTCTCTCTCTCTCTCTCTCTCTCCTCTCTCTCTCTCTCTTCTCTCTCTCTCTCTCCTGTCGGTGTGTGTGTGTGTGTGTGGTGTGTGTGTGTGTGTGTGTGTGTGTGTGTGTGTTGTATGCGTGTATATACATACACATGCTCAATCTCCCCCCCCCCCCCCCACACACACACACATACGCGCGCGCGCGCGTGCACAAATTGAGTGTTTCTGCTTGTATAATCACCACTTTTCCTTACTCTGTCAGTCTATGTTCCTGTCTGTCAGTTTATCGGTATGTCTACATGTCTGTCTATCTCCCTGTCTGTCTGTCTGTCTGTCTGTCTCTGTCTCTCTCTCTCTCTCTCTCTCTCTCTCTCTCTCTCTCTCTCTCTCTCTCTCTCTTTACAGCAGAAACATATGACTTTGATAAAAAGTGCACGAAGTATATCTTAAACACATGTACACATAGTTTTCATTTCAAATATGCAAGAGAAAACACGCACGTCCTGGATTCTTATGAACGTGTTGGCGATCAGAGCACTCCCTTGTGACCAATACAGTACAGAATGCTCGCCGAGTGACGTGCAGCCTTTTGTCGTTGCGTTTGTCCAAGATAACAAGGTTAGTGCCACAGTCCTGTGAGAGTTCTGTTGTAATTTGCACTGTGTCTCAAACAAACTGTCAGTCTCTCGTTTCGACGACTCTTTTTTTTCCTGTTGGCATTGCCAAACATTTGTTTCTCTCTTGTTGTTTGCAGCTGCATGTATGTTTAAAAACTGCTCTGCTCTGCTCTGTTCTGTTCTACTCTCTCTCTGTCTCTCTGACCTCTCTCTCTCTCTCTCTCTCTCTCTCTCTCTCTCTCTCTCTCTCTCTCTCTCTCTCTCTCTCTGTTGTTCTCTCTCAACCTCTCTCTCTCTTTCTGTCCTGCTGAACAAACCAGGATTTGATAATAACCTGAATGTACAATCCCAAACATGAGCGCCCAGGTCGATAGTACGGAGATCCAAGGCTCTAACATCATCAGACAGTCGGATTTATATCATGATGAAGACGAGCCTGGAACACGATCATAAAGCTGATGAATCAGACCGAGGGGTTCACCTTTGACTTGCAAACGTGATCGACCGCGAACAGATTCGTCTCCTGCGATTGAATCGACAGAGCGTGGAGAAAAATCCTGCTCTTTATGATTGCACTGAAAATGACTCTCTCTCTTCTCTCTCTCTCTCTCTCTCTCTCTCTCTCTCTCCTCTCTCTCTCTCTCTCTGTATAGATCTCTCTCTCTCTCTCTCTCTCTCTCTCTCTCTCTCTCTCTTTCTCTCTCTCTCTCTCCTCTTCATTATTGTATAGCTCCCTCCCTCCCTCCCCTCTCTCTCTCTCTCT
>CM031607.1:30474637-30487137 GCA_018398815.1 Conus ventricosus | reverse complement strand
ACAGAGACAGAGACAGAGACAGAGAGAGAGAGACAGACAGACAGACAGACAGAGACAGACAGAGAGAGACAGAGACAGACACAGAGACAGAGAGAGACAGAAAGAGAGACGAGAGACAGAAGAGAGAGAGAGAGAGAGAGAGAGAGAGAGAGAGAGAGAGAGAGAGAGAGAGAGAGAGAGAGAGAGAGGGGGGGGAGAGAAAGGCTGACTGAACGAGAATAGGGGAAATACAACCAAAGCAACACAAAGAGAGAGCTGGTCCGTCAATAATGGATATAAGAGTAGGTCAGAGCTCTGGAATCACAATGATTAAGGTAAACCATAGGCTAAGGGGAACAGACGCGTCTGGACCAGGGCTGTGATCTTGTCGCTATGGGCTCACGGGCTGCTGGGATTAACTGTTCAGTGAAAGGTTTTATATCTGGCCTTTAGGCTTGCTTGTTTGCCCCTTTTCTTTCCTTGTCCATGCTGTTTTTTCCTATGATTTTGTAATATACACACGCGGCATTAACAGGATTTCAGACGATTTTTGTCTTTTCTTTTCACTGTCAGGAACCGATTTATATTTTTTTCTCGTGTTTTTCTTCTTTTTTTTTTTTTTTTTTACTCCGCTGATTTTCAGTCTAATCAAGATCTGATTCTAAAATGGATTCAGGCCGGATATAACTCTTGCGGTCGGTTGGATAAAAAGAAAAGAAAAAGCAAGTTTGGGTGGCTCTCTTGAGAACGTTACCTTCGTGCACTTAGCTTACGTCCACTCACCGATAAATAGCGGCATTCGCAAACGCCCAGTTGCCGTTCGAGCACCACCCCTCCGAAAGGTGGCCTTAGGGGCACCAGCCAGAGCAGCCCCTGCCCCGTGGGAAGAGTCCATCTGCCGGTGTTCGCTACAGAAGCGATTATTCTCGTACAACACGCAGGACATTACGCATAAAAGAACATTACTACGGTCGGAGAGACACAAAACTGTCCCTCTGCAGTGGCGGCATACCAGTTTCTGTTCCAGTATACGACTGCCTGCCATGTAAGGTATTTTAGGATCCGTTTAAACGAATCAAGATGGAAATCGATTCGTGCGAGACAGTCTAGCGGAATCATCACTTTTTTCTGGAAAGTATTAAAACTTTATATGAACACTTTCCTATCACAAGATGCACTAGTCTGTGTGTGTGTGTGTGTGCGTGCGTGCGTGTGTGTGTGTGTGTGTGTGTGTGTGTGTGTGTGTGTGTGTGTGTGTGTGTGTGTGTGTGTGTGTGTGTTGTGTGTGTGTGTGCGTGCGTGCGTGCGTGCGTGTGTGTGTGTGTGTGTGTGAGGTGGGGATGGGAGGATGGCGAGGATGGGGAGAGGAGGGAGAGGGGAAGGGGGCAGGGGGAGGGAGGTGCGTTCTCCAGAGACATGAAATCGTTTGTGTACAGATTTAAGTTGGTTGTTCTTTAAAACTTCATAAAGTAAGTACGCGGAATGTCGTTCTCGCCAATGACTCATTGACCTTTAGCATATATGCTATTCTTGAGTATCCAGCATTTTAAAGCATCCCGTTAATGCATCAGAAGAAGCAGCAGCAGCAGCAGCAGCAGCAGCAGCAGCAGCAGCAGCAGCAGTATCATCATCAACCAACCCTTCGTATTATGCTTTGGTATAAGAAATGATCCTCCCAGAAATAAGGAGATTGTTTAGTTTAGTTGTTCAGTTATTCTCCGTTTGTTTGCTGACTCACGTAGGTGTATGGATTTTGATTTAGAGAAATACAAACGAATGTTACCTCGGCTCACCAACACCAGTAGCGGATAGTCTATGTAGAATGAATGCACGCACGTCTTTTAGCTCGCTACAGACACGGATGGCAGGGGGCAGTGAATAAGTGGCGTAAGGACCACAACGTCTGATGTCATTGTCTGCAGAAGGCCGAAACAGACTGCGGCATCACTCAAAACATCACACACACACACACACACACACACACACACACACACACACACACACAACACACACACAGAGGTTGAGAGAGAGAGAGAGATAGAGAGAGAGAGAGAGAGAGAGAGAGAGAGAGAGAGAGAGAGAGAGAGAGAGAGAGAGAGAGAGAGAGAAGAGATTCAAATCCAGATAACGAAAGAGATAAGTGAATTTTCGACAAACAAAAGTCCTCTTCAGTGGTCAGAACCAGCAGACGTGAAACTCCAAACAATGCGTCCCTGATGGGTGTTAGAAAATGCACCAATTAATTCTCCCCTAACGACTGCGAGGGAAAAAATGCACCAATTACTACCCCACACTAATGGATGTAAGAAAACAACACGAAACAACACTCCCCAGACGGCTGTGAAAAAAGGCACCAATCAATACTGCCCTTTACGGATGTGAGGGGAGAAACACTTTCCTAGCGACTGAGAGAATAAACGCACAAAACAATACTTCCCTGATGGCTGTGCGAAAAGAAATGCATAAAACAATACTTCCATGACGGGTGTAAGAAAAAGACACAGAACAATGCTCCCCCATTATGGCTGTAAGAAAAGGTACAATCCAATACTCCCTAGATGGCTTGAGAAAAGACACCGAAGAATACTTCCCTGATGGCTGTGAGGAAAACAATGCCAGTCAATACTCCCCTGGTGGCTGTGAGAAAAACACAAAATTATACTCCCCTCATGGCTGTGAGGAAAACAATGCCAGTCAATACTCCCCTGATGGCTGTGAGGAGAAAAGACACAGAACAATACTCCACTGATGGCTGTGAGAAAAGACACAGAACAATACTCCCCTGATGGCTGTGAGAAAAGACACAGAACAATACTCCACTGATGGCTGTGAGGAGAAAAGACACAGAACAATACTCCCCTGATGGCTGTGAGGAGAAAATACACAGAACAATACTCCCCTGACGGCTGTGAGGAGAAAATACACAGAACAATACTCCCCTGACGGCTGTGAGGAGAAAATACACAGAACAATACTCCCCTGATGGCTGTGAGGAGAAAATACACAGAACAATACTCCCCTGATGGCTGAGGAGAAAAGACACAGGACAATACTCCCCTGATGGCTGTGAGGAGAAAAGGCACAGAACAATACTCCCCTGATGGCTGTGAGAAAAGGCACAGGACAATACTCCCCTGATGGCTGTGAGGAGAAAAGGCACAGAACAATACTCCCCTGATGGCGGTGAGAGAAAAAGACACAGAACAATACTCCCCTGACGGCTGTGAGGAGAAAAGGCACAGAACAATACTCCCTGGCAGCTGTGAGGAGAAAAGGCACAGAACAATACTCCCCTGATGGCTGTGAGAAAAGACACAGAACAGTTCTCCCCTGATGGCTGTGAGGAGAAAAGACACAGAACAATACTCCCCTGATGGCGGTGAGGAGAAAAGACACAGAACAATACTCCCCTCATGGATGTGAGGAGAAAATGCACAGAACAATACTCCCCTGACGGCTGTGAGGAGAACAGGCACAGAACAATACTCCCCTGATGGATGTGAGGAGAACAGGCACAGAACAATACTCCCCTGATGACTATGAGAAAAGACACAGAACAATACTCCCCTGACGGCTGTGAGGAGAACAGGCACAGAACAATACTCCCCTGATGGCTATGAGAAAAGGCACAGAACAATACTCCCCTGATGGCTGTGACGAGAAAAGACACAGAACAATACTCCCCTGATGGCTGTGAGGAGAAAAGGTACAGAACAATACTCCCCTGATGGCTGTGAGGAGAAAATACACAGAACAATACTCCCCTAATGGCTGTGAGGAGAAAAGGTACAGAACAATACTCCCCTGATGGCTGTGAGAAAAGACACAGGACAATACTCCCCTGATGGCTGTGAGAAAAGACACAGGACAATACTCCCCTGATGGCTGTGAGAAAAGACAGGACAATACTCCCCTGATGGCTGTGAGAAAAGGCACAGAACAATACTCCCCTGATGGGTGTGAGAAAAGCACAAAATAATACTCCCCTGATGGCTGTAAGGAGAAAAGACACAGAACAATACTCCCCTGATGACTGTTAGGAGTAAAGGAACAGAACAATACTCCCCTGATGGCTGTGAGGAGAAAAGACACAGAACAATACTCCCCTGATGGCTGTGGGAAAAGGCATAAAATAATACTCCCCTGATGGCTGTGATGAGAAAAGACACAGAACAATACTCCCCTGATGACTGTTAGGAGTAAAGGAACAGAACAATACTCCCCTGATGGCTGTGAAGAGAAAAGGCACAGACCAATACTCCCCTGATGGTTGTGGGAAAAGGCATAAAATAATACTCCCCTGATGGCTGTAAGGAGAAAAGACACAGAACAATACTCCCCTGATGACTGTTAGGAGTAAAGGAACAGAACAATACTCCCCTGATGGCTGTGAGGAGAAAAGACACAGAACAATACCCCCTGATGGCTGTGAGAAAAGACACAGGACAATACTCCCCTGATGGCTGTGAGGAGAAAAGGCACAGAACAATACTCCCGTGATGGCTGTGAGAAAAGACACAGAACAATACTCCCTTGATGGCTGTGAGAAAAGACACAGGACAATACTCCCCTGATGGCTGTGAGGAGAAAAGACACAGAACAATACTCCCCTGATGGCTGTGAGAAAAGACACAGGACAATACTCCCCTGATGGCTGTGAGGAGAAAAGGCACAGAACAATACTCCCCTGATGGCTGTGAGAAAAGACACAGAACAATACTCCCTTGATGGCTGTGAGAAAAGACACAGGACAATACTCCCCTGATGGCTGTGAGAAAAGACACAGAACAATACTCCCATGATGGCTGTGAGGAGAAAAGGCACAGAACAATACTCCCCTGATGGCTGTAAGGAGAAAAGACACAGAACAATACTCCCTGATGGCTGTGAGAAAAGGCACAGAACAATACTCCCATGATGGCTGTGAGGAGAAAAGGCACAGAACAATACTCCCCTGATGGCTGTGAGAAAAGGCACAGGACAATACTCCCTGATGGCTGTGAGAAAAGACACAGAACAATACTCCCCTGATGGCTGTGAGAAAAGACACAGAACAATACTCCCCTGATGGCTGTGAGAAAAGACACAGAACAATACTCCCCTGATGGCTGTGAGAAAAGACACAGAACAATACTCCCCTGATGGCTGTGAGAAAAGACACAGGACAATACTCCCCTGATGGCTGTGTGAACAAAAATGCACAGTCACAGAATGATATTCCCTTGATGATTATGAAAAAATGCACAGACACAGAACAATGTTCCCTTGATGGGTGTGAAAATAATGCCTACACAGAACAATGTTCCCTTGATGATTGTGAGAAAAAAAATGCACAGATACAGAACACTATTCCCTTGATGGGTGTGAAAAAAGGCTCTAAACAATATTGCTCGGACAGCTGTCAGCAGGAAAATGGGAACAGCCACTGGGGGGTATTGTTCTGCGCATCTTTCACCTCTGTAATCTGTGACGTGTGGAGGAGTCCTGTTCGTCGCAAACTCATCTGTCAGCTTTATACTGTCGTATTGGAGGAGAGTTGCGTGACACGCTGTTAAGTACGTTTGCTTGTACTCTGGCAACGTCTTTCAATCTAATCTGATAAATAAAGACTGGGTGGTGGCAATGATGATGCAGAGCTTTCTCCTGTTTATTTCAGTTATGTTTTTTCTGTTGTACTGCACGTTTTTCTGTTGCTGTTGGAGTTTGATTTCTAATTGTACAGTAGCTACTTTCATAAAACACCCAGACATCAACTAGGGTCTGGGTCTTGGTGTGCCTATGGGCAATCCTAAAACACTGGCAATTTTATTTTATGGCCCTGCTATATGATCAGTTTCTCTGCCCCCTACTGCCTTCACATCCTGGCCCAGGCCTGGAGAGACACAGACATTCTGCAGGTACGAGGTACGGGCACAAGTCATATGAGCGTCCCGTTCCAAGACACGTCGGTCAGCTTGGAGGGGTTGGGGGAAGGGGGGTGGGGGGTGGGACTGTAGTCACAGTATCCGAGCTCTTCCATGACTAGGGTGAGACTTGAATAAAGTGGCTAAATCTCTTGACTAAACTGGTGGATGTATGCGATCGCTTTGGCGTGACTGATGTAACAAAACGTACACACATAAACATATATACACACATACATGCACAGACAGACAGACAAACAGGTAGACAGAAACACACACACACACACACACACACACACACACACACACACACACACACACACACACACACACCCCACCACCACCACCACCACACCACCACCACCAGAATACAAACACTCAGACAGCTTTCAAGGTATGTTGAAAGTCTACTCTCGAGAGTAGTTATTGTTGTTGTTGTTGTTGTTGTTGTTGTTGTTGAAAATAGGTCTGTACGTCATGTAATTGCAGTCTGGGGTTCATGTCTTGAAAAACAATGTTTCAAACTCGGCGCCAAACAGTGACATCATTTGTGAGGTTGCCTGGATTCTTACGATGTTAAAATTAACAAAAAATTCAAATTAAGAATAGGTGTACGGTCAGTGTTCAACGTGTCCTTAAAGATATTTCAGTCGTGGAGGGTTACTAGAAGCGAAAGTTAGATCTGTTGCTCTTTTCTATCTGGTACTGTCAAGAATGCTCATTGTTAAAAGAAGGGGAGAAAAGACAATCGATGACATAATTTGTGCAATGATTAAAATAGCCTTCCCCATTCCATAGAATTCAATAGTAGTAAACGCCTTTGTCTTCGACGAAATTTCCTCCGTCGACTCGGTCCAAAGGTTTGTAGTGTCTCTATGCGCACTTAATAAATCCTTGATTAAGGAAAAAACGTCCACATTGATGGACCGATTAAAGTATTCATGTTTACCGTTTGTCAAAACTTGGTACATCCCGTCAAGCTAATAGATTATTGCCGTCCTCAGGATTAGACCTGTAAATGCAAAAGACATAATAATCCATACATTCAATTATGACATGAACACTCATCTTAGAATGGTTTACATAACCAATGGGTTTTACTAATAATCCTCCAAGCATTCGGTCCTACGCGGGGTTGGACAAATCAGAATACATGAATTTAAAAAAGAAACTTTGTCATAAAGCGTTTTGGGATCAGAGGAAGCAGGATAAGTCTAAATCGATTTAGCAGGAGTCAATAACAACCTGACACACGTTAGAGATATACCCGATAAAGAATAGAAAAAAAGTATCGAAACATTTTTTGTCACTGGCGGATACATTATGTTCTCGTGACTTAGTGAAACGTGGCAGAAAGGAGAGGAAATTTAGACGTTGTACAGATAGGTAGATAGCAAATATAAATACAGACAGAAACAGACACAGACAGACAGACAAACAGACAGGCAGGCGGGCAGATAGATAGATAGATAGATAGATAGATAGATAGATAGATAGATAGATAGATAGATAGATGGATAGTGAGAGAGAGAGAGAGAGAGAGAGAGAGAGAGAGAGAGGAGAGAGAGAGAGAGAGAGAGAGGATTGGTGGAGAGCTAGATAGACTGGTGGACAGATAGATAGAGGGACAGACAGATAGATAGAAAGACAGACAGACAGACAGGCAAATATATAGAGAGACAGACAAACAGACAGACAGACGGACAGAGAGACACCCAGACATACATACAGATAACTTCAGTGAAAAGTTACGAGTACACCCGCATCGCGCCATCGTACAGCCAAAATCAACAGTCAAACCCGATTTCAAAATAAGTTGTGGAGTGAAAAAAAAGGAAATGTTTCCTACAGGGACAAATCTAATAAAAATCGAGCGTTTGCCGCAAGGGCTTCTACGGGAATAAAGCACTTCTCATAAAACCGTCCAATATACATACATACAGACAGACAGACAGACAGACAGACAGAAGAGAGAGAGAGAGAGAGAGAGAGAGAGAGAGAGAGAGAGAGAGAGAGAGAGAGAGAGAGAAGAGAGATCCCCTGTGGGTCAAACAAACAAACAAAAGCGAAAGAGGAGGCGGGTCTATCTATCTCAATCACAGTTATACAGGAAATGATTCAATTTATATGCACAAATGAGTTCCAAGCAAACAGAGAAGAACAAACAAACAAACAAATCAATCAAGGCAAGAAACAAAATTGAAATGTAAGTCAAGAACCCTCCCCCACCCCCACCCCCTCTCGAAAACCCTCCACCTACCCACCCACCCACCCACCCACCATCACTCCTTTCCTCTCTTACACGCATCCTGTTTGTGGCAGGCGTAACACAGCGTTGTTAAGTTAGCTCTGCTTGTTTGTGCGTGTGGAGACTTACTTTCTCGGCCAAGAAAGCGAAATAATGGGGACAGGGCAAATGGGACTCTCGCATTGAGTTCGGACATTGGCGTGAGGCGGGCCGGCCGGCATCCGTTTGCGCGAGCGCTGCCCGAATTTCGCAGAACCCTTCCACCCAATTTACATAGATGTACACGATGTCATTTAGAAATTGAGGGCGCATGAGGAGGGGTGGGGCTGGGGGTGGGGTGGGGTGGGGGGAAGGTTGGTTGACGCTGGAATGGGGAAAGAGAGGGGGGGGGGGGGAGAGGAGAGAATGGAAGGTGGGGATGGGGGGAGCGAAAGAAGGAGGAGAAAAGAAATGGAAAAGAAATGAGAAGTTTGTTTCTGATGGAGGATGCGCGTTCTTTTAGAAAATGTGACATTGACCAGGATTGCCGTGATATAGATGCGTTGACCAGGATCGTCATGATATATATATGCATTGACCAGGATCGTCACGATATAGATCCATTGACCAGGGTCGTCGCTATATAGATACATTTACCAGGATCGTCGATATATAGATACACTGATCAGGATCATCGCTATACAGATGCATTGACCCGGATCGTCGCTATATAGATACATTGACCAGGATCGTCACGATATAGATGCATTGACCAGGATCGTCACGATATAGATGCATTGACCAGGATCGTCGCTATATAGATGCATTGACCAGGATCGTCACGATATAGATGCATTGACCAGGATTGTCACGATATAGATGCATTGATCAGGGTCGTCGCTATATGGATACATTGACCAGGATCGTCGCTATATACATACACTGATCAGGATCGTCGCTATACAGATGCATTGACCAGGATCATCGCTATATAGATGCATTGACCAGGATCGTCGCTATATAGATACATTGACCAGGATCGTCACGATATAGATGCATTGACCAATATCGTCACGATATAGATACATTGACCAGGATCGTCGCTATATAGATGCATTGACCAGGATCGTCACAATATAGATGCATTGACTAGTATTGTCACGATATAGATGCATTGACCAGGGTCGTCGCTATATAGATACATTGACCAGGATCGTCGCTATATAGATGCATTGACCAGGATCGACGCTATATAGATACATTGACCGGATCGTCACAATACAGATGCATTGACCAGGATTGTCACGATATAGATGCATTGACCAGGGTCGTCCCTATATAATACATTGACCAGGATCGTCGCTATATAGATGCATTGACCAGGATCGTCGCTATATAGATGCATTGACCAGGATCGTCACGATATAGATGCATTGACCAGGATCGTCACGATATAGATACATTGACCAGGATCGTCGCTACATAGATGCATTGACCAGGATCGTCACGATATAGATGCATGACCAGCATTGTCACCATATAGATGCATTGACCAGGGTCGTCGCTATATAGGTACATTGACCAGGATCGTCGCTATATAGATGCATTGACCAGGATCGTCGCTATATTGATACATTGACCAGGATCGTCACGAAATAGATGCATTGACCAGGATTGTCACAATATAGATGCATTGACCAGGTCGTCGCTATATAGATCCATTGACCAGGATCGTCGCTATATAGATGCATTGACCAGGATCGTCGCTATATAGATGCATTGACCAGGATCGTCACGATATAGATGCATTGACCAGGATTGTCACGATATAGATGCATTGACCAGGGTCATCGCTATATAGATACATTGACCAGGATCGTCGCTATATAGATGCATTGACCAGGGTCGTCGCTATATAGATCCATTGACCAGGATCGTCGCTATATAGATACATTGACAAGGATCGTCACGATATAGATGCATTGAGCAGGATCGTCACGATATTGATGCATTGAGCAGGATCGTCACGATATTGATGCATTGACCAGGATCGTCACGATATTGATGCATTGACCAGGATTGTCGCTATATAGATGCATTGACAAGGATCGTCACGATACAGATGCATTGACCAGGATCGTCACGATATAGATTTATTGACCAGGATCGTCACAATATAGATGCGTTGACCAGGATCGTCACGATATAGATTCATTGACCAGGATCGTCGCGTATAGATGCATTGACCAGATCCTCGCTATATAGATGCTTTGACCAGGATCGTCGCAACATAGATCGATTGACCAGGGTTGTCGCGGTATAAATATTTAGTCTGGAGGCAGCTGATACTAGCCAACTCAAAAAAAAGGACGTTTGGCTTACCAGATGTGACAGAAATTAACGAGACAGATAACTTCTCAGATGTCCTAAACCTGTTCAAAAAAACGGTCAAAAAAGTAATAACCGCTGTTAGGTAGAATAGCAGTGCTTAAGTCATTAGTGCTATCAACACTGGTGTACGTATGGATCCTTCTACCAAATCCCCCAGGTTCTCAGAATGCTTCCTTACAAACTATGTGCCTCAAATTTGTTTGGAACGATAAGAATGACAAAATCAAAAGAAAGAGGGGAGTGGGGTGACGTAGGAGTGGGGAAAGGGGGATATGGGTGTGGAAGAGGAACTGGGGGGAGGGGGGGGGGGAGGGAGGAGAACAAGGTTAGAAAAGGTCGCGAGGATGCGTTTTCTTAGAAGGCGTGACATTCATCAGGATCGTCGCGATAAAGATGCTCTTTCTGGACACAGCAGACACTAGCCAACGTTTATATATTTTAAAAAAAAAGTTAAAAAAAAATAATATCCCATACATAGCCTGTTGGCCGCAGCAGCAGGGAAGTGTCACAGATTCACGGTGTTTAGGATACCGCATGATGGAGGGCGGAGCCCATCCCTCGTCTTCTTCACTAGCCTTTATTCTCCCCTGAACTGAAACGGGTACTCAGTCACTGCTGGGTGGTCCAAGAGGGTTTTTTAAAAAAAGTAAAGACAATAAATAACAAAACAGAAACAACAAACGTGCAAACAAAAAAAGAGTGATTCGAACTAGCGACTACCAGCTCCACTGGCGAACACACTAACTATTCTTTAGCCAACCAACCAACAAAACAGCAAACAAACAAAAACACAACAACGACAACAACAACAACCACAACCTACCCAAATGGTCTGCCGCTGCTGCTGCTTCTACCTCCACTACTTCTACAAAAAATATAGCTAATTCTACGATTACTACTTTTCACACTTGCGACAACGATTGTCGCAAGGATGACGATGACGATGACGATCGCACTGGTAGTTAAGGGGTGAGATGATGATGGTGAAGGGGTGATGATGACGGCGATGTTGATGGGGAAATGCCGACAGGCTAACTGTTCAGCAACAAATGTGTGTCTTCAGGAAGGGGGAGAGAGAGAGAGAGAGAGAGAGAGAGAGAGAGAGAGAGAGAGAGAGAGAGAGAGGAGGGAGAGAGAGAGAGGGGAGAGAGAGAGAGAGAGAGAGAGAGAGAGAGAGAGAGAGAGAGAGAGAGAGAGAGAGATTTTATTTTGCGCTGGGTTATTAGATTCCATGTCCACTTCGTGACGTGCGGTAGTTAGCATTCTTAGTACTTTCGATACCTTCGCCACGGACATCACATCACTCGCGTTTGGTGGTTTGTCTGTTTGTCTGTATGTTGATAAGATTGTTCATCAACTACAGCATCAACAGACAACAACAACAACACAATGGCAACAACCCACATACACACGCTCGCACGCATGAACGAACAGACAGACAGACAGACAGAAACAGACACACACAGACACACACAGACAGACAGACAGACACACACACACACACACACACACACACACACACACACACACACACAAACACACACACACGCGCGCGCGCATAAGCACACACTAATGCGCACACACACTAACGCGCACACACACACACACACACACACACACACACACACACACACACACACACACTAATATCACATAATGTGTATAGACGTTAAATTGTCTAACATCACATAATGTGTATAGATGTTAAATTGAAGACCTACACACACACACACACCACACACACACACACACACACACACACACACACAACACGCTCACACACACGCTCACACACACACACACACACACACACACACACACACACACAACACACACACACACACACACACACACACACACACACACACACACACACACACGCTCACACACACACACACACACACACCACACACACACCACACACACCATACACACGCACACACACACACGCACACACACACACACACATACACACACACACACACACACACACACACACA
>CM031607.1:30467137-30469637 GCA_018398815.1 Conus ventricosus | reverse complement strand
GACGACAGAGGGAGGTGAGAGAGAGAGAGAGAGAGAGAGGAGAGAGAGAGAGAGAAAGAGAGGAGAGAGAGAGGGGGAGAAGAGAGGAGAGAGGGGAGAGAGAGAGGGGAAGCAATAAACACCCAGCCACCATGAGCTTTTTTTTTTCCCTTGTGAAGATTGGTATAAATGGACGCGGGATATATTTCGAGGTCATGTGCTTTCTGCGTTTCCTCTGGGAACTGTTACTTGTTTAAACATCAGCTCGACGGAGGAGAGAGGATTTCCCTTTTCGTACTGGAAAGGCTCATCTGAAAGTCCTCGGAAAGTAAATAACCTCGATCATCAATGTCGGAGTGCTGTGGGTGATATATACGTGGGCCAACGTCCAAGCATTGAAAGAAGCTTATCTGGGTACGTTTGTTTAGGGTTACTCTAGGCTTATTGTTTGTCAGAAAAATAAACAGTCTTCCTCTTCCCCGTCTGTTCTTTCATACCCCTTTTCCTCTTTCTTCTTCCTCTTCTTCTTCTTCTTCTTCTTTTTCCCTTCTTCTTCTTCTTCTCTTTTCTCTTCCTCTTCTTCTCTTCTTTTTTCTCTTCTTCTTTTTTCCTTCTTCTCTCTCTCTCTCTCTCTCTCTCCTCCTCACTCTCTCCTTTCTTTTTTGTTGTCTGTCTGTCTGTTGTTTTTGTCTGCTGTCTGTCTGTCTTTGGTCTGTCGTCTTCTCTCTCTCTCTCTCTCTCCTCTCTTTCGGTGTCTGCTGTCGTCTGGCTGTCTTCTCTCTCTCTCCCTCTCTCTCTCTCTCCTCTCTCTCTCTCTCTCCCTTTCCCCCCCGTCTCTTCTTTCTCTCTGTCTGTCTGTCTGTCTCTCCTCTCCTCCTTTCTCATCTCTCTTCTTCTCCTCTTTCTCTCCTCTCTTCCCCTCTCTCTCACTGCCTCTTTAGCATGACGCAGCAGTGGCCAGGAGTAAGAGTTTAGCCGTAGTGCTGTCTGTACTGGTATTGGCATTAGCAGTACAAGTTTTAGTTCTAGGACTAACAGTAATATATGTATTAATTTTTTTTTGGCAGTCGTTACAGAACAGGAGCAAGAAAGCTTCCTAACAGGAACACTGGAAATTTTATGTCATTACGAAATGATTAACGGCAAACCTTTTTTCTTTAAACAAATGTCTGAAACTGCGTTTAGCTACAAATTCAGCACTTAGAACCTTTTTTTGGATTTAAACGACAACAACGTGAGCAGCAACAACACATGCAGCAGGAGCAGCAGCAGCAGCAGCAGCAGCAAAAGCAGTATAACAGCAACTGCGATAGCAGCGGTGGCAGCAGCAGCAGCAGCATCTACAACACAACAACAAAAACAACCAGAACAGCAATAAACTTTCAAGCTTCTAAGAATAGCTTGGACGGACCAAGGGATTAATCGATGAATGCGGAATAAAATGAATGGATAAAAAGTCATGAATAGATCAGAAAAACAGGTGAAATGAGGATGCAACGGGTCTCTCTTCTGGTTTGACACCTCATGACAGGACTGTGCTTCTACTACGCGTACCTTAATAATAATAATAATAATAATAATAATAATAATAATAATAATGAATACTCATATAGCGCCTATTCTCGGCTAGAGACCAAGCTCTAAGCGCTTTACAATCAACACTCGTTTACACAACGGCTGCCTACCAGGGTAGTGCCGACTGAAGAGCTGCCAGCCGGCGCTTCATTCAGTCGTTTCCCGTGTCACCAGTCAGTATCGTTCACTCATTTTCCTTACTTCCTTCATTCTTCCATTTCTCACGCAGGCTGCATGCTATGTGTAACGTGTCATCCATACCAACGGCCAAAACTGGCCTACTCTTCCGAAAGTTGTGATGGGATTTTACGTGTGTGCAAGATGTTATGCGTGCGTTCACACACGGAACCTCGGTTTATAGTCTCATTCGAAGGACTGTATGGGAAATGGAGTCAGAACCAATGTTAACTCCGAGGAAAAATCCCCCCTGTACCGAAACGCCCCGGCGGAGGTTCGAACCCGCAACCCCAGGATCACCAAGATACGAGTCCGGCGCTCTACCACTGAGCTATTCCCGGCTCCCTTCATGATACATCCCGGCATCACCAGAGCTGAGAGATACAGACACCTGCAGTGCTGGTCAAGCAATCTGAGCAACAATCTCAGAGGCACACCCGTTCAGTGATGAAGCTCAAATGTGCGCCTCAGTCTCGCCTGCTGTGCCCCATAGCAAACTCAGCTCTGGGTAAGAGCCAGTTAAGGCAGAAAAAACAGGCAGAAAAAACAAAAACAACCAAAAATGCCACAATGGCTCCGATGAGAATAGAACCCCAATCTCACAGCCGGGAGTTCGCAACGCTAACTACTTCGCCACGGCTGCTGCTGAGCTAAGAGCCTGGTGAGCAGTTCATCAGAGCCGCGCTACAATGACTCTCCAAGAACAAAGGACAAGAAGAGAGTCAAGCAAATCAGTTTGCAGATTGGGGGGCGCGGGAGGGGGGGGGGG
>CM031607.1:30452137-30457137 GCA_018398815.1 Conus ventricosus | reverse complement strand
CATTTTCCTGTGTCACTTCAAGTTCTTTTTCCTTGTGGAAACTTAGTAGATATGACCAAAACAGGTCAAAGCGATGTTATTGAAAAAATTGTCTGGAATGATGAATGCGCTTCTTTGTTTAGTAATACATTATGTGATGAAAAAGCAAGTAAAAGTATTGATCTTGCCATAAGTTTAATAGATGTCGATATTAATGATGCACTAAATATGTTTACTGAATGTATAATGAAATGTGCTGAATGTATGAAAAAACGTATACAGGGTCACGACAGGAAATCAAAGGGCTGGTATGATCAAGAATGTGTTCTTAATAAAAGAAAGGCTATGAGGTTACTGAGAATAAGTCGCCGTACAGTAAAAGACACTGATAGAACTGCGTATGCAATAGCCAGACGTGAGTATAAGCATTTACTTAAGAGAAAAGAGAAAGAGTATAATAAATCATTAATAGATAAGTTAGTAGCATCAATAAATTCACAGAGGGAATTCTGGACCGTAGTGCACAAGATTTCGCCCAAACGGAAACAGCCTAGAAATAACATTCCAACCGACGTGTGGTTTCAACATTTTCAAACTTTGTTAGAGTTAAATACTGACAATGAGAGAAATCAAGAGGGGTTTGAAGACGAGTCTGATGTCTATATGAACCGTCCCATTAGTGAAGAAGAAGTGTTATTAGCAATTAAAAAACTTAAAAACAATAAAGCAGCAGGCCCGATGGCATAATTGGTGAACTGTTCAAACACTGTTCTGCCCAAGTTGTGCAGTTTTGTTTAAAGTTTTTCAATAAACTGTTTGATGACAGTATGTTTCCGGATAACTGGACGGAGTCAATAATAATGCCTATCTTTAAAAAGGGGGACGCTAATAATCCAAACAATTATAGGGGTATCTGTCTTAGTAACATAAGCAGTAAAATATTTGGAATGATAATAAATAACAGATTGCAAGAGTGGGTTGAGGAAAACAATATTACTGGTGATCGTCAAGCTGGTTTCAAAAAGGGGTATTCGACTGTAGACCACATGTTTACTTTAATGGCTATCGCTCAGAAGCAGTTTTCTTACAATCGAAAATTGTACGCCGCTTTCATAGATTTTGAAAAAGCGTTCGATTCCATCAATAGAAATCTTCTTTGGCCAGTCATGATTAAGAATGGTATTAAGGGTAATCTTTATAGATGTATCAGAAGCATGTATGAGGTGGTTAAAGCTAGAGTTCGTTGTGGGGATAAATTGACAGATTACATTAACTGTACAGCTGGGGTTAAGCAAGGTGATGCCTGCAGTCCTGTTCTATTTTCCCTCTTTATTAATGAGTTAGCAATTGAAGTGATCAACAATGGAAAACATGGGGCTTTGCTGACTCTGGATGCTTTTGAGTTGTTTATTCTTTTATTAGCTGATGATGCGGTTTTGATATCAGAAACTGTTATTGGTTTACAGACTCAACTGAACAGTTTACATCGCGCAGCTGTTTCTCTCCAACTAAAGGTTAATTTGTCCAAGAGTAACATTATTGTCTTTCGAAAGGGTGGTTATTTGAGTGCAAGAGAAAGGTGGTTCTATGATTGCATCTCCATGCCTGTTGTGAATGCTTAAAAATATTTGGGTATATTTTTCTCTACACGTCTGAGTTTTGTTAGTGCGTGCAAGGATCTTGCAAGCAGGGCAAAAAATGTGTTGCTCAGTATCATGAAAAAACTGTATATCCTCAATAACACGTCTTTTTATGTTTTTTATTAAGCTGTTTGATAGTCAAATTCAACCAATTGTACAATATGGGTCTGAATTGTGGGGATTAGACAATGCTGCCATATATTGTGAATCTGTGCACCTGTTCGCATTAAAAAGGTTTTTAGGTGTAGACAGGCGAACGCCTAATTATCTTATTTATGGTGAGACTAATAGATTCCCCTTGTACATATATTCTGCGGTTAAATGCATCCGTTATTGGCTGAGTTTACTTTACATGCAGGAGCACAGATTACCACGCAAAGCCTATAACATGTTATATGATCTTGATGCTAGAGGGAAAAACAACTGGGCAAGTAAAGTACGTATTTGTCTCTTTGAATATGGTTTTGGTTTTGTATGGTTAAATCAAGGTGTTGGCAATGTTAACCAATTCATACGTTGCTTTCGTCAACGATTGATTGACTGCTCTTGGCAAAGATGGTCAAATCATGTGCAGTGTAGTGAACGGTTTGATTTCTATAGGCATGTTTGCAATTTTCATGATTTGAAACCTTATTTAACTTTAGAAATGGACAGATACTTAAAGTATGTCATGACCAAATTTAGATTTGGAATTTCAGAATTGGCAGTTCATAAGCTAAGATACAAAGCCACTGTTGATGACAATGATCTGCTGTGTCCACTTTGTAAAGAGTCTCAGGAAAATGAAATCCATTTTGTTCTTTGCTGCCCAGCCTTAAGGAATATTAGAACTGAATTCATTCAGCCCAAATTTTATAGACAACCTTCCCTGTTTAAATTGACTATATTGATGTCATCAACTTCAACAGATGTTGTTCGAAAGTTGTCCTTGTTTCTCTACAAGGCATTTAAATTTCGAGAAATAGCTACCTCTTGAAGTTCGAAATTAATTGTGTTTAAGTTGTTATACAGTCATGTGTATTTGTTTCATATGATGTATTATGTTCACCCACCCCTTCATAATGGGCCAAGGCCTATATGAATAAAACATCCGAATCCGAATCTCTCTCTCTCTCTCTCTCTCTCTCTCTCTCTCTCTCCTCTCTCTCTCTCTCTCTCTCTCTCTCTCTCTCTCAAGAAGATGGTCCAAATATTGAAAAAGGACAGAGAAGACCCGGGTAGGTCAAATTACTAAGAGATGCCATGAGCATCACCTGAACATGCTATACTAGACACGTAGCGAGGGTAAAACTGTCAAACGTTCTCAGTAACATCGTCACCTTGTCTCTTAAGTCAGGTGCACAGAGAATCTAGCTATCGTCTTTCTGAGGTTGCAGACATTGTGTGGTGGCGATGGCGACGAAAACACTGACCAGTGTGTGGAAAGAAAAAAGCAAAGTGCCGCTGGTTTTAAAGTTTGTACGTTGAACGACAACCCCGCCGACATTGCACGGCCTTTTTCTTTTCTTTTTTTTTTGCTGTCCCAACCTGTACGCCACCTCAGAGGCAGTGCACCCACGCCGCTCATTCCGACACCCCGTCCACAGCCACAGCCCGGTCGGTCCCCGCCGCAGCCCCGGCACCGGCAATCCACAGGGAGCAGTCAATGTCAAGTCGTCAAGAGGCAACCCACCGGAGGAGACACTGCACTGCCGCCGAGTCACTTCGGTGGTGTTCAGTGGCGCTTGTTCTGATCTAACATACGCAGGACACCACCTACTAAGCCCCCTACTGACGACAATAATTGCTTAGTTGCGGAGCCGCACGGCCTTTTTCAGTCTTATGAGGAAAAAGGTATTATCTTGGGAAAAGATCATATCCTGAAAAGGCTACAACCTTAACAACCAACCACAAAATCTGAAATTAACAACATGGTAGCTTCAATACTAGCATACCTTTAAGGCGAACGAGACTTGGCCACTCTAGAAACACTAGCCCTTCCACTGAATTAGTCGATTCCCAGATTTGAAAAAAAAAACCACCTTAAAATGCTTCTGAAAACCATTTCAATGACACGAAATATACAGCAAGGCCAGTGTAGGCAAACAGACTTTGCAGTATAGACTGAAAGTGTTCACGCTGGACATTTTTGTTATCTTGATGTCTGAAGAGAATAAATGATTGAAAACAAATACATGATAAAATGGAACAAAAAGCTGGTATGTCATAAACTGTGTGATTAGGAAAAAAAAAGGTGTTGACAGGTTTTACCAACAGAATAAAGGCACGAGAATAGCCCACAAAAGCAAGAAAAAATTGCAGTATACGACCATCAAGACAAAAAAAAAAAAGAAAAAAAGAAAAAAAAAAAAAACAATTAAATGACAGTGACAGAGAAAAGGAAGTTCCTGGCACAGACATTCCAGAAGGCAGGGGAGCTAATTGCACTAACACAGCTCCTAGCGTCCCCACGGGGCCGAGACACTTGGCAGTGACCGGGCAAACAATATCAGTCTGTGGGCTGAAACGAATGGGACAGGCGGCTTTCTATTTCCGTCACACCAGGGATGGACAAGACGGTTGAGCTGCTTACGCTCTCGTGGACATAGTCTGTGAGATGCTGTAATGCTGGGCGAGTATTTGTTGTTGTTTTTTTTTGTTTTTTTTTTTTTTTTGGGGGGTAGGATCTGAGAATGTGATGAATAGACAGTTTATCAAAATGCGCTCGCTTTGGTCTGCTGTCATCTGACTTTGGAATTTAATAAGGAGGCTGTATATCAAAATGCACTCGCTTTGATCTGCTGTCATCTCTGACTTTGGAATGTGATAAGCAGGCTGTTTATCAAAATGCGCTCGCTTTGATCTGCCGTTATCTGACTTTGGAATGTACTGCTTCTCAAAATGCGCTCGCTTTGATCTGCTGTCCTGTGACTTTGGAATGTGATAAGGAGGCTGTTTATCAAAATGCACTCGCTTCGATCCGCTGTCCTCTGGCTTTGGAACGTGATAAGGAGGCTGGCCGCCAAAATGCGCTCGTTTGGTTTGCTGCTTCATCTGACAGAGAAGATCATGGTTTGGGGTGTTCCTTTGTGGTGATAGGTTGATGATTGATTGTGATAATGGGGCTGTGTATTCCTTTATGTGTTTGTTTTGCATTGGAATCTTTGAACAAGTTTGTTGCTCTCTACCTTTAGGTCTGTGTGCCTGCGTTTCTTCCTGACAGTCCAACTGCCTCCCTGCCTGCCTGCCTAACTGTTGCCTGTCTGTATGTCTGTCCATCTCTCTCTCTCTCCCTCTCTCTTTCACTTTCTCTCTATGTCTGTCTGTCTGTCTGTCTGTCTGTCTGTCTCTCTCTCTCTCTCTCAATCTCTCTCTCTCTCTCTCTCTCTCTCTCTCTCTCTC
>CM031607.1:30432137-30439637 GCA_018398815.1 Conus ventricosus | reverse complement strand
GTCTGGAGTCGTTTGTTGATGGCCGAGAAAAGTTTCTTTGGGGTTGGGCCAGGGTGACCTCCTTCCATTTGAATTTTAACACCGTGCTGCAGACTTTGTTCCTTTTGGATTCCGGCGATGAATTTCCAGATGGATGGATTCGGGCCGTCAAACATGGATTGCAAGCCCCTGTGCCACCCTTCCAGTTTATTATTTGTACGCGGGAGATCGACTTGGTTCCTGTCGCGAACTGACCAAAACTCAAGAGCAAAACGTGGAGGGGCCCGCGTGGGATTTGCGTCCCGTCTTCTCCCCCGGCGGAGTCTTCCAACATAACTGTCCTCAAAGTAGTCACAGAGTTCACCCAAGCGTGGGTCCATGTCTCTTTCACTCATGTCTTCCTGCAGTTTCTCGAAATGCCCTGTGATCTTCTCTGGTGACAAAAATGCCAATGATGCGAGCATGCGGCAGTACAGCCGTGTGTCTTCGTCGTCGGTATAGGTGACTCGCAACCCAAGATCCTGGATCTTTCTCCAGATTGACTGGCATAAGTGGAAGAAGCATCCTCTGACCTCAATGTGTGGAAACGCCGCGGAAGTGTTACACGCGGTAGTATTACTCGCGGTAGTTTTACACACGCGATAGTGTTTCACACGCGGAAGTGTTACACGCGGTAGTGTTACTCGCGATAGAGTTACACTCGTGATAGTGTTACACGCGGTAGTGTTACACGCGGTAGTGACGCTCGCGGTAGTGACCTGCACCCTTCCCGGGCATGTCTGTGGATAGTAACGTTGGTGGTTTCTGTCCTGGTCAACCAGGACAAGACAAAATTAATGATGCGCAGTCCAAAATGAAGTGTGGTTTTGACACACGTAAAAAGGAGTCACAGCAACAAGGGAGTTGCCACTAGCTACACTCTACAAGAAAGTGTCTTTCGTTTGCCAGAATTGAAATGAAA
This sequence comes from Conus ventricosus, assembly GCA_018398815.1. Lineage (NCBI taxonomy): Eukaryota > Metazoa > Mollusca > Gastropoda > Neogastropoda > Conidae > Conus > Conus ventricosus. The sequence continues at coordinate 30,438,697 of CM031607.1, read as the reverse complement.
TAATAATGATGATGATGATGACGATGACGATGACGATGACGATGATGATGATAATAATAATAATAATAAAGCTAGAGTGCAAAGCAACACCCATCTAAAACACAATTAAAAAAAAGTAGACAATTACGTTTTCGACAAAGATATTTTCTCCATGTGTCACAGACAACGGACGTTACAAAGAGAGAACAAAGAGAGCAGGAGCAGGGGGAGAGGGGATGGGGGGGGGGGGGGGGGGGGAGGGGGGAGGGGGGGGGGGGGGAAGGGGAAGCGGAAGCAAATGTGATCCCTTCAGGCGTAGGTATTGTCTGGCACAGTTCATACGAACGGCAGCAGCGTTGATTAAGATGGATAAACACATAGAAGAAACTTGTGTGTGTGTGTGTGTGTGTGTGTGTGTGTGTGTGTGTGTGTGTGTGTGTGTGTGTGTGTGTGTGTCTGTGTGTGTCTGTGTGTGTCTGTGCGTGCGTGGGTGCGTGCGTGCGTGCGTGCGTGTGTGCGTGTGTGTTTGTGTTTTTGTGTGTGTGTGTGTGTGTGTGTGTGTGTGTGTGTGTGTGTGTGTGTGTGTGTGTGTGTGTGTGTGTGTGTTGAAGGGAAGGGAGAGAGAGGGTCATTTGTCTAAAGCCGCCAACCAAAGTATGACTCCATGACTGATTTACCTTATCCCAGCATCGACGAAAAACATGTTAAGAACTCCAAGAAACAGAAATTCTTGGCAGAAGCAGCGGATATGGAAACGACTAAAAAAAAAACCTCCCTCTTCATTAGAATTTTTTTTTAATGACTGTGGGGGTGAAGGGGGAGGGTTGCGATCAGTTCAGTTTGTGGATGGGTAGAGGGATAGGAAGCGGGGGGGGGGGGGGGTGCGTCGGGGCTCGGGTTGAATGATGAGCTTCTATCTCTATTCTTGGCCGCTTTTAGGAATCCCAAGACTCTTCTTTCATTTTTTTTTCTCTTTTTTTTTTCACTCTCTTTCTTCCTTCCTTCCACCTTTCTCTTCCAAGCAGCCTTACTCTCACACCGTTCATATGGGACTCCCCGCGTCCACACCCACACCCAGTTCGTCCGATCGCAATCCCCAAAAATATCACCAGTCTACCCGAGATCGGTCAGTGTCAAGTCGGCATGAGACAGCCCACCATTAAAGCCACCGCGTCACTTCGGTACGGCCTGTTCCAATTCCAACACAAGTGGGACACCGCGTACTTATCCCCCTCTACCAACAACAACAATTGCTTAGTCCCGGAGACAGCATGATTGAGACTTCGGCTCCAGAGAGAGAGAGAGAGAGAGCGGTCACCACGTCCATACACTGACGGTCCCCATGACTGTGCCGGCTTCGGGGAACCAGGTTGTCTAGAGCTCATCACAAACATTGACGTGGTTAGTGAGTGGAGACTGCGGTCATACAGCACACGAGACGAAGGCGAGAAGGGACTACAGAAATTGGGATTGACACGTATTGCTACTACACTCGACCATTAGCACTACTCGTACGTACCACGTGGGTTATATGTCAGAAAATCTAGGCTGACATTTCGCGGAATCTGGGAAATACTAAATGGTCAAAGTCTAGGATTTGGTTCAAAACTCACCGTCCGTACTGTCTTCATCTCCCGGGAACACCTCTGGGTTCTCTGTCTGTCTGTCTGCCTGTTTCTGTCTCTCTCTGTCTGTCTCTCTATCTCTGTCTGTCTGTCTGTCTGTCTGTCTGTCTGTCTGTCTGTCTGTCTGTCTGTCTGTCTCTCTCTCTCTCTCTCTCTCTCTCTCTCTCTCTCTCTCTCTGCCTCGGTCTGCCTGTCTCTCTCTCTGTCGCTGTTTCTTTCTCTTTCCTATCTCTCTCTCTCTCTCTCTCTCTCTCTCTCTCTCTCTCTCTCTCTCTCTCTCTCTCTCTCTCTCTCTCTCTGTGTGTGTGTGTGGTGTGTGTGTGTGTGTGTGTGTTTGTGTGTGCGTGTGTGTGCGTGTGTGTGTGTGTGTGTGTGTGTGTGTGTGTGTGTGTGTGTGTGTGTGTGTGTGTATGTGTGTGTGTGTGCGTGTGCATGCGTGTTCATTTCATCTCACATCTGTCTGTCTGTCTGTCTGTCTGTCTGTCTGTCTGTCTGTCTCTCTCTCTCTCTCTCTCTCTCTCTCTCTCTCTCTCTCTCTCCTCTCCACATATACATTCAAGTATAGTGAGTCATTCTCCATGTAAGCAGAAACACAAAAATCCTTGGCCCCAACTTGTGACATTTGCGCAGTGGGAATTTTCTGGTTAGATAATCCTCTTTCTGCAGCTGCCCCACCCACCCCATCCACCGCCCCTCTCTCTCTCTCTGTCTCTCTCTCCTCTCTCTCTCTCTCTCTCTCTCTCTCTCTCTCTCTCTCTCTCTCTCTCTCGCTCTCTCTCTCTCTCTCTCTCTCTCTCTCTCTCACTCCTGAAATTTGAGCATTATGGATTCTTTTCTTTCGTCTCTGTTATTTATTTATTTTCATTTTTGCATTGCGCTTGGGCACAGTCCCAGTGTTTTTCCTCCATGGCTAGTGTTGTTCCCTCGAGATATCGTTTCCCTCTTCGTTCCAGCTCTGCTTCCTTTGAACGTTTTTTCCCCCCTAATACCTCTGTTTCTTACTGTCGATCTGCGAGACTGTCTGTGTCTTTCTCCCTCTCTCTGTCTTTATCATCATCATCATCATCATCATCATCATCATCATCATCATCATCATCATCATTATCATAACCACCGTCATCGTCATTACCACCACCATCGCCACCATCATCATCATCGTCGTCGTCATCATTGTCGTCGGCGAGGTTGTCGTCATGATCATTATCACCAACGTCCTCATCTTCATTACCATCGGCATCTTATGTCTCTGGGGTTTTATTTTGTTTTGTTTTTTTCCTGCCATATAATGCATTCTACGGTTTATATGCCTTTTCTCCTAATATTTAACAACTTGGAAAGTAATGAAGAAACCGATTCAGATTGTTTCCAAGTTTAAACTGTCCTAAATGTTAAATGTGATTTATTTTTTTTGCCTGAAGAAGACCCAAGAGGTTGAAATGCATCGTGTCTTGTCATGTGCTTTGTTTGTCAATGTCGTTGGCGGCAACTAACACCTCTCTTTCTAAATTATGAACATTATGTAAGAAAGAACATAAATGATGTTTTTCTTTTTAAGTGGAAGCAGTTCTGGTCCCATGCACTAGCAATGCCGAGTAAAGTGTCGCAAACTTTTGTCTGTCCCTCTGGGACCGAGTGTTGGCCTGTTATCCGACTAGACGTTACAGGGCTTACCCTGCACCATGAGTTATCCAAAAGTTGCGAGGCGGGCCATACAGTGCTCTACGTTATCCCCAGGGCTTCTTGTGCAATAGTGCGCAGACCATTTTCTTCCCGTAATCGTCCTCTTCCCCTTTCCCCTGAACCATCCCCTGCTCCCGTCTATTTCTTTTTCTGGAGACGAAGGAATAGCCTAGACTTGTACAACGCATAATATAAGTCTCAAAAGGACCACGTGAATGCCAAAAATAACTGTGTCTGGGACGCGCAGAAATGCTGTTGGTATCTTAACTATACTATCTGCGATTAGGTTGTGGATTGTTTTCGTTCTCACGATCGATATGTTGCCTTTAGAAGGCGTCAAAATATGTCCATTTGAAGAGAATGCGTGTAACACGGCTTGTTGTTGTTGTTGCTGTTGTTGTTGTTTGTTGTTGGTGTTTGTTGTTGTTGTTGCTGCTGCTGCTGCTGCTTCTGCTGTTGTTGTTTTTGGTGGTGTTGACGATGATGATGTTCTTTTCGTTTCACAAATTCTGCGGAATAAAGAACTGGTAACTTTCAAAGCAGATCATAAAAACTGCGTGTTCCACTTCAATGTTTCGAACCAATTTATACCTCTAAAATTGTGAGAATGACATTTCATGTATTTTCCTTTTTTTGTTTTTTTTCTTTTTTTTCTTCTTTTTTTTTCTCTCTACAAATACATATCCGTTATTTGTAGAACCGTTGTAGAATGATTAACATTACCTCAAAACAGATTAAAATGGCTGTCTTATGTACACAGAACCATTTGACATCGGCTTGGTATTTTCATGGAAATAAATATAACAGTGTTGATATTTTAATATGGGTGGAAACCCAGGAAAACTTGAAGCTCTGTTAGAAACTGGGAAACTATATTAATATACCCCCCCCCCCCCCAAAAAAAAAATGATAGTAAACAATAGATGGGGAAAAAATTAACAGAAATAAAATAACACTCACTTAATGTTGCAATTATGTTTTTATATTTAAAATCATTCGATAAAACATTTTTCTAACAGTTTCATCTAATAACAAAAGATGACACCAAGATCCAGTACTTCTGTATCAAACCAACTTACTTGATACAGTCTGAATTTCCTGTTCTTACATTAAAAAGAACTGCCAGTGTAACATGATGGCAAGACATGTGAATAGCAATGATTGCTTTCTCTTAAACAAAGAAAGTGTATCCTTAACATACCCGCAGTTTGCAAGGGCAAGCACTTATACCATATAAAGCTATCCCTCGTCTGTGATGTTAAACAGGCAAAAACAATCGGGAAAAAATCTCATTAGTTTTCAAAAGCTCACTTAACCCTGAAATTATGTAAACATGAAGAAAATGTGGATTATACAATTGCTTTGCAATGGCTGACTGTTTCGACAGTTTGTTTTGTTTTGTTTTGTTTTGTTTTGTTTTGTTTTTGTTTGTGTGTTCGTTTGTTTTCTAGAATAGTCCGTAACGTTAAAAAAGAACTGATAAATGCTGCAGTTTCGTTCCTTGTTAAACAGCAGATTCCAGAAACATTAAGATTACAGCGGCATCACGGGCAGATTCGTCTGGGAAAGGATGAAAAGGGATCGTAAATTATAAGCAAGATTTACAATAAGCGAGTTTGTCATAAATGTTGTCAACTCTGTGCTATCCAGTACATTTCATGTATGTACCTAATCAGTGTTACTGGAGGGTAAGGGGGTGGGGGGGATGAGTGATTCCCATCTATGCTATAGGAAGGTGTGACAGTCGAGATGGATGGTGCCTCATTTGCGGCGATCGATCAGTGACCAGTGAAGAATCGTGGGGTTAATTGAGCATCTTGCGCTGGCCTCTGCTGGTGAGACCGGCTACCCAGTGCCCTCGGCTCCATTCCTGGCTGTCTGTCTGGCTCCGATGGATTGCTGCTTTTGTTGTTGTTGTTGTTGTTGTTGTTGTTGTTGTTGTTGTTGTTGTTGTTTATATATCTTTCGTTTCTTACTACCCCTTTTTTCCTTCTGTCTTTATTTTATTTCTCTTTTTATTTTATTTTTTTTCACATTGCGGCGGTAAATCTACTCTTGCAACGCAATAATGCACGAGTTGAAGAGCTTTATACGTGCCTGCCACAGACGCATTCTTTGTCCTTTGTAGCCCTGATTTCTGTATTTGTGTGTCCGCCGTTCTGTCCACCTGCCTGCCTGCCTGCCTACCCGACTCTCTCTCTCTCTCTCTCTCTCTCTCTCTCTCTCTCTCTCTCTCTCTCTCTCTCTCTCTCTCATCACATCAGCATATCCCTCTCCCCCAGTCTCAGTGGCTTGTTTCTCCTCCATCTCTCTCTCTCTCTCTCTCTCTCTCTCCTCTCTCTCTCTCTCTCTCTCTCTCTCTCCTCGCTCCACACCCAACTCTCTCACTCTGGCCGGGATTTTTGACTCTGCGTAATGTTTTCTGCAGGAAACGTTGAGTATTTATTCATCCAGCACAACGCCTGTAAGCAATGCTGCTTTAAAGTCGGAAATCAGTTTCTGAAAGACTTGGTGGTGTAGCGAATCGTCTTTCCTGTTGGAAAATCCCCGGAGAAGGAGACGGCCCGGTTGTGATTCCACCGCGAACAGGCCCCGTCACACAAATGGTCCACGGCATACAAAGTATGGACCAGCCGCGAAAAGGCTTACTGTACTGCAAGGCAATATATAGGCTGATGTATATGTGCAGGGGAAAAGAGAGAGAGAGAGAGAGAGAGAGAGAGAGAGAGAGAGAGAGACAGAGAGAGACAGAGACAGAGACAGAGATAGAGACAGAGACAGAGAGACAGAGAGAGAGAGAGACAGACAGAGACAGAGAGTCCAAACACTTCATTTGCATGCATGCCGTCGGCATCTCTGTATCCGGTTATTGGATAGGTAATTGGGCAAGGATAGGGAACAAAGGGCGGAGGGAGTGTAGGGGGTGAGGGTGTGGGTGTGTGGGAGAGAGAGAGAGGAGGAGGAGAGAGAGAGAGAGAGAGAGAGAGAGAGAGAGAGAGAGAGAGAGAGAGAGAGAGAAGAGAGAGAGAAGAGAAAACAACCTAGCCCCTGATTTCGCTTCTTTTTTTTCTTCTACCAACGCGTGATCCACTTAATCTCAGATGCAAACAAAATTTACGCGTTCTAGAAGAGCAGAGGTTCATAAGTCTCTCTCTCTCTCTCTCTCTCTCTCTCTCTCTCTCTCTATATATATATATATATATATATATATATAATATATATATATATATATATATATATCTTCTACAAAGACGATGTTTACACGATCGGGTTTCT
>CM031607.1:30404637-30407137 GCA_018398815.1 Conus ventricosus | reverse complement strand
GGGATCTATCGGTGCGGGGATCTATCGGGGTGCACCCCCACGGTCAGCGGTGGCAGTGTGTCATCGTCAAGTGTCTGTCCTTGCCCATCGGTTTTGGTCTCGTCAAAATCGTTTCCTCTCAAGATTTGGTTTCTGTCAAAATCTCCGTCTGTCCCCTTTCCATTGCCATGCACCGAGTCTGTCGCCTCATATGGCTGTCCCACATCGTCACATTTCAAGATGTCGTTTGTGTCCAGATTTCCGTCTGCCACCTTTTCATTATCACATACCTGCTCAGTCACACTGTGTGATGGTGTCTTTCCTTGGGTTGTCCTGTCGCTCGCGCTGTCCGTCTGGGTGTCGGTAATGTGAGGCTGAATGCTGATAAGATTGCTGTCTCGTACCGATGGCAGTGGTGGGAAGTGGTACATAGAGCTGTAGTTGTAGCTGTAGTGTGGCTGAACCGGACAACTTGTTTTAAAGAAAAGAGGAATTAATGGGAAAATGTACGGAGCTATTACTAGTATATATAACACTGTGAAGGCAAGAGTTAGAGTTGGAAACGATTTAAGTGACGAGTTTATGTGCCCCTTGGGTTTAAAACAGGGGGAGGTGTGTAGTCCCGTTTTGTTCTCTCTGTTTATCAATGAGCTGGCTGTAGAAGTAATCAAAAAAGGTAAACATGGAATTCAACTTGCCCCCGATTTTGTAGAAATCTTAATTCTTATGGTTGCTGATGACGTTATCCTGCTCTCCGATTCAGTCACCGGTTTGCAAAATCAGCTGAACGTCTTACATGACACAGCTGGAAAACTTGGTCTGACAGTCAATTTAGATAAATCAAACGTTGTCGTGTTTAGAAATGGTGGACATATCTCTCAACACGAGCAATGGTTCTTTGGACAAACCAAAATGACAGTGGTGAACATGTACAAATATTTGGGAATTATCATGTCCACAAGACTTTCCTTTTCTCATTGTTTGTATGATATGTCTAGCAGAGCAAACATAGGCGTGATCAATATATTCAAACTCTTGTGGTCTATTGGAGAAAAATCACCAGCTGTGTTCTTTAAACTCTTCGACACGCAAATCCAGCCAGTACTTAGTTACGGTGGCAGAAATATGGGGTATGATTGGAAATGCTGACATTCTAGAAAAAGTACACCTTTTTGCCTTGAAAAGGTTTCTGAATGTAAGTTTAAGAACTCCTAATGCAATGGTTTATGGAGAATTGGGAAGATTCCCGTTGTGTGTTAATTTGTATATAAAGAGTATCAAATACTGGTTGAGAATTTTAAAAATGCAACCTCATCGACTTCCGTATAAAGCTTATAAAATGTTGCTATTTTTTCACCATAGAGACAAGAACACATGGGCATCTACCGTCTGCTTCTTTCTTTACAAATATGGTTTTGAAGAAGTGTGGGAGAATCAAGGGGTTGGTAATGAAAAAGAGTTCTTGAAGACATTGAGAGAGAGACTGAGTCAAGATTACAAAGGGCAGTGGAATACCGAAATAACACAGAGTGATCGTTTCCATTTTTACAGGACATTTAAAAGTGATTTGATTTTGGCCCCATACCTACATTCAAGCGATCCCCCAGCCAGAGAACCCTGCAGGTGTACAGATCTGCAAAGAGCAAAGTACAGAGATTAGCAAGGCAGTGCGCTAACGACTACTGGCTCCAGCTATGTCAAAGCATCCAGATATCGGCTGATACTGGAAACATCAAGGGCATGTACGACGGCATCAAAAAAGCAATGGGCCCCACCAAGAAGACTACAGCTCCACTGAAGTCTGCCACGGGCGAGACCATCCAGGACAAGGACAAGCAGATGGAGCGATGGGTGGAACATTATTCCGAATTGTACTCCAGACAGAACCACGTCACCGATGAGGCCCTCGATGCGATCGAAAGCCTCCCCCTCATGGCGGAACTGGATGAGAAACCCACCCTGGCAGAACTAGAGAAAGCAATCATGAGCCTGTCCTCAGGAAAAGCACCAGGGAAGGATGGCATACCACCAGAAGTCATCAAGTGTGGCGGCAGTGCACTGCTTGAACATCTGCACAACCTCCTTTGTCAGTGCTGGGAGGAAGGAGCAGTACCTCAAGACATGAGAGATGCCAATATTGTCACATTATACAAGAACAAAGGCGACAAAAGTGACTGCAATAACTACAGAGGAATATCTCTCCTGAGCATTGTAGGCAAAGTATTTGCAAGAGTCGTCCTGAACAGGCTGCAGAAGCTCGCTGACAGAGTGTACCCAGAGTCGCAGTGCGGGTTCCGCTCGGAGAGATCAACCATCGACATGGTCTTCTCCATCAGACAGCTGCAAGAGAAATGCAGAGAGCAGCACAAGCCCCTCTTTCTGGCCTTCATTGACTTGACCAAGGCATTTGATCTTGTCAGCAGAGATGGACTCTTCAACGTCCTAGCGAAGATAGGCTGCCCACCAAGACTTTTGAGTGTGATCCAGTCCTTCCACGACGACATGAAAGGCACAGTGCAGT
>CM031607.1:30384637-30389637 GCA_018398815.1 Conus ventricosus | reverse complement strand
GTTGAATCCACTTCATGGATGCTTCTCTGACAATCTTGCTCAAACATCCAGACCAACACAGCAGGAGTTAGTATCCTTCGAGCCTGGTTGAAAGTAAGTAAGCATAGAACGCAGCCGTGTCATTTAAATAGAATGGAACTCTGTAGCGTCATCTTTGTCTTTCTCATCCTCATGATCAGCATTTTGTTTTTAAAGAGCCTCAAATGTGTGTAGTCATTCATGCCCTGCTCTCGTTGTTACTTCAGTTTTGACTTCTTTTCCACGTGTATGTTTTTGGTGTCTTTATGTTCAGGTTGTCGGTATTGGCAAGATCATGAGAACTCTCGTCGGAAGGAAGCGGTGGCATGCCCCGGAAGGCTCTCCCTGCAACTAAACCCTGCGGCTAAGCAATTACTGTCGCCGGTAGCAGGCTCAGTAGGTGGTGCCATGCGTGCGTTTTTCAGTCGCAGCAGGCACCTGTGATCAGGACCGAAGAGACTCAGAGAAAGTGCGGCCTCTCCACCAGTGGGTTGCCTAACGACGACTCGACACTGACCCTTCCTGATGGATCGCTGACGTCGGGGCCGTGGCTGTCGCTATGGCTGAAGTGGCATTGAAGAAGAGACAAAAACCGCACAGACGCACGCGCGCATAAACACACAAGTCCGCGCGCAAACGCACGCACACTCCTTCACCCACACCCACACTAAGGCCTTTCATTTAACCATTCTGTATAAATCTTTCGTATGACCCACGATTGTTTGTGAATTTTGGTTCCTCCAGACAACCTCCTTTAAGAATACGGCAGAAGCATGCTTAAAACTGTCAAAGGAACAAAACACAGTTTAGTTCTTCACCCAGCTCACGGATCCCTGTCATGAATGTTATCATAAAAATTAGTCATATCCTAAAACAGCAGCCAACACGAACAGAGTCATCAACAATATGATTACAGCAATCTGTAACATTATCGCCTTGCTGTCAGTTCCATTGATTAAAATAAAACTGTTTTACTGCACAGCTGAGAGGTCTGAGATTGAACTTTTCATGAGGTCGGGTTTCTACGGCTTGAAATCTCTGTTCTGTCCAGCTGGTAATACAAATGAGTATCTGATTGAGTTCAGGAACGATTGAAGTGACAAAGGAGAAGGTAGGGCACCGCTTTCAATAAAGCATCCCCTAGACACAGGGAAGCCTAAACAGCTCACTGGCCCTGTAGCTGTAGTGCTTCAACCTTTATTAATACAATAGTAAAATGATCGACCTTTTTCAGGTGGACGAAACTAGGCCATGTTGATAGTGCAAGGGTTTCCGCTCAATATGGTCTCCCGATTGAAAAAAAAAGTTCAATCGTAATAAATAAAGAAACAGGTAGAAACATATAAAATGAATATCGTTAAAGAAATAGACAAATAAATGAATAAATAAGCGAGTACAGAAAGAGATAGATATTTAAAAAAAAAATCAGACAAATGAGCCACAAAATGTGTCTAAATATACACCACAGGATGGGCAGCAAGTGCCCACTCACGAAAGAGGTTGGCAACTTGCCCGTTTGACTCACGAGTAAAGAACACAGGCAGCAGCAGGAGATAAGGGCACAGAGTGCTCGGAACAAGGAGAGGAACACGGAGAAAACACTTCAAACAACAACACTTTATAACAAGTCGCATGACGTGTCCACCACGCCGCCTGTCATCACTGGTAGCAGCAGCACCAAGCATAAAAAAATGTTCTCAGTTCTGATAATGTTGTGAGCAGAAACTTTTATTTCTGAAGTGCCCTGCAGCTCTATCAACGTGCCTTCTACCATCCCCATGCTTCACTCCACCACCCCCAGGCCCTAGCTCTAGTCCCCCCAATCTCCCTCTGCCCTCGTGTCCTTTTTTGTCTCGCTTTCACGCCAGCTCCTTTATTCTTGCCCTGTCCCCTCTCCTCTCTTTTGTCCTGTGTCTTCACAGCAGTCTGAGGAGTCCTGACCTTGATTAGGATTACCTCTCTCTCTCTCTCTCTCTCTCTCTCTCTCTCTCTCTCTCTCTCTCTTTCTCTCTCTCTCTCTCTCTCTCTCTCTCTCTCTCTCTCTCTCTCTCTCTCTCTCTCTGACAGCTACGCCGCTGGCAACCAGCTAGCTTCTGTCGATTGAAAGTTCATTCCAGAAATCTTTGTTGATCAGACTCTTGAGACTCTTTCGTGTGTGTGTGTGTGTGTGTGTGTGTGTGTGTGTGTGTGTGTGTGTGTGTGTGTGTGTGTGTGTGTGTGTGTGTGTGAGTGTACGCATATATCTATCTGTAATTTCATTTATACATCTATCTATCCATCTATCTATTTATCCAGATCTATCTATGTATGTAAGTATCTATCTATCCACCCATCTACCGTTCTATCTGTCTATGTGGGAATACATCTATGTATCTGTAATTTCATCTTTCTATCTATCTATCTATCAATCTACCTACCTACCTGCCTGCCTGCCTGCCTGCCTGCCTGCCTGCCTGCCTGCCTGCCTGCCTGCCTGCCTGCCTGCCTGCGTGCGTGCGTGCGTGCGTGCGTGTGTGTGTGTTGTTGTTGTTGTTGTTGTAGTTGTTGTAGTTGATTTATAGTCTGTTCACACTTGGTGATATTAGACTTTACAGGGGAGGGGGGGGGGAGGGTTGGGGGAGGGGGAAGGAGGAGGACAGGAGGGAGGAAAAAGTAAGAAATAATGTCAAGAACAGTACAAATTTAAATATAAACAACACTATCATAATTATAAAAATATGCTAATTTGAGATTGAGAGATAATTTTTGCAACCTCGACAATTTCTGAACTAAAAGAAATAGCGTGAACCGGTTTAGATTTCGAAATTTCAATGTTTGCTTTTGAATAAAGAGCATTTAAAATGGGGCAATGGAAAAGTATATGTTCACCAGATAATGGCTTAGAACATGCACACGCTATATTTTGGGAATATTTGGTCTTCCAAGAGTTAAAACGAATCTTGTATATTAAACTAGAAATATGTCTAGGGTATGTTTCCATTACACATTTATCTTGAGACTTCTCAATTCGGAAACAGCTTTCCAATAACGAATGTATTTCATATATATCTAACTTCAAATTATTTTTTTCAGCATTGCCCATTACCCCGCGTCTGGCTAGTTTATCTGCTATTTCATTCCAATAGATACCACAGTGTGAAGGGACCCAGCAGAAGACTATATTTATTCCTGTGGAAATAATGTAATTAATTAGATGCTTTATTTCAAAGATTACATCTTTCCTTGTTTTAACATCCCAAACTTTCAAACTATCTAACACTGCCTTTGAATCTACACAAAATATAATGTTACAGAAAGAATGATTACTATCACCAATAAAGAGTAATGCCATAAGAATAGCATATAATTCTGCCGTAAAAATAGAAAATCCTTTTCCCAGGCTGTATGCTTTCTGAACTTTTAAAGCCGGAATAACAAAACCTGAACCTGCATTTAACTGGCAAACGGAACCATCCGTGAAAATTTTTAAATGATCTGAATATTTGTTTTCTAAGTTTTCTCTCACTTTAGAAGTTAAAATGTTATGTTATCATTTTTCCGGACATCAGTGTAATCCACATCAAAGATAGCTTGTCTATGTTCCCATGGAGGCACCGGGGGAACAACAGGAGCAGGTGAGAGTGAAGTGACATCAATATTGCATTTTTCAAAAGAATCTTTCGTGTAATTTCGAACGGGACAAAGATATCCTAGCTGTCGAGCTCTTTTGGGATATTCAACATTCGAATCCATCAACACTTCGTTTTGGACTGAATTAGGTACTGAAAGACTTCTTGCGACATATTTGGCCACAGCTAATCTACGTTGATCTGACAGTGATAGCATATTAATTTCTTTGTACACCTTCAATGTGTTTGTGTGCACTGGGACACCAAGCGCTAATTTGATAGCTTTGCTGTCTATACTTTGCAATTTTTTCAGTAGACTTTGAGGAGCTGAAAAATAAACTTCTTGTCCGTACACTAGTTTTGATCTTATTAGAGAAACAGCTAGGTGCAGGAGGGTTTTTGTATCCTGAGCCCACGGTTGAATACAAATAATTTTCAATAAGTTTAAACGTTTCCTTGTTTTAGCTATCAAACTTTCAATGTAAAAACGCCAGTTAAGTTTAGGGGTTAAATTCACACCCAGAAATTTTATGTTTTGTGAGTACTGCAATTCAGAACCATTCAATTTAAAGCGTGGCAAATACATTGGATTGTCTCCATTATTGAAAAACATTAACTGTGTTTTTTCACCTGAGAGAATAAGCCCGTTATTTTCCATAAAATTGTTTAATTTATCTATCTCTAACTGATATATTTTCTGTATATGATTCGTAATTCTCTTGCCAGTATGCTTTCGGATATTTGTATTTGTCCACATAGCAATGTCATCGGCATATTGTACTAAACTCACACTTTTTGATAATATCTTTGGAAGATCATAAATAAGAATGTTAAACAACATGGGGGCTATAATAGAGCCCTGTGGAATTCCGATATCAATGCTCTGAAAAGACGAGTAAACTTTCCCTATTCTTGTACATATGGATCTCTGCGATAAAAAAACTTTTAAAGTATTGAAACATCGTTCCATTAATTCCTATTTCTTTCAATTTGTAAAGTAGTCTAGCGTGCCAGATACTATCATACGCTTTTCTGATATCAAAAAAGGTAGCAAGAGTACTTTTTCGTCTAGCAAACTGCTTTTTAATTTGACTTGTAAGTTTCACCAAATGATCTATTGTACATCGACCTTTGCGAAATCCCGCTTGATTCACTGGGATTATACTTTCTTTTTCACAAAAATATAAAAGACGTCTTTGGATAATCTTTTCTAACAACTTTCCAACGTGAGAGGTTAGTGCTATTGGCCTGTAGCTACCGATGTCAGACCTGGGCTTACCTTGTTTTGGAACTGGGACTACAACAGATCTCTTCCAGATACTAGGGAGAGTTCCATTAAACCAACATTTTTGGTAAAATGAATGCAGTAATCGT
>CM031607.1:30352137-30359637 GCA_018398815.1 Conus ventricosus | reverse complement strand
TATATATATATATATATATATATATATATATATATAATAAATATATATATATATATATATATATATTTAAGGGTTAGGGACGTTCAAGTTTTAAATGGGAAGTATTCATTTTGTCCGGTCCCATTGACTTGTTGTTCTTGAGGCTCGCAAATGAGAGCGCAAACTTCATGAACAGCAAGTGGACGTATTTTATGAAATGACACACACACACACACACACACACACACACACACACACCACACACACACACACACACACACACACACACAGGGAGAGAGAGAGAGAGAGAGAGAGAGAGAGAGAGAGAGAGACAGACAGACAGACAGACAGACAGACAGACAGACAGACAGACAGACAGACAGACAGACAGACAGAGACAGAGACAGAGAGAAACGGAAACGGAAACGGAAAGTTTATTCATGTATAGGCCATTGCCCCTCATGAAGGGGTACATAACTTCTATACACAAATGCATAATTAACAACATATTAGTATCTAATCAAGAAACCAGAACTGAACGCAACTTGAATGCTTTGTAAAGATAAATTGACAGTTGTTTCACAGTTTGCTTATGCTCTGTTGCCATAAGCAATGCAAGTCTAAATTTATTTGGATCTGCATAAAATTTACTAGGTATATACTGTGTTCTTAAGTCACTCAAAACAGGACAACATAAGACAAAATGAACATCATCTTCTTTTTCATTTTTGCAAAGCGGGCATTTTAAGTCAGCATTACTATGTGTTTTGTAACGTAAACGATGTTGCGCTATTTCAGAAATGCCAAATCGAAACCTCGTTAATGCATACCTTAAATGCCTATCTAAATTCATCAGTAAATAATTTTTTGCCTCAGGCACCTTGCAAAACGTTCTGTAAACATAAAACCTTTCACTATCACTAATATGAGAGTCCCACTCTTGCCATCTACATAAACTTAACCGTTCTCTGAATACTTGCAGAAATCTGTCTATCCCCTCAACACCTTGGTTAAGCCATACATAACCAAAACCAAACAAACATAGTTTACAACGAACATTTGTAACCCAGTTTTTCTTTCCACGTATATCTAAATCATACAACATTTTGTAAGCTTTTCGGGGTAGCCTAGATTCCTCCATTCTTGTCAATTTTAACCAAAACTTTACACATTTTACAGCTGAATTAATATATATAGGGTATCTGTTGTCTCTCCGTAAACAAAGTCATTAGGAGTTCGCATCTCTACGCCTAAAAATCTTTTGAGAGCAAATAAGTGAACCTTTTCACATTCAGATGCCGCATTATCAAGTCCCCATAGCTCTGCGCCGTACTGAAACAATCGGCTGAATTTGTGAATCGAAAATCTTCAAAAGGACAGTCAACGAGTTATTTTTAAACTTATATAACTTTTGTGAAATGCACAGTAAAGCATTTTTAGCTCTACTACTTAAATTACGACATGCCATAACAAAACGCAATCTTGTTGAAAAACAAATTCCTAGGTACTTGTATACATTAACAACGGGCATCACAGCTCCTACATACATCCATCTTTCTCTAGCTCATAAATACCCCCCTTTTCTGAACATAATAATATTACTTTTGTCCATATTTACCTTTAGCTGGAGAGCTGAAGCTGCTTTATACAGATGATTCAACTGTGTTTGAAGACCAATAACAGTTTCAGACAGCAACACAACATCATCAGCCAAAAGCAATATAAACAGTTTAAAATAGTCTGACGAAAAAATAGCCCCGTGTTTCCCTTCCTAATAACTTCTAATGCTAATTCGTTTATAAACAAGGAAAACAAAACGGGACTGCACACATCCCATTGTTTCACTCCACGTGTGCAGTTAATATAATCTGTAAAGCATGGAACCACATTTAATTCTGGTTTTAACATTAGTATACATGCTATGAATACAACGAAACATTTTGCCTTTTATGCCATTTCTCAAGAGTATAGGCCATAATAGGTGTCTGTTAATGGAATCAAAAGCTTTCTCAAAATCGATGAAGGCTACATACAATTTGCGGTTTTAACAAAATTGCTTCTGGACCAATGACAACAACGTAAATATATGATCAACAGTAGAATAGCCCCTTTTGAACCCTGCCTGATATTCACCTGTCAAATTATATTCTGTAACCCATTCTTGAAGTCTGCTATTTATGACTGTACTATAGATTTTACTGCTCGTATCACATAAATATGTACCCCTATAATTACCTGGATTATCTGCGTTTCCCTTTTTAAACAAAGGAATTACAATAGAGTTTGTCCAATTATCTGGAAAAACGCCTTTATCAAACAACACATTAAACAATTTTACGAAAAAATCAATAACTCGATCCCCACCATGTTTCAACATTTCTCCTATAATTTCATCTGGGCCTGCAGATTTACCGTTCTTTACCTTTTTAACAGCAAGTAACACTTCTTCTTTTGATATCGGACGGTTCATCGTGCTAAAGTCTACTTCAACATTATAATTTATTTCAAAGTCATCTCTAGCTTCGTTATTACACTCTCTAGTTACTTCCACTTCAAGTAAACCTTTAAAATGGTAAAACCAATCATCAACTGTTAAATTATTATGTACTTGTTTTCTTTTACTGGACACTTTATGTACGTTCTCCCAAAATTCTTTTTGATTATTTACTGAAGAAACAAGCCTTTCCAATATTAAATCATTTTCTGTTTTTCTTTTCTATCTATTAGATGTTTATGCTCTCGTCTTGCTATGCAATATGCATCACTGTCAGTTTTCTCTTTTGATTTTCTAAAAATGTTAAGCAGTTGTTTTGCTTTCTTCTTGCTTGACTTACATTCTCCATCAACCAATCACCACTTTTATGATATTTTGTCAAGTTGATTTTCTTTTTCATACATTGGCCTTGTTTTTTGATGCACTCATTAAAGAGACTCAGAGCACCATTGTAATCAGAATTAATCAGGCTAATGGCCCCATCGAGTTCAGATAATATTTCGTCAGATAACATTTTCTGACAATATATAGTTCCTAAATCATTATCCCACACAAACTTTTCAATAAACTGATAATCGGTAATGGTATGCCCCCTTGTAACATTTCTTTTCAATTTAAATTTTAAATGCAGTTCAACTGGCAAATGATCAGACTCTATTCTCTCCGACACTAACAATTTACACGACGAGACAACAATAACAAAACAGTCTCTTAGACAGCAGAAAGTATCATTGACACTGTTTCCTGACTCAGATATGTAAGTATAATTTCCATCAGTAGTCATTGACACTGTTTCCTGACTCAGATATGTAAGTATAATTTCCATCTATATCCCCATTGCACACTCCGTTTAGAATACACAGACTAAAAGCTGTGCACATATTCAATAATTTTTTTCCCATATTTATTAAGTACATTGTCAGCCGAATTCCTTATGATGCTAGCCAGATCAGAATGATCATGAAGAAAGTTACAACTGACATCATTGAAGTCTATAATATCCGGAAAAATGTTAGAAGTTCTACTGTTAAGATCGCCCGATAGAATCCAAAACACATCATCTAACTCCAACATGCAATCCAAAAGACATTGTTCAAGTTCATCAACACCATTGTCAACATCAAAATGATTATAATATGGTGATCCTTCAGGTGGGATATACGTACATACATATATAATGTTCTCTTCAAGGTCAAACACACTCTTATCAATCAGAAACAGAAGAACGTTGGGATGGTCTGTCTTAATTTCCTGAATATAAGATATAAACTCATCTTTAATTAGGCAGACAATTCCACCTGATCTTCTTCCTTGCTTTGTAAACTTAATAGCTGGTTTATAAAAATACAGTGTAACTCAGGAAAGTGAGGTGTTGGGGACACTCAACAAACGTCTCAACAAGACATATGAAGTCAAATTGTAACAAAAAAGACATGAATTCCTTATTACTTAGCTTTGGTAAAAGTCCATTAACATTCCAATGCAGAAATGAACATGTCTCGAATTCATTAGATTCACCAAAATTACACATGCTTTCATACATACTACTGCTTATGTTTGTATACCCATTCATGTCTTTTTCCATTTGAGTACAAGAAGTTACATCACAATAACGAACCCCGACTTTGTCATCATTTGGTTCCTTTTGAAATGACCCCCCACCATAACTGTCACTGACAGTGTCACAGCCATTCGGTTCATGACATTCCTCCTTTTGAGATGACCCCCCACCAAAACTGTCATTGTCAGTGTCACAGCCATTCACTTCACGATGTGATGAAGTGTGGAGAAAAAGAAACACCCGAAGGTGCTGGGGAGGACCCAGGGAAGCACTGTCTTCACCCGCCTTTAGAGCAGTCCTGTACCACCCTTGGAGGCCTGCGCTGTGTTGACGATGGGTACAGGCACGCGCAGGACACTCCATTAAGATATCAAGGGACATAACTGCTCCTGAACAGAGGTAAATCAGACTACAAGATGCAGCTCACAACAGCCTTAAAGTAGCATCCCCATGGGTGTACCAGCCCGTATTTCATGACTGCAGAGCCCACCGGCGAAAAACACCACCCTCCAGCTGCCGAGCACACCCCACAGACCCAACCACCCCTGCCCAGGGACAGATGAAGACAGTGCCACTCCAGACACAGCCAAGCTTTCGCCATACGGTCTTATGTGCCCTCAAGAGACTGTCAAAACACCAAAACTGTCATTGTCAGTGTCACAGCCATTCACTTCACGATGTGATGAAGTGTGGCAGATACCTTCACATGCATTCTGTATGTTATGTACAAAATCACTTTCGTTCACTTCCGGGTACATCAGAATATTACTACAGCCAGAATTTTCATTAATGAGAACATTCAACTTGTCATTACCACGATCATTCAAAATAATCCCTTCCTGATTATTTACATGTGTCCCCCGTCCATGACCCCCTACACACTCTGTCTTTTCAATGCCAACAAGTTCACTTCTCACTGAACAACACATACCCTCTCCTGCTCCGAACCACCCGTCGCCCCGCACAACTATCACGTGCGTGCCTCAAAAATGTGACCGGTGTAACCGGTGTTGAACTGGGCTGGCCCCCCCCTATTCACTGGTCCTAAGAGTTTCTCCCTCACCAAGGTAATACTTCCTACCATCGATCATGAGATGGTCGTACACCAGGATGGCTCGTTTCCCTTCTTCCCTGGCCTTCTTCAAATGAGGAGACAGTCTTGTTCTTATCTCCCTTACACGAAGGAGAAGTCCTCCCCCACAAACACATTAGTCCCCTTTAGCTTACTCCTGGCCTTAAGAATTTTCTCCTTATCCTTGAAGAATGTGCAGCATGCGATGACAGGTGCGTTCGGCTTGCTGCTCAGGCGGTGCACCCTGTCAAAGTGGACATCAGCAGCCAGTTCCAGCTGGTCCGTCATCAGCTCTCGGACCGAAGCCTCACACTCCTCCTGCGTCTCGTTCTGCCTGCGGTGAAGACCGTGAAAGATCAAATTGTTCCGCTTGGAACGCCCTTCTAGATCGTCTGTCTTCCTTTCAGCATCCTGGATCATCTTCTTTAGATCATCATTTTCACAACGCAGGTCATTCACTTCTTGCCTCAACGTGTGAACCTCCTCCTGTAATCCATCCAAACCATCACGGATACCTTTGATGTCATCTTTCATATTATCAAATTTAGTGTTCATCGTCTGAAGCATTGCCATCAAATCGAGGTTGGAGGGGATATCGGACGTTAGAGAGGACGATGTCTCACGTGATGACGAACTTGCTGTCTTTTCAGTGCTGACTCTACGGCTATCATGAGTCAACGAGGTTTGACGACTGCTGTCTTTACGTGGTGGACCGGGATTTAGTTCCACATCTCCACATTGCAGTAATAAACTGCCCGAAAACAGAAGCGTGAGGAGGCAGCCTACCATAACACCGTCTATCCTCGTCCTAAGTTTCAATGTCTTCATGTACATGGCGGCACTTTTTCTGGCTCTCATCAACATGAAGGAGAGAAATACTGGCAGAAAGCAGCCACACCGCACGCGGAAATCCAACTGTGATGAAGGCATGGTATACCACCAAGGCAATCGCAAGGTACACAGTCGAATCACTGCCCAAATCCAGTGTAATTAGCACTTTTAAACAGAGCCAATTAACATGCGTCCTGCATCTGACGACCGCTCAACACTCCCCAGAGACAGAGAGAGACAGAGAGAGAGAGAGAGGGGGAGAGAGAGAGACAGAGAAACAGAGAGACAGAGAGAGACACACAGAGAGACAGACTGACTGAGAGACTGAGAGAGAGAGAAAGAGAGAGAGTGAGTGAGTGAGAGAAAGACAGAGAAATACAGACACAGAGACAGAGAGAGAGAAATGCATGTGACGAGGCCATTCATTACATATGGAATTTCTCATCTCACTAATCTGTGGAGAGGAAAGCTGAAACAAGTCCAGATGAGCCACAAATGCAACGACAAGGTCGCAAACCTCTTGGGGTACCCTACGGAGCAATCTTTAACATGAAACACGCCGCACTACCCTTTAGACGTCTCGTGTGTATGTCAGCCCAAACCATATTATTGAAAACGATATGGTTGACAGGGCTGTCCGAGGGGGGAGGAGTGGAGAGAGAAACGAGGCGATGGCACGCGATTCTGGATCTGGTCCTTGGTTTTTTGTTTGTTTGTTTGTTTGTTTGTTTTCAAAAAAAAGGTTTGTTGCTACAGGCATTCCTCTAAAATCAACGCAAACAAAACATACAGTCTTCTTCTAGCAAAGCGATAGGTATTTTAACGGGGTCGGGGGGGGGGGGGGGGGGGGGGGGGAAGCAAGAGATTTACATCCACGATTCTTAAAAAAAAAAAAAAGGGGGGGGGGGGGGAAAGAAAATCTGATAAAAATCTGAAAATCTGAATATCAAAGTGCGTATTTTGATCGTGATCATTTACATCTCAAACCTGCACTTAGAGAATGGGGGGAGTGTACACTGACTGTTGTGAAAGAACTTCCATACGACCCCTTTGCATTTTAACTATCCACTAGCTCATGTTTATTCAAACATGACGGTATAAAAGCAATGTTGACTATGCGATACACATATATATTCCACGAAATTCCAGTCTGAAGAGCTCTCGGGCAGAGGGGAGCAGGGGTCACAAAGTTTGATACACTGCCTGACTGGTGACTGCCTGATACTGGCTGCTCCCTATGGACTGCTGATGTTGGGTCTATGGTAGGACAACTCTTAGTGTGGCTGAGTGCGGTTTGGCTGGAACGAGCAGCGTGGCTACATTACTATTAAGAGGTAGGGATAGGGTGATGAGTGGGGGTGAGGAAGGGGGTGTGGGGCACTCAAAATGGGACAACTGAGGAAAAAAAATGTTTGAAGCTCTAAATACCAATCACGTTTAAAAAATCATTACCACTTCTCTTTCAAACAGGTATCAATTTTTCTTTTCAAGAATATGTCACTGATCCTTTTTAAATTTTTTAATTTCCTCTCAAGGTAATGTTGTTGTTGTTGTTGTTGTTGC
>CM031607.1:30350333-30352037 GCA_018398815.1 Conus ventricosus | reverse complement strand
CGGGGGCGAAACTACCGGTAGTTCCCCACACCATGGCCTTCAACCACCTCACGGCGAAAGATGAAGGGAAGGCAAGGTAAAGGTGAAGGGCTGAAACACAATAAGTTCGTGTAAGTAACCTGCTTCCAAATTCACATATGAATTCTTTCTTTTCTTTTCTTTAAGTTATCCCCCTGTAGCTTTCCCCCATTTCTATCGCTCACCTGGTAATGACTGGTCAGCAAAGAGGACCACCGTCCTGACAGGTTCGAGTCTCTAGCCATCTGCTGGGTTAAAACTGACTCTTTCCCCCTCTCCTAGTGAGTGCATACTCAGTGTTCAAAACACATGACCAGCACCTTACCTTACCAGCCCTTGTTAAACTATCACTCAGTGGTCACTTTCACCCAATGACCACATTCGTTTCTTGAATGAGTCATACTCACAATTATTTTGGGGACGCCCGCTACACTAGTCAAGCCACATGAATATTCTTCCTTTAATTGTGGCACGGGAAATGATTCATATCACTAACTACATGTGATGGAGCGTCACATGCCTTGATGTGAGGCTACGTCACATGACAGATAGCAATTAGCTTTGCTGAATCCTCAAAGTCTAGTTTGCCAAAATCAGCCGGTTTAATTCTTAACAAGCTTTTACCAAGCATTGTGTATCCTATACTTAGGCCTCCAATAACAGCAGAATGGTATACAAGATTGGTAACAGTTTTTCCGGCGCTCATTTTTTAAAACAAAATAATAATTATATTTACTAATAAAACATGAACAGCGACGATCTGCTACAGCTACAGAGCGACCTAATCCGTCTTGGACTTACAAATAAGAAGTTGATGACCAAGCTGTTATGCCCCAAAAGGAGAGGCTGTATTCTTTGCCGCATGTGGAAAAACAAAACAGTTCCTTGGGAATGAATTCAGCATAGAACAGATTCAACAGATGTCGCCACAAGACATTATAAAGTATCATAACAGGTATGAAGCGCAACTAGGATCGAGAATGGTGAAAAGTGTGGGGCAAACGGTTCTTAGTTTGTACACTAAACTAGTCAGTAGATTTGCTCCCATCGATTCTGAACAAGACTTTATGTATGATTTAACGCAGGATCCAGTTTTTAACAAAGTCATTAGAGTCTCTAGGATGTGATCTGTATTACAGATTTGGAACATTATTATCGCCGCTAATCATGGGATTAATTACTTTTAATCATATAGATTTTATTTCCCTTCAAAATGACCGAGCCAGAAAATCAGCAGAATCAGAAAACATTGATCAGGTGAAAGTGGTCAGTAAAAATCCTGGACGTGTTGCAGCAGGAAAAAAAATTAGCAGAGTGGAACAAGCGAACAAAATTAATGTTACAGAATGAAAAAATGCCAGTTGTTTCAATGCCGGCTATAAAAACGCCAGAACAAGTTGATTCGAGGCCTACACTGCCAAAGTCTTCATGAATATTGAACTTAAAACTGTTGCCATTTTTGGCGCCCTTGCTGCTGTTGGGGGTGGTTATTACTGTTATAAAATATATAAACAAAGACAGCAAAACCCAGAGCACCCGAACAATCTCTGCCGCTAAATATAAAGTAACACAACAACATGCCAGAACCGCCAACAACAAAAGATCATTTTGATCCATTTCAATTGCAATAATACTTAAAGAATTTAAATAAATAATTAAAGTTGACTTGAATAAGAACTTGGTTGT
>CM031607.1:30307833-30315333 GCA_018398815.1 Conus ventricosus | reverse complement strand
AAGAGTAAATGAGATGATTCAAAATGCAGTGCCTCACAAGAACAACGATACTAACAACAGAGGTAATACCCAAACTAAAGGCAGCTAAACTCGAACGTGGTTTTTAACCAATCCATTCCTTATTGCGTTCGAAAGCATTTCTCGGGGGCCGGAATAGCTCAGTGGTAGAGCGCTTCTTGGGGTTGCGGGTTCGAATCTCCGCTGGGCCGTTTCGGTACAGGAGGATTTTTCCCTCGGAGTTAACATTGGTTCTGCCTCCATTTCCCATACAGTCCTTCGAATGAGACTATATATAAACCGAGGTTCCGTGTGTGAATGCACGCATAACATCTTGCACACACGTACAATCTCATCAACAACTTTCGGAAGAGAAGGTCAGTGTGGCCGTTGTGATGGATGACACGTTACACATAGCATGCACCTTCCCCGAAGATGGAGTATGGTTGCCATAATGGCGGGATAAAAAAAACACGGTCATACACACAAAACTCCACTACCATTGTTGGGTAGATGGGGTTAATCCTTGCCTGTCTATACAGGGAGTGTCCGCAGGAGTATCAGCCTGCGTACGCAAAAAAAAAAAAAAAAAATGCATTTCTCCAGCCCTTCCTTCCAACCACCCTAGCCACCCACAAATCAACGTCCCTTCTTTCCTGTCACAACTCTCTTTCTTCCACTCCTAATTGCCCTCGTTTCCCAACAAGAAAGATACTTTCCACCTTCACACGTGGGAAGAAGATGCACGCTTGGGCAAAAAACAGGACGGGGAAAAAAACTACAGGGTTGCGTAATCCATACAGTAAGAGATTGATCTCGAAGTCGGCAACGATTAAACAATGAGCGCAGGCTTTTCGTTTGGTTGTTTGTGTGTTTTTGTTTTTGGTGTCTTTTTTGTATTTCTTTTAATCTGGGATTATTAGCGTATCTGTGAGAAATCTGAAATTGTATTTAAGTTTATTGATGTGTTTTAAAGCAGGGAACATAACTCTGTCTAACCTTGGCAAATTAGTAATGGTACGGGCATTTTATTTTTTTAGCAATATCTCTTAGTTCCATTTGCTTTTTTTGTTACCTGGAATGAATCATTACATTAAATTCAACTACTGAGATACCTATATTTAAACACAAATCTGTATCACATTAAAATTTTCTTCCTTTTTTAGGTCTTGACTGTTGGAGCGTTGTCTTCATAGCAAAATGAAACAGTTCCTGTACAGATCTGTGTACTTTTCATGTGTGTGTGTGTGTGTGTGTGTGTGTGTGTGTGTGTGTGTGTGTGTGTGTAGAGAAAATGTGGACACGGGCTTTTTCGTTTGTTTAATCTGAGGCATTTGGTAGACTAAGTATGGTATATGACTTTGTTTAGTATTGCTTTGCATTATTCCATTTTCGCCTTGACTCATTCGTTACTTGGCATTCACGTATTTTGGAAGGACTTTTTAAACTTGCGAAGTGCTATGAAGATTTTAAAAGAAGTTTATGATATTGGCATTTACATTTTTAAGCCATCCTGCATAGAAGCCAGTCCTCATGGAAAAATGAGTAGTTTTTCTCAAAGCATCTGCAGACCTGTACATTTGGAAATGATGTGTAGGTGGTGAGGGAGAGGGGTACTGATGGAGGGTTAGTGGAGAGGAAGGGGGCAGAGGAGCACTTACTTGGTTGTGAACGTATGTCTGACTGTGTTTGAGAGATAATTCAAATTATTACACTAAAAAACAAAACAAAACAAACAACAACAACAACAAAACAGCAATTGTAACAACTAAATGGAGGACAGATAGATACGAATGTAGTCTCTATTTATGCCCCCCCGCCCTCTTCGCACACTGCCCCCCTTCTCTCCCTCCTTACCTTTCTCCTTATCACCTTTAAATGCGCTCCTTCAACCTTCCCTCCTAATCGCCGCCACCACCCACAAAACAACATCCCTCTTTTCCTGCCTCCTCCTCCCCCTCCCCCCCCCCCCCCTCACACACACACACACACATAACTCTCAGACACATAGTTAACTGTCATCGTGTCCACATATACTTGCTATCTTTACAATGACCTGGAAGACATCTGTGTAACTTATTAAAAGAAAAATGTAGTAAAATACAGTAAAAGACTTGGACACATCGATTGAAAGTGAGCACTTGTGGATTTTCTTTTCACCGCATGATGGAAAGAGAGCGGAAGTGTGGCCGTGGCAAATTGGGGTACGTTGTTTGGGATGTTTTTTGTTTCTGTTTGTTTTTTCAGGTTTGGTTCCATTTATTTGCTTTTAAATTTGGAATGATGCTTCGATCCTTTGTTGAATTACTGGGTGAAGAAATCTGTCAAGTGATTTTTACACCAGAGAACACAAAGTTCGAAGAGCAGGAGAAATGTGTTGAGGAGCGAGTAGTGAGTGTGTATCGGGTGGTGGGGGTGGGGGGAGGGTAGGATGGGGGCTTGAAGAGTGCGTAGATGTTTGTGTGTGTGTGTGTGTGTGTGTGTGTGTGTGTGTGTGTGTGTGTGTGTGTGTGTGTGTGTGTGTGTGTAAGGTGTGCATGCAAACTGTCTATATTCGCCACAACCATAATGGAGATGTAATTCTGTAGACACCAATCTTTCTACCTGTGGCGTTCCATCAGTATGAGCCAACCAGGTGTTGCTGGAAGAGCCTGGCTGTTTGTTTTTAGACGAGTTTGCTGTCAAAGTTGTCACAGAAGAGAAACGCGAAAAGCCATAACATGGATCGCCTTTCTTCTCCAAGGTGTAATGCTGTCAATTAGTTTGAAACTGAGAGTGATTTTGTTTTTGCTTTCTCCTTGTACAGCTCATTCTTCACTGCTGCTATTTCTGATAAGAAAACGATTTTGTTTTCTATTTAATGGTGTGTGTGTGTGTGTGTGTGTGTGTGTGTGTGTGTGTGTGTGTGTGTGTGTGTGTGTGTGTGTCTGTATTTGTGTGTCGGTGTGGTGCTTGCGCCTCTTTGTATGTGTATGTGCGTAAGCATGTGAGTGCGTGAGCGCGTGTATGTGTGTGTGCGTGCGTGCGTGCGTGCATGCATGTGTATGTGTGTGTGTGCGTGTGTGTGTGTGTGTGTGTGTGTGTGTGTGTGTGTGTGTGTGTGTGTGTGTGTGTGTTTGTGCTCGCGTGTGCGTGTGTGTGTATTTTGCATGAGGGTGTTTGGAAGCCCCCGTGGTTACTTTCGTGCCAGCGTTCTTGCCTGAGTGTGGGTGTGACATAGAGGCATCTGGAGGGTACTTTGTCGAGGTGTACTGCTTTTACTCGCCCTCCTGTCCTCACCTTTCAGTAGATTTCCTCAGCGACAGCGACAAAGCCACAATGGCCCAGCGCGCACCTGAGAGTGAGAATGACAAGGTATCGCCCTGTTAATCAGAAAAGAAGTTTGTTGGTGATAGGGGAAAAACTATGGCTGAATAAATTACGGAACGGTTCCCACTTTGACCTGTAAGCTCAAGTTCATAATTATTGAAGATGAGGTGGATTTTATTTTGAAAGAAGCCGAATTAGACTCCACCTTGTGTGCACTTCGTTTTTGTGTTTCATCTGCCTCGCTTACCGATGAAAATTAAAGAATACAGATTGCTTACGCTTCGCTTTTCGTTTCATCTCTGTCTCCTTATCTCCTTTATTGATGACAATTGTGGTGTATAGATTGTATATAATTATTTAGTCTTTGCGTTTTATCTTTGTCTCCTTTATTGATGAACATAATGATACATGAACCTGTTTTTACTTCGTCTTTGCGTTTCACCTCTGTCTCTTTCATTGATGAACATAACGGTAAAGAGACGGTTTATACTTTGTTTGTGCGTTTCCTTTCTCTCTCTTGGATTGATAAAAATGCTGGGATATGTTGGGGTACATGATTCATTCGATTCTGCTGCCTTCCTTCTAATTGGGAGCCGGAGACGTTGGCGTTCACCTGTTGCCTGCCATGCGTTTCTGTGCTTCCCCATCACACAAGACAAAGCGGACTGGAAGGTAGATTCCCCAGAGGACAGGCTGGAGAAATCCTGGACAGACAATGTGGCACATAGTACTGAACACGACATGACGCCTGCATCCTGCTGCGTATGATTCAATGAAGAAGACCGAAGTGAACCCTGAACCTGAACTGTTCGTGGAGTATCCTGTCAATGTTGATAGTGATGATGATGGTCAAGTTGTAATGATGGCCATGACGATGATGGATGATTAGACTGATGATAGTGATGACGATGACGATGATGATGATGATGATGATGATGATGATGATGATGATGATGATGATGATGATGATGATGATGATGACGACGACTACGACGACGACGACGATGACTGCAACATTGATGTGGATGATAATCTGCGTTGCCTTGTGCTACTTTGATAAACTCCACCCAGCAGGTCATGGTTTCACCCAGATTTGTAGGCTGGATTTTTTTTTTATCAAACTGTCAGTCAGCAAGATTGCTCAAGATCCACACAGTTGGAGGGTTCACTCACGCTGGCCCCACGACTACACAATTATTGTCATCAGTAGGAAGGCTATGAAGGTGGGGTGCCCTACTTACGATGGATCAGAACAAATGCCTCTGAACACCCGCTGAAGTGACCTGGCAGCAGTGCAGTGTCTCCTCTGGTGGGTTGCCTCCTGGTGACTTCACATTGACTGGTCACTATGGATTACCGGTGCCGGGGCTGTGGCAGGACAGGCCAGCCTGTGGCTGTGGGTGAAGAAAGGGGCTGTGGAATGCCTGGTCACACTGCAATATTCCCCAGAGTGGCAAAGATGTTTACAGATTGAAAAACTAATAGTGAAGAAAACGGATGAGCTCATTTCATTTTAGTGCCATCGCAAATTAAGGATTCGGATCAGAGGGCGGATCTGGGATCCGCTGAGTAAGATGATTCCACATTTCCCTCTGGCTGCGAACACTGCGAAATGATCGTTCACGAATTCTTATTTGGCAGTGCTGCCACTGCTGCTGTTGCTGTCACTTTCAATGCCATGTTGCTACTGTTATAACTACTGCTCTAGCTGCTTAGTGTCACTCTGCTCTGACTGTGTCTAGATATCTGCACATTTTCCTCCCAAGCTCCTTCTCTCATTCCATCCGCTCCTTTACGACCAGTAGCCTTCCCTTCTTCACCTCCACCCCACCCTATCCACACAAACACAACCACACACGTACACACACACACACACACACACACACACACACACACACACACGCGCGCGCGCGCGCGCGCGCGCCTGCACGCGCGCACGCCCGCACACACGCACGCATGCACGCACGCACGCACACACACGTCTCTTTCCTGCTCACTCTCTCCCATATTTTCTTCTTAATGCAGTCGACGGAAATCACTCACGGCAGTCTCCCCGGATACAACTACAACTCTCCAGGTTCATGAATAATGCGAGGATGATTTAGCGACAGCTTTCGGCGTGCACGTGCACGGGACGTCGGACATGACACTCAACATGCAAAGTCAGTCTGGAGCGTATCAACAGTGAAGTCCTCAGGGGATAGATAAGCAGAATTAGATCTCACACACACACACACACACAGACACACACACACAGACACACACACACACACTCTAACACACACACACACAAACTCACGCACGCACGCACACACGCACGCACACACACACGCACGCACACAACACACACACACACACACACACACACACACACACACACACACACACACACACACACACACACACATATTGTGCAACCCATAGGCACGTTTGTTTCGGCTATATTTTTTTCCAACTGTTTGTCTAATCTTTATCCTCGGCCCCATTTTCTCTTTGAAGGCACCAGCGTTGAAATCACTCACGGCGATCTCCCTGAGCACAGATACCCACTGTCCAGGTTCATGAATAATGCCAGAGTGATTTAGCGACCCAGTTTGCCATGCATCTGTAGGAGTCGCCAAGACAGGACCCAGACCCCCCATAACTGCGGCAGCTGATATTCTGATCAGATGACAGAGCCATGCAGCATCTGTCTCCTAGGAATCGGTCTGGGAAAGTCTCATCGGTAATGTCCCCTGGACTGTCAAGGAAGAGGGTCTCTCCAACGTAGACTGCCAACGCCCCCTCAAACTTCTTCTTTCCTTTGATATGTCCTGATTTGCCTAGCAGGGGTGGACTAGAGCAGGGAGAGGTGGGGGTGGAGGGCTTATAGGTGAGTTTCAGAGCTCCACGCAATTCCCTTCTCCCTCCAAACCCCATTTTAGGGGATGAAAAAAAGTGTTCCATTTCTTCATGCTACGGACAACATAAAACTTTCAATTTTTATATACTACTTACAACATGTTAAGGGCCATCTCACAACAGCACCACCAAAGACAAAAAGGTATAGACGAGGCAATGTAAAATATGAAATTGTTAATTTCGTCATTAACCAACGATTTCATGGAGGTTGCGATCAAATTCATTCAAAAATAGAGCAAGAGTACAAGTTCAAATCACCCACACCCCTCTTCTTAAAAGTCAGAAATCAGTTTAGCACATTTCAACAAGGTCAATATCGGGTGTGATCCCCGTTAGCCGCAAGACATTCATGGCAGCGCCGGCGCATGAAATGCTCAAGATTCCTGAGAGTGTTCTGGGGGATGTTCTGCCACTCCTGTTGCAGAAATTGTGCCAGCGGGTTGACATCCGCAGGAGGGGGTGGGTGATTGTTGGCCACCCTTTGTCCCAGAACGTCCCACATGTGTTCAATTGATGCCATGTCAGGCGAACGAGCAGGCCAGTCCATCCCTGCGATCCCTTGCTGATGCATGAAGTCAGTGACGACTCGTGCTCGATGAGGAGTGTTATCGTCCTGCAAGTTTGCCTTCGGTCCCATTTCGTGCAGATCTGGCTGGATGAGAGGTTGAACAATCTCATTCCTGTAGCGCAGTCCGGTCATAGAACCCTGGGTGACGTACAAAGGTGTTCTGCCGTTGACATGGAAGCCACCCCACCATCACTAAGTCGCCTGCATAGCGGTCAACCTCACGAACAGCATAGTCTACAAACCACTCTCCTTGCCTGCGCCAGACCCGTCTTCTGCCGTCATTGAAGGCGACAGTGAAGCGGGACTCGTCGGTGAACAAGACCTGGGACCATTGCTGCCTGGTCCAGTGCTGATGTTGCTGTCACCAGGCCACACGGGCCTGACGATGAGCCGGTGTCAGGGGGATCCTGATGGCTAAACGTCTTGAGTGGAGGCCAAACTCGTGTAGCCAGTTGCGGATGATGCTGGTGCTGACGTTCCTGTTGACAGCCGTCCTCAGTTCATGTCTCAGAGTGCTGGCAGTAACAGTGCGATTGCGCAGCGTGGACAGCCGGAGGAAGCGATCGTCCTGTCTGTTGGTGCTGCGTGGACGTCCGGAGCGAGGGCGTTCTTCTGTTGTGCCTGTGGCCTGGAAACGTTCCTGCAGCCTCTGGATTACAGAGTGGCTCACTCCCAGTCGTCCTCCCACTTCTCGTGATAACAGGCCTTCGTTCAGCCATGCCAGG
>CM031607.1:30295333-30297833 GCA_018398815.1 Conus ventricosus | reverse complement strand
CGGGTTCGAACTTCGGTACAGGGGTATTTTTCCTTCGGAGTTAAGATTGGTTCTGACTCCATTCCCCATACAGTCCTTCGAATGAGACTATAAACCGAGGTTCCGTGTGTGAACGCACGCATAACATCTTGCACACACGTAAAATCCCATCACCAAGTTTCGGAAGAGAAGGCCAGTTTGGCCGTTGGTATGGATGACACGTGACACATAGCATGTACCTTCCCCAAAGATGGAGTATGGCTGCCTTAATGGCGGGATAAAAAAAACGGCCATACACACAAAACTCCACTGCCTGTCTCTACAGGCAGTGTCTGCAGGAGTATCAGCCTGCGTACGCAGAAAGAAAGAAAGAAAAGAAAATCTAAAAAAAAAAAAAGGAAAGAAAAGAAAGAAAACACTTCCACACTTAACTTATCATCCACGTTAGTACTATCAAACCCACATATATACATATTTACATAAGTGAAATACCCTAATGGTGCACACAATTGTTGATCTTCATAAACATTTTGCAACCCATGAATGCGAAATAACCATGGAAATTTCAGCAGACATATAAGACAATATTGACATTATCAAAGTTAGTCATCTCAATACCTTCCTCCTGATAGAGCGAGGTCAACACTGAGCATTCAAACAAAAGAGGATGCACAGAAATGTTTTTCTCTGCAGACACAAGAAATACCATGAGAATATTTATTGTTCGTGTTCAGCCCTAATTTATGAATTAATCTAACATGTGCCTTGGACACGATGGTAAAGTAGCCATTTTTCAACTTAAATTCTACTTATGTATATAGTTTTCCATGATTTGGATTAATTCATACGAGGATAAATCTAAGGGATTGTTTAATAGATTTTCAGCGTTTCTATCTGCTCCTTCGTTTGCAAGACTGTCAGCTGTTAAAGATAACTCGGTCTCCAATTCCCAACAAGACCAGCACTAGTAGTAACAAAACAAAATGACAGCGAGACGTGAATATGTGTTTTATCCCCCCTTGCCCCCCCCCCCCCCCCCCCTCCCCACACTCCGTCTGCCCCTCTTCTCCTCACATTTAAGAGCGCTCCTTCAACACGTCCTCCAAAGCACTGCCACCACCCACGAATCAACCTCCACCTGTTCATGCCACCCCATCCCCCCTCCCCACCTCCCACCCCTACACATGGCCATCTGTCATCGTTTCGCCACAAGAAAGATACATGACATCCTCACAATGACGTGGAAGACGTCTGCGTTGCGAAATACAAAAAGTAAGAAAGAAAAAAAAAAGTGTGATCACCACAGCAAGCGAATGATCGTAACGATTGAGAGGTGAGCACTTGTGAATTTTTTTTTCTTTTATCGGCGTAATGGGGAGCTGAAGCGGAAGTTTGGCTGTGACGAATTGGGAATGATTTCTAAAATCGTTTTTTGTTTGTTTGTTTGTTTGTTTGGTTTCGTATCGTTTTTTTTTCAGTTTGGTTTAATGCATCGATTCTGTGTTTAGCTACGGGGTGAGGAAATCTGGCAAGTATTTTTTTTACACCAGTGTGTGTGTGTGTGTGTGTGTGTGTGTGTGTGTGTGTGTGTGTGTGTGTGAAGAGAGAGAGAGAGAGAGAGAGAGGAGAGAGAGAGAGAGAGAGAGAGAGAGAGAGAGAGAGAGAGAACAGTGTTCTCGGAATGTCTCATGTCCTGAGAAGATTTGGAATGGAATGAACACGCTTTCAATATTGGAGTGTGTGAAATTTTTCAACAGGTACAGAGTCATCTTTCTTTTATATTTAGATGGAGCTGGGTCAGTTTCACTTTCATGTAATCAGACGTTATGAAATTCAGAGTATAACACTGTGTTCACATAAGAAAGGGCATAGAAGAATGTGTCTGTGTGTGGGGGTTTAAGTGTGTGTGTGAGAGAGAGACAAAGAGTGAGAAAGAAGAAGACAGAGTGAGAAAGAGACACAGAGAGAGAGAAGAGAGAGAGAGAAGAGAGAGAGAGAGACGAGAGAGAGAGACGAGAGAGAGAGAGAGAGAGAGAGAAGAAAGAGAGATAAAGAGAGAAAGAGAGAGAGAGAGAGAGAGAGAGAGAGAGAGAGAGAGAGAGAGAAAGAGAGAGAGAGAGGAGAGAGAGAGAGAGAGAGAGAGAGAGAGAGAGAGAGAGAGAGAGTTCCTGACAGGAATAACGACAAAGAACAATTACAGCTTGACACGAGTTCCTTCTTCCCGCCACTCCTCATCGCCTTCTTTCGACTTCTACGACCACCCCTACCACCCTTACCACCCACCAATCAACGCGTTTCCTTCCCTGTCAACGGTCTATGTCCCCTGCTGTTAACTGTCCTCGTTTTCACCACTGGAAAAAAAAAACAACTCTCCATTTTCACACTGAGAGAGGGACGTAAGCCTTCGAAAAAAAAAAGACCCATGTAAACTGTGTAATCAATACAGGAAAAGACCCATCTCGATGTCGTGGACGATTGAAACCTAAACTGAACTCTCTCTCTCTCTCTCTCTCTCTCTCTC
>CM031607.1:30277833-30282833 GCA_018398815.1 Conus ventricosus | reverse complement strand
GTGTGTACATATATATATATATGTGTGTGTGTGTGTGTGTGTGTGTGTGTGTGTGTGTGTGTGTGTGTTGTGTGTGTGTGTGTGTGTGCGTATGTATCAGGACAGGGTCGGGAGCAGCAGGCAGTAGGGGTGGGTGGGGGTGAGTGGGGGTGGGCGTGGGGGTTCGCCAGGAATAATCCATCTGGACTTTGTGATGTGCGTAAGATTTTTGCGCAGAGGCACAGTTGTTTCGGTCTGACTAATTCCACTTGGGTCACTGTGTATTGTAATCCCGCTCGTTCCACTAACGAAAAATTTCATGCACCATAATATTGGTACTGGGGTCAGCGATATATTTCAACACAGAGGTTCGCAGTGTAGTTATCGATTGAACAGCTTCTACGTGCAAATTTTATGAATGGTGCGCTGCTCGAAATAGAAATAATGTATTATGTGTGTTTCATTTTGTTTAATCCGTTATTCTTCTTGTCGCAATCATGTCAGTCCATTTCAAGGCAAAAGTACATTTACAGAATGGCGCCCAGCAGACGTACGCGCACGCGTGCGCGCGCGCGCGCGCGCGCGCGCGCGCGCGCGTGTGTGTGTGTGTGTGTGTGTGTGTGTGTGTGTGTGTGTGTGTGTGTGGTGTGTGTGTGTGTGCGTGTGCGCGCACACCTGCGTGCGTGCGCGTATGTGGTGTGTGTGTGTGTGTGTGTGTGTGTGTGTGTGTGTGTGTGTGTGTGTGTGTGTGTGTGTGTGTGTGTGCGCGCGCACGTGCGTGCGTGCGCGTATGTGTGTGTGTGTGTGTGTGTGTGTGTGTGTGTGTGTGTGTGTGTGTGTGTGTGTGTGTGTGTGTGTGTGCGTGCGTGTGCGTGCGAGCGCACGAGTGTGTATGTGTGTGTAAGTGCGCGGGTACATTTGTGTGTACGTGTGTGACGTAGGATGTATAGGACATCGATCGTGACAACTTCATTTAGTGTGAACATTTACCTATTACGCAGATATAGAATTTCATAAACTTAATTTCCGATGGGTAGAGTAGACAGCCGGTGGTGAGAAGAATGTCCTATCGACCGGAGACCCCAGAGGGCAAGCGGCTTCCAAAATGAATTAGTCAGTTCCAGTGGTTCATTGTCCGTTGGCAGGTTGTCAGCTCGCTTTTCAAACCGGGGTTGGTTCATTCCAGTTTGGAGTTTGTTGGCAGGTTGATCTTGCTACTTTATTCCCAGACCGAAGCAGGCGTGGTTTTCTGTCCATCCATAGACAATGGCTGTTCCTAGGCAGTCTGAATTTAGTCAGTTCATCCACGGATGGTGGCTGTTCTCAGGCAGTATATGCCGTTATGGGCCATCCATAGATGGTAGTTGTTCCTGAGCAGTATATGCAGTGGTCGGTCAATCCCTGAATGGTAGCTGACCCCAAACAGTCTGTGCTGTAGCAGTTCCCAGAAAAATGCGTGTTGTGGTCGGCCCATAGATGGTACTTATTCTCAGACAGACTTTTCTGTGGTCGACCTAGCCACCGATGGCACTTATTCTCAGACTTGATTAAAAGCTGTGATCAGTCTGTCCAGTGGTGGTCCCTGTTTTCAGGGCAGAAGGCAAAACGATGTTTTCTGCAGGGAAATCCTGCAGGGTGGTTTTAGTCAGGGTCCTTTTTCTAGACTGTCTTCAGAACCACCGGGTAGCGTGTCTTTATACTTGGACCAGCTGTCCTGTCCCATGGGCCACCGACTCCAAATCATCCATAAAGATCCACCCTGGCTTGATGTTGTGTCAGGCCAATTGACATAAGCTAGAAAACCAAGGCTACATCAAAATGTGGTTATGCTGTGCATAGTTATGTGGGGATTGTCTTCAGTCATGACAGGCTCTGAGCATAACATTATCAGTCTCCAAAATCCCTTGAGGTCGGAGTGTGGCTGCCTATGTGGCGTGGTAATCAAAAACGGTCACACACGTAATGTTTCTCATCCAAAGCTAATGCATTTGTACCATATTGTTCAAGTACTTCGGCTGTTTGGATTATCCCTGGAGTCTTTTAGCCAGGGTACGACAACAACAACAACATCCAAAAAGATGGCATGTCATCTGAATCTCCATCATGTGCGTCATAGCCAAGCAAAAAACAAAATCGATAAAAGAAAACAGATTGTCCCATTTCCAAGCTAGCATGGGGGT
Organism: Conus ventricosus; assembly: GCA_018398815.1. NCBI lineage: Eukaryota > Metazoa > Mollusca > Gastropoda > Neogastropoda > Conidae > Conus > Conus ventricosus. Next base: position 30,280,674 of record CM031607.1, on the reverse strand, counting down.
GGAGAGCGCCAAGCAGACTGGTTGCGGTCAGTCCTGGTCAGCCACTAAAGGTCCGGGAGCTTTCTACCATCTCACATATTACTAGGAAAAAGCTGCCACTGTCCGAGTGGAATGGAGGCCACACAGGACGCGTGTGAGACATGACGGTCCTCTCAGAAACTGTCAATTCGTGGGACGAGGAGAGCGTCATCAGTGGCAAGAAAGAGTCCACCAGCCACCCTGTTGTCCATCTGCCACCTTGACGACCATCAAAGCTGATCTGTCACATCGCAGTGTGGACAGTAGTCTTGGAAGACTCTGAATTAGGCATGCATGGACCGTTACAGATATTTTAAGTGACCAATAATGTGCAATGAAGAACACACACACACACACACACACACACACACACACACACACACACACACAACACACATACACACACACACACGCACACGTACACAAAGGTACGTTCACACACCACACAGACACACACAGACACACACAGACACACACAGACACACACACACACACACACACACACACACACACACACTCTCTCTCTCTCTCTCTCTCTCTCTCTCTCTCTCTCTCTCTCTCTCTCTCTCTCTCTCGCACATATAGGCGCACATACCCACGCACGCACGCGTATGCACACATGTACACACACACACACACACACACACACACACACACACACACAGTGAAAAACTAAACGAGCAAGACAAAGGGAGAATTCAAGGTCTGTGGATCGGTTCTTGCACAGGCCGGGTGTGCTTATCATCCCTTTTCCTTTAAAGCAGAGGTCTGGGTGCTACTCTTTCAGACAAAAAGGCCTGGAACCCTAATCCCACGTGCAGCGCTCTTGTCACACGTGAAAGAAGCCACGGCAATAAGGGAGTTTGATCAATACGGCAGGGTTTTGAATTGTTTGATTTTACTCCGAAAAAAAAGTTCTTAATGGATAGTAAAGATTCAATATATGTATTTCATTCTGATTAATGTAAAAAAACAATCCATAATTGATGATAACATTATGAATCGTTCAGAAATACAGTTCGTTGTGTACATATCAAGATTCATTTACGTGTTTGTAATGCCGAGCTATGAATCATGCAGATGCTACTTGGTATTGAAAAATAACAATTATGCTACCTTAAACAGCCTTAGATGCAGTTAATGAAGCGAAATAATCACAATCAGGATCCCCTAGGGGCAAAACCACGACTGTGTTACAAAAGAGCGAATTTTGAAACAGCATTAGCACTGGTCAGGGGGTCAGCCCGCCGCTTTTCAGAAAATGCCTCAAGGTTCAGGTCTGTCATATTGATTTGTCAGACTGCTGCTCAACCAACCCAATGAATGACCCTCTGGCTTGACTTTGCTCCTTCCTTCTTCTTCATTCTTAGCTGTGCACCTTCAACCAGTTGAAGATTCTCCTTTCACACACGTGTTTGCATAAGAAACAATAGTCGGCGATGACGAAGCCAATGAATGGCATCATTATGTTCAAACTGCCGTATATTTCCCGATTTTTTTAATCTCTTTTTGTATTGCCAACTAGGCACTAAGAGAAGGAAACAAAAATGCCAGCTGTGATGGCATGTTGCATGAGGAGATTAACCTGATTTTTGAAACAAATCATTGAACATATCTCATCTGCTTAATGTATGGATGGGTGGGTGGGTGGAGAGGAAGAATGAAAACGGATGAGGTGCCATGAAAGTAATAAAGAGAGAGAGAGAGAGAGAGAGAGAGAGAGAGAGAGAAGAGAGAGAGAGTCAATGAGTCAACGAGTCAACGAGTTTATTGCTTTTAAGCAAGGAAGCCCATAAAGCGTTCCAATAATTCAAATAATGTACACGATTCAATGGTGACATTGACCTAGGCAGCACAAATTATCAAGTGAAACGTTATATATAAGCCGTATAGTATATACATATATAAACAAACTTAGGTAGAGAGAGAGAGAGAGAGAGAGAGAGGAGAGAGAGAGAGAGAGATGAGAGAGAGAGAGAGAGAGACAGAGAGACAGAGAGGAGGAAACATACACTTGAAATGTCAAAACCCGCAAAACTTTTCGAAGACCATTCTGCCCATGTCTGCCCTAAGGCTCAGTTTGATACCGGTATTCCCAAAATAGTCACGAATAAACAAGGAAATTCATCATCATCATCATTCCCCCCCCCCCCCCCCCCACACACACACGTACACACACACACACACATACACACAAAACCAATGAGTTGCAGCCCCTTAAACGTCAGCAGTAGCATTGTACTGTTCGGGGTTGTTGTCCTTTTCTCCTTGTTCTCGTCCTTCTTCCTCTGTTCTTCCTCCCCCTCCCCTTCAACAGTTCTTGTTCTTCCTCCTGTTCTTCTTCTTGTTATTATTACCGATATCACTATCAATATCATCATAAAAGAAAACAGCATTCATCCCCTGAAGACGGAGTATGGCTGCCCATATTGCGGGATGAAGATGGGTTACACACACGCAAATCCATCCCCCTATGGGGGGTGCCCACAGGAGACAGCATCTTGAGCGCGTGGAAGGCGAAGATAATTCAAAACTTAAGTTAGTACTATACAAAATTACATGGCTAACTGTAATTGTGCAAAGGCAAAAGTATTAACAACCGAGCACGATGTTCATGTAAACGGCATAACACGAAGAAACGCACAGTACACAATAGATAACTTCTAAGATGAGAGCATGGTATACTTGTAAATGCAGTGCACCAAGACTATTATAAATAAGAAATATGGACTACACTGTGTGTTTTTTCTCTCCTTTTTCAATCCAATCTTCATCGTGCACCAAGTACTTACAGCATTCGTCATGAGGGGTGTTTCAAACCAA
>CM031607.1:30270379-30272879 GCA_018398815.1 Conus ventricosus | reverse complement strand
TCTCTCTCTCTCTCTCTCTCTCTCTCTCTCTCTGTCTCTCTGTTAATCACAATATGTAATCCTCTCGGGGGGCGAGACGGGGCAAGGAGGATGGAGGATTGATGGAGGTTAGGGGAGGCAGCTTGTTTAATTATACTTTTGCCCAAGTAACGGGAGGAAAAGGCAGGTGTAAATTATCCTTATCTGATTACCCCAGTTAAATAAAACGGTTTTTTTTTCCGGACAGCAGAAAGGAGGGGTTAAAAAAAGTGTTTGCTCTCTCTCTCTCTCTCTCTCTCTCTCTCTCATGATGACAATTTGTAATTATCTCGGGGACGATGGACAGAGGCAGAAAAGAAGGGGATGGGGAGAGATGGAGCAAGGGGTAATGGAAGGTGAGGTGGAGGTGTGTGTGTGGGGGGGGGGGGGGGGGGGGGGAGGGAGGGGGGAGATCAGCTTGTTTAAATGTAGTTTTGCCCCAAAAAAAGTCGGCAGGAAAAGGCAGCTGTCAATTTTCCTTATCTGATCACCCTGGTTAAATAGAAATGCCTTTCTTTTTCGGAGAGCAAACATAAGGTTAAATAAATGTGTTTCATCTCTCTCTCTCTCTCTCTCTCTCTCTCTCTCTCTCTCTCTCTCTCTCTCTCTCTCTCTTTCACTCTCTCTCTCTCTCTCTTTCTCTCTCTCTCTCTCTCTCTCTCTCTCTCTCTCTCTCTTGCTCTCTCTCTCTCTCTCTCTCTCTCTCTCTCTCTCTCTCTCTCTCTCTCTCTCTCTCTCTGCCCGTCTTACCAGTCTGTTTGTCAGTCTGTCTGTTTCTCTATCTGCCTGTCTCTGTCTGTCTGTCTCTCATTTCTCTCTCTCTTTCTGGCGTGCATGTACGCACGTATCCCATCCACCTCTAATTTACAGTCCATCTTCTCCATTTCCCTCCTGAATATTTAGCAGTAAACTATACACTTATATTCTTTACCAAACGATTAACAAGTTGGGTAGAAGAAAATAAGCTCCTAAATGAATCACAAGCAGGATTCAGAAAAAATTATAGTACGGTAGACCAAATTTTTACTTTATTGTCATTAGTACAAAAAACAGTTATCTAGTGGTAAAAAAATTGTATGCTGCATTCATTGATTTTAAAAAGGCTTTTGACCTTATAGATAGGAAACAACTGTGGCTAGTATTGCGCAAAAATGGTATTCATGGAAAAATGAATAAAGCGATTAGAAGCATGTACAGCGTTGTGACAGCTAGAGTCCGTACTAGACAGGGTAATACAGAAGCATTCTCATGTCCCCGTGGGTTAAAGCAAGGAGATAACTGTAGCCCTCTTTTATTTTCTTTATTCATAAATGAGCTTGCAAACGACATTATGCAACATGGCAAACATGGTATACCTCTAACACCTGATCTTATTCAAATTTTAATCCTGCTTTTCGCCGATGATGTTGTTCTTCTCTCTCACTCGGTAGTAGGTCTTCAACGTCAACTAGATATTCTGAACTCCTCAGCCAATAGACTTAAACTAAATGTAAATTTTGAGAAATCTAAAATAATTGTATTTAGAAATGGGGGCTATATTGCATCAAAGGAAAAGTGGTCTTATGATGGTAAACGTCTTGAGGTTGTAAATGAATATAAGTATTTAGGAGTAATTTTTTCAACAGGTTTAACCTTCTCATACTCATTAAAAGATATGGCAATGAAAGCTAAGAAAAGCATCTTTGGAATTCTAAGATTCTTATGGTCTCTAGGAGAAAATAACGCTAAGCTCTTCTTCAAAATGTTTGACTGTCAAGTTCAACCCATTCTAACTTATGGAGCAGAAATTTGGGGGCTTTCTGCAGACCATACAGCAATTGAAAGAGTGCATCTATTTGCTATTAAACGTCTTTTTAATGTTAGTATACAGACATCCAATATTCTTATATATTGCGAAAGCAACAGACACCCATTGTATATACAAACCTACACTAAATGTATAAAGTACTGGTTAAAACTTACCGTGATGGATGAACACCGTATACCAAAGAAAGCTTATAATATGTTGTATACACTTCATTCCAATGGGAAAAAGAACTGGGTCACTAAGGTGAGCGATACTTTATCTAAATATGGTTTCCGCTTCGTTTTCGACAATCACGGAGTGGGCGATACTAAATCTTTTCTTTCTGCTTGTAAACAAAGACTGCTTGATTGCCATTTGCAAGAACTAGACTCTAACTTCAGGGGTAAAGAAAAGTATACTTTCTACTCATCATTTAGACAATTGTGTAATATTCCGCAATATATGTATAAGATAAAAAATGCTAATTTAAGAAAATATTTAACAAGAATAAGGCTTGGTGTGTCCCCGTTAAAGACACACCTTTCCCGTTACTCACTCCGTCGAAATGGGAATTGCCCATTTTGTCCAAATGTTGAAGAAACAGAATTCCATTTCATTATCATATGCGAACAATACAGGGCTCTGCGTCAGTTATACATACCAGAAAAATATTATTTAAAGCCAAATGCTTTTAAA
>CM031607.1:30245379-30265379 GCA_018398815.1 Conus ventricosus | reverse complement strand
CACACACACACACACACACACACCACATATCTTTTCCAACCTTACCTTTCTGTCTGGTTTCTCATGACGAACGTCCGTCTATGTCGGCATCTTAGGTTTGTTCAATCTTCGTTACTTCTCCCATACCATTTCCTTCTATCTCTTTCAAATGAAGGTCACTCTGTATTGGCACCTGCGGTTTGTTCAGTCATTATAAACACACATACCCCCCCCCCTCCACACACACACACACACACACACACACACACACACACACACACACACACACACACACACACAACATACATACATACACACACACACACACACACACACTCACACACACACACACACACACACACACACACACACACACACACACACACATATCTTCTCCAACCTTATCTTTCTGTCTGGTTTCTCATTACGAACGTCCGTCTTTGTCGGCATCTTGGGTTTGTTCAATGCTCGTTACTTCTCCCATACCATTTCCTTCTGTCTCAAATATGATGACGAAGGTCGGTCTACGTCGCCATCTCTGTCGTGTTCAGTCATCATTACCTCTCCGCTACCTGTTCCTTCGGTCTTCTTTCTAATGAATAAGGTCCATCTATGTCGGCATCTTGAGCGTGTTCAGTCATTATTTTCCCCTGACTTTTCCTTCTGTGGCCTTTCTGATGAAGAAGGCCCATTTATGTCGACATTTGGGGTTTGTTCAGTCATCATTACTCTACCCACCTCTTCCTTCTTTCTCCTTTCTCGTGATGAAAGCCCTTGACCGTCTATACCTGGGGTGTGTTCAGTGATCACAGAACTTCCCTACCCTTTGCTTCTGTCCTCTTTAAAAAGAAGAATCATAACTGTGTCTATCTGATGTGCGTGTTAAAATTCATTACGAATTTTCCTCCAGGTTTCTTTCTCTGTGAGAGAGGCCGTGGTAATCTCCATCTGAGTTTATTCGGTCACCATGAGTATTTTGTTTTTACATTTTCGTTCTGTGTCCATCCTGAGGAAGATGGACTCTCTCCATCTCGGGCTGGGCCAGTCATGATGTTTTACCTATCTTTCCCTCCTGTGTCCTGTCTAATGATAAAGTATCACCCCACGGCCACACGGGGTCGGCTTAGACATTGGTATTTCTGCTTTTTTCTCCTGTGTCCGGTGAAGAAGAATCATGCCTTCATTTTAGTTTCGCTCAGTCATCGATAATTTTTCTTTCCTTTTTCTTCTGACTTCTTTCACTTGAAGAAGGACCGGGATCGTTTCCATGTGTGTTCGTCACTGCTACTTGGTTTATACCTTTTAGTTTTATGTCGTCAGTCATGAGGAAAGATCATGATTGTCTCCATCTGCAGTTTGTTTCGGCACTGCTACTTTATCTTCTGCCTTTTCATCTTATCTCCTTTGTCATGAAGAAGGACTATAAGTGTTTCCATTCGTTCAATCACTGCAACTTTTCTTCTACATTTTCCTTCTGTCTTCTTTGTGAAGAGAAAAGCTCATATGTCTGTGTGTTCTGACTCAGAGTCTAATGATATCTACCTGTGGGAAATTTTCGGCCAGCTACTGCTAGTCTTCGTCAGCCCAGACTGACTGGTAATTGTGGTGGGTGTTGGTGCCCCCATTTACAACTGTGTGCTGAACACCAATCACTCCACCAGAGATGACAACTCAGAGGACACCAACACTCATCACAACTACCAGTCAGTCTGGGCTGATGAAGACCAGCAGTAGCTGGCCGAAAATTTCCCTCAGGTAACTTTCATTAGATTCTGAGTCAGAACACACAGAAGCATGAATAACCCGGAGTCGGAAAGTGTACTTGCTCAGAAAAGCTCATGTCTGTCTCTATCCAGGATGTTTTCACTTACATTTTCCCACTACATTTTCCTGCCATCTACTTTTCCGTGAAGAAAATTGTTGATTCTCTCCATCTGGAGTTTGTTAGCCTTCATGACCGTTCTCTCCTGTACCTTTCTCTCGAAGCAGAGCCTGACTTTCTCCATTTAGGTTTGTTCTGTCATGAATACATTTCCCTAACCTTTTTATGCTCTCTCGTTCTTTGACGAATTAGGCTTGCATCTGTCTCCATTTGCAGTTTGTTCAATCAACATGAAGGTTTTCCAACGTTTTCCATCGGTGTTCTTTCACTCGAGGGAGGACCATAACAGATTCCATTTCGGGTTTGTTAACCGTCACGACGGTTCAGATCCTGTCTCCTTTCTCTCGGGGAAGGATAAGGACGGTGCCCATCTGTTTGTTTTTTTCAGTCACCAGAACCGAATCATTTCCTTCTGTATCCTTTTTCAATCAAGAAGGACCGTGTTTGTCACCATCTGGGGTACCTCAGACTTTGTATTTTTCTTTTTCCTTTCTCGTAAAGACAATCCATTATTGTTTCCCTGTAGGTTTTGTACAGCCATCTAAACGTCTACCTACCTTTTCCTTCTTTCTCCTTTCTCATGAAAAAGGCACTTGACAATCTACATCTTTTGTTTTCTCCAAGCACCTCCTTTTGTTTGTTTCCCTGCGTTTTCCTTATGTCTCCTTTATGCCTCTTTTGTAGGGAGGAATTACCATGATTGTCTCTGTCCATGATTTAAGTATGATTTGCCACGTCACCATGAGTATTTTTCCAACCCTTGCCTCGAGGCTCTGTTCTCGTTGGGAACAGAATCTTCCGGCTGGGGAAAAACATGACTCCAAAGTAGCGCAGGTTACAGAACCAATTCGCTTAGTACACATGCAGACAATAAGCGTAGAAACACAACCAAGGATTCATCCCAGTCATTAGTTGGGCGTTGTGTCCCTTTAATTGTGTTGCTATGGGGATTACTTCCCTTGTTTATTGTTTTAGCTCTCCACGTCTCCACCGCCTAACTTCTAAGTTTTCCATTTGGAGGTCTATTGAAAGGAAGTGGAGAGGAAGGCGATAGGTGCGTTGGTTGAATGCATTTTATCCCTAACCCTAACCCTTCGGTGCATATTTATGAAGTTCTCTCCGGAGAGGGAGCGAGCGAGCGAGCGAGAGAGAGAGAGAGAGAGAGAGAGAGAGAGAGAGAGAGAGAGAGAGAGAGAGAGAGAGAGAGAGAGAGAGAAATAGCAAAAACAAATAACGTTTGACAAGTTCCATGACTTGCCCGTCTCTGATCGTTGTTTGCCTTCTTCCAGTGGGACAGAGAAGGAGTACAAGCTAATACACTGGAATATCCAGCCAGCTTTGGTACCCTGACTAAAATTAATATTCATTAATGCAAATGTGTATTCTCAGATAAGTGAAACGTGGCCATAGTAATCAGCGGGTTCACTAGCGGGGAAAAAGACTAGGGTAGGGCCTGTTAGCTCCGAGTTTCGAAGGATTTTTTTTTCTCCCGTTTTTCTTGTTCGATATTTCATGTTCTCAGTGGCACTGTTCCGAAAAAGGGACATGCATTTTGTTATTGTGCAGGGTGTTTCACATAATTTAGCCCGTGTGTTCATGTTCTCTGTGCAAGTTGTCCGGAAAGAAAGAGATATGTCTCATTATTTTGCAGGGTATAGTTCATTTAGTTTAGCCCCTACATTCATGGTCTCTGTACTGTGTGTTTGAGGGGGAAAAAAGGGGATATCTCGTGTTAAATGCAGTATGTACTCCACCTGGCATAGCCCGTACAGTACCTCCAGACACAGGCTTCCGTCAACGTGACTGTAATGATTTTCCAAGCCGTATGTGTGGACAGGAAAAATATTCCAGTCTACACGAACCCTAAAGCTTGACATATAGGCTTGAATTATTCATGAGCTACTTACGTCTAACTGCAACATAGGAAGCTGGCCGGCGTCGATGGAAATGATAGTGACCTCTCCCCCTTCCTACCCCCCCCCCCCCCCCCCCCCCACCCCCATGTACCCTTATTCTATAGTTCAGTGACCTTGCTTTGCATACTGCGTGCCAGGAAACCCGCGAATTGATAGCAAACGGCTTCTGAGCGATCAGTAACCCGTTTATCTTTGCTGAATAGGTGTGCGAGTGTCGGATAGTGTACGCTGGACATTAGAAACTATTTGTCTTGGCTTCATAGAGCAAACTATTGGTGAACTGGAAAATGAATATATCTAAACAAAACAAACAAACAAACAAAAAACTACCGTAAATGGAGAGCGCATCTATTTAGCTTGGGGGAAATGAGCAGGTTATATACCCTTTCTATCAGTATTTGTCTTGTTAAGATGTGCGCGTGTGTGTGTGTGTGTGTGTTGAAGTGGGAGCGCACGCGTGTTCTTCCTGTTCAGAACAGTCCCAGACTTATACAGAGAAATCGTTAGTGGTAAAAAAAAAATAATAATAAAGAAAAATTAAAAAAACATAGAGTGAAAACCAGTATTCGTTGTCCTCCTGTATTGTTTGCCATTATGTCACAGACAGAGTCTGAGCTGAACTTGTCCCCACCCCCCACCCCCTCACTCCCCACTCCCTCTAACAGCAACCCCAGACTGGTACGTATAAGTATGTTCTAGTAAGAATGCTGATAAATAAGATGTGCTGGTTTGTTTGTTGGCTGTAAAGGAATCTGTTATATCCCCCATATACGCAAATGTATGTAACATTTTGCGTCTGATCTCTCACTTCTTTTTTGTCGGCAATTAGGTTATGCGATTCAAGACTAGTTTTGGGTTTTCTGAAACGATTTTGTCATATATTTCCTAACAAAGTTTGCCATACATTCCCTAACTAATTTCATCGAATATGAGAATGTAACTGCTTACGGGTCTTACATATTCATTCTTTCTTTCTTTCTTTGTACAATATCTTCATTCGGATGCGTCTGCGATCGTGCGCGTGTATGTGTTGCCCCTACTACTGACAACGCTTCCCAAAAGAGACTTTTGGATGGCATCCCAGTCCCTCCCAGTGGGAGCCGTTTGGTCAACCTAACTTGCTGGATAAAAGAATTAAATGTACCTGTCTATCAGACTGGACACTGTCTTCGCTGCAGGATACTTGGTGGCTAGTTTCTGGATCAAATGCACAAGGGGAGAGAGAGAGAGGGGGAGAGAGAGAGAGAGAGAGAGAGAGAGAGAGAGAGAGAGAGAGAGAGAGAGAGAGAGAGAGAGAGAGAGAGAGACATGTAGACGTAGACGTTTTTTTATTCGTAAAGGCCATGTCCCTTGATGGGGGTAAATACATATCAAACCGCGCGAGTCAACTCATTTAGCTAGCTCAACACATAATTTACGGACTTAACATATCATTTCGCATTCTAAATGACTTATACAAATACAAAGCGAACTGTTTAATTGCGTTTTCATTCAATGATGCCATTAACATAATCAGTTTGAAGAAACAAGGCTTTCTTAAGTACTTAGGTGGGAATAATTGCTGTCGGACAGCGTGTAGTTCAGAACAAGTGAGAACAAAATGAATGTCATTTTCATCATCTTCGTAACAGAGTGGACATGTAAAATTACGATCATTCAAAGGCCTTTAACGGTTAGGATGTACACAGATATCCGATACACCAAACCTGAATTTTGTGACAATGTATTTAATATGTCTATTAATCTGCATTGATAAGTACCTTGGAATACAATGTGAAGGATTTAACAATCTGTAGATATCAAACCTGTGACTGTCATCAACATGGGAATTCCATCTTTGCCAGTTACAATCGATTAACCTTTGCCAAAACACACGGATAAAAGTATGTATGTCATCTACACCCTGGTTCTCCACAAAAAAAAACAGAAACCAAATTCGTACAGTTTCAACTTAACTTTAGTAGCCCAATTGCTCTTACCCCTAGCGTCTAGCTGTACTAACATTTTGTACGCTTTATGTGGTAATCTTTCTGGGGGCATTCGAGTTATCTTTAACCAGTAACGAATGCATCTACCCACCGAAAGTAAATGAATTGGATATCTGTTAGTCTCCCCATAGACCAGGTCATTTGGTGTTTGTAGTGAAACACCGAGAAACTTTTTCAATGCATACAAACGAATCTTTTCAGTTTGTTTAGAGGCAACTTCGAGGCCCCGTAACTCAGCTCTGTACTGTACCATTGGTTGAATCTGAGAATCGACTACCAATAAAAACAATGTCAAAGACTCATTATCGAGCATACGCAGTTTCTTTAGGATACAAAGTAAACATTGTTTAGCTGTGCTTATAAGATCACTGCAAGCAGATCTGAAACTTAAACGGGTTGAGAAATGTATACCCAAATACTTGTAAACATTCACCACTGGCATAGCAATACCATTATACATCCATTTTTCCCGTGCAGCAAGATACCCACCTTTCCAACACACTATAATATATTTTTTTTGCCATGTTTGCCTTCAACTGGAGAGATTTAGTAGCTCTTTCTGAACTCTTTAATTGATTTTGCAGACCACCTATTGTTTCTGATATCAACACAACGTCATCAGCTAACAGGAGAATAAATATCTGCAAAGCATCATATAAAAAGTGAGCTCCGTGTCTACCGTTATGTATTACTTCAAAAGTTAATTCGTTAATAAATAGAGAAAAAGGAATAGCACTACAGACATCCCCTTGTTTGACTCCCAATGTACAGTTTATGTAGTCTGTTTGGGGTGATCCGCATCTCACTCTCGCCTTCACAGAGTTATACATGCTCAAAATACATTAATATAGTTTACCTCGGATTCCATGCTTGATCAAAATTGGCCATTATATACTTCTGTTGACAGAGTCAAACGCTTTTTCAAAATCAATAAAAGCTACATATAATTTTTGGTTTAGACAGAACAGTTTTTGAGCAAAGGCCATCAAAGTAAACATGTGACCTATAGTCGAATAATTCCGTTTAAATCCAGCTTGATATTCGCCTGTAAAATTGTTCTCTTCGACCAATTCCTGAAGTCTTCTATTAATGATAGCACTATATAATTTACTACTAATGTTACACAGCGAGATTCCTCTATAGTTGTTTGGGTTGTTAGCGTCACCTTTTTTATATAATGGGAGAACAATCGATTCAGCCAAACTTTCAGGAAACACACCTTTATCAAATAGGGTATTCATAAATTTTGCTAAAAAGTTCATCACCAAATCAGATTTACAAGCAGTTTTTATTATTTCAGTAATGATCCCATCTGGGCCTGCGGCTTTTCGATTCCTCAATTTATGTAAGGCCAAAATGATTTCTTCTTTCGATATTATATTATTATAATTATCATCATCTTCATCACTTCCGTCTACCTGCCCTACACTACTATCAGTACTAACATTTCTTTCAAGCAGTTCCTGAAAATGATGAGACCAATTGTCCAAACTAATATAATTTTGAGGCTGGGTTCTTTTTATCTGAATTTTCCGCATTGTTTCCCAAAACTCTTTCTGGCTACTAACAGAGGAAACTAATTTCTCTACCATTGTTCTGTTGAAAACCTTTTGTTGAGAGAGAGAGAGAGAGAGAGAGAGAGAGAGAGAGAGAGAGAGAGAGAGAGAGAGGAGAGAATACGAAGAATACGAATACAAACACAAATCTGTTATCGAGGGTAGAATGGATAAGCTGAAATCCTCCTTACATTATGTCCTTCTGATTGACAAAGAAACAAAGAAATAGTACAAGCTCTTCTCTCTTCCCCATCACGTCAAAATGTGGAACAAAGAAATCCTAAAGCAAACCTAGTCATACCAAAGAAAAATGGATGAACAAAGCCAAAGTCATCTAGAAATAAAGGTGCATGCGGTCTCAAAAATGCAGTTCTTAACACAAACACCAAGAGAGTGGGTGAGAGAGAGAGAGAGAGAGAGAGAGAGAGAGAGAGAGAGAGAGAGAGAGAGAGACAGACAGACAGACAGTGTCACGGTCAAAAAAAAAACAACCAAAATCCTAATCCTCCACGGAGACGGTCTGTCCACCCAGACAGACTAAGTAGCTGACCGACGCCTCGATGTCTGGTCAACCGAGCCTCGACGCCCGGCTCAGACTCATCCAGCCAATTTGGCACAGCGAGTAAACTAATCCTAATCCTCTACGGAGACGGTACTGTCCGGCCAGACAGACTAAGTAGCTGACCGACGCCTCGATGTCTGGGCAGACGAGTCTCGACGCCTGGACCAGACTGATCTAGCCAATTTACGACGTCGCTTGAAAGGGGGAGGGAGAAGGTAGTGTGTGGTGGGGGTGAAATCAAGCTAATCAATTAAATGACCAATTGACCACCACAGAGAGTAAGGCGTGTAGGCGTGACTGTCATGATTTGAATAGCCAATGGAATTAGAGGGAGATAACTTCGGGTACGAGGCGGTAAAAAATACTGACCAATGGTACTCACCCTTGGACACATAGGTAGGGAATAAAGTAATGTGTGAGGGAGAGAGAGGAAGGAAGAACGAAGAGTAAGCTCTGACGAGAGAGAAGCAGAGAGATGAGGGGAGGAGAGAAGAGAACCAAGTTGAGAGATTAGCATGAGATAGTCTGCAGAGGAAGGACTAGGGAGAGATGTGGAGAGAGAGAGTTGCTAACTAATGAAGAGGAAAAGAAAGAAAAGAAAAAAGAAAAGAAAAGCAACCATGTCCATTTGATAGAGCAGACTAGAAGAGAGAGAGAGTGCATGCGTTAATGCAGGAAGGAAGAAAGGAGAACAGATTGATGTTGATAGTCACTGTTCCACCTTAACCGGAGTTCGACCTCATACCTGGCAGCGTCACTTCGTCAAGCAGAACCACAGACCAACGCCAGTGCCAGCAGTCTAACCTGACCAGGCGCCAGCAGACCAAGACCAGTGCCAGCAGTTGTGTCGTGCTTGTGAAAGTGACAGTGAAAAGAAAAAAAAAGAAAAGAAAAGACAGTGATTCGTGAATAGTTAAGATCACCTGGCCAGGTAAAGTAGAAATCTATTTATACCCGGGTTAGTTAATGATGTTTTAGATAAATGAATTTGTGAAGTTCAGGAAAGAGAGAATGTTTTATTTTTTTGATTCCATATGCATTGATGTTTCGTTCTATGACCATGTGTATAAAGTTATAGACTTTACAAGTGGTTTGATGTGACGAATGCATGATATATGAATGAGATCGTAAGCAAGCTGTGAGTGTGTTTGGGCTGTGCGCTAGTCCCTCCTCCATGGACATCACCCGAGGTTGACAATTATTGGCGAGCCTGCCAGGATATTCTGGCCCATTTATTATAATTGTTCAACTTCTCAGAGAGGAAGCTGGTGGGATTCAAGTATTGTAATCCTAAGACAAGGGTTGTCTTACTGAAATGTTCCCAAGATAGTTAATACTAGGCTTGGCATTGCTTCCAAGATAGTTAATACTAGGCTTGGCATTTCAGCCCCAGTACTTATTTCGCACAGATTGCCTATAATTCGCTCTCATAGTTGGGTCAGGCGCTGGGCGTCTTATAAAAACTAACTACGTTGTCCCAAGCTAATATTATCATTCATAGGATTGTGCTATTACGTCACTCGTGTCGGTAACCACCAGTTTGGCTGTCGTAGTAATAAAATCTTGTTAAAAAAAAAAAAAAAAAAAAAAAAAGAGATATAATGGCGGAAGAAAAGAACACCCCTATTGAACAAACTTGTGAGCGTCGCTCGTGATTTAGGCTACACAGGAGATGAGTTGCGAGCATTCGTTGAAAACCAACAAAAGATGGAAAGAGATGAACGCGCGGAAAGACGACGCGTTGCAGTAGAAATACATTAGCAGCGCAGGAAAGGACTAAAGCTAGCGCAACGCAGGAAACAGAAAGACAAAGGAAGCGCAGGAAACAGAAAGATTAAGGATTCAGGCTAATCAGCTAGCGAAGCGCAGGAAACAGAAAGGTTAAAGGATCCAATTAGAGTTAGAGCGAGTGAAAATACAAAGGAGACCACCGAGGATGGAGTTCAGTTTCCATGACTCTGTGCGCAGTTACGCCCCCCGACCAAAGTTGCCCAAATTCTCCGAAGGAACCGATTCGATTGATGCATACATCAGTCCGTTTCGAAACGTTTGCGACCAGTCAGGGTTGGCCTTCAGAAGAGTGGGCATCATTTTGTCAGCGTTACTGAGGGGTAAGGCATTACAGATTTTCACTGCGTACCAGCAGAACAACATCTGATTTCAGCGCTGTGAAGGAATCGTTGATGAAAGGATTTGACCTCACAGAGGAGGGTTCAGGAAGAAATTTCGTTCAGCTAAATTACAAGCAGGTGAGACGTACACTCAGTTTGGTGCACGTTTAGATCACTATTTTGAGAAGTGGTTAGAGTTGAGTGGTACGAAAAAGGAGTCGCTGAATTGAAAGAGCTAGTTATGAAGGAACAGATTTTGTCAGGTTGCGGCCCTGAGTTAACCATACATTTGAAAGAGAGACAGCCAGAGACAGCAGGGAGTTTTTGAAGTTCGCAGAGGTGTATAGAGAGGCACGTTTGGGCACTAAGGTGCAGAGAAACGGGTGCTAGGCCCAGGTGAGAAGAGTGCAAGGAGACTAGGAGATTTTTTCTGCAAAGTCTGCAAACCCAGTGGTGGGGCAAAAGGGAAGGGCAAAGGGACATTAGGTGTTTCATTTGTCACAAGAAGGACATGTGGCGAGGGATTGTCGCATGAGGTTCCAGAAGGCAGCAGCCTTGCAAGGGGTGGATAAGGTCGTCAAGGGAAACGACCTGCAGTGGAACCAAAAGGGATTCACTCTGAAGAGGGTGGAGTGCAGCCTATGGCTAGCACTGGACAGCAGTCAGTATCAGGGATGGAGGGCACTAGGCTGAGTGGTTCGTTACCAGTGGAAGAAGGGTGGATTGGCCAGCAGAGGGTGAAAGTGTTACGAGACACTGGTTGTTCATGCGGGTAGTTAGAACAACGCTGGTCGAGAAAGGGGATTTGACAGGGCAAATCCAGACCTTACTCTAATCGATGGCACTGTGAGGGGTTTCCAGTTGCTAAGATAGAAGTACGTACCCCTTACTTCTCAGGCGAGTTGTCTGCGTTGGTGATGGAGAAACCCCTTCATGATTTGATCATTGGAATATTCCAGGGCAAGGATCCAGGGGATCCTGAGTTGTTGACTGCTACAGGGGCAGCAGTTCAAACACGGAGCAAGAAGGAGGAAAAGGTTGATAAACCGTTTAGTCGTTCCGCAAGGAAGTCAGGCATAGATGTTCGCCTAAATGAGTTTAGGGCAGCGCAGGAACAAGACCCTTCGCTCGTGAAGTCTTGGGAGTTGGCAAGAGGTGGAGAGAAACAGGAGGTTAGAGGAGTGAGACAGAATTTCTTGTGAAAGGCGGGCTGTTGTACCGAGTGTTCACCAAGGGGAAGACAGGTAAGCTGACCACTCATTTAGAGTACCAGCAGGTTATCGTGACACTGTCATGTCAGTGGGTCACGAGTCGCTAAATGGCGGTCATCTCGGAAACCAGCAAAACAGCTGACCGAATATTTGATGACTTTCATTGGCCAGGAGCAATGGCAGACATCAAGCGTTTCTGCATGTCATGTGACGTGTGTCAAAGGTCAGCCACAAGGGGGGTGAAGAGGAAGGGCACCTCTTAAACAGCCCCCTTTAATTGACACACCATTCAGGAGGTGGCTGTTGACCTGATCGGCCCAATCGCGCCCTGTTCCAAAGGTGGCACAGGTATGTGTTGACCCCTCGGGGACTACGCGACCAGATACCCAGAAGCAGTTGCATTGAAGGGCGTAGATACGCAACAGGTCGCTGAAGGGCTGGTAGACATCTTTTCTCGCGTAGGTGTGCCACACAAATTCTCAGTGACAGGGGTCACAGTTCACCTCAGGCGTGATGAAGGAGGTCAACAGGCTGCTAGGGATCACACAGCTTCTCACTACCCCCAGGAACAAGACCCTTCGCTCGTGAAGTCTTGGGAGTTGGCAAGAGGTGGAGAGAAACAGGAGGTTAGAGGAGGTGAGACCAGAATTTCTTGTGAAAGGCGATGGCTTGGTGGAGAGATTCAATGGTGTGCTGAAGGGCATCTTAAAGAAGCTCTGTGAGGAAAGGCCAGCAGATTGGGACCGCTACATTCCAGCGGCACTGTTCGCCTACAGGAAGCCCCTCAGGAGAGCACAGGCTTTTCGCCATTTGAGCTGCTGTATGGGCGGACAGTTTCGGGGACCAGTGTGCATTCTCAAAGAGCTGTGGTCCGGAGAACAGGAGTCAGAAGAGGTCAAAACCACTTATCAGTATGTGTGGACCTACGCAATAGGCTCGAGGAGACATGAAAGGGTCGCAAGGGGAGAGTTTGCAGGAGGCTAGGTCGTCCAGAAGAAGCAAAAATGACAGGAAGGTGAGGAAGCAATTCCTCAAGGTGGAGATCAAGTCCTGTTACTGCTTCCCACGGATCACAACAAGCTGCTGATGCATTGGAAGGGACCATTCACCATCATTGAAAAGGTAGATCAGGACTACCGAATCGATGTGAATGGGAAATCAAAACTTTTTCCATGCAAATTTGCTCCGCAAAATATATTCACGTGAGACTCAGCACATAGGCGCAGAAACAATCATTGATGGAGGTGAAGGAGACCCAGTCAGAAGAAGGGAGTTTTTTGTTGCCTGAGTTTCCGGGAGAAGAGTCATACAGGGATGTGTCACTGTATGAAGGGCTAGACAGTAGGAGACAGGAGGAAGTTAGGGGCTCCTAGAACAGTATAGGGCGTCCCTGACTGATAAACCAGGCAGGACAACTCTAGAGACATGTACGGTGGAGTTAACATCGCAAAACCCGTACATGTGAAAGCCTACCCGATCCCATATGCCACCAAGCAAGTGATCGAGGAGGAGGTAAAAAAGATGTTGGACCTTGGGGTGATTGAACCGTCCAAATCATCGTATAGTGCACCCGTCGTCTTAGTGAGGAAAAAGTCAGGTGAGCATCGATTCTGTGTCGACTATAGACGTCTGAACAGTGTCACCAAGGTCGATGCAGGGGTCATACCGAACATGGAAGACCTGTTCGCTCAGATCGCCACAAGCAAGAGCCAGTATTCACCGGGATAGATCTGAGCAAGGGTTACTGGCAAATAGCCTTGAGTGAGGACTCAAAGGAAGTCACAGCATTCTCCACTCCTAGGGGGCTATACCAGTGGCGAGTACTTCCTTTTGGGATGGTCAACGCACCTGCAGTTTTCTCTCGGATGATGAGGAAGTTATTGATGGATTGGAAGGCGTTGTGAATTTCATGGATGACATTCTGATAGCATCCGAGACATGGGAGGAGCATATGAGGCAGCTAGGAGCATTTTTAGAGAGTTGAGGCAGGCCAATCTCACAGCCAGACCAACAAAGTGCCAGGTTGGTTTTCCAAGCCTGGAGTTCCTAGGTTTTGTTGTCGGGGGCGACACAAAGCAGCCGGAAAGAGGAAAGGTGGAGAAGATGATGAATTCAGAGAGACCAAAGACCAAAACAGAAGTCAGGAGTCTGCTAGGTTTTATTGGCTTCTATAGGAGTTTGTTCCAAACTTCGCAGCAATCACGAGTCCTCTCAGTGACTTGGTCAAGGCAGGGAAACCAGCAGTGGTCGAGTGGTCAGACGCTGCAGAGCAAGCACTGCAGACGGTGTTGGAAAGACTAGGTTCCCGTCCCATCTTGAAGTTACCAGATATGTCCAAACCATTTTTGTTGCGGACAGATGCATCAGGTGGTGGGATAGGTGCAGTATTGTTGCAGGAGCATGAAGGGTCGAGTTCCCTGTGAGGTATGCTAGCAGGAAGTTGACAAAGTGTGAAGAAGGGTAACGCAACGGTGGAGAAGGAGTGTTTAGCCGTTGTGTGGGCCGTGCAGAAGTTCCACAAATACTTGTATGGGGAAAGAGTTCGTGATAGAGACAGATCATCAACCACTCAAATCCTGCAGGAGGCGCAGCTGAAAAACAGCAGAGTGCTGCGTTGGCAATGCATTGCAGCCCTACAGGTATCGAGTGCAGTACATTCCCGGTCGACAGAATGTCGGAGCTGACTATTTAAGCCGTGTAGTCTAGCAAGCTGCAACTCAGAGGAAGTCAGTCATATCCAGGGTGCTTGGTTGATAATATGTGTTGATTACAGTTATGTTGATTGGATATGGGTTCATTCCCAGTTGGCTATGGTTCATAATTTTTGTGTGAGATTTGTTCGTGTAAATGTAGTTATGCTTGAGCATACAGTCGCTTGTGTAGTAATGCATTATTTGCAATAAGTGAGGATGGAGATTCCTCAGTGAAGTGTCATGATCGTGATCATATTATATTGTGCTTTTCATAAGAATTGTGAAAAGGAGAGATGGCAAATCCGCAGGTAGGGGAATTGCATAAGTGCGCACAGAGGTCGTTATAAAATGAGTCGAAATAACGCAAGAGCGCACGTCAATGATAACTCATTGGAGTGGTATTCACTAATGGTATATTTTATAATTTATAAACCGTTGGCTGTAAAGTATTTTCAAACTTTGCACGTGTAGCTGTGTGTCAGCAAATTCGGTTGTTTTTTTTTTGTACCGTTGTTTTGAGACAATGCGGTGCATAGTCTTTTGCAAGGGGAAATTGTCATGGTCAAAAATAAAAACAACCAAAATCCTAATCCTCCACGGAGACGGTCTGTCCACCCAGACAGACTAAGTAGCTGACCGACGCCTCGATGTCTGGTCAACCGAGCCTCGACGCCCGGCTCAGACTCATCCAGCCAATTTGGCACAGTGAGTAAACTAATCCTAATCCCCTACGGAGACGGTACTGTCCGGCCAGACAGACTAAGTAGCTGACCGCGAGCCTCGATGTCTGGGCAGACGAGTCTCGACCCTGGACCAGACTGATCTAGCCAATTTACGACGTCGCTTGAAAGGGGGAGGGAGAAGGTAGTGTGTGGTGGGGGTGAAATCAAGCTAATCAATTAAATGACCAATTGACCACCACAGAGAGTAAGGCGTGTAGGCGTGACTGTCATGATTTGAATAGCCAATGGAATTAGAGGGAGATAACTTCGGGTACGAGGCGGTAAAAATACTGACCAATGGTACTCGCCCTTGGACACATAGGTAGGAATAAAGTAATGGTGAGGGAGAGAGAGGAAGGAAGAACGAAGAGAGACAGAGAGAGAGGAAGAGTTCTGTGTAAGCTCTGACGAGAGAGAAGCAGAGAGATGAGGGGAGGAGAGAAGAGAACCAAGTTGAGAGATTAGCATGAGATAGTCTGCAGAGGAAGGACTAGGGAGAGATGTGGAGAGAGAGAGTTGCTAACTAAGGAAGAGAAAAGAAAGAAAAGAAAAAAGAAAAGAAAAGCAACCATGTCCATTTGATAGAGCAGACTAGAAGAGAGAGAGAGAGAGTGCATGCGTTAATGCAGGAAGGAAGAAAGGAGAACAGATTGATGTTGATAGTCACTGTTCCACCTTAACCGGGTTCGACCTCATACCTGGCAGCGTCACTTCGTCAAGCAGAACCACAGACCAACGCCAGTGCCAGCAGTCTAACCTGACCAGGCGCCACAGACCAAGACCAGTGCCAGCAGTTGTGTCGTGCTTGTGAAAGTGACAGTGAAAAGAAAAAAAAAAGAAAAGAAAAGACAGTGATTCGTGAATAGTTAAGATCACCTGGCCAGGTAAAGTAGAAATCTATTTATACCGGGTTAGTCTTTCTTCTTTCCCTTTTTGCTACGCAGGCTATACTCCTGCGGACACTCCTGTATAGCCAGGCAGTGGAGTTTTGTGTGTATGACCCTTTTTTATCCCGCCATTAAGGCAGCCATACCCATCTTCGGGGAAGGTGCATGCTATGTGTCACGTGTCATCCATACCAACGACCAAACTGGCCTTCTCTTCCGAAAGTTGGGGATGGGATTTTACGTGTGTGCAAGATGTTATGCGTGCGTTCACACACGGAACCTCGTTTAATAGTCCTCATTCGAAGGACTATATGGGGAATGGAGTCAGAACCAATGTTAACTCCGAGGGAAAAATCCCCCTATACCGAAATTCGAACCCGCAACCCCAGGATCACGAGTCCGGCGCTCTACAACTGAGCTATCCGCCCCCTACCCGGTTAGTTAATGATGTTTTAGATAAATGATTTTGTGAAGTTCAGGAAAGAGAGAATGTTTTATTTTGTTTGATTCCATATGCATTGATGTTTCGTTCTATGACCATGTGTAGTAAAGTTATAGACTTTACAAGTGGTTTGATGTGACGAATGCATGATATATGAATGAGATCGTAAGCAAGCTGTGAGTGTGTTTGGGCTGTGCGCTAGTCCTTCCTCCATCGACATCACCCGAGGTTGACAGACAGACAGAGAGACAGAGAGAGTGAGGGAGGGAGGGAGGGAGGGAGGGAGGGAGATAGTTTAGAGAGAGAGAGAGAAAAGAGAGAGAGAGCGAAGAGAAAGAGAGAGAGAGAGAGAATAAATAGGATATCAACCATTAGCTTGTCAGTTCATGGTCAGAATACCGCAAAGCAATTAAAGCAGACGGGCTGGGATTCTTAACTTTTCCATTAAATGCTTGTCATATAAAGCTTCAAAAGGGGATAAACTATTTTCAGTTTTCAAGAGAGAGGGGAGAGAGAGAGAGGCAGAGAGAGAGAGAGAGAGAGGGGGGGAGACAGACAGACAGACAGACAGACATACATACACACGCACGCATGCACTCACGCACACTGACACACACACACACACACACACACACACACACACACACACACAACACACACACACGCACACACGCACACACGCACGCACGCACGCTTCACACGCACACACACACACACACACACACACAAAACACACACACACACACACACACACACACACACACACCCCACACTGGGAGACGTGAGAGACAAGCACACAAAAAGACCGAGACCCCAAGTTTTATCCTGCACTTTCTGTGACGAAGCCTCTGATGCCAGAGATCACAGTTGGCATCATACCGAGGGGGGATTCGGGGAGGAAGACTGAGCGGGTAGGGTGGGGTGGGATTGGGGTGGGTAGGATGGGGATGGAGGTAGAGGGGAAATGGGAAGAGGGGGACAGGAAAGAGAGGCCCTTCTGCTGATGCATGCCAAAAGATTCCGGAGACTCCCCTTTAGCCATTGGTTGGTGTGGAGGACCTGCGCGAATATCATACCAGACAGGTTCTGAACCCTACAATGTTAGCTCATCGGTTAGAGAAATCCGTCTGACGTACAAGCATTTTGTGTGTGTGTGTGTGTGTGTGTGTGGTGTGTGTGTGTGTGTGTGTGTGTGTGTGTGTGTGTGTGTGTTGTGTGTGCGTGTGTGTGTGTGTGTAATGTGTAAGTGTGTGTGTGTGTGTGTGCGTGTGTGTGTGTGTGTGTGTGTGTGTGTGTGTGTTGTGTGTGTGTGTGTGTGTGTGTGTGTGTGCACGCGCACGCGCACGTTTAATAATTGCAATGATGAATATTTTTGTCATTCAAGGAATTATCATTATTATCATTATCATCATCATTTCTATTTTTAATAATCATCATCGTCAACATCATCATCGTTATCATCATCATCATCATCATCATCATCATCATCATCATCATCATCATCATCATCATTATTGTTGTTGTCTTTAATATTATCTTTATCATTATTATTATCATCATTATCACTTTTTTCATTATTGTTATCATCATTATTTTATTATTGTTGTTGTTTTATTGTTGATGTTGTTCTTATCATTCTTGTTGTCGATGTTACTGTTGTTGTTGTTAATGTGATAACTAAAGAGGTTTCTTTTTCTCTCTCCTTTTCAATAATTGGACTTAAACCCCAAACTTGAATTTCCAGTTATACTGCCTTCGCGTGTGTGTGTGTGTGTGTGTGTGTGCGTGCGCGCGTGCGTGCGTGCGTGCGTGCGTGCGTGCGTGCGTGCGTGCGTGCGTGCTGTGTGTGTGTGTGTGTGTGTGTGTGTGTGTGTGTGTGTGTGTGTGTGTGTGTGTGTGTGAAGTTTTCGATTCGATTTTCCGATTAAGTGTATTTATTAA
This sequence comes from Conus ventricosus, assembly GCA_018398815.1. Lineage (NCBI taxonomy): Eukaryota > Metazoa > Mollusca > Gastropoda > Neogastropoda > Conidae > Conus > Conus ventricosus. The sequence continues at coordinate 30,247,489 of CM031607.1, read as the reverse complement.
TTAATCGAGGTCATACAATTGCCCTCTTCTTGATATAATATAAAGTCGTTCTGAGTCAGAAAATGAAGTGGATGTTTGCAGACCATGTAATTTTTCACATAATCTATTATCTCCCCTGCCTACCCTTCAGGCTTCTTCTTTGCGCCCTCCCCCATCCTACCCCTTTCCCATTCCCGATCTCGCCACCCACACTCACCTTATTGCCCTACCCTGCCGGAAGGGGGGGGGGGGGGGCTTGAAGTGGGAATAGGGATGGAGGTGGTCGAAATATATATTTATTCTAGTGCACATACAGACTCGCCGGAAGAAAAGTAGAATATTTGTATGCATTCGAAATCATGACAGGTTATACAGCCTTAGAACCAGTTGTGGAAAACGTGGATGCTTCTATCGGGTATGCGTGCCTTCCTAGCACTCTAGAGGCATTGAAAACTGTAGATGCCTACGATGTATTTAGTAAAGATCCGCCGTCTAAAATTGTGTAGTCTTGCATGCCCTGCTTTTGTGTGTGACCCTATCTCCACGTCTATTTCCGAGGTGACTTTGTTTCTGTTTCATTTACATGAAATGAGGTTTGGAAACAGTAAACTGTTTCATCATTTGCTTCATCATGAGAACAAGGGTTTGCCCTGCTTGTTTGCTACTTGCTTTATCATCGATTTCGTCAGCATCGGCAAGTTCATACGAACTGTGGTTGAAAGAAAGAGATGGAGCGACCCCCCATCTGCAGGGTGCTTAGCTGTGAGGGCTCAGCGTACGACAGCAATTCGGCAGCAATGCGCGGAGTCGCTTCAAGGCGTACTGATTCTGACTGCTCCATGTGAGATTCTGGAGCTAGGGTTCCGACAGGGTCAGACTAGATGTGGCTGTGGAACGGCTAAAAAGAGCACCTTTGGAGGAATTCTTCTTCAGAAGGAGCATGGAAGGTGAGATAGGAGAGAGAAAAAGAAAATCGATATCCGTTGTGTCAAAGCCTCATGTCCTTTCTTGTCGATCATATCTCTTTTTGTTGTGTTTGTAGTCGACTGTAGAAATTTAGACCGGCATGTTTTGTTTGCTTTGTTTCTTTCTTCTTCTTCTTCTTCTTCTTCTTCTTCTTCTTCTTCTTCTTCTTCTTCTTCTTCTCTCTCCCTGTCTGTCTGTCTGTCTATCTGGCTGGCTCTCTGTTTGTATATCAGTCTTTCTGTCTGTCTGTCTTTCTGTCTCTCTGTCTCTGTCTCTGTCTCTCTCTCTCTCTCTCTCTTTCTGTGTGTCTCTGTCTCTCACTCACTCTCTCAGAACTCAAAACTCAGAAATGATTGTTATGTACATTGACCTTGGGCTACAAGAGAGAGAGAGGGAGGGAGGGGGAGAGAGAGAGAGAGAGAGAGAGAGAGAGAGAGAGGGAGGGAGAGGGAGGGAGGGAGGAAGAGAGGGAGGGAGGTGGTTGTCTACCACTTAATGGATGTCTCTTTTAGAATAGTGCTCAGACTTTTAGAAAATAGAAGTATGCGTCATGTGTGCTCACACCAGAACTAAACTCCATAACACCGTCTTACCTATCATCATTCATCGTAGAAGTATGTGACCATTCATGCCCTGCTTCTGTGGTGGTGACCTCATCTTCCATTTTCTCTCAACATCCCTGTCCATGGCGAGTTCATATTCAGGTCTTCGTTTGCGGGCAAGCTCATTGGAACTGTCGCTGGACGGATGTGGTGGCATCCCTTCATAAGAGGACGCTCTGTAAGGCTGTGTCACAACATAGCAATGGTCATGAGTAGATGGTGTCCTGCGCTATTTTGGATCAGAGCAGGTGCTGCAGAATAGCAGTGAAGAGACTCAGCAGCAGTGCTGTGTCTCCTTTTGTACGTTGCCCAGTGGCTCACTGGCTGCAACAGGATAATACGTGCTGTCGATGTCTACAAGATCGGAAATGAATGGCGGGAAATAGCATCACTGAGAGTTCACGGGGATCAGAAAAAAAGAAATGTAATATGTAATAAGGCCTCTAGCCTTAATCAAAGATGTTTCTCTTTTTTGTTGTTGTAAAGGTTCTGTATGAAGCATTTACTCTACGTACCGATGTTCTAGTGAGCCCACTCCCCTTCTCCGATCATGTTTAAATACA
>CM031607.1:30190379-30202879 GCA_018398815.1 Conus ventricosus | reverse complement strand
TATCATTTGCCCATTGAAAATTATGATCTGTGGGCATTCACCGTCCCAGCGTTGTGGTCGTCTTTGAAATGGGGTATTTTCAGGAAGAATGCGTTGCCTTGTAATCATAGGCTATAGAAAGAAAATATAGAAGGAAAGAACGAGAGAGAAAAGAAAGAAAGAAAATGCAAACATGGAAAAGGGAAATGTAGGGACATGCAGATAATATTTGAACCGTTGATGCTCGCGCCAAAATCAGATATACGCCCACATGATTTCAAACCTATCCTCCTCTCTCTCTCTCTCTCTCTCTCTCTCTCTCTCTCTCTCTCTCTCTCTCTCTCCTCTCCTCTCTCTCTCTCCTTCCTCTCTCTCCTCTCTCTCTCTCTCTCTCTCTCTCTCTCTCTCTTTTCTCTGTGGTCTAATAGTCCCTCAGCCACACAAGAAAACCTTTACATTTAAAGGAGCTGTTGGCAATTGGATGCTCTCCAGGGAGCTTTGGATCCAGATCCAGCATTAAGAGCACCCAGGATGCACCATAAGCCCTTCGAAGGACCCACGACACCGCATCGCGCATGTCAGGATGACCCCCGCTCCTACAGGCCTCTCCACAGATGAATTCCGGCAGCTCTCCCTACCAATCGCAGGGAAGCTAACAGAATTCAGCAGATAGCAGGCAAACGAGTGCGTGCGTGCGTTGCGTGCGTGTGTGTGTGTGTGTGTGTGTGTGTGTGTGTGTGTGTGTGTGTGTGTGTGTGTGTGTGTGTGTGTGTGTTTCTCCCACACACCAAAATTAGTTACGCCCTCTAATTGAAAAGAGGACTCGTAGTCTTTGATTTTTACTCGCTCTCGCACACAGTATGTTTAGGCGTTGTTTGTTTCTCTGTTTTTCCTTTCGGAGCGTTGACGGTGATGAAGTGCTTCCAGAGATGCCCGATACCTCGTTTGTCTGGAATATTGGACATTGCTGCTGGAAGTTGCTGCTTCCTTGCCGTCGGTGATATGTGTGTGTGTGTGTGTGTGTGTGTGTGTGTGCGTGTGTGTGTGTGTGTGTGTGTGTGTGTGTGTGTGTGTGTGTGTGTGTGTGCGTGTCCCGCAGGCACTTCAATACATAGGCTGGAGCGTGACGATTGACACGAGAAACGCTTTCTCGTCCCTTTACCCTCGCTGCTATCTCTCTCTATCTTCTCCATTCACCCTCACCGCATTCTCCCATGCATCTCTCTCTCTCTCTCCTCTCTCTCTCTCCTCTCTCTCTCTCTCTCTCTCTCTCTTCTCTCTCTCTCTCTCTCTCTCTCTCTCTCTCTCTCTCTCTCTCTCTCTCTCTCTCTCTCTCTCTCTCTCATCATAGCGTGTAAACGAACATAGTTTTTCGAGAGGGTGGATAATTGTCGTCGCGTGAGTAATGGTTTTATTGAAATTCTAAAATTGCGATTGTGATCGCCAACAAATACCTGTGTTTATATTTTAGTTTTTCGTTTGCCTGCCAAGATCTTATGGATAAAAGGAGCTGTTATGGCTATTTTAAGCTTCTTGTATAAGTTTGAAAACGAGTGGGTCAAACTGTTTTCAGGTTGTTTGATACCCAGGTCCAGCATGTAGTCCAGTATGTCGCTGATACTTGGGTTTGGAGAAGGGACACGACATAGATAAATTGCATTTATTTGCTATGAAACCTTTTCTGAACGTCGATAGGTGTACCCCAAATGACCTGACGTATGGAGAAATTGGTACATTCCCAATTTATTTGAATTCACATATAAAAATGTGTAAGATACTGGCTTAGACTGTTACGTACGGGGAACATAGACTACCAGCCAAAATTTATAAAACATTGTTTGACGTGGATATGAGAGGGCAAACTACGTGGCATCAGGCCTTCGAAAATGTTTATGGTAATTATGCTTTTATCGTTTGCATGGTTAGAACAAGGGGTTGGCTGTGTCAGTAATTTCTTGCCTTGTTTCAGGCAATGAGCAATAGATTGCAGTTGGCAGGACTGGGATAGCTATATCCAAAGCAGCGAACGTATGGCATTATTCAGACAGCTGAAGAATAATCATTTAGTAGAAGCAGAAGCATATCTGTCCGTGAACATGAATAGATTTATCAGGTCTAAACTAACACAATTCAGGTTTGGTGTTACGGATATTACTATGCATCGTCAATGATGTAATATCCACACAGAAAAGGGTCTGTTGTGTCCATTGTGTACATCTGGTAGGGAAGATGAACCTCATTTTGTATTCTTATGTCCTGTTCTGGCAGATCTACGACAAAAACTTATTCCGTTAAAATATCATCGACGTCCAACACTGTTCAAGTTAGTCTGTCTTTTGTCGTCAAAAAATTATAACTTTTCAAGGAATCTTGCTTTATATCTGTACAATTCATTTAAAAGAAGTAGTGATTGGACATAAATAAATTACATGTGTTGAGAATGTTTATAATTTTTGTGACAAAATACCTTGTTTAATTATGGTCTTTATTACTCACTCCCTTCAAATGGGGCTGTGGCTTTTGGGACTTTGAGAAAGCTTTCGATTCAGTTTCACAGAAACTGCTGTGGCCTATTGTGTTAAAAAAGGGAATTAAAAAGGTAAATTGTATTATTGTGTGAAAGGTATGTATAAGGAGGTGAAAGCACGAATTAGAGCGGGAGCGCAATCATCAGATTTTGTCAAGTGTACAAGAGGGGTCAATCAAGGGGATGTTTGTAGTCCTGTTTTATTTTCTCTGTTCATAATAAATTGGCTTTGGAGATTATTCAAAATGGATGGCATGGTGTGATGTTTTATCTCTTGGAACTGTTCGTCTTACTTTTTTTGCTGATGATATTATTTTACTGTCTACGACTGTAGTTGGTCTTCAAAGACAGCTGAACAGTTTGTATTCAGCTGATGCTAAATTAGAATAAAAAGTTTATATGAATAAGACCAATACTATTGTGTTTCGTAAAGGTGGATATTTAGCACGTAATGAGAAATGGATCTATGGAGGTGAATACATGGTTGTAGTCAATGCATACAGGTATCTTGGGTTCTATTTTACTACCAAATCAAGTTTCACTTTTGGATATCAAGATCTAGAAAATAGAGCAAAGACAGCAGTCACAGTTATACTTCATATTTTATACAAATTGAATAGTGGCGCATTTTCTGCTTTTTCGAAATTATTTTACTCCCAGGTACAACCAATTTTACAGTATGGAGCAGAAATCTCGGCTTTCGAGAAAGGTGTTGTAATAGAGAATGTTCATTTGTATGCTATGAAAAGATTTTTGAATGCAGACAATCGAAGATCAAATGATTTAGTTTATGGAACTTGGAAGGTATCTGATTTATATTAATTCTTTTTTGAAATGCATTGAGTATTGGTTGAAAATAGCCAGAATGGAGGAAACCAAGATACCATTTAAAGCTTACAAGATGTTACGAAATTTAGATTGTAATGGTAAGAAGACATGGGCTGCCAATGTTCGTCAGTGCTTAAATTCATATGCCTGTGCCTATGTTTGGGACAACGATGACGTTGGAAGTATATCGGGATTTTTTGAAATGTTTGAAACAAAGAATGATTGATTGCAGATGGCAAGACTGGCACGACCATATCAAGAGCAGTGACAGATTTGCACAATACAGATTGTTTAAAACAACGTATATGATTGAGCCATATATTAAAATGAATATGGACAGGTGTATTAAGATTGACTAAGTTTAGATTTGGTATCTCTGATATAGCTTGCCATCGGTTTAGATATAGTATTTTGAATGGAAATGGAATGATATGTCGGTTATGTTACCAGGTCAGGAAGATAAAATGCATTTTCTATTTTGTTTTCCTGCTGTCAATGATCTTCGAGTAAAATTTATTAAGTCAAAGTATTATTTTGATCCGTGTAGTTTTAGGGCGCTAGGTACACATACGAAGCACAAAAGCGACTACGGGCGATGTATTCATAATAGTTTTGTATAGTATACATGCGTAACTGCTTTTTTTCCATTTCTTTTTGTGAGAATCCTTCTTTATTTGTGTGTTGCGGGTGTCACCCCTTCAGTATGGGCTATGGCCTTAAGCTGAATGAATTATTCGTATTCGTATTCGTATTCTCTCTCTCTCTCTCTCTCTCTCTCTCTCTCCTCTCTCTCTCTCTCTCTCTTTTCTAACACGCCCCCCCCCCCCAAAAAAAAAAAAAAAAAAAAAACTCCCACTAGTTGCGCCCGTTCCTGGGTTCTGCCCTCAATACATCAATGTCGTCTGCCTTCCCCTCCACACGTACCTTAGACAGTTTTATCCCCTCAGCTCCCATTTCCATTCTCCAGACATAGTAACAATACATTTGGAAGTCTACATACAGACCGTCGGTAAGCTTCGCCCTCTTTATTTTCCGTCTATCAACACGTAGGCAACCCTAAACCCTCCGCCAGCCACGAATGACAGAGCAGCACTTTACGGACAGGACTTAAGTTAATTGTCCGCGAATCCGTCTCATCGTTCGGATGACATGTACTCGCACGTTCTCAGGCGCCCACATACTCGCGCTAATATATATATATATATATATATATATATATATATATATATATATATACTGCTGAACAATTAAATAGTGGGAGAAAACAAGTGCAGGTTAACAATTCTTCAGTCATTATAGTAATGACTTGGCAAAGATTTGAATTAAAAAAAAAATTAAAAATGAAAAAATGGGGGGAATATATTATAAATATGAGAAACCCTTTACTTGCTGCCTGAGGGAACCATTGTACTCCCCTTCGAAAGCACATCTATTTGTATTGCCTGCTCCTAGGCCTTTCGTCCGCTGGATCGGACTCATCAGGGAGACACAGCTGATTGTGTCTGTGCTCTTGGTGTCAAATAGAGACACACCAACGTCCATAATTCTGTGGTGTTCTCATCACCAAGGTTCAAAAAAGAATCCAACAGCACCCCCAAAGCAGCCAGCAAAGGGTAGTAAAATGGAACAAAAGGAAAGTGTGGAGAGGAAAAAAGTGCTTAAAAACTAAAAGCATTATGCAAACAGTATAAAATGTAGGGGACAATCTTTGAGCCTATGCTTGAGGATCCATTCAAGGATGCAAGGGAGATCAAAAGATATGGAACAGTGTGAGTGGTCAGCTCTGCTGTTCAATAACCCAAGCATTGCGAGTGGCTAAGAATTGTACAGAACAACCTTTACTTGGATCTCCTAAGAGATGCAATCTCCCACTGATTGACCAAACATTATACTGCTGAACAATTAAATAGTGGGAGAAAACAAGTGCAGGTTAACAATTCTTCAGTCATTATAGTAATGACTTGGCAAAGATTTGAATTAAAAAAAAATTAAAAATGAAAAAATGGGGGGAATATATTATAAATATGAGAAACCCTTTACTTGCTGCCTGAGGGAACCATTGTACTCCCCTTCGAAAGCACATCTATTTGTATTGCCTGCTCCTGGCCTTTCGTCCGCTGGATCGGACTCATCAGGGAGACACAGCTGATTGTGTCTGTGCTCTTGGTGTCAAATAGAGACACACCAACGTCCATAATTCTGTGGTGTTCTCAACACCAAGGGTTCAAAAAAGAATCCAACAGCACCCCCAAAGCAGCCAGCAAAGGGTAGTAAAATGGAACAAAAGGAAAGTGTGGAGAGGAAAAAAGTGCTTAAAAACTAAAAGCATTATGCAAACAGTATAAAATGTAGGGGACAATCTTTGAGCCTATGCTTGAGGATCCATTCAAGGATGCAAGGGAGATCAAAAGATATGGAACAGTGTGAGTGGTCAGCTCTGCTGTTCAATAACCCAAGCATTGCGAGTGGCTAAGAATTGTACAGAACAACCTTTACTTGGATCTCCTAAGAGATGCAATCTCCCACTGATTGACCAAACATTATACTGCTGAACAATTAAATAGTGGGAGAAAACAAGTGCAGGTTAACAATTCTTCAGTCATTATAGTAATGACTTGGCAAAGATTTGAATTAAAAAAAAAATTAAAAATGAAAAAATGGGGGGAATATATTATAAATATGAGAAACCCTTTACTTGCTGCCTGAGGGAACCATTGTACTCCCCTTCGAAAACACATCTATTTGTATTGCCTGCTCCTAGGCCTTTCGTCCGCTGGATCGGACTCATCAGGGAGACACAGCTGATTGTGTCTGTGCTCTTGGTGTCAAATAGAGACACACCAACGTCCATAATTCTGTGGTGTTCTCATCACCAAGGGTTCAAAAAAGAATCCAACAGCACCCCCAAAGCAGCCAGCAAAGGGTAGTAAAATGGAACAAAAGGAAAGTGTGGAGAGGAAAAAAGTGCTTAAAAACTAAAAGCATTATGCAAACAGTATAAAATGTAGGGGACAATTTTTGAGCCTATGCTTGAGGATCCATTCAAGGATGCAAGGGAGATCAAAAGATATGGAACAGTGTGAGTGGTCAGCTCTGCTGTTCAATAACCCAAGCATTGCGAGTGGCTAAGAATTGTACAGAAAAGAACCAACCCCCAACCCCACCCCACCCACCGCCTCCAATTTCGTGAACACTGCACGGGTGATATTTAAAACATGTAGAAGGGAGCACCCACACCCACACAGACACACACACACGCGCGCGCGCGCGCGCGTATATATATATATATGAACAATATAAAAGTGTTCTTTAAAAATCTGAAGGTGCTCAACCCCTTGGGGAGCAACATCTGTTAAGAATATTTTTAAAAAATGAAGTATTAAAATCAACAAGCTTGTTTTGAACCTCTCGCTCTCGTCAGGATATTCTTTTGGGGCACGCTATCTGTCTTTTATAGCGTGCGGGACCTGATTCCGTTTCTGCATGTGTGAGTCGCTGCACGTGTGGTCTGTGGTTCTTGTTGGGGTCTGTTCAGGTGGAGTGCGCTAACAAGGATTTCCATTTGTGCCTGCAATTGTTTACTATTTCTACTTTTGTATTCAAGGTTGCTAGGTGTGGTTTACATAATATTAACCATTTTTCTGTGGAGCATAGTTTGCATCTTTTTGAAATATTGTTGTATGGTGTTGCTCTTTTTATGATTTTCCATGATATGTTGTAGTCTATTTTTTTTATCTTTGAGTCTCCAAATGTATTTACTCAGCTCTGTTTGATTTTTGTATTTTTCATTTTTGAATGACTGTTTGTGGTTTGCGTATCTGGTTTTGAAAGTGTTTTCACACACACCACACACACACACACACACACACACACACACACACATTATATATATATATATATATATATAATATATATATATATATATATATAATATATATATATATATATATAATATATATATATATATAATCCTTTGGCCAAATTCTTTGGCTAATGTTCTTTCAGTTATCCCAACCCCCCCCCCCCCCCCCCCCCCCTTGTCTGGAACTCCCTCCCCTCCCAGCTCTGCGTTCAAATCTAGTCTCAAAACGCATCTCTTTCAGAAGTCCTTTTGTCTTTCTTCATAGCTTACGAGTTAATGCGTGTTTCCCATGCATTCTCCATCCCTTCGCCTCTTGCATGTGCACGGGCGCTTCCGTGCCTGAATACTTATATGCTTTTGCGTGTATGCGTTCGTGTGTGTGCGTTTACGCGCGTGGGTTTTTGTCGCTTCGTGTTGAGTTTGCCCTTTGTGTGTGTATGCGCGCGCGCGCGCGCGCGCGCGCGCGTGTGTGTGTGTGTCTGTGTGGGTGTGGGTGCTCCCTTCTACATGTTTTAAATATCACCCCGTGCAGTGTTCACGAAATTGGAGGCGGTGGGTGGGGTGGGGTTGGGGGTTGGTTCTTTTCTTCTATTCCCAAATTCTTGTCGAGCGTTGTTCAAAAAATGTCATGTGTGTAGTGTGTGTGGTGTGGCGGTGGGTAGGAGGTGGGAGGGGGGGATGGGAAGAAGATGGAGTGTGTGTGTGTGTGTGTGTGGGGGGGGGGGTTGTGCATCTGTTTTAGTGCTCACTTTGTGACCTATTGTTTTGATGCCTTTTTTCTCAATATTGTGCAATGTTTATGGAAACTTTTATTTTTCCTGCATTGTGAAGCGCTCTGAGCATGGGTCTTTTTCTCTCATCGAAGAGCGCTGTGTAAGCTCGATGTATTATTATAATTACATATATATATATATATAATATATATATATATATATATATATATATATATACACGTACATACACAACATACACACCCACACATGCACGCTCCCGTACACGCTGTTGATGTTACATGACGCAATAATCCCAGTTCCCGTGCCTTTTATGTTTTACAAAGTCTGACTTTTTATTTCTGTGTTGAATATCTCACCATCCCTCTGTTTCCCTTTCTTGTTGTCTTCGTATTCGTAACTGCTTCGCTATGATACTAGCTAAGAAAGAGAGAGAGAGAGAGAGAGAGAGAGAGAGAGAGAGAGAGAGAGAGAGAGAGAGAGAGAGGGGGGGGGTGGAAACGAAGACAGAGACAGACAAATGTACATGGAGAGGAGTTGCGCCGCTTACACTTGGCTGAAATTGTCTCACACCATTTGGGGTAAAGAGGATGATAATAAAAAAATAAAAAAATCAGGATTCTACTATAGAAACATTTTGGGGATTATGCTTAACACACGTGCGTGCGCTCACACACACACGCACGCACGCACGCACGTACACACACACACACACACACACACACACACACACACACACACACACACACACAACACACACACACACACACACACACTCGTCCTCTTTTCTTTTATGATAATAGTCTAAAATTGTAAACAATATGTTATTTAGACGTCTGCAATCACCTATATGTGTGACGAGACGTAAAACAAAATTCCTTCCTACACACACACACACACACATGTACGCACGCACGCACGCACAGACGCACACACAGTCATTCTAACACGCAGACAGGCGCGCGCACGCTGGCATGTTTAGACGCACGCTCACGCAGACACAAGTTCTCGAACACACACGTATCACACACACACACACACACACACACACACACACACACACACACACACACACACACATTCCTTTTTCGTAAATAAAAGATCAAAATGAATAGACCTTACGGTAAAGGACGGACGAATCTGACCCGTGGTAACCTTAAAAAGTCATGAATGAGCGAACGATCCAGGTAGCCAATTAAGCACTTAATCAATCAATCAATCAATCAATCAGCATTTCAATCAAAGAGTCAGCCAGGCCATCAGTATGTCAGTCATAAACAGACTGGGGTGCCAGTAAACATTTTCAACTGCATTTAAGGCGGGCTTTCAAGACCAGCTATTTGGAAAAATAAAATCAAACGGACAAAGAGAGAGGGGGAAACAATCGCAGGAACAAACAGCTTCTTTTATTCGATTACACAAGAAGAAGGATCTCTGGATAGTATTATTAACCCAGAATGCAGCCCTCAACACCCCCACCCCCCACCCCCCACCCCCTTCACTCCCTTCCCTCCCTTCGCTCCAGTGACAAGAAACGATTCGAAACGGAAAAGGCGGGTCTAAAAATTGAACCGGAAATGAAGCAATTACTCAAACTGAGGCCGGCTCAATGACCTCCCTTGGATATTCATCACTTTTCCCCACTTCAATTGCTGACGCCAATTTCTCTGTCAGGACCAACAACCCGCGAGAAGCGTCAATCGGGCGAGAGAGAATAGGCGAGACAACGACGTGTGTGTGTGTGTGTGTGTGTGTGTGTGTGTGTACGCGGGCGCGCACGCGCAAGCGAGTAAGTGTGTGGGGAGAGAGAGAGGGAGAGAGTTTGGGAACAGGGGAGGGATGAGAGAAGGGTTGGGTGTTCAGGGAACTGGAAAGGGGAAAAACTAAGATGGCCAGTTAAAATGGCGGACCCCCAGTTTTACCCATTGTGTCGGAGCTGTCGCCAGCAGCCTTCATGACTTTGCGCGCGAACTTGAAATTTGCGTTTGCGTGTTCCAAAGCAATTGCTGCGCGTTTTGGGGAGTTGGATATCCGCACACAGCACCTTTCACCCTCTCTTAAAGCAATGATCGGCCGAGTTCTTGGAGATGTGAGAAAATAGGGTAGCTCTCCAGCTTGATGTTACTAAGCTGTAGTCTAAAGCTCAGTCATAGCTCTAAGACATCCGATCCAAGGGATCGGGGGTGTATAGGAAGAACACAAGCTTTCGCCCACTAAAGAGGAAATAAACCACCTGCGGGTGGGGAGCGTGCCGGTGTTCCCCGGGTTCTATGTTCCCCAGTAGCCCTGTTCCCCGTGTCACTGTTCCCCAGTGTCGATGTTCCCCGACCGAAAAAGCGTGCCGCTGTTCCCGTACCGGTGTTCCCCAGGTTCTCTGTTCCCCAGTAGCGCTGTTCCCCAAACCGATTTCAATGCACGTTAGCGCCAGTACGGGCCCTACTGTACAAGGAGAGGTTGCGCCGGGCACATCCCAAGGTAAACAAAATAATAGGGGAAAAAATGCACATGCCCACCCCCACCCCCTCCCCACCGAGAGAGCGAGAGAAAGAGAGAGAGCGAGGGGGGGGGGGGGGGCAATTTCGCTGTGAGTTGTTTGGTCAAATCAGTAAGAAAAACGGAATATTTCGATCGTGTATGATTCTAGAACGGAAAGCATGAATTTGTGACGCCAGAAAAGGGTTTTGACAGTGATGTGCTTCTTTTTACGCTTTGAACTCCTATCCCTATATATCACACTTTACATGAGCTGCACCTTTTCTTTCGCAACGGGACATTTTACTTTTAGACTGTCTACACAGACCTGATGGGGTCATGCAAGTGCTGACCTGCTGGTTCCAGCGCTGTCCAGTCGGCATGAAACCCTCTTCTACGGCCCTCCCGCTCCACCCCCAATACCCCGACCCTCCCACCCCGCCCTCCCACTGCCTCGCCTATAACAATGAAAACAACAGTAACAACGTTTAAGTCAGCAAAACCCACCAACACCACCAACGGCAAAAACTTGGGGAACAGCGGGCCTGGGGAACACCGGGACTGGGGAACACAGGGACCGGGGATTTGCGGGAATGGGAAACAGCGGGATCGCCACAGGGTGGGGAACAACGAAACTGGGGAACTTAGGGACTGAATTTCGATTTTTTCTTGAGGGGAACACCGGGACTGGGAATATAGAGACTGGGGAACAAAGAACCCGGGGAACAACGGCATGACCCCTGCGGGTGTAGTCACTGAAGAAACCTACTTTTTGTGTTTCTGGTTGATTGCTTGCATACCTTCGCTGTGGTTTTAATCCTCAGTGAAAGTGAGCTTTTTCTTTATGTATTGAGATTGAATTAGTAACGATTTACACCAGATTATGTTTATTTGGTGTGTATCATACTTTTAGGATGTTTTCGCTGAATTGTGACTTTCATCATTGACGGAAAGAGCACACAACAGACACAAAGCGTGCAGGTCGACGGCAACTGAATATCAGAATTAGAGAGCCACTAGTTGGCTCCACAGAGACCGTGACACTTTGATATGACAGTAGCAAATGTTGAAGGCAGATCTCTCAAAATAGGGGGAAAAATCGGAGGGACGAGAGAATGGTTGGGCGTACAGGAACTGGAAAGGGGAGAAACTAAGGTGGCCAATTAAAATGGCGGACCCCCGGTTTTATCCATTGTGTCTGAGCTATCGCCAGCAGCCTTCAAGACTTTGCGCCCGAACTCAAGATTTGCCTTTATGTTGTTGTTGTTGTTGTTGTTGTTGTTATTGTCTTCAATTTAACGTCTATCCACATAGTGATATTAGACGGTTGCTTTTATGTGTACCAGAGAAAATGCGCGTTTGGGGGAGTTGGATATCTGGATATCTGCACACTGCACCTTTCAACCTCTCTTATAGTGATGAGTGATCGGCCGAGATCGTGAAGATGAGAGAAAATAGAGTAGCTCTCCAGCCTAATGTTACTTAGCCTGATGTTACTTAGCCGTAGTCTAAAGCTCAGTCTGGTTATAGGTCTCGCTCATTAACTCCGCGACATCCGATCCAAAGGATCGGAGTCTATTGGAAGAACACGAGCTTCCGCCCATTAAAGGAGGAATGAACCACCTGCTCGGGCTGATTACTTGCATACCTTCGCTGTGGAAGTAATCCATAGTGAAATTAGCCTTTTTCTTTTAGGTATTAAGATTGAATTAGTAAAGATATACACCTGATTGCTTTTGTTTGGGGAATGTCGAACTTTAATGATGTTTTCACTGAATTACGAGTTTCATCACTGACGGAAAGAACAAATAACTGACACAAGGCGTGTAGTTCGAAGGCGATTAATTGTTACAATGAGAGAGTCACTAGTGGTCTCTATAATATAAACACCGTGAAACTTAAAATGACAAAAAGCAAATACTGAATGCGGATCTCTCAAATCGGTATCATGTACTGCGGGATAATGAAATGAAGATCGGAAGCCGTGGAACAAAAGCCTGTCGATGTTTGGTAAATTACTGCATGGCATGTCTGCTACAATGAAACTGCTGGTACTGAATGAAGTAGAGCAAGAACTACCAGAGTGATTGCTTCACTTCTT
>CM031607.1:30180379-30185379 GCA_018398815.1 Conus ventricosus | reverse complement strand
GTATCCTTTCTACACGGAATGTTAAGGGTTTTTGTTTTCAAAATTGAATGACAAAAAATTTGTTTATATGTTTGCTCTTTTGATTTCGTATGTTAGGGGAAACATTTTTTGAAGAATTTTATTCTAATGTATTTTCCTGGTTTTTCAACATTTGTATACCTGCTGAAAAAATTCACGAAACGGGGAACGATCTGGAGGTATAGTAATGTCTAATTAGAAATGACCTTTGCAGTATGTCGAACAAATCCCTATGAAATCTCGACTCTGTGGTGCATTCTTATCAAAAAGCAGTTGTTCGGGTAGATAAGATGTTCTATATATCTATTCTTATGTTCCTTCCTCCCGAAGGTTCGCCATATTATGTTCATTTTGATAGTGAAAATGGTATAGCTCAGTTGGAGGATTACATAACGGATTTTAATACTGACTTACCATATGTGTATGTGTTGCTGTGTGGAATATGAACAGCAGGACTTTTTAATGTTTCACATGTTTGTCAAAGAATTAATGATGGCAATATTTTTTAGTTGCAGTGTGCGAGTCACCCATTAAATGTTGGTAGATGTTCTCAGGGCAAGACAATTTAATAGTTATGGTAAATTGTTGCAAATATGTGTACTGCTGTAGATTTGTGTAGCTTAATGGGTTTTTGTAATGGCGATCTTGAAGGTTGCTACACATACGTTCTGATAGTGGCTGCAGTGTTATTTATTATTTTTACTGTCTTGTGAATTTGCGTGTTTTGGTGATTCGGTGAGCTAAACGTGTGGGGCACGTACTGAGTCAGATCATATGCCTATAGAACTCCATGTCAGTTGTGTAGATGATAACTCAAACACTAAACTTAATGATAACAGTCTCATCTTTGGAAAAGTTGTTTGGAATATGATTATAGCAGTGTATTCCTGTAATAAAATTGTCACGAATAGACTTCAGGAAAAAAATGGGACATGCATTAGTGTGATTGATCTTGATGTTAACGAAGCCCCTGCGTTTTCTTTTAACATGTGTATAAAGGAACTGCTGTCTGTATGAAAATTCAAGTAAGGCATAAAGGGAAATAATGGTCCCCCAAAATTGGTTTGGATTCAAGTTTTGTTATTGTAAAAAGCATGTTCGTAGATTGTTGAAATAAAATTTGTGCTTCACATGATGATGGAGACCGTCACGAGTATTGCAAGCAAGACGTGAATATAAGCATTTACAGAAAAAAGAGGGAAACAATTTAATGATAAAAACTAATTGCAGAAATTTAAGTCTTCTGTGAAAAGTCAGAAACAGTTTTGGGACACAGTGAAAAGGATATCTTTGAAACAAAATCACCTTCAAATAGTATAAGTATAGACACTTGTTTGAACATTTTAAAACACTGCTGACAAAAGATACTAAAATTGATGATATGTTACAATGTGAATATAATGAAAACTATGAATGATGATTTAAATCGCCCAATTTTCTAAAGAAGAAGTTTTGTTTGCCATTAGGAAAATTAAAACAACCAAGGGTGCAGGACCCAAAGGTATAATTGAGAATTTATAAAATATGGCTGTAAATCTGATCTTCATTTTTAATTTCTTGGTAACCCTTTCAACTCTCTATTTGACAAGGGAAAATCCTGAGAATTGGCAGAATCTATTAATATACCCCCTATAAAAAAAGGAAACGTAAACAATCCCAATAATTACCGACATTTCACTTTGTGATGCTACCAGTAAGCTATACAGCACGATCATTTAAATGTAGGTTACAGGAATGGGTGAAGAAAATAATCTCACGGAGAGTATCAAGCTGGAATCAAACGTAATTACTCTACTATAGACCAATATGTTTACTCTGATGGCTTTTATTCAGAAACATTTTCTTTCAATCGTAAACTCTTGTTGCTTTTATTGATTTTGAAAAAGCTTCGATTCTATTAGCAAAGTATTTTGTGGCCTGTTTTTGTTGAAAAATGGTGTCCATTGGGAAAAATTTTATAAATGTGTTGTAAATATGTAAAATTGTGTAAAATCTAGAGTGGGGAAGTGGCGGAAAATTGTCAGATTATATTATGTGCACTATTGGTGTTAAACAAGGTGACGTGTGTAGTCCTATTCTATTTTCTTTATCATTAACGAATTAACAGTTAAAGTTATGGATAATGGGAGGGAAAGGAGCCCGGTCATGGACGACGTTTTTAGAATTGTTTATACTTCTTCTGGCAGATATATTGTTTTGTTGTCTGAAACAGTTATTGGTTAACAAACACAATTGAATAATTTATGGCATGCTGCTTCTTCTCTACAACGACAGTGAATATGCAGAAAAGAATAAATTTTTATTCAGGAAAGGTGGCTATTTAGGCGCAAGAGAACATTGGAATTATAATGGAATACCCATGCCAGTCCCTGAATGTCTACAAATATTTAGGAATTTATTTTTCAAAACCAAATTAAGTTTTAACTTTGCTTGTAACGATCTAGGGAAGCAAAGCAAAACATGCTGCTTTGTGCATAATGGGAATTAATTATCAAGTCTGGAAACATCATTTGAAATAATTTTTAAAACTATTTGACTCCAAATCCAACCATTGTCCCAATATGGTGCTAAAATTCAGGGTCTGGATAAAGCTGCAGTGAATTGTGAGAAAGTACAAATTTTTTGCTTTAAAGAGATTTCTTGGGTTTCACTACAAACATCTAATGATTTGGGTTTATGGGGAAACTAATAGGTAACCAATATAATCTGATTTCTACTGTTAGAGTATTCGTTACTGGTTGAAATTTGATAAAAATGAATGATTCTAGGTTACCAAAGAAAGCTTATAACATGTTGTGTAATCTGGGTGCTAGGGGAAAACCAACTGGGCAACAAAGTTGAGAATTAAGTTAAATGAATTAGGGTTTGGATATGTCTGTTAAATCAGGGTGTAGGAGATGAACCGACTTTTTTCCGAATGGTTCGTACAAGACTGGTTGATAGCAGTTTGGGAAGAATGGAATTCCACAAAAAAATAGTAACTAGATTTGATTTGTATAACAGTATAATTCCTTGCATGATATTCCGACTTATTTGTCAATGAAAATGGACAGACATCTGAAATTTATAATGACAAGATTTAGACTGGGAATATCGGATAATTTTTGTTCATCATTTTCGTTATAGGCAACATTACAACTCTGGATCTTATCTGTCCATTATGCAAAAATGCATGTGAAGAGAAGTTCATTTTGTAATTACAATGTACTGCCTTGAGTAGTCTTAGAGATGAGTCATTCCGCCTAAATATTACCGACCCATCTGTATTAGACTCATCTTACTTTTGGCCTGTACTAAAGAGGATGTTGTTAAAAAATTTGCCTTGTACCTATACAAAGCCTTCAAATTCCGAAGCACAGTTTGTTCTTGAGCAGTGATGTTTTCGTTTTGATCAATATGCTGTACAATATCATTTTTTGTCAATGGTAATCCACCCCATCATAAGGGGCTGAGGCCTATAATGATTAAATCATCCGTATCCGTATCCGTATCCGTATCTCTCTGTGCGACTAACTCGCATTCCAAGAATCGCGAGGTCCCGTAGTTGAAATCCTGGCATCGCCTGGTCTGTTAACGTTTGAGATTGTGCCCACCCTCCACTGCTGACACACGTGCAGCTCTACTCGTGGTGGCATCACCTGCGCGTATGCCAGTGCGCGTGTGCGTTTGTGTGTGCGCGCAGAAGACGAATTACTAAGGAACCCTGAACTTTTAGGCAGACACCGAGAAACGGACTTATGTCATATGCATGTACTCTGCATACGAAGTTTTACTACACATACCAGAGGAACTGAGGAAGACTGTCGAAACAAATGTATTAAGCATGCGTTCGCTTCGAATACGGAGTACATATGCCAAAGTATCGGAGCCCATGGAAGAAGAGGAAGAGATTTTGGAAGCTCTTTGCCATAAGAAAACATGCGTTTGTTGGTCCATCTATATTTTGTTGTGTTCAGCACGTGAACGATTGATCTGTTTCAAATGCAGTTCAGAAACACTTCTGTTTCCTTTTATTCACACATCCTTTGATACTTTAATTCAAATTAAAAAAAAAAAAAACAACACCCAGCATTTTAAAGAAGCGCTTTCGGTTTTTGTAAGCCTTCCTGCAGCTAACCATGGAAGTCGGCGTCAAAACTAGTTGTCGTAATGTGTGTTTTTTACGTCATTAACCCCCCCCCCCCCCCCCCCCTCCATTACTGTATGATAAATAGTGATGCCTGGTGGAAATCTTGGTTCAGCGAAAGGCAAAGTTCCCAGGGCAGATTGTTCACATGAAACCAACTAATCCCACACATTGAGACCAAAAGGGTAGTTGGTCTTCAACTTGTGTCTCCACATCCTCTCTCTGTCTTTTCTTTTCTGTACGTCTGTGGTCTTTATGAGTTCGATCACAGATCCTTTGATACTTTCCATCAAAAAACAAGGTGAAATTAACTCCGTTTTATGGATAGCCAACATTTTTAACCCGAAGTGGTCTGGTTGTTGTTCTTTTCCACTGAAGCGACACATTTCCGGTGCCCATGCATCAGCGTTTTGCTTTTTTTTCTATTTTTTTAACACCTGTTTTTTGTTGTTGTAATTTTCAATTTGATATGTCAGATGCCTACAATTTTGAATTCTTTGTTTTCTATTAGTTCTTTTGTTTTTGTTAAACAAATATTAAGCCATTACATGCTTGTATAAAACAAAGGCAACTCGCTCTTTTTTTTTTAGTTCATGTTTCTATTAACTTGATCAAGTTGTTTGTTTGTTGACTAAAGTTCATTGTCTGCTTGTTAAAAAAACTTTAAAATGTAACCCTCTCTTTGTTTCGGTTTGAAATTAAAAATCTACATGGCATTTCATTTGACTTAGTCCTGTGATGGATTTTTTTTTTCATTCTATATTTCATTAATATATTTTAAAACCTGCTTGGGAAAAAACCCTGAAAAGGCTGTCTCTCTCTCTCTGTCTCTCTGTCTCTGTCTCTCTCTCTCTCT
>CM031607.1:30160379-30170379 GCA_018398815.1 Conus ventricosus | reverse complement strand
AAAGAGAGAGACAGACCAGAAGGCGGGCACACATACACAAAACCACACTAACACACACACCCGACTCACAAACACACACACACACACGCACACTCTGCTTCTTTCACTCTAGATTAAATGGCCATAAAATCGCACACTTCTTTCGACTAATTTCCAACTACAAACATTGTACATAGACAGCAACTCGGCTGAAACCCATCAATTAATTTTACGCTCGCGGCAGTATTGCACCTACCTGTGCCTGTGTAACGAAGCACACTCAGTTGGTTTCATCCACATTTTAAAAGTTCAAATTGGCACGTCGTCACATCAAAATCGAGGCTGTCGACGTGGCACGACTGGGGCGTCATTGTTGTTGAGCTACTGCACAAAGAAGGCGGTGTTTTGATTGCGCTCGTGGTGTGACCCACTGTGTTTTAATTGTGTTATTTTAAAATGCTAAAACGTTTACTGAAGAACAGTTTTGTTATTCGACCATAAGTTTTTATTTTAACTGCATGTTAGAGTATTTGTTTTTAAAGAATTAGTTGAGTCAGTCATGAAGGCAAGCCACTATTCACATGTCTGCCCGCACAGCGGGCGTGTGCTAACACGTTTTTTTTTCCTCGCTATACAGCGAGAGCTGCCTCTTTCTTCTCTGTTCGTCATTGCGCTTAACTGGTAGTTTCTTGAAGGTTGGAGGCGAAGCTTTGTGAAACCGGAGAGACTATCTACAGTTGGGTTGGTTCAAGGAAATGAAACAAGATAAAGCCATTTAATACGTGTTTGGCTATCGATGAGATTGTTCTTATCTAAAAAATGGCGCTGCATTGTTGAAAGTTGGCCGAAGCAAATCAATCCATATACGCGTTGATTGTTGGAAGCTGGCTTGGAGACAGCTAAAAGCCACGTTTTAAAAAACAGGGCGTTCATTCTTAAGCGAAGGTAAACCGGTTTATTCCGTATGCTAAAAAACTTATATTTAAAACATTTTTGCGGTCCTCCAATAAAAATGTCTCAGTTTGTATTAGACCTTGAATGATTGTTAACTAACAGATTTCAGTGTTTATGGGGCAAGCTGATCTGGTATTAAGATGTGTATACTTTTCTACTTTCCTAAATTCTAACCAGTTCATCTGCCGTTAAGTGTCCCATTATGCAACTGAATGTGCGATTTCGAATGTTCTGGCAAACAAACTGGATAGGGTAGCAGAGCCTTATACATCTACCAGATGAGAGGAGTAATAGTGTGTGGCCAGCACTACTATATAAATGCTTCAATATACAATGACGGATGTAATACAACCTACAAAACTATGTGAACAGATAGGCTTACACGAGGCCGAAACCTAATCGCAGTAATTTACGGCTAGCGAGAAACGCGCGACCCTCGTTTCACACAGCGCACGGTCAAGCGACCAAAAAATCAAATAAAGCGGGAGACTGGGCCTGCCAGGATGAGGGTGGGGGTGGGGGGGAGTATATTTCAGTTGACACGCGCTAGTGTCGTTAGCGAATGTTCTAGACTGTATTACGAGTCACTCTCCCACTTTATGGCCGCCACGTCAGCAAGAACCGGGTTGTATTGTCATTAAGGTGTGTGGTGTAGTGAGAAGGATATTTACCGGTTTGTGCAGGTTGGTTGTTGTTTATATAATATTTTAATCATGCAGAACAAAGACAGTGGAATTTCAAGCTGACAAATACGTGACACATGTTTGAGTACCAGGCACTAATATTGTTTAGTGCTTTGGAATGAGTTTGAGAGCGCAGGCCCTCAAGTCTCGCAAACTAAGAGAGATTGCTCGTTTTGTTGAATCCATATGCTAAAAGGTTGCTACAGTGGTCTTTCTTTCATAGAAGTCTACTCTATAGAGGAAGGATTTGTATTTAATGTTTTCAAGCAGTGAGGAGATAGAAATATTGGACTACTCCTGCACAAGAACCATGCAACCCAAACACACACCTCTCAAAGTCCGCAGCAGTGAGAGGAACTAACTCCAACTAGAAGCGGTCAAAGGTCACAGTGGCAAGCCCTTTCTTCACCTCCACCCTAAGCGGTCAAAGGTTACTGTGGCAAGCCGTTTCTGCTAAACGTCTCCACCCTAGAGGCGGGGGTTTTATCAAATGGTCACAGTGGGCAAGCCGTTTCTTTCGAGCGCTCCACCCTAGAGCGCGTCCAAAGGTTACAGTGGCAAGCCGTTTGAGAGATCCACGCTCCACCCTATAGCGGTCAAAGGTTATCAGCAGTGGAGAAGATAGACTTTTTTTGCTGCTTTCGTCGCTTTGCTGTCTACTAACGCTCACACTTCACATACAAAGGCGTCGATTAGACTCTTGCGCCAAGTGGTGTTACACATGACAAATAATAAAGCTCTGTGTAACACTCACACACACTCCGCACCCCCAAGTCACCCCTAGTTCTTAATTAAGTTTTTAATTAATCGACCCCAAGTCCTTAAATAAGTTTTTAATTATGTCACCCCAAGTTCTTAATAAGTTTTAATTAAGTTACTTCAAGTTCGTAAAAAGTTCTTGATTAAGTATTTAATTAAGTTCGTAGCAATCTAATAAGTTCTTGATAAGTCATCCTTTATACAGACCAAGTTCGTATTCACGTTATCTTATAATTATCAAAAAAAAACAATCTATGTTTTTATCTTAAAAGCAGATCCTAATATAGTACACACACGCCTCAAAAAACGCGTCATCGTTGAGGATGTCTTGCTCAGCGTTTCTTTCTGCAAAGATCTTAATGAAGGTCTTTGCATCCGAAGCAACCCATTGATTACAATCGGGTCTATGGAATGTCTTTTATGAGACTCCAGTCTTTATTTACTGACACCATCATTTTATATACGCCATGATCTATTTTTTATTAAAAAAAATTTAAAATTAAGTTCTTAAAATATTATTTTCCATTATAAAGGATCAAAATGATGCTTTGTTATTGGCGGTTTAGGCGTGCCAGTTGTGTCGGCTTTCTGTAATTTAGCGTGGAGAATTGTTTTGGCTCTTGTTTTTTGCCAGCTTTGTTTATATATTATAGCCGCAATAAGCTGCCCCCCAACAGCAGCAATTGGCGCCAAAATGCAACAGTTTTAAGTTCAATATTCCTTGAAGACTTGTGGCCCTTTATCACATGGAGTTTTTATAGCTGGCATTGGAATCAACTTGTTCTGGCGTTGGCGTGTTATTCTTTTTTTTTTTATGTTTTCATGATGAGTCATATTCTAACATTAATTTTTTTTGTCTTTTCCACTCGGCTAATTTTTTTTCCTGCTTAAACACGCCCAGGATTTTTAATGGTCCCCCACCCTTGTTCAGTGTTTTCCTGCTGATTTTTTTTTTTTTTTTGTCTGGCTTGTTACTTTCTCCACCGGATGCAGGGGTTTCTGATTGCTCGGGGGGGGATGGTCCAGCTCGTTCATTTTGAAGGGAAACAAAATCTATATGATTAAAAAGTTATTAAGCCCATGTAGCGCCTGGCGAAACCATGTTCCAATCTGTAGTATAGATCACATCCAGAGACTCAATGAGTTTTGTTAAACTGATCTTGCGTTAAATCATACGTAAATCTTGTTCAGAACAATGGGAGCGAAACTACTGACTAGTTAAGTGAACAAACTAAAACCGTTTGGCCCCACACTTTCACCATTCTAGACCCCAGCTTCGCTCATACCTGGTATGATACGTTCAAATGTCATGCGGCGGCATCTGTTGAATCTGTTTCCTATGCTGAATTCAGTTCCGAGGAACGTTGTTTTCCCACATGCTGCCAAAGAATACAGCCTCTCCTTTTTGGGCATAAAGAGCTTATCATCAACTTGGTCATTCATAAGTCAGGAAGGTTTAGGCTGCCTGTACTGAAGAGAGCATCGCTGTTCATGTTTTTTTAAATTATAATTATTTTATTTTTAAAAAATGAGCACCGAAAAAACTATTGCCAACCTTGTTATACCATTCCTGCTTTATTGGAGCTAATGTAGATACTCAATGCTCGGTAAAAGCGTTGTTAAGAATTAAACCAGCGATCTTGGCAAACTAGACTTTGAGGATTCAGCAAAGCTAATTGCTATCATGCAGCTTCGGTTGCACGAAAGATTTTCCTAGTCAACAAAATAAGGCCAACAATATAAATAAGTAAAAAAAAATACTTTTAGAAAAATGCTTCACTCGCAATAATGATAGCGGCGCTGTGTGAATGCGCTTGCTTTTACGGAAAGTAAGGTCGCATTTAGTAAACGGCGGATGACAGCGAGAGAAAAAAGACATAACAAAGCAGGAGAACTAGCAGCTGCACAAGAACCTATGAAAACCGAGTACTTGAGCAGTTAGGATTTTATTAATGACACACTGAAAAACAGGGCATGCAGGCTTACAGATTTAAAAGATTTGATCAAGCAATAAAAAACAATATTATCTAGTAACAGGCAAACCAGTCCAGGACATTGCCCCCCACCAAAATTCGCAGTGACTTTTATCAACCATCAGAAAAACAAAAGATGGCACGAAATCGCGTTAATGTCGTTGGATGACTGTTTGTATTTGTTGCGCATAATTAATCAGCTGAATAAAAATTTGAACATAATCTTATTATTCAACCAAAAGGATATGGAAGAATCAACGGCAATTAAAAAAAAGCTAAGAGCCCAGCAGCGGGTCAGGAACAAACACAAAAAATGGTTACAAACAAGCGGATTTGGCAAATTTATTTACCTGCCCTAGACAATACAGAGAACCGCACTTTGTCAATACAACTCCAAACGAACACCATCAAAGGATCTTCTAATTTACCCTCTGATAGGAATAGACGAAAAAAGATTGAGTAGCACTCACAGTCAATGACATGGCTTTCAAGATAACAAAGATGGCGGAGCCATAAACACAAAAGAGTGCTTCTTCCTGCTGTTGCGTCCGCTATACAACTGATATATCCAACGAGGGCCACTAACTTATTTCCTCGCATGATCCAAGTTGACGATGGAAAAGAATTTAAAGGCAAGTGAATCAATATGGTTAAAACACAGAGTTACTAATAGAAGAGGCATTCCGGGAGTTCAACAGATCACAGCTTTAGTTGAAAAACTTAACAAACAGTTTAGCGAAAGACTTATCTCCTACCAGTATCACAGAGATCTTATTGACAATTCTCGCAACACAGAATGGTTAGAAGACTGCCCTCAGTTTTGCGGCAATGAATAATGAAGAATTTAAAGGGCTAAACCAGTACAAGCAATCAAAAGAAAAACAATAAATGTTGCTGAAGACTCCAGTACAGCCAGCAAACTATTACCGTTTGGTTTGAAAGTAAGGTACCTTTATTTACCGGGGAAGCAGAAGGGGACACTCGCATCAGGGCAACAGATCCAGTTTGGAGTGTTGATCCATATGAAATAAAAAGAATTGTAAAAATGAATCCGCCCGTGTATTATTTACGAGAAACTGGCACAACAAAACAACCAGCTCCTCAAAGATCTTTTGTGAAGGAAGAACTGCAGATAATCCCACCAGACACAGTTCCGCTTTAATTAATTTACGGTTCTCCAGTGCCCAATTGCATATGAAAACTCTGGATTAACAAACACCCGTTTTGTGTTTGTTCTATCTAATGACTTCTTTGTTACAACAGTTGTGTTGATCTCATGTAGATTAGATCGCAGTTTTACGTTTCATGAGGGAAAGTCTTATTCCAAACAAGCTTTTTTGAGTTGTCAGTGATATGTTTGACTGCCAACCTGCGAGATTTTCCCCTTTTCTTTCTTAATGTTTTTCCCCGGCTCGAAATACTTACATTTTGCCCTTTAAAAACCAACAAACCCTTATCCCCTTTTTCCCCAATAATTCTCCTTCATCTTTCCAAAAACCTTCTTGTTAGAATTGAATAAAAAGGAGAATTTTTGGGGAAATCGGACGGTGAACCATCCCACCCCCCTTTTAGCTTCTTCCATTTCCATGCTTTATAGATGTCTTCAGTAGGAAAAACATAACAAAACTGTCTTATCGTTAAATACCGGACTCGGGATACGGGGGGTTTTAAAGTATCATAAAAAAAACTCAAACCCAAAAAACTTGATAATTCTAAAACAGTAAACCCAATAAATACGGTTTTCCCAAAATTACTTTCTTTTCTTCATCATTATCCAAAAAAGCTGACTAAATTTTTTTAAATCCTGATTTTTTGGGTTTTGAAGTTATTTAAATTGCTTCGTTCTCTTTGGGTGACTAATCTGACTTTTTTTGCGCTTGTCGGATTCTCCATAGTCTTTCAAACAGCTGTTGTTCATCAGCTTGAAAAAGTCTTTTTTTGAAGCATCTGTGGATTAGTTTTCTGAGGGCATTTCTTCAGATTATGGTTTTTATGAACGTTCTTGATCGAAAGCAATTAGCGATGAAAAGCGTCAACTTCACCCCGTCTTAAATAAAATTGTAGAAGTCTGTAATGACAGACATAATTTTTTTTTCCCCGAAGATTTGGCACAAGTTTAGGTGGTTCTCTGGATCTATCTTTAGACTTTCTGCTGCTAATGGATAGTCATTATGCAGGTCATGGAGTCATGAGGATATTCTAAGTCAACTTCTAGAATGAAGCCGCGCTGCTGATCAGGCGTTAAACTGTTCAACCACTTTAATGCCTTTTGAATATTATCGTACCTGTGTACATCTTGAAGTTACGTAATGGAAGTGATTGCGCCATTGCCCAACCATACAGATTGTTTGCATCTAATACATGAGATAGTTAGACCTTTTACTTGGATCATAGTCGTCCAAGTATTTGTTGTTTGCTTTTACAATAATGATGCGACGCCATGCTAATTCCCCACGCAATCCGTTTTCAATCATCTGAATCATTGGTAGGTCAGACAATAAATCAATCTGTACTCCAGTAAACTTTAAGAAAGCATCCCAGCTCATCCCGGTGCAGAAAATTAATGCGCAGGATCCAAAACTGTAATGTTTCATGCAGGTCTTTCTATAATTTTCAAAGACGTCGCCAACAAACATACATCTGCCATCAAGTATGAATCATGATAGTCTCCCATCGTTTTACACTCTAACTTCTGCCACGCATCTTGAGCATGTTGGTAATCAGATCACTAATGTCCTTTCCTCTAAGACTTGAAAGAACGCGCCTTTAGGAGGAAGTGTATCTTCGTCAAACCTTTCCCAACGTTCATGTACTCATAAGGATAAACCCCCTTTCTAACGAGAGTTGGGTCAAATATTCTTCCGTTATTGGGCAGGACTTTAAGGACATAGCCAGTGCTCTAATGAGCCCATCATGTGTTGCATAGAGTCGTAGAAAGACATGTTATTTAAAGTGAAACACATGTACTTTTCTGATGACTGTGCAATGCATGACACCCTGAAGCATCGTCCACTGCTTTCATTATAAGATGAGAGTCGTAACCTCGCAAGTTATGAAAGAAGATGGGCAGCTTCCATGTCTTTGGATCAAACTTTAGTTGAAGATTGCATTTGTTATGCGCCGCTCCTCTGACTTTCCGCTAATGTGATCATGGTCTCTTACTGTTGCTTCTTCACTGAGTTCTAAACCACAAATCCAACAGTGAGTGGCTGAGGCATACTGTTGTTGGTCTTCAGGTGCCATCATGATTTCAGATAAATTCAGATTATTAGAACAATCATTACGCACTTGCTGCATGCGCTGTAAAAATCTTCTAGCCGCATCTGGTCCTCTGTATAATTCTGGCCTTGAATGAGCGCCATCCGACCTGACAACAATGAAAGCAAATGAACAAATCTGATGATTACTCATTAAGACTGTTTTTCGAAGTTTTTGTGGCGCTGGCCCTTCATAAGGAACAATAAGCGACTCGAAGTCTGCGTAAACTACGTATGGAGAATGTTGCAGTTTTTTCCAGTTCTTAAAACTAACTTTAGATCCAGGTGGGGCGTAATTAGTTCTGTATTACAGTCTACAGAACTTTTACAATGTTTCTTATGTTCGCTCGCAGCTTGAACAGATGGCATTTTGTTAAACATTTTCTGCAGAATTCTTGTTTATGCCAATTTTTGAAGTATGGGCCAATAATCTACTCATTGTGCGTATCAATGTGTAATGCGGCACCCCCTCTGGTGAAAGCATCAGCAGTAAGTCCACATGACTTTTGTCTGGCTCGCCATCGTTGGACTGTTCTTGGACACTTTAATTGGCACCAAATCTGTTTCCTCATCCCATGTGTAAACATTAACAGTTATTGGTTTGTTTTGTTCTTCAAACTGATCAATTTGATCTACACTAACAGAAAGGATATTCCACTAAAGTTAAGGTCATTGATGTAAGGCTGATAGTTAGATACTCTCTCTGCGTTTTTGCGGATATAATGCAGCCTTGCGAGAACACACCACATGAAACATTTGTTGTCTGAATTCTTTATGTTTAGAACTGCTCTTTTCGCTACCAACTCTCGAGCAGTGGAATGTAAGACTTGCCAACATCGGTGCATACTTAGCCTGTTTTAATCTGATCTCTAAAACTTCGCCCTCTGACCAACCAGAGCCTCTCATTTTGGCTTCTTCAGCCGGCAGCGTCAAACTGTGCAAGCAGTTCGTCTGCCCAACCGGGTGTTAAGTCGTTATGAGAAAGAATAGTCTGTTGTTTAGTTGAGACCCAGACTTCTAGATTTTCTTCATTATTGTTACATAGTCGATTAAAACAGCTAACATTACTTTAACTGCGGGTCTATTGTTAGTTTACTTGGAACTGAGAAATAGCATGAACAACGCTTGCCCGCACGTTTGCTGGATCAATGACTTCTAAATCAATATCATTCGTGCTCTTGATAAACGCTCTCTCTCAAGCATTCCTTCAAAAAATTCGTCTTGCCCCTCATATATCTTAGCCATGTTGAGCTTCTTTTCTAACTCAAAATATTTATTTAAATTAAAAAAAATAATTAATCAGATCATATCAACGGTCTTTTTGTGCTTGGACTCATAAACTAAAGTAAAAACACCTTTTGGTGTTGTTAATGTGAGCTGTTTAGAACAGAGTTTATATGTCTCGTTTACTTTTTTTAAGCATTCCTTTTTTATCTGCTCGGGGTCTGGCTGTTGAGAAAAACTTGCCACGCCTTTCTTTGAAGATCAAACTTTTGTCTTTTGTAGTCATCAAAATCGGCCTGTAAACGATTAATTCTTCATCCGTGATGTTTGAGTCAACAAGCGCTTTATTTATTGTCAGTTTGAACGAGCTAAGTTTAGCTGTTATTAGTTGAACCATAGCTGTGTGCTTTTGGAGTTTAGTTTTTATTTTTTGCTAGCGGACCTACAGCTAATGAACACAGGCCAAGAGCTAAAGACAAACCTCCTAGAGGTAAAGCTGCGGGTGCGCCTATGCCCGTTGCTAAGAGACCAACACTCGTTCCTGCTGATAGAGCGCTTATAGTCGATGCTCCAGTATTAACATATGTAACAGCATTAAAAGGGAGCAGAATACCTTCGTTTGTTTTGCTGTATTTTGAAAGGTCCTGCTCTAGTTTTTGTTGCATTTGTGTAATGTTTGTTAATCTGAAGGTTTTTACTTCAGGGGTTTCTATAACAGCAGAATTGCCTGCTATCCCTTCTTTTGGCGGCGCTGTAGGCACATTTGGATAAACCTGAACAGACATGCTTTTTATAAAATGAAAAATAATTTAGTATAATACATATTCTAATCTGTTTTCTCGAATATTCAGCTGCGCATCATATAATAAAACAAATGTACATTAAGCGGTTTATCGGCTTCTTCTTCTTTATCAATTTGAATGTTTATTACGTCTCTCACGTTTCTCCCGCTTCCATACAACTCATTATCCTCTGTTGACCTTAGGTCAATCCATAAACCGTATTTTGTTGTTAAATAATCATCGAGTCTAACACTGTGAAGATGTAATCTTTAGACACTAGGTCTGCTTTGGATTTCTACCCCTCCCACCCCAAACAATTTTCTTATTTCGTCAAAATGATGATAAGGCACCGCTAGGTAGATTTGTTAGGGCTGCCGTCATTTGAAAAC
>CM031607.1:30139291-30149291 GCA_018398815.1 Conus ventricosus | reverse complement strand
TTTTTGCTTGCATGACCGCGTTTTTAATACCACCGTTAAGGTAGTCCGCATCCTATCCTCGGGAATCATAGGTAAGCCCATCAGTATTTATTTTCGTTGTTTGTTTTGCAAAGGGGAATAAATGTCAGGGGGAGGGGAGGGAGGAGGGGAGGGAGGAGGCCGGACGGGAAGAGGGGAAGGTGATCAAGGGATTTAGGAGGGGGGGGGGGGGGGTCATGCACCTCGAACTTGCCGTGCACGCGATGGCCTTCTGGTCGACGACGGATGGAAGGAGATTAAAAGTTCGTGCAAGTTTGTTTGTTTGGTTGGTTCAGCACACGTGTTCATACGCACAGGGACATCGATTTCACTCCAAAGTCTCATCCCAAGGAGATGGAGTGGGGGATGGAATCCCACACAACGTTTCTCTACCATGGCCGAGGGCTCAAGCAGGGATTTGAAGAGCCCAGGCCCTTTGGATCAAGACAACAATGCGGGGTCCACAAACCTTAGCGGGCCCCCCGAGCCACGACCGCAAAATCGCCAAGCAGAGCTGAGCGCACAAACTTTGCCATCGTTCCGGAGTTTTCGTGCAAGCCCTGCATGCTTGTGATTTCCTGTCTGCCATGGACCGGGTGTTTGGATTAGCCCTCACCTTGTTTAGCGTGTCGACTCCACCAAGAAGGCTGTCTTTCTTTCACTCACGTTTGTAGAATTGTTTGCTCTGTCACCAAAGATAACACAAAAACAAAGAAACAAACGAAAATCACCGAACCGTTTTAACGAAACTTGGTGCAAAGATAGAACGTCGCTCTAGGACGAGCTCATAAAAATTGAAGCGTGGATCTGCGTCGGAAATCTTTGTCCAACAGCAGAACCACGATTGTTTTTGGTCTTAGCGGGGGTTGAGAACTCCCGATCCCGTAGATTAGTATTGGTTGTGCTGTCAGGGGCACTGTTCGTTGTGTTTGCCAGTGTTTTATCTTCGAGAAAGGATAGGTATTCTGAATGGTGCTCCTACTAACTTTGGATTCAGATAAAAATCAATAAAGCCAAACAAATCCAAACGCATCAAACATGGCACCGTCAATTCGTTGTAAGCCCCCATACAGGACAAACGTTTGGCTGATTTTTTTTTTTTACTACGTTTGATTATTATAGAATTCTATGTCAATAATTGTCGATTATGTGTGATCCAGAAGTCTCTTACTAACAGGTGATGACGTTTTTTTTTCCCAACAAATCACTCGTTTGTGTTTATTTACTATCTGCAATTCTAACTAAAAAGGGAGGACATGGTAATGGTCATTGGAGGTTCAATTTCAGATCTCTTCGTAAAAAATACTAAGATATCTTATGTTATCTATATATTTTTATTGATTATGTATTTATTTGTTCTTGTTATTGCTTTGGGAGGAAGAGTTGAGAGAAAGGGTAGAGTTTATTACATATGCTACTTTCATCTTATCAATTTACAGTACTGCTAACTGTCCGAGATTTACCACTAGTGACATTTTGCGCATGTGAAGTTGATTATAGCAGATTTCATTCCACATTGGAGATTTTCAGCCATGATGCCATTGTATGTTCGTGGTTACCTTTCGTTTAGTTGCTTTTGATTGTTTGTACGTTTGTGTATTTGTTCTTCGGTATCTAATGTTCCACTGGTACACTGTATCCTACCTATTGTTTCAGTAGGATGGAATGGGATTTAGCTCGCATGCATTTTGTTTTTGTGTTCTTTTGTTTTTCGATTGAAAACACGCGTTTACACACTGGTTCACAGTCCGAGATAACTTACATGGGGATAGGGTCTGCATAGATGTCAGCTTCGAAGAGAAATCTGGGTGTCTCAAGCGAGGATGGAACCCAGGACCCTATGAAAAAGAGAACATTGCTTTAAATCCATAAGGGGTAATGGGACAAAAAAAGTCTCTGCAGGTACTCTGGAAATGCAATATTACCAATCTTTTACATACAGATCCAGAAACAGTAAGCTCATAGGCAATGCCTGGCCGAGCTTTTAGAACGTAGGACAAACGTATTGGTTAATACTTTGGCTAGCCTAGGTTCCAGCCGTTACGAGCTCATCATTGGATGTTAACAGTATGTCAACCTCGGGTGATGTCAGTGGAGGAAGGACCAGCGCACAGCCAAACACACTCACAGCTTGCTTACGATCTCATTCATATATCATGCATTCGTCACATCAAACCACTAGTAAAGTCTATAACTTTACTACACATGTTCATAGAACGAACCATCAATGCATATGGAATCAAACAAAATAAAACATTCTCTCTTTCCTGAACTTCACAAAATCATTTATCTAAAACATCATTAACTAACCCGGGTATAAATAGATTTCTACTTTACCTGGCCAGGTGATCTTAACTTTTCACGAATCACTGTCTTTTCTTTTCTTTTTTTTTTCTTTTCACTGTCACTTTCACAAGCACGACACAACTGCTGGCACTAGTCTTGGTCTGCTGGCGCCTGGTCAGGTTAGACTGCTGGCACTGGCGTTGGTCTGTGGTTCTGCTTGACGAAGTGACGCTGCCAGGTATGAGGTCGAACCCCGGATAAGGTGGAACAGTGACTATCAACATCAATCTTTTTCTCCTTTCCTCCTTCCTGCATTAACGCATGCACTCTCTCTCTCTCTTCTAGTCTGCTCTATCAAATGGACATGGTTGCTTTTCTTTTCTTTTTTCTTTTTCTTTCTTTTCCTCTTCATTAGTTAGCAACTCTCTCTCTCCACATCTCTCCTTAGTCTTTCCTCTGCAGACTATCCATGCTAATCTCTCAACTTGGTTCTCTTCTCTCCTCCCCTCATCTCTCTGCTTCTCTCTCGTCAGAGCTTACACAGAACCTCTTCCTCTCTCTCTGTCTCTCTTCGTTCTTCCTCCTCTCTCTCACTCACACATTACTTTATTCCCTACCTATGTGTCCAAGGCGAGTACCATTGGTCAGTTTTTTTACCGCCTCGTACCCGAAGTTATCTCCCTCTAATTCCATTGGCTATTCAAATCATGACAGTCACGCCTACACGCCTTACTCTCTGTGGTGGTCAATTGGTCATTTAATTGATTAGCTTGATTTCACCCCCACCACACACTACCTTCCCCCTCCCCCTTTCAAGCGACGTTGTAAATTGGCTAGATCAGTCTGATCCAGGCGTCGAGACTCCTCTGACCAGACACCGAGGCGTCGGTCAGCTACTTAGTCTGTCTGGTGGACAGTACCGTCTCCGTAGAGGATTAGGATTAGTCTACTCGCTGTGCCAAATTGGCTGGATGAGTCTGAGCCGGGCGTCGAGGCTCGGTTGACCAGACATCGAGGCGTCGGTCAGCTACTTAGTTCTGTCTGGGTGGACAGACCGTCTCCGTGGAGGATTAGGATTTTGGTTGTTTTTATTTTTGACCCTGACAATTTCCCCTTGCAAAAGACTATGCACCGCATTGTCTCAAAACAACGGTACAAAAAAAGACAACAACCGAATTTGCTGAACCACAGCTACACGTGCAAAGTTTGAAAAATACTTTACAACCAACGGTTTATAAATTATAGAATATATCATTAGTGAATACCACTCCAATGAGTTATCATTGACGTGCGCTCTTGCGTCATTTCAATCATTTTATAACGACCTCTGTGCGCACTTATGCAATTCCCCTACCTGCGGATTTGCCACATCTTCTCTTCACAATTCTATGAAAAGCACAATATAATATGATCACGATCCATGACACTTCACTGAGGAATCTCCATCCTCACTTATTGCAAATAATGCATCACTACACAAGCGACTGTATGCTCAAGCATAACTACATTTACACGAACAAATCTCACACAAAAATATGAACCATAGCCAACTGGGAATGAACCCATATCCAATCAACATAACTGTAATCAACACATATTATCAACAAAGCACCCTGGATATGACTGACTTCCTCTGAGTTGCAGCTTGCTAGACTACACGGCTTAAATAGTCAGCTCCGACATTCTGTCGACCGGGAATGTACTGCACTCGATACCTGTAGGGGTGCAATGCCATTGCCCAACGCAGCACTCTGCTGTTTTTCAACTGCGCCTCCTGCAGGAATTTGAGTGGTTGATGATCAGTCTCTATCACGAACTCTTTCCCATACAAGTATTTGTGGAACTTCTGCACGGCCCACACAACGGCTAAACACTCCTTCTCCACCCTTGCGTACCCTTCTTCACACTTTGTCAACTTCCTGCTAGCATACCTCACAGGAAAAATCGACCCCTTCATGCTCCTGCAACAATACTGCACCTACTCCACCGCCTGATGCATCGTCCGCAACAAAAATGGTTTGGACATATCTGGTAGCTTCAAGATGGGATGGGAACCTAGTCTTTCCAACACCATCTGCAGTGCTTGCTCTGCAGCGTCTGACCACTCGACCACTGCCGGTTTCCCTGCCTTGACCAAATCAACTGAGAGGACTTGTGATTGCTGCGAAATTTGGAACAAACTCCCTATAGAAACCAATCAAACCTAGCAGACTCCTGACTTCTGTTTTGGTCTTTGGTCTCTCTGAATTCATCATCTTCTCCACCTTTCCTCTTTCCGGCTGCTTTGTGTCGCCTCCGACAACAAAACCTAGGAACTCCAGGCTTGGAAAACCAACCTGGCACTTTGTTGGTCTAGCTGTGAGATTGGCTTGTCTCAACCTCTCTAAAACTGCTCCTAGCTGCCTCATATGCTCCTCCCATGTCTCGGATGCTATCAGAATGTCATCCATGAAATTCACAACGCCTTCCAATCCCCTCAATAACTTCCTCATCATCCGAGAGAAGACTGCAGGTGCGTTGACCATCCCAAAAGGAAGTACTCGCCACTGGTATAGCCCCATAGGAGTGGAGAAAGCTGTGACTTCCTTTGAGTCCTCACTCAAGGCTATCTGCCAGTAACCCTTGCTCAGATCTATCCTGGTGAAATACTGGCTCTTGCTTGTGGCGATCTGAGCGAACAGGTTTTCCATGTTCGGTATGACCTCTGCATCGACCTTGGTGCCCACTGTTCAAAACGTCTATAGTCGACACAGAATCGATGCTCACCTGACTTTTTCCTCACTAAGACGACGGGTGCACTATACATGATTTGGACGGTTCAATCACCCAAGGTCCAACATTTTTTCTACCTCCTCCTCGATCATTGCTTGGTGGCATATGGGATGGGGTTTAGGCTTTCACATGTACGGGTTTTTGCGATGTTAACTCCCCCGTACATGTCTCTGAGTTGTCCGCCTGGTTTATCAGTCAGGACGCCCTATACTGTTCTAGAGCCCCCTAACTTCCTCCTGTCTCCTACTGTCTAGCCTTCATACAGGGCACATCCCTGTATGACTCTTCTCCTGGAAACTCAGGCAACAAAACTCCCCTTCTTCTGCTGGTCTCCTTCACCTCCATCAATGATTGCTGCTGCACCTATGGCTGAGTCTCACGCTGAATATATTTGCGGAGCAAATTTGCATGGAAAAGTTTTGATTTCCCATTCACATGGATTCGGTAGTCCTGATCTACCTTTTCCCAAAGATGGTGAATGGTCCCTTCCAATGCATCAGCAGCTTGTTGTGATCCATGGGAAGCAGTAACAGGACTTGATCTCCCACCTTGAGGAATTGCTTCCTCACCTTCCTGTCAATTGCTTCTTCTGAACGACCCAGCCTCCTGCAAACTCTCCCCTTTCGACCTTACATGTCTCCTCGAGCCTATTGCGTAGGTCCACCCCATACTGATAAGTGGTTTTGACCTCTTCCGACTCCTGTTCTCCCGGACCACAGCTCTTTTAGAATGCACACTGGTCCCCGAACGTCCGCCCATACAGCAGCTCAAATGGCGAAAAGCCTGTGCTTTCCTGAGGGGCTTCCCTGTAGGCGAACAGTGCCGCTGGAATGTAGCGGTCCCAATTGCTGGCCTTTCCTCACAGAGCTTCTTAAATGCCCTTCAAGCACACCGTTGATCTTTCCCCCAAGCCATTGCATTGTGGATTGGTATGGGGTAGTGAGAAGCTGTGTGATCCCTAGCAGCCTGTTGACCTCCCCATCACGCCTGAGGTGAACTGTGCCCCCCTGTCACTGAGAATTTGTGCTGGCACACCCACGCGAGAAAAGATGTCTACCAGCCCTTCAGCGACCTGTTGCGTATCTACGCCTTTCATGCAACTGCTTCTGGTATCTGGTTGCGTAGTCCACGAGCGTCAACACCATACCTGTGCCCACTTTGGAACAGGGCGCGATTGGCCAATCAGATCAACAGCCACCCTCCTGAACGGTGTGTCAATTAAAGGAGGCTGTTTAGAGGCCCCCTTCCTCTTCACCCCTCTTGTGGCTGACCTTGACACACGTCACATGTACATGCAGAAACGCTGATGTCTGCCATTGCTCCTGGCCAATGAAAGTCATCAAAGATTCGGTCAGCTGTTTTGCTGGTGCCGAGATGACCCGCCATGAGCGACTCGTGACCCACTGACATGACAGTGTCACGGTAACCTGCTCGGTACCTCTAACTGAGTTGTCCCTTGCCTGTCTTCCCCTTGGTGAACACTCGGTACAACGCCCCCTTTCACAAAGAAATCTGTCTCACCTCCTCAACCACCTGTTTCTCTCCACCTCTTGCCAACTCCCAAGACTTCCGAGCG
Source organism: Conus ventricosus (assembly GCA_018398815.1). Taxonomy (NCBI): domain Eukaryota; kingdom Metazoa; phylum Mollusca; class Gastropoda; order Neogastropoda; family Conidae; genus Conus; species Conus ventricosus. The sequence continues at coordinate 30,142,639 of CM031607.1, read as the reverse complement.
AAGGGTCTTGTTCCTGCGCTGCCCTAAACTCATCAGGCGACACATCTATGCCTGACTTCCTTGCCGGAACGACTAACGGTTTATCAACCTTTCCTCCTTCTTGCTCCGTGTTTGAACTGCTGCCCCTTAGCAGTCAACAACTCCGGATCCCCTGGATCCCTTGCCCCTGGAATATTCCAATGATCAAATCATGAAGGGGTTTCTCCATCACCAACGCAGACAACTCGCCTGAGAAGTAAGGGGTATGTACTTTTATCTAGCAACTGGAAACTCCCTCACAGTGCCATCGATTAGAGTACAGGTCTGGATTTGCCCTGTCAAATCCCCTTCTCGACCAGCGTGTTCTAACTACACCACATGAACAACCAGTGTCTCGTAACACTTTCACCCTCTGCTGGCCAATCCACCCTTCTTCCACTGGTAACGAACCACTCACCTAGTGCCCTCCATCCCTGACACTGACTGCGTCCAGTGCTAGCCATAGGCTGCACTCCACCCTCTTCAGACTGAATCCCTTTTGGTTCCACTGCAGGTCGTTTCCCTTGGCGACCCTTATCCACCTCTTGCAAGGCTGCTGCCTCTGGAACCTCATGCGACAATCCCTCGCCACATGTCCCTTCTGTGACAAATGAAACACCTAATGTCCCTTTGCCCTTCCTTCTGCCCCACCACTGGGTTTGCAGACTTTGCAGAAAACCCCCCAGTCCCTTGCACTCTTCTCACCTTGCCTAGCACCTGTTCTCCTCCTGCACCTAGGCCCAACGTGCCTCTCTATACACCTCCGTGAACTTCAACAACTCTCCTGCTGTCTCTGGCTGCCTCTCTTTCAAATGTATGGTACTCAGGGCCGAAACCTGACAAAATCTGTTCTTTCATAACTAGCTCTTCAATTCAGCGAACTCCTTTTTCGTACCACTCAGCTCTAACCACTTCTCAAAATAGTGATCTAGCGTGCCACCCAAATGAGTGTACGTTTCCCCTGCTGCAATCTAGCTGAACGAAATTTCTTTCTGAACCTTCCTCTGTGAGGTCAAATCCCTCATCAACGATTCCCTCACAGCACCAAAATCAGATTGTTGTCTGCTGGTAATGCCGTGAAATCTGTAATGCCTTACCCGTCAATAACGCTGACAAAATGACTGCCCACTCTTCTGAAGGCCAACCCTGACTGGTCGCAAACGTTTCGAAACGACTGAGTATGCTCAATCGAATCGGTTCCTTCAGAGAATTTTGGCAACTTGTCGGGGGCGTAACTGCGCACAGAGTCACTGGAAACTGAACTACATCCTCGGTGGTTCTCCCTTGTATTCTCACTTTCTCTAACTCTAATTGAACCTTTAATCTTTCCGTTTCCTGCTTCATTCTTTCTGTTTCTGCGCTTCCCTTATTCTTTCTGTTTCCTGCGTCTCCCTTAATCTTTCTGTTTCCTGCGCTTCGCTAGCCTGATTAGCCTGAATCCTTAATCTTTCTGTTTCTTCTTTAGCCTTTCCTGCTCTTGCCATTTCCAATGCGACACGTCGTCTTTCCGCACGTTCATCTCTTTCCATCTTTTGTTGGTTTTCAACGAATGCTCGCAACTCATCTCCTGTGTAGCCTAAATCACGAGCGACGCTCACAGTTGTTCAATAGGGGTGTTCTTTTCTTCCGCCATTATATCTCTTTTTTTTTTGAACAAGATTTTATTCTACGACAGCCAAACTGGTGGTTACCGCACGAGTGACGTAATAGCACAATCCTATGAATGATAATATTAGCTTGGGACAACGTAATTAGTTTTTATAAGACGCCCAGCGCCTGACCCAACTATGAGAGCGAATTATAGGCAATCTGTGCGAAATAAGTACTCTGGGGCTGAAATGCCAAGCCTAGTATTAACTATCTTGGAAGCAATGCCAAGCCTAGTATTTAACTATCTCGGGAACATACAGTAATACAACCCCTTGTCTTAGGATTACAATACTTGAATCCCACCCAGCTTCCTCTCTGAGAAGTTGAACAATTATAATAAATGGGCCAGAATATCCTGGCAGGCTCGCCAATAAATTGTCAACCTCGGGGATGTCAGTGGAGGAAGGACCAGCGCACAGCCCAAACACACTCACACTTGCTTACGATCTCATTCATATATCATGCATTCGTCACATCAAACCACTAGTAAAGTCTATAACTTTACTACACATGTTCATAGAACGAACCATCAATGCATATGGAATCAAACAAAATAAAACATTCTCTCTTTCCTGAACTTCACAAAATCATTTATCTAAAACATCATTAACTAACCCGGGTATAAATAGATTTCTACTTTACCTGGCCAGGTGATCTTAACTATTCACGAATCACTGTCTTTTTCTTTCTTTTTTTTTCTTTTCACTGTCACTTTCACAAGCACGACACAACTGCTGGCACTAGTCTTGGTCTGCTGGCGCCTGGTCAGGTTAGACTGCTGGCACTGGCGTTGGTCTGTGGTTCTGCTTGACGAAGTGACGCTGCCAGGTATGAGGTCGAACTCCGGTTAAGGTGGAACAGTGACTATCAACATCAATCTGTTCTCCTTTTCCTCCTTCCTGCATTAACGCATGCACTCTCTCCTCTCTTCTAGTCTGCTCTATCAAATGGACATGGTTGCTTTTCTTTTCTTTTTTTCTTTTCTTTTTTTCCTCTTCATTAGTTAGCAACTCTCTCTCTCCACATCTCTCCTTAGTCTTTCCTCTGCAGACTATCTCATGCTAATCTCTCAACTTGGTTCTCTTCTCTCCTCCCCTCATCTCTCTGCTTCTCTCTCGTCAGAGCTTACACAGAACCTCTTCCTCTCTCTCTGTCTCTCTTCGTTCTTCCTCCTCTCCTCTCACTCACACATTACTTTATTCCCTACCTATGTGTCCAAGGGCGAGTACCATTGGTCAGTATTTTTACCGCCTCGTACCCGAAGTTATCTCCCTCTAATTCCATTGGCTATTCAAATCATGACAGTCACGCCTACACGCCTTACTCTCTGTGGTGGTCAATTGGTCATTTAATTGATTAGCTTGATTTCACCCCCACCACACACTACCTTCCCCTCCCCCTTTCAAGCGACGTTGTAAATTGGCTAGATCAGTCTGATCCAGGCGTCGAGACTCCTCTGACCAGACACCGAGGCGTCGGTCAGCTACTTAGTCTGTCTGGGTGGACAGTACCGTCTCCGTAGAGGATTAGGATTAGTCTACTCGCTGTGCCAAATTGGCTGGATGAGTCTGAGCCGGGCGTCGAGGCTCGGTTGACCAGACATCGAGGCGTCGGTCAGCTACTTAGTCTGTCTGGGTGGACAGACCGTCTCCGTGGAGGATTAGGATTTTGGTTGTTTTT
>CM031607.1:30129291-30134291 GCA_018398815.1 Conus ventricosus | reverse complement strand
CTGTCCCAACCTCTGCGCCACTTCTGAGGCAGTGCACCCACGCCGCTCATTCCGACACCCCGTCCACAGCCACAGCCCGGTCGGCCCCGCCGCAGCCCCGGCACCGGCAATCCACAGGGAGCAGTCAGTGTCAAGTCATCAATAGGTAACCCACCGGAGGAGACACTGCACTGCTGCCGAGTCACTTCGGTGGTGTGCAGTGGCGCCAGTTCTGATCTAACATACGCAGGACGCCACCTACTAAGCCCCCTACTGACGGCAATAATTGCTTAGTCGCGGAGCCGGCGTGAGTGAGCTCTCCATCCGGAGCGCGCCACCACGTCCGTCCAACGACAGCCCCCATGGACTCGCCGAACCGGTGACCCCACGGAACCAACCAAGGCCACAGACGTGGAGAGGGCATCGAAATTGAGGTCACCATGAGAGCAGGGCATGAAGGGCCACAGAATTTGAGACATCTTTTTTTTGTTATGCTGATCGATGAGAATGAGGATGATTAAGATGATGCTACGGATTTCCATTTCGGTATGAGACTACATGACAGGGCTGTACTCTAAGCTTCCGTTCAAAATATATCCGGCGTTAACCAGGCCCGAGAGATACAGGCACCTGCAGTGTTGGTCAGGAAATTTGAGCAACACTCTCAGAAACGCATCATTAAGTGGATGAAACTCGACTGTGTGGTCCCAGTCTTCCCAACTGAGTTCGCAGCAAACTCAACTCTGGGTAGGAGCCGGTCGGGCAGAAACACCCACAAGACTCTGATGGGATTCGAACCCACGACCTCTCCGCCGGGAGTCCGCGACGCTAACCACTTCGCCACGGCGGCTGGTGACTGAGACTTAACTGCCTGGCCGTCGCAAGAAAGTTCTTTGGATATCTCCGATTCAGTAATGTTTATTTTGTTGTTTTTGTGCTTGCTATCGCGGTTTCGTTGAATCTGAAATGCAGAAAGTGGGGTCACGGTGACTCATGACAGAGCAAGTTTCGGTAAATTTAGGTGAGATGTGCGTTATCACCGTAGACAGCAAAAGGTCACCATAAGACCGATCCGTCCTTAAAAAGTCGCGTTGAATGTGCAAAGTGCGGGCAATATAAAAATGTTTGATCCCACTCCAGAATATAAAAACGCATGCTTTGTTTTGTGTTTGTTTTTTACCGTAGTTTGTTTTGTTATTTATTTCACTGCTTTGTTTGTGTTTGTTTTTACCGTAGTTTGTTTTGTTATTTCACTGCTTTGTTTGTGTTTCTTGTACCGTAGTTTGTTTTGTTGTTTATTCCACTGCAACTTTGCAAATTGCTATTAAAACCGGGGAGAGATGAGGCCAAACTAGAAAAGCATGCCAACAATGACAAATCTGATGCCAGAAAAAAAAAGAGAAAACCAGCAACAATAACAACAGCGGTATTGCCAACGGCAGCACGCAACAGCAATCCAAGACAGTAAAACAAACAAACATCTCCAGCATGGTCGATAGCAACAGAACCAATATGCACAGATGAAAAATGGCAACATTAGCAAATCACGCAAGCCAGCAGTAATAATACAATAATCACGAACGAGAACAAACAATATTGTAGACGGGTCAATAACCACCTTAAACGGCAACGAAACTATTGCAAACTGTAACAAAACAAACATTAGAACGCGTGACAACGTCCGCTGTCGCAAACCTCAACAGCAACACGTCTAACAACAACGCCAACAGAAAAAAGATGGGTCTGGAAGGTTCAGGAGTTAGCTTGCTTTCTTCGGGTAGACAATACATCGAGCTCCTCTCTGCAATATGCGCTTAGCACAGGTAAAACAACCCACGGTAATCTGGTAGTGGACCCTTACAAAGCCCCGTAGAATACATGCATATAAAAGAAAATCAACGGCAGCAAAAAAAAAAAAGTAGTCACTGGCTTAATTCTGTAGAGAACAATCATATAAAAGAATCAGTGGCAACGAGGTACTTGCAAAATTCTGAAGAATACAAACATAATAATACTGACACAGTGATCCCTTACAAGATGTGTCTCTCAGTCGCTATCTCTGTCTGTTTTTTCTATCAGTATATAAGTATGTATGTGTATAGGTATGTATATATAAATTCCAAGGATAAGTACCGCACCATTCCAGCAACTTACAGAGCAGCTTGGTGTTGCAATGACTGCAAGAAATATTCAATTATAAACAAAGCTTGCTCTTATGTATTAGATTGAAAACAAAAATGTCTTGCAGTCATTGCAACACCAAGCTGCTCTGTAAGTTGCTGAAATTAGTCCCTTTCGGATTCATTCCAGGAACTAGCCCTGAGCACTTGGGTCTAAGAGGTTATCTTTTTATATTTTCTACTTTTCACAAGAAAATGAAGCTTGTTTTGCTCTTTCATGATTTTCTTTTGCTTCTTGGGTGGCACCTTTGGTTGGTTTTTTGAAAATTCAACAAACATACTACGGTATTGCACACCAGCTCTTTCTGGGATAGCATTCTTCTTAAAACCGAAAAGGCAGAGGAGTCAATGTATATAAGCTAGTCACAAAAAGTTAAGGGCCGCCTTAGATTTTGGGGTACTCTAAGTAATGGGTCTGAATGCTCGTAAAACAAAGCGCAGCGTGTTTAATTCTGAGCTATTCTGACAGCTCACACACCACACTGTATGACCGAAATAATCTTTCAGACGACGCATTTTTCGGGTCGAGAATATGGGCTCAGCCAAAACACAAAAAAATCCGTGAATAATGCATGAAGTTTGGCCAGGCGCAGATTACACAGCAGTTTTGAATTGAGAAATCGGCACAGTGCACGTGCAAGGCCTGCCTATGTTGAACACTTTTCAATGACAATTTGCCTGCGGTGGGTATAAAATGACCGCTAATCGGGGCTGCAATAACCATGCCTCCAAGACGAAAACTGTCAACACTAGATCGCGGCCGGGCTCTGGGATGGCTCCAAGATGGCATTTCTGGAAGAGAGGTGGCAAGACGTCTGGGAGTGAGCCACTCAGTCATTCAACGCCTTCACCAGCGATACCAAGACACTGGAAGAGCCGAGGAACGACCACGCTCAGGGCGGCCAAGAATCACCAACGGGCAAGACGATCGCTACTTGATGCTGACAGCAGTCCGCAGCAGAACCATCAATGCAACCACTCTGAGACAGGAGCTGAGAAGAACGACTAACATCAACGTAAGTCGCCAGACCGTCCGAGGTCGCCTTCACAGTTTCAACCTCCGCTCAAGAAGGCCCGCCGTCCGTCTCCCACTAACACAGCACCATCGACAGGCCAGAAGGAGGTAGTGTCGACGTCATCAGCGATGGACGAGGCAGCAATGGAGCTCCATCCTCTTCACCGATGAGTCAAGATTCTCCCTGTCCCGAAATGATGGCCGGGTACGCGTCTGGCGTCGTCCAGGGGAGAGGCTTGCTGATGGCTGTGTTCGTGAGCACGATCGCTATGGAGGCGGCTCCCTGATGGTATGGGGAGGCATCCACCTTCATGGCAGGACACCCCTTCACCTTGTGCCAGGCAGACTTACTGGCGTAAGGTACAGAGATGAAATCGTGAGGCCGTTGATTATCCCCACTCTGCAAGCCATGGGACCCGGTGCCACCCTCATGGACGACAACGCCACTCCACACCGCGCCCATGTGGTGAACGACTACCTGAGGCAGCAGCAGGTTCCACGACTGGACTGGCCATCGCGTTCGCCTGATTTGAACCCTATTGAGAACTTTTGGGACCATCTGGAACGCCGCATTCACGACAACCACCCTCCTCCTGTTGACCTCCACCAACTGTTCCAATTTCTGCTGCAGGAGTGGAACGCCATGCCTCAACAGACCCTTGTGACTCTGATCCAGTCCATGAGGCCTAGATGCGTGGAATGTGTGGGTGCAAATGGCGGACATACGCACTACTGAAGCTTTTCAATAAACTTTCTTGTGAATTGTCAATTTTGTGATTTTCAAAAAGAGGGGTTATGATGTTTGATCCTTGATTTTGTCCAGAAAAATTGAATTGACACAATTGCAATGGCATTGACATGAAAGCTAAAGACATAAAATAAAATACGGTATAAGCTGTTTTCCTGTGCGTTATGTCGTTTTATTTTGGTGAAAGTTTTTCTGTCTGGCCCTTAACTTTTTGTGACTAGCTTATATATATAGGCATGCATGCATGCATGCATGTGTACGTACGTACGTACGTATGTATCTAATCTGGCGACTGGATAACGAATATTGTAAACACTGTTAGCAGTAGACACTAGTGCAGTGTGCACACGCCCAAAAGGATTTTAATGTATGTCTATTACAGTTGACTTTTTGTTAAAGCCACGCATTAGGAACCAATTCTACGGGAATGGCTCGCGCTTTTAACACACGTTAGCATAAAGTACTCAACACGCGGCTGTCACGTTATTAATTGTAGTTATAAGAACGTTTACATTGCTTTGCTTATTGTTGTGTTTTTCTTTTTCCAAGGACATCTTGATCTTCCATGTCTTGTGAGAGCTCAAGATTTACCACCAAGCATTGTTGGTTTGGCTGTGACAAAACTCAAATGAAAGACAAGAAGTGCTAAATGTTACTGTGAGTTTGGAATCGGCGCGACTGACCCCCCCCCCCCCCCCCTCTCTCTCTGTCTCTCTCTCTCTCATTCTCTTCTTCTCTCATCTGCCATTTAGATACACTCTGCAACGAGAGTGGATTCACAACTCAGTCTTCCTCCCCCCATCCCCATTCCATTTCCCTATCCCCTTCCTCCTCTCTCATCGTCCACTCCCGACCTCCCCCTCACCCCCCCCCCCCCCATCCCCCCACCCCCCCCCCCCCCCCCCCCCCCCCCCCCCCCCCCCTTTTCATGCCCAAAACGCCAAGCGTGCAGCCGATCACTCAGAATATCATCTGCTGCTGAATGAAAATCCGCATCCCACAAAGTTTGGTATACTTTCTTTCTTTTTTCCTTCTATTGCTGACAGGGGCAGACACGTGCAACTCGTGATTTCCCGGA
>CM031607.1:30116791-30119291 GCA_018398815.1 Conus ventricosus | reverse complement strand
CATGAAGAATGCCTGAATTAGTGACAAACTTTATGCTTGATAAGTTTAGTTTTGTTTAGATAGATAGATAGATAGATAGATAGATAGATAGATAGATAGATAGATAGATAGATAGATAGATAGATTATATTTTTTTCTTCTATTTGTTGTGTTTCATCCGTAGTTGTCTATTCTTTTTTCAAGATGTTGTATTTGACTACCTTGTATTCTATGACTGTCAGAATGACGAATGTGAACAATCACATTTGAATATTGAAGGACCTACAGACATTTAAAAAGTAAAAGTGAGCTAGAACCTAGCTTTAGTACATTAATATGGGGGAGAGAGAGAGAGAGAGAGAGAGAGAGAGAGAGAGAGAGAGGAGAGAGAGAGTAGCACTTAACTCGGAAACCAATCTCGGGCCACCAACTCACATTCCCATGAAGCGACCGACGAAGGAGTTGAGGGTTAGGATGAACACTCTCTGACCGGCCTGGTAGGTGGTATACGTGGCTAATCAAAGCAAGCAATAACAGCACAAACTGTGACTGGGGTAGACCAGTACTACCAAGTCGTGGAGGCAATGAACCCAATTTATGACGCCATTTCTGGGTGTCTAATTTACATATATAAGTGAAGCCTTTTGACCTTTGAATCTACCCTGCCCTGACATAGCACTGCTTCCTAATCAGTAGGCTCTAAACAAGGATATGTATAGCGTTACGATGAGCGGTGATGGATGCATCTGGAACAGAAGGAAGCCAGGGTTATCACTGATGTTGTGACAATATAGATCTGAGCATGGCATGGTTGGTTGGCTGGCTATGACTCAGTTGGAGAGGTTATAAATCATACTTCACAGAGTACTTTTTTTTCATTTTGGTTTACGTCCAGCATCTAGTTGTTTGTAGCTGTCGTTATCGGTTTGTTCGTGGCGATTCCGAAATGTTCTGATGTTACATCCCGGATCTATGAAATCTGTATTTCCTTCCTTCTCCACATCTGAACTTCTGATGTTACATCCCGGATCTATGAAATCTGTATTTCCTTCCTTCTCCACATCTGAACTTCTGATGTTACATCCCGGATCTATGAAATCTGTATTTCCTTCCTTCTCCACATCTGAACTTCTGATGTTACATCCCGGATCTATGAAATCTGTATTTCCTTCCTTCTCCACATCTGAACTTCTGATGTTACATCCCGGATCTATGAAATCTGTATTTCCTTCCTTCTCCACATCTGAACTTCTGATGTTACATCCCGGATCTATGAAATCTGTATTTCCTTCCTTCTCCACATCTGAACTTCTGATGTTACATCCCGGATCTATGAAATCTGTATTTCCTTCCTTCTCCACATCTGAACTTCTGATGTTACATCCCGGATCTATGAAATCTGTATTTCCTTCCTTCTCCACATCTGAACTTCTGATGTTACATCCCGGATCTATGAAATCTGTATTTCCTTCCTTCTCCACATCTGAACTTCTGATGTTACATCCCGGATCTATGAAATCTGTATTTCCTTCCTTCTCCACATCTGAACTTCTGATGTTACATCCCGGATCTATGAAATCTGTATTTCCTTCCTTCTCCACATCTGAACTTCTGATGTTACACCCCGGATCTATGAAATCTGTATTTCCTTCCTTCTCCACATCTGAACTTCTGATGTTACATCCCGGATCTATGAAATCTGTATTTCCTTCCTTCTCCACATCTGAACTTCTGATGTTACATCCCGGATCTATGAAATCTGTATTTCCTTCCTTCTCCACATCTGAACTTCTGATGTTACATCCCGGATCTATGAAATCTGTATTTCCTTCCTTCTCCACATCTGAACTTCTGATGTTACATCCCGGATCTATGAAATCTGTATTTCCTTCCTTCTCCACATCTGAACTTCTGATGTTACATCCCGGATCTATGAAATCTGTATTTCCTTCCTTCTCCACATCTGAACTTCTGATGTTACATCCCGGATCTATGAAATCTGTATTTCCTTCCTTCTCCACATCTGAACTTCTGATGTTACATCCCGGATCTATGAAATCTGTATTTCCTTCCTTCTCCACATCTGAACTTCTGATGTTACATCCCGGATCTATGAAATCTGTATTTCCTTCCTTCTCCACATCTGAACTTCTGATGTTACATCCCGGATCTATGAAATCTGTATTTCCTTCCTTCTCCATATCTGAACTTCTGATGTTACATCCCGGATCTATGAAATCTGTATTTCCTTCCTTCTCCACATCTGAACTTCCGATGTTACATCCCGGATCTATGAAATCTGTATTTCCTTCCTTCTCCACATCTGAACTTCTGATGTTACATCCCGGATCTATGAAATCTGTATTTCCTTCCTTCTCCACATCTGAACTTCTGATGTTACATCCCGGATCTATGAAATCTGTATTTCCTTCCTTCTCCACATCTGAACTTCTGATGTTACATCCCGGATCTATGAAATCTGTATTTCCTTCCTTCTCCACATCTGAACTTTTCACCTGCC
>CM031607.1:30091791-30111791 GCA_018398815.1 Conus ventricosus | reverse complement strand
TTGTCTCTCCCCCTCCCAGCTCATTCCACCACCCCCTCCTCACTTCCCACTCTTTGCTTTCCACCCTTGACACCTTCGCCCCTCCCTCCTATCCCCTCCTGCTGTCCTACAATTTCCCTTTCATCTTCCATCCCTCAGTAAACTTTCTCCAGTGAACTCTTCCCTAAGTGAACTCTTCTCAGCTACGCAACCACCGAAATCTAAACTGTTTTGTTTGTCAGTTGGCCAGTGTTGCTTGAGAAAGGTTAAAATAAACCGAAATATTGCAAATATCTTATGAGGAGTTATGTGGATTCGATTTGTCATCTTCCTGGAACTGGAAATGACTGAGCTTTTTCCCAAACTTTCGTAGAAGTACAAAGTCGTTTTATGGTTTGCTGTGCAACACCTGGTACACATTTTCAGTGATGAAAATGTCCCTTCAACATATTAATTTCACAAACAAATTGCAATTAATTATGGGGAGATAGTAATTGGGGTAGGGTGAAGGGGTGTGGTGTGGTGAGGTGGTGAATATGGGAGAGAGAGAGAGAGAGAGAGAGAGAGAGAGAGAGAGAGAGAGAGAGAGAGAGAGTATTGATTCGTGGTCGCGACAGAAGAGAAAAAAAAAGTGTGCGACTCGGACACCATTTTTTTTTCAGGCATCCTCTGTCTCCCCATCCAATTTCTTGTTCCCCTTCCGCCCTGTAGAACTTTTCGACCTTGCTCACTCTTCTGCATTTTCTCCTGCCCTGAAGGATGATGTGATTTCGTTCCTTCCCGAGGATTGAGGATACCAGGTCAAACACTGCTGCCACCGCAACTAATTCTGCTAAACTAGTAAGTGGCTGAAACCGTCAAAGTGAGCTGTTCGCAGTAAAGACTTCATATAAATTCCTCTTTCGATTGGCTCTAGAGTTAGGGAAAGGGACACTATCACGTGGTCAGGAAAAGGGACACCTTCACTCCACCTCCCTCGCCTTCTCCCCTAACCACAACTATACATCTTCCCTTTTCTCTCGGACACGTTAACGTCGTTACACATACAATATGAAATTGTTTGCGTCATGGACAACGTGTGAATTAGTGACAAACTGAACTTTTCCTGAAGTATAATGTTTTGGTTCTTAATTAAGAGTGTCCTTTATCTGTTGCGTTTCAAATATTGTAGTCGTTTCCTTTGCAAGAAGTTGTGTTTGCTTAGCTTGCATTCTAAACGAGAATGTCAAATGTGAACGCAGTTGTATATGGAAGGACCTAGAGGCATTAAGAAGGTAAAAGTGGGTTAGAACCAAGCTTCAATACTTTACTGAGAGAGAGAGAGAGAGAGAGAGAGAGAGGAAGAGAGAGAGAGAGAGAAGAGAGAGAGAGAGAGAGGAAAGCACTAACTCGGAAACTAATCAAGGACCACCAACTCGCCTTCAAATAAAGCGACAGACGAAGGGGAGGGGGGGGGGGGGGTTGAGGGTAGGGAGGTACTCTCTGGGACTGAGGGAGATGGGGTACGTGGCTAATCAAAGCAAGCCATAACAGGACAAACTGTGACTGGAATAGACTAGTGCTACCAAGTAGTAGAGGTGTTGAACCTAATTTATGACGTCAATACCGGGTTTCTTATTTACATATCCGAGAAGGCTTTTAACCTTTGACTACACCCTGCTTCTGACACGGCGCCGCTTCCTCATTAGTGAGTTCTAACCACGATATATACTGTTCAAAAAAGAAACGCAAAATGAAATTTTGCCACCTGGGGTGGACCATACAGTTGAGAACACGCCAAAAACCGGCCCTGATGTATGTCTTGAACGTCGACGTGCTAGGATAACATTGATTCAGGTTGTCACTATGTGCACGTGCGTGTTGTGGGCCAGGTACGACAGTGCAACATTGGGTTGTGCTTCTGTTGTTTCGCCTGCAAAGCATGCCCAACTCAGTGGTGAACTCACACACCATGGTCATAGTGCAGTTATAAAGCCGGGTCATTTTGGCAACCGGCAGGCACACCGTACCAAAAAACAGCATGCCACGTTTGAGCCCAGCAGAGAGAGAAAACGCCCTGGGTCGTTTGCAAGTTGGTCAGAGTGCAACTGATGTGGCCCATGCTTTGAATGTCTCCCCCAGTACCATATGCCGACTTTGGACTCGCTTCCAGAGGACAGGGTCATCAGCTGATGCCCCGAGGTCAGGCCGACCTCATATCACAACGCCAGCCCAGGACCGCTTTATACGGCTAAGACATCTCCGCAATCGCTTCCTGCCGGCCTCGTCCACTGTCCAGGCATGCGCTGGTGTCCGTCGCATTCCGACCAGACTGTCCGGAACAGGCTGCATGCTGCTGGGCTGAGGCTTACAGGCCCCTACGTGGCAACGTAATGACGGGGCGCCATCGACAGACCAGACTGCAATGGGCTACGCAACACAGACACTGGACACTGAGGAACCATTGGCGACACGTCTGGTTCTCGGATGAGTCACAGTTTCTGCTGCAGCGCCATGACAGGAGGCGAAGGGTTTACCGCCGGGTTAATGAACGCAACCAGCAGAACTGCGTCGACGAGGCACCTCCGCATGGTGGCGGCAATGTCATGGTATGGGGGGCCATCAGCAACACAGGCAGGAGCCAGCTGGTGCGCGTGGAAGGTCACCTGACAGCCCAGCAGTACGTCTAGGTCATTGTTCAGCCACACGTCCTGCCTCTAATGGCCACTCCCAGGGCGTGTTCCAGCAGGACAACGCCAGGCCCCACACAGCACGCCTGACCACAGCCTTCTTTACCGCCAACAACATCAACACCCTGGCCTGGCCCTCTCTTTCCCCGGATTTGAATCCTATTGAGCACGTTTGGGACGTTTTGGACAGACGCCTGAGAGTGAGGGCCAACGCCCCAGCGACTTCAAATGAACTGTTCCGGGCATTGCAGGCCGAGTGGGCGGCCATCCACAGCAGACAATCAGGAACATTATTGCTTCATTGCCCCGCAGATGCCAGGCTACCATTGCAGCCAGAGGGGGTCACGCCCGTTACTGACTTTGGAAGCGGCCTGGCGATTTCCCTGAGGGTCTGGGGCTGGTTCTTTACCACAGCATTGCAGGGGAGACTTCTGTCCTACTGATGACCTGTTTTTGTCATTTTCACATTAAACGTGTTGTCACACTGAGCTTCAATAAATTGTGTTTCAAATCGGCAGCTTGGCATTTTGCGTTTCTTTTTTTGAACAGTATATATAGCGTGATTTTGAGTGCTTCCTGATGCATGTGGAATAGAATGAAGCCAGAATTCAGATTTATTGTTAAAATGTTGATGATATTGGTCCGATAGGTCAGCCCAGGCCTGGGTGTGAATATGAGTGTAATATTGGGAAAAGTGAAGTCAGTTTTCACAGCGATTTTTTTTTCATCTTTTTTTTTTACGTCCAGCATCCAGTTGTTAATAGCTGACGTTATTGGTTCGTGTTTGGTGCTTAAAAAACAACAACAACAAAAAAACACAAAAAACACACAAAAAAACGACAACAAAAACAAAACAAAAACAACCAACCAACCAAACAAGCGAAAACGTTGATGCGCCATACCTACTTAATCAGATATATGACAACCTTTTGACTCAGGAATCTGGTAGATCCATCAAAAAGTGATGTCGCGATGGCTGATGCTACACTGCTGCTGTATCCTTTTCAGAGTGAAGATTTCTGTTTGGAGTTACCGAGTCGTTTTGTTTGTCTGTTTGCCTCTCTGAATGTTTGTCTGTCCACCCACAATCTCTCTCTCTCTCTCTCTCTCTCTCTCTCTCTCTCTCTCTCTTCTCTCTCTCTCTCTCTCTCTCTCTCTCTTCTGTCTGTCTGTCTGTCTCTCTCTCTGTCTGTCTCTCTGTATGTCTGTCTCTCTGTATGTCTGTCTCTCTCCCCTTTCCATATCTCCCCCCCTTCTCTCTCTCTCTCGGTCTCTATCTGTCTCTCTGATACCCCCTCTCTTTCTGTCTCTCTCTCTCTTTCTTTCTCTCGCTTTGTCTCTCTCCGTGTCTGTCTGTCTGTCTGTCTGTCTGTCTCTGTCTCTCTCTCTCTCTCTCTCTCTTCTCTCTCTCTCTCTCTCTCTCTCTCTCTCTCTCCCCCCTACAAAATTGCTGTAGCCAACGTTGATATTCACATGTATCAGGTAGCAGTCGTGTTGAACAGTATAACTCATCATTTTATAGTATTTTGGAAGGTCAAAAGTAATTTTTATTCTATGAATAACAGGCTATTTAAAAGTGCCCGTATGCGTTTTGGAAAGGTGCTTTAAGCGTAAACTGTCATTATTTCCGCTCTTTGTACATCAGCATGGTCGTGTCCTATGCCATGCTGACCATGGGGATGACTTCCATGTCCTGTCTAAATGCCAGAACCGGAGTGACCTTAGAGCTAGGTGGTGTATTCAAAGTGCAGAAACCAGCTTGACGAAACGTGAGCGATGTGTATGGATGTTAAACAGTAGCCTTGATACTGGACTGACTTTGTCCAAATTCTTCATTTTTGGCTTCCAAAGGCAGAGGAAGCTGTTTCATGAGCCGTTTCTGTGCAGTTAAATGTGTAGCCTTGGGAAAACATTGTTTGTCTTGTCTTTGACATAGGCTTGTCCAGTTTTTATTTTCATGTCCGCCTTGTACTGGGAGAAACACTCAAATATGTCTTACGGGCAACGGTTTATAACCCATTCGTCTTGTGTGGTCCCCTCCCTCCCTTTCTCTTCCTCCCTTCCTCTCTCTCCTTCCATCTCACCGCCCTCCTTCCCTCATCCTGTCTCTTTCTCTCCCTTCCTCTCTCAGTCTCTGTCTGTCTGTCTGCCTGTCTTGCTGTCTGTCTGTCTGTCTGTCTGTCTCTCTCTCTCTCTCTCTCTCTCTCTCTCTCTCTCTCTCTCTCTCTCTCTCTCTCTCTCTCTCTCCCCTTCTCACTCGCTCTGTGCTGGAGAGATATTGAAGTCAAACCAAGACAGAACCACACACGGCCGGATGTCCCAGCATCTGCCATAAACAAAATGAACTGAATAATCTTTGCCCATGGAAGACGGGAGGGGGGGGGGGGGGGGGGGGGTCTTGCAGGAATGGGATTGTGGGAGTTGGTGGAGGGTTATTGTGCTGTGCGGCTTAATAAGAAATCTGCCGATATCTGTTGCATTTTGAATACGGCACGCTGGGATTAAACAAACGAACGTCAAGAGCATTTAATTTTCTTTTTGTTTGTTTGCTTGTTTCTGTCTGAACAGCAATGCATACAATGCTGCAGTCTTTCACTTAATAACGGAAAAGCAGAATATTGTAGACAGTGTGAGTGTCGGGTTTGGTTTTGGGCCATGTTCCATCATCTAACCCCCAATTTCGTTGAAATCAGTTCAGTAGTTTTTGGAGAAACTTGATAAACAGTCAGCCAAACCAACACAGGCAGGGACAAACAGCTGCGAGGCGGAGCTAAAAGAACTGTTTTTCTTGGATAATCTGAATAAAGTACAACCATCCATCACCCTTTAACATTAACTTCACGTTAAAGTCATCTTCCCTTCTTCCCTGCTCCCTTGAACTAACTCCTTTATGCTGAGTGGTACTTTGACCCAACTTGTGGATTGAAATCGACGTTTCGTCGATAATCAATATAGTTATTCCTCACACGTAAAGATTCAGAAACGAACGTGATGTTTACAGATACCACAGGCAAAAGGGTAATTGAAAAGGCTGTAACAGCGACTGCAAATGAAAAAAAACAACAACTGAAAACTGGTCAGTAGTCCACGCTGACAGATCTTTTAAATGGTTCCTGTTCTTCTCGGCTGCTCTGGTTCTAAGGCTGTCTTTAATAGGAGAGAGTAGCTGGTGGATTTCATAGCATTAAGCACCCATAGTCTGTGCCACAAATAATGAAGAAAAGTTTTTCTCTTCAGGGAACCCTTGTTTCCTGCTTGTCCTGAAGGACCACGAACAGCTAGCTAGCTACCCATGCATTGCCATCTTCAACGGGCAAAAGTCCTCCACCCCAGACACGAATCTTTCCCAGTGTATGAAGCACGGCCTGATTGCTCGGGGTGGTGGCTATTATAAGGGCCTCGCTGTTCAGTGGCAACAAGAGTCTCTCTGCTGAATGGGTGAGGGTAACGCGGCAGGCAGCGTCGATCAGAACGTGCCCGGAGGTTGAAGGGGTGACGATGGAATACTCAGCACCGTACAGCATTGTCGTTAGCACCAAAGCCCTTCAGGCGCTGATCTGGTGTCTGTCTTGAAGGGGGCTGTTGTTGCAGACTCACTTGAAGTCGCTGTCTAAGAAGACGCCATACCCGGGTTTAGTTATTTGGAGAGAACACACACGCACACGCGCACACACACACACACACACACACACACACACACACACACACACACACACACACACACACTCACCTGTTGAGAAAAAAATTTTGTGAAAAGTCGTAAAAAGAAAGTACTACTACTACTACTACTACTACTGCTACTACTACTACTACTACGACTACTATACACGCACAAGGACACGCATGCATGCACATAATGCGTACACACACACACACACACACACACACACACAGACGTACACACACACACACACACAGACGCACACACACACACACACCCCACACACACACACACGTGATCAAGATGGCGACATCAAAACAATAACTGTAAGCTGCTCTGCTGAATTTCTGCAACTCTACAACTAACATGAGGAGATCTCGGAGAACAAAGATTTCGTGTAGTCACGCTTCAAACCCGAAATCAGAAAATGCATGCAGGTGCCCAAAGACATCTACAACACTCTGAATTTGGGAAGTGAAAATTCGGAGCGATCAACTCAAACCAAGGCCCGCCAAACCACAGGCAACCCAGAGCAACGGCCTGAGAACATCTGCTCCGCTCGTGCACTGCCTGATCTGTTAAATGAGGTTGGTGTTTTAAAAACACTTATAACGAGTATGTCCGATCGAATTTCTGTGCTCGAAAAAACAATAGAAAATCAAAACGAGTTGATCCGAAAATGGAACACTCCTGTACCACCCAACAATCCAAAAGCTACTGCTTCGCGTTGGAGTCCCTCAAAATGTATGCCAACATTTGCAGAGGTGGTGGCATCGGTTCCAACAGAAAAAGATGCTGATAAAGTAAAACAAACTAAAAGCTCAAAAGATAAAGAAAAAACGACAAATCGAACTACTCTGACCACTACGGCAGAAATGTTCTCCAAAAATGACGCAAAGAAGAAGAAGAATGACGTCACGAATTCGAACTCTGGAAGGAAGGGAGTAAAAAAAAGAAAACAAGCGGGACTTGCCAAATGTTCTTCTTCTACACGACTGTACTGAAAAGAGTGGATGGGGAAAGACTGGAGCCTCATATGTTTTTCAATCAACATCTATGAAAACTTTTACGACCAAAGAAATCCTACGTCCCTGCAAACAGCAACCTCCACAGATAAACACCCAGAAGTAATCGTAATCCATTGCGGAATAAACGAAATAAAAAAACAATGATGCTACCAAGACGAGCAAAACCTTCACTGAAACAATCAAGGAGATCTCAAAAGAAACCCCCACTCAAAGATCGTTGTGAGCAAAATCGCCCCTGTTAAAACACGAAGAGCTGGAGATGAAACGCAACCTGTTCAATGCGACCACCACGACAGACCTATTTGACACCCCAAACGTGAGCTTCGTCAGTCACGACACTCTTCGGGCAAACACTGGAACCCAGCGTGATGGCATTCATCTGACATGGACGGGAACCAGCGTCGTTGCCCGTAACATCGGCAGACACCTCAACAGAATGCTATGGTCTAAACCCAAGAGGCCCCAAAAACAACACCCCGCACGGTATCCATCATGGAAGATTCCTTTCACTACAATCTAGGGATCTCGGTCGCCCCTTCCATGGCCCCTGGTGGAACTATTTTGACGTGCTAACACAGTGGGAATAGATACTTTTAAACAGTCTAAGATGCTGAAGACATTATTCTAGCACAATGATTTGTAGAGTTGTTATTTATTCAGCATCAGAAATGTTTGATCGTTGGAGATTGACATTCAATATTTTGTGCCATTTTTCACAATCCCTGAAACATTTTCCCCTCTTTTTTCCCCTATCTATCCTTGTTGAAATTGTTATATATTTAGTGTTGCTACTTTCTTTTCTTTTTTTTAAAAAAATCTGGTGATATAGTATACAATTATAAAGAACATGAAAAGACCAAAAAATGTAAACATACTGCAATGGAATTGCAGATCAATATCAACAAATATTCGGGAGCTGATTCAACATCTCTCAGATAATATCTACCAAGCACTAGTATTACAATCTCTTAATGTACATGAACAAAAGCTTCCAAAAATCCAAAACGTTTACTACCCACCAATATACCAAAACAATGATGAAACGGGAAGGGTTGGTACCGCATTGTACATTCGACAAGATGTAGAATACCTCGAAATAGATACACCTTTTTCAAAAGACATTAAAAACATAAATGCTTGTGCAGTAAAAGCAAAATTCCATGGATCATTGATACTGAACATATTGTCGGTTTATTTGCCAAAGGTCCTGACAATCAAAACACAGAGTGGATTCGTACTTTACAAGACCAAACAATAAGTGGCTAATTGCAGGTGATTTCAATTCACACGCCCCCTTTTGGGATAATGAGTGCAAAATCATAACGCATAACAGATTCCTTGAAAATGTAGTAGACTCTTCACTCTGTATACTGAATGATGGTTGTGTCACTCGAATCCCGGATATTTCATATCATCGGGCTTCAGCGATAGACCTAACTCTCATGTCGGCTGCAATCGCTCTAAGTTGTGAATGGAACACACTTAAAGACTCCCTAGGCAGAGATCATTTACCAATAGTTATTTCCATCAAAGTAAAACAAACTAGTTTTGATCTCACAAAAGATCAAATCCCAAAATTTAACTACAACAAAGCTGATTGGGATAGATTGAAAACATGCTTTCTATTTGCAATTGCGAGGAGATGATGGTTGATGATGTTGATACAAGCTACATGAAATTTGTTGATACTGTTTCGCGTGCAGCTGAGCTTTCAATCCCTAAATGTAATCCTGATAAAACAAGAAAATATACAGGAAATGTTTGGTGGAATGTTTCCTGTGAAGAAGCAAGAGAACAAAAATAGAGGCTTATAAAATGTATCTAAAAAATAAAACAGATCCAGAAAAGATTGCTGAAAAAAACAAAGCAAAAAATCACAGTAATAGAGTGAATGAAAAGGCAAAGGAAGAATATTGGTCAAATTTCTGTGAAAATGAGGTTCAAAATCACAAAGATCTCCAGAAAACTTGGAAAAAAATAAAAGAAATGAAAAATGGAATAAGTTTTCCCTGGGTACCCCTTAAAATTGGAAAATAACGAATTTCCTTCCAATTTTGAAAAGTCTGAAGTATTTGCAGATGCATTTGCAAAAAATATAACTTAGAAGGCCTCTCAGAAGAACAAAAACAGCTTAGAGAAAAAATGGACGAAAACGAAGACAATGAAAAAAGTCCCAATAACAATCACTATACAAATGCTCCTATACTTTTCAGGAAACAAAAGATGCAATTTCAAACCTTGGATCAAAGAAAAAATCAGTGGGACCAGATGCGATTTCCAATGAAATGATAAAGCATTTACCAGTTAATATAAAACTTTTCTAAGTTCATTTTTTCAAAAATGTTGGTTTGAAGGGATTCAGCCATCTTTATGGAAGTAATCTACTGTTACCCCTATTCCCAAGGAGGGAAAGTCAAAATCAGATGAAAATAATTACAGACCTGTCGCTCTTACACCACATGTGGGAAAACTTATGGAAAGAATAATTCTAAAAAAGACTTGAGCATTTCTGTGAAAAAAATGGTATAATACCAATACAACAGGCGGGTTTTAGAAAAGGTAAATCATCAGTTGATCATTTAGTAAAAATTACCACACAGATTAAACATCAGTTTTCACGTAGGAAAAACGTACTTGCCACTTTTTTGACATTAGAAAGGCATATGACCAAGCGTGGCATTCAAAATTTCTAAACAAACTAGGATCAATAGGTATTTCAGGTTTTATGTACAACTATAAAAAGGCATTTTTAAGTGAAAGAATAATACAGACTAAGGTTGGTAATGCCTACTCTAATCAAAGACGTACACAGATGGGAATCCCACAAGGAGGTGTAATAGCCCCAATCCTTTTCAACATTTTGATGCATGAAACTTCCAAAAGTGGTCTCAAACAATGTCGAGCTAGCACAATATACGGATGATATTTGCATATGGATGAAAGTCACTCTAAAAAAGCTTACACCGATTAGATCAATTAACTATATTAAAAGGTATATCAAAATGAACTAGACAAAATCAGCAAATACATGATTGAAAACGGACTAACCCTTTCATATGAAAAATCGCATATGGTTCTCTTCAACTCTGGGTATGATCCTAAACCTTTACCCTCTTTTCAAATAAATGGAATGCCGCTTGAATATAAGAAAGTTGTTAAATTTCTAGGAGTAAGCCTGACTTCTAAATTGAATTGGAACTACCATTTGGAAAATATTCCGACAAAAGCCAGAAAAGGATTAAATTTATTAAAAATGATAAATCGACAGTCGTGGGGAAAAGATAGTAAGGTACTTATTCATTTAGCAACTGCGCGTGTGAGATCAAAATTATCTTACGCTCAGGAAAATTCTTTTCAGCTCCAAAATATTTGATAACAAAGATGCAAAGCATCGATAGCAAAGCTTATAAGATGGCTCTCGGTGTCCCTGTTCATGCCTCAACACTAAAAACCTACACAGAAATAGGAATTTTGCCCTTTACCGAAAATATGAAACTTGCTTCAGCAAAATATATATTAAGGAGTCATTCAACGCAAAATTCATGTATCAGGAAACCGGTTTAAAATCAGAAATACATTTTCCAAAGCGAGCACAGAGTTTTGACTCTGTAAAAACTATAGGCTCCTATACGTCCCAATTATTTACAGATGCTGGTGTTGAACCCCAAACAGGAGCTCCTCAAATGAGTTACAGTAATATTCCTCAATGGGAACTTAGTAAGGCTAATTTCGATATTAATTATTATACAGATTTAAGGAAAAGTGATGGGACCATACTGCCAACATATGTCAAGGCACATATAAACGAAAATTATATAAATCATCTTAAAATATATACAGACGGTTCTCTACTTGAAAACCAATTATCAGGTGCTGCATTAATTATTCCATCATTAAAAATAGAAAAAATCGTATCACATTGGGAAAAATTACTCTGTATTCACAGCAGAGCTAATTGCCATTATTATGGCACTGAACTATTTTCTTAGCTTTCCATATTCCATATTTCAAATATTATTTTGTGTCGATTCAAAATCTGTCTTACAAGCTTTAAAATATTCTCATACAAGAGTGAGAGGAGAAATGATATCTGAGATATACCATTTAATTATTTTTTTGTCTTTACGTGGTTCTTCTATTGACTTTTGTTGGATTCCATCACCTTGTGGTTTAGCAGCAAATGAAAGGGTTGATCGGTTAGCCAAAAATGGTGCAGCTAAGGAAAAGATCTTTACAAAATAAATATTCCTTTATCCTTGTATGAAAATTATAGCCTTTTAGGTAAAGCATCATGGGATTCGGTGATAGGAAGACAAAAAGAGTGTCTAAACATAATAAAGGACAACAAGGGAAAATTCTTTAAGAAGTTTGTAAAATATAAAACGGGACACAATCTAGCTTTTAGCTTTAGTGCGCCCACTCTTTGGAATTCTCTTCCTGACAGCTTACGTGACCTGCCTACATTGTCTAAATTCAAGTCAAAGTTAAAAACATACTTCTTTAGGAAAGCCTTCTTCAACCATTAATGCTGTGTCTATTATTCTGACCTGACTTTATATGTACTGCATGCAAAACTGTATTGTTTACGCTTGAACCGATGAACTTGATAAGTGCGCCTGTGTCGGTAGGTGTGTGTGTGTGTGTGTGTGTGTGTGTGTGTGTGTGTGTGTGTGTGTGTGTGTGTGTGTGTGTGTGTGAACACATGTTAGTGCGAGTGTTTGAGTGGTGTTGAGCGCAATGAGTTGATCCCAAGAATTGCGCTATATAAAATCTATACATTATTATTATTATTATTATTATTATTATTATTATTAATCTCCACCAGGAACGACTTTTGAAGAGTCTGATATTTAGACTCAGACTTGATGCATACAAAACAAAATATTGTAAAAATGTCACTTGCATTTGTGGCCAAATATTACACTATTCCATGTCATCTTCCTTTGCAGAAATACACAAAAATATTTACCTACTTGGTTATTAAGTTTGAACCCATCAAACGCGAATTTTGGACATTTTTGGAACGAAGCGAAGGCTGTAGTAGAAAGAAACTCGTGGAGAGCGTGGCAGCAGAGAGTCCTCAGAAGAGAAGCCCCCTTCAGGCAAGTGTTTCGGCCCTTATCTTTCCTGACACTCTAGGGGGTTGGGCCACACCAAGTTCATGACTCCGGATGTCCCTCTGCTGCCCTTTTTTTTCCCCATCTTGGGACGAGCCATGGCTGGGATTCGAACCATGACCCTCTGGACATGCTCATTTTCTACTTAATGACTCGCGCTTTAACCACTGAGCCACAGGGACACCTGATATTTGAAGGAAATTAAGCCTTATGAAGTTCACTTTTGTTCCTCCTTGACCAGATCCAGCTTGAACACCTCTCTGCCGCTTCTGCCATTGCTTTAGGCTCTGGTTTTTTTCCTTCCCTGCAACTGAGAGCTGTTTCATGAGGCTGTATGCAGACGTTCCTACAAATCCCCTCGCTCCAATTTCTGCAGTGAGGACTTTGACCTGATAGCCTTCTCTCCTCAGGCTGTTTGCCAGATCAGCATACTTTTCAGTCTTGTAGATTTGAGCTGCCTCCCTTCTGTTCTCATATGGCACCGTGAGCTCGATCATGATCAGCTGCTTGGTTGACTTAGAGTGGACTACTATGTCTGGTCTCATGCCACTCTTGCTGATGATCTCTGGGTGACTCTTCCATTCTGGGAGGTCTGCAGTGCACTCCCAGTCATCTGCCCCATCCAGCAAACTCTGCCTGCATGTTTCGAGTGGCACTGTTGTTCTTGGCCATGATTTGCTGCCTTGTTAGGGCAATTGTTAAGAGTCCAGTTGGACATTTACTTTGATTCAAGAGTTATTTGTTTGATTTATTTTCTTATTATTTCAATGGTTAAAAATGTTTTGTTTCTTTAAAAATGTTCAGATATGATTCCAGGCTAAAGCAGTTTAACCGTTATGCCGGTAGATTAGAATGGGGTTAAAGTGATAGTCACTTATTGGTATCTCATTAATTAAATAGACTATGCATGCAAAGATTAGTATACTACACTACTCCACACTCCATACACTTTTAATGACATTTTAAAAACAACACACACATGTATCCCCCCCCCCCCCCCCTCACACACACACACCGACATACACACAGGCCCCTTTTACATGTGTTTTTCTGTTTTGTCTTTGTTTGTTTGTATGCCTGTTCGTTTGTCTCTTGTTTTTGTCTAAGATTACTGTAAAGTGGATAGACATTAAATTAAAGAACGAACGAAACACACACACACAACCACACACACACACACACACACACACACACACACACACACACACACACACACACACACACACATACACACACACAGAGTCTTGGGACAGAAGAAACCGAGAATTTGACCGGCATTATCGCTGCACGAATTCAAGATGAGATCATTCACAAACACTGAGATGCCACCCGGATAAGTATCGGCACACATCAGACAGAAACACAATTCTCTGTCATCTTCCTTCCGTCTAGTACTCCCTCCATATGCGCTGTATCCCTCCACGATCACCACTGCTACTCTACCCCCGCACCCCTCCCCCCCCCCCCCCCCCCCCACCCCCGCATTCCTTTTGTTCCCCGCCTCGCCTCGCCTCTACCCTACCTCTTCTCCATCCTCACCCTTTTCCACGTCGCATCACTGTCTTTTTGTCTTTGTTCGAGTCTCGGTAGACGTCGGCAGATTCTGTGTACTTTGCGTCAGTCTGTAGAGCAATTTACGACCACCGAAGAAGCAACGCTCAGGAGCGGCTGCCCGGTTGGCCCCGGTTGGTTAAAGCCCAGGGTTCGCTGTCATGTGTTGTGGATTGGAATCCCTCTGGCGCCCGATGTAAAACGCTCGCGAGTTTCGCTGCCCATCGTAACGTGTTGTCGTTCTGGTGTAGACGTGTAGTGTAAGATGGATCTCCTTTCTTCTGTGAGGGCTACTTTTCCTGTCTCTACCACATTGCCCTAGGCGGGTGTAAACGTTGAGCTTGACTGGAACGAAATGACCTCAAGAACCTGAACAGAACAAGGATGGCTTCCACGCAGATGGGAGGGGAGGTTACTGCACATCAGTAGAACAGAGAGAGAGAGAGAGAGACAGAGACAGAGAGAGAGAGACAGAGAGAGAGAGAGTGAGAGAGAGAGAGCATTTCAGTTATATTCAACGTGCGTGTGTGAGAAAGAAAACAAAGAAAGCGATTTTAACCTCACCATTTTGGTAAGCCCATTTTCATTGTTCTGCCATACATAATGTGCGGTGGCTGACAATTTGAAACTGTTATCTAACCCCCTCCCCTTCCCAAAAGGGATGTATTTTGATTGCTGTATAGCATATCGATTTTGCCTGCAGTATACACAGTAGGTTGTTCCTGGTCACCTTATCTTTGCGCCAAACTTCGTAAACTTTCAACAGTTAACATTAAAATAGTAGCAACTAACCCTACTATGCGCTAGACTATAAATGACGGAGCTTTTCGTCAAGTCCTAACATAAGTTCGAAGCCATTTTACAATCTACAGTGCAAATCTGATACAATTTTGGTGATGAAAATTTCTGTGTGATGCATAACTTTCAGACATAATCTGCAATTGGCCATATTGATTCGTGGTTGCGGCAAAATAAAAAAGTACGAGACGCAGACATGATTTATTTTTCTTAAATCTTCTGTCTTCCCACCCAATTTCTTGTTCCCCTTCCGCCCCTTAGAACTTTTCGACCTCGCCCAATCTCCTGCATCTTCTCATGCCCTTAATGCTGATGTTTGTTTTTTTTCTTTCCCCGAGGATTGAGGGTACCAGGTCAAACACAGTTGCCAACGCAACTAATTCTACAAAACTACTAAGCAACTGAAGTCTCCAAAGAGTGCTTTTCGTCGTCCCGTATCGTAGATTTCATACTGTTTGATCTCTCCACTGGCTGTTTCATTGGGAAAATGGACACCATCACTCCACCTCCCAGTCCTTCTCCACCCTTCTCTTAGAATACAATTCCCCCGTTTGTTTTTTTTTTTGTTTTTTTACTTTCCAGATCATATATGTGTTGTTATACATGCAACCAAAAATTGTTAATATTAAAGATACTGCGAGGATTAGTTTAAAGTTTACGTTTAGTGAGACATATTTTCATGTCTGTAGGGTTTTTAATTTTTAGATTATGTGTTTCGTTTCATCCACTGTTGTCATTTCTTTCACAATATCTTGTGTTTGATTGGTTTGCGTTCTAAGTGAAAATGGCAAATGCGAGTGGTCGCATTTAAAAATTACAGACATTTGAAAAATAATAGTGGATTAGAACCAAGCTTTAATGCATCGATATGAGAGAGAGAGAGAGAGAGAGAGAGAGAGAGAGAGAGGGAAGCTCTAACTCTGACACTAATCAGGACCACCAACTCGCCTTCAAATGAAGCGACAGACGAAGGGGGCTGAGGGTAGGGAGGTACTCTCTGGGACTGGGGGAGATGGGGTACGTGGCTAATCAAA
The DNA here is from genome assembly GCA_018398815.1 of Conus ventricosus. Classification (NCBI taxonomy): domain Eukaryota; kingdom Metazoa; phylum Mollusca; class Gastropoda; order Neogastropoda; family Conidae; genus Conus; species Conus ventricosus. Next base: position 30,095,954 of record CM031607.1, on the reverse strand, counting down.
GCAAGCCATAACAGGACAAACTGTGACTGGAATGGACTACTGCTACCAAGTCGTGGAGGCAATGAACCTAATTTATGACGTCATTTCCAGGAGGTCTAATTTACATATACGTGAAGCCTTTTAGCGTTTAGCTTCACTCTGTCGCAGACTTGGCACCGTTTCTTGATCAGTGAGCTCTAAACGGAAACACATATACAGCGTGATGATGAGCACCGCTTGATGCATGTGGAACCGAAGGACGCCAGATGTATTTTTAATATTTTGACGACATTGATCCGAGCACGCGTGGCCTAGCTGGCTGGCTCTGATTAATGGTTTTCCCTCAGAAAGGTTGTGAGTCAGACTTCCCCACATTTCTTTTGTTCATATTGTTTCACGTCCAGCATCTAGTTGTTGATAGCTGCCACTGTTGAGTCATGCATGGTGTTTCCGAAATATTCCGATTGGAGATGAAAAATTCTGGATGTGTGTAATCTCTGTTTCCTCCCGTTTCCACGAACGAACTTTTATACTTCCTTTGCTGTGGACACAAATAGATCTGAACAGGTCACTGACCTCATTGATGGTTTTAGATTCAAAACAAAACGTTTCCCCCTTTATCTCCAAGATGGTCTCATACTCCTGGAGATTGAAGTGTGCGTGTCTTAGATTAAACCCCCCGTGTTCTCACTCTGTGTAAAATGCGTGTTGAGTGTTTGTTTCCTTCTTATTCATTCAGTTTGTTGACCAAATAGGCCACCCTTCCTGCTCTTTAAATTGTGAACATAGCATTTTCTTGTGCTATTTTCAACATACAAGCTGTTTACACACACACACACACACACACACACACACACACACACACACACACACACGCACACACGCACGCACGCACGCACGCACACACACACACACACACACACACACACACACACACACACACACACACACACACACACACACACTCCATCTCACTCTCTCTGTGTGTCTCTCTTTCTCTCTTAAACACACACACACACACACACACACACACACACACCACACACACACACACACACACACACATACACCACCACCATCACCACACCACCACCACCATCGCTCTCTCCCACTCGCCCACCGTATAGAATTAATAAAGCTTTGTTTTGTTTACAAACGGGTTTGTGCTAAGATGGGCGAAGGGCGAGTACTCTTCCAGGAAAATGGGGCAATCGATTTTGTTTTCTTTCTTCCTTTTATTTTTGTTTTTAAATCACCTTGAATGCCCAGCATGAGTATTCTATCGTTAAGGGACTGCTGCATCCTTGAGATGGAATGAGGCAGACAGACGGTCACAGGGTACTGTTTGTCTTGTTCTCTTCTGCACGACATAGCAGGATACGCTGACATAAGCTTATCTCCCCCTATTTCTTCAATCTAAGACATAAGAGCAAGCTTTGTTTATAATTGAATATTTCTTGCAGTCATTGCAACACCAAGCTGCTCTGTAAGTTGCTGGAATGGTGCTGGGTATTTATCCTTGGAATTTATTAGTTTATTGTAATTTAGTCCCTTGCGGATTCATTCCAAGAACTGGCCCTCAGCACTTGTGTCTCAAGAGGTTATCTTTTTATATTTTCTACTTTTCACAAGAAAATGCAGCTTGTTTCGCTCTTTCATGATTTTCTTTTGCTTCTTAGGTGGCACATTTGGTTGCTTTTTTGAAAACTCAACAAACATACTACGGTATTGCACACCAGCCTTTTTCTGGGATAGCATTCTTCTTAAAACCGAAAAGGCAGAGGAGTCAAAATACCACTTTCCGCCGTCACTGAGGAGAAACAATCAGGTTTCGAAATATCGGTATCTGACCAGGAGTTATATGTTATTGAGTTTCCTCCCCATTGGAGATTGTCTTCCCCTTGGAGAATATAAGCTTGCTGAAGGCTCATTTTGAGAAGCATTTATTTTATTTTTCCCCATTCACCCATTCAAGCACATACTGTTAGTTACGCAGAATTATCTACCACTGCAGATATGAATGCTTATCTCCCCCTGTTTCTTCAATCTAAGACATAAGGGCAAGCTTTGTTTATAATTGAATATTTCGTGCAGTCATTGCAACAACAAGCTGCTCTGTAAGTTGCTGGAATGGTGCTGGGTATTTATCCATGGAATTTATTATATATATATATATATATATATAATATATATATATCCTGATCCAACAGACACTTGCCAAATCCCTGCTGACAGCAACGTGTTTGGTTGCGGAGCTAACGTAACGTAAGCAAGTGTTCCCCTCTGGAGGGCGTCACCACGTCCGTTCAACGATAGTCCCCATGGACTTTTGATACCAAGGACTTTGACATGGACTCTACACGGGCATGGAGATGGAATCTGTACTGAGGCCTGCGCTAGGACAGGGGATGATTATCCACAGAATTTAAAACGGTTTTCAGTTATTATATGACAATCAGCGAGCATTAGAATGATGAAGATAATGCTATAGAGTTTCAGTCTTATCCAATGGTACACGACGACAGCATACGTTTCGTATTGCTGCTTCCTAGAGTTCGACTTAGTCTCCCAACAAAAGAAAATGCACTACTCACTTTAGCTTTCGACAGCCCTCCGGCCATCTTCCTCAACGTTAGTTCACCTCCGTTGCCGTTCACCTATTTTCGCTTTTTTGTATGTATCCTTTGTCAGCCCCAAATCATCATTCTGCATATTTCTTTTCGTTTCTGCTTTGTTTTTATTCTTCTGTATGTTTACTTCTGCTCCCTCCCTCCTCCACACTTTTTATTGTTTCCATTTCTTTCATCCTTTGTAATCAGTGCGTCAAATGCAAACAGAATAAAACAAATAGCAAACAGAATGAAAGAATTTGTGTTAGATGCTGTGTTAATGAATTAAGGGACAAATTGCGTTAGTCTTTAAACGTTTATTTATATTTTTCAAAGTAAAAAAATACAGGCTAACACTCCGCCATACTTATCCAAGAAAAAAATAATAGAGCAGCACACACTAAAATATCACGCTTGAGATAAAGAAAAAAAAGATAACGAGATGATCTAAAGCTAGTTGACCTTTTTTTTTTAAATACAGAAAAAGTGTTTAAAAGTTGCTGTAAATTTACGTCAGTGACGTCGTCAGACTTTTCCACTCCATTCTTCTTACATTCCCCAGTACCTGCGTCTTCTCTCTCTCTCTCTCTCTCTCTCTCTCTCTCTCTCTCTCTCTCTCTCTCTCTCTCTTTCCTTCTCTCTCTCTCTTTCTGTCTCTCTCTCTTTCCTTCTCTCTCTCTCTCTCTCTCTCTCTCTCTCTCGTTTTTTTTTAACCTTTCACCCCTGTGTCATACGCTGTTCGACACAGAGATGAATTTCTAATCTTTGCTCAACTCAGCGTCGGGGTCACTCCGACGGAATGAAATTAATGACACTGATAAAAACGTCACGTCCGTTCCTCTTCGAGATTCCCATCCCAGCCCCCCCCCCCCCCCCCCCCCTTCTCCTCCCCTTGACACTCATCCTCCCTTCCTCCTCCACATTCACTACAACTCTTCTCGTCTTGTCTACGTGCTTTTACTCGCTTCTGAGAGATAATTCATAAAACAGATGTGGCATAATTTGATTTTCAATAAAAAAAAAATAAGGAGAAAGGAAATAAAAGAAAGAAAGAAAGAGGAATGAAGAAAGAGTATTTAAGAAACTTGACAGACAGTGAGAAGGAAAACAAAACGAAACAAATGTAAAAAAAAAAGAAGAAAAAAAGAAAGACAAAATAAAAGAAGGAACGGGGGGAAATGGAAGAGGTAGACAGACAGTAATAATGTAATTAAATAGAAAGAAGACAAAAACAATACAATACGATAACGAAACACAAGATGCACGAAAGGACTCTCTAAAAAAAAAAACAACAGCAAAGACAATTCGACAAGGAAAGAAGACATGAAATATCTAGAAACACACACACACACACACACACACACACACACACACACACACAGAGAGAGAGAGAGAGAGAGAGAGAGAGAGAGAGAGAGAGAGAGAGAGAGAGAGAGAGAGGATGGGGGGAGTGGATTGTATGTACCCAAAAGGTGTTTCTACCCTCAGAGTCATTGGCACAGCCAGTGTGTGAGTGCATCTCTCTCTCTCTCTCTCTCTCTCTCTCTCTCTCTCTCTCTCTCTCTCTCTCTCTCT
>CM031607.1:30071791-30079291 GCA_018398815.1 Conus ventricosus | reverse complement strand
CACACACACACACACACACACACACACACACACACACACGCGAGCGCGCACGCACGCACATACATACACACACACACACATACACACACATACACACCACCACTACCACCACCACCACCACCACTACCACCACCACCAGAGCCCCTCCCCCTCCCGCTTGGTTTCAGGTTCCCATATAACACACTATTTCCCACCTTCTCCATTCCCTCTCTACTCATTCCCGCTTGGTTCCAGGTTCCCATATGACACACTATTTCCCTCCTTCCCTATTCCCTCTTGTTCGTGGTCTTCATATTTGCAATACACTCCCCTCATCCAATCCGCACCTTCTTGGTTCTTGACTCCCACGTTACTTAACACATTCCTCCGTTCTCATACTTACTTGGTTTCAGGTTACTATACCTTGCCCCTTTCCCTATGGTTATTGCCTTCTCACACTGCATCACTCAATCTACATATCTGCTTAATTCACTGTTTGTATACCACACAAGACATTCCCTGCTTTTATCATGTTCCAATATATAACGATACTCTCGTCTGTTCTCTCTATCCCCCCTACCCCTGCCTGGTTCGTGGTTGCTATCTTAAACAATAGTCCTTCCATCCGCCATCCCTCTGTTCCAAATCATCCAAATCCTCGCGCGGTTCTGCCTCCTCCATCTCTGCTTGGTTCCTTATCCTCATATTACCCGAAACATCTATTCTTTCCACAGTTACAACCCCCCCCCCCCTCCCCCACGCCACCATCCTGCCCGTTCCCTATTATTCATTCCCTTTACCAATATTACACATACATTCCTTCTTCCTCCTCCTCCTGGATTCCCATCCCTTCGTGTTGACTGGTCTCCTATTCACATTCCATATCTCTCGCCTACCCCCATCTCTGTCCTTCTTTCCTTCCTGCTCCCCCATATTGCACAATATTTACCGAACATGTCTCTCCATCTTCCTTCATTGCTAGGGCTTTCCCAGTATTACACAAGACACCCTCCTACCTCCCTCTGTCCCTGGTGGGGCTCCCGTTCGTCAAACCATACAATAGCTCCCTGTGTTCTCTCTGTGTCTCAGAGACATTGATAAGTTTTCTTTTTTAAGAGAGTGGTTATGAGGTGAAGGCAGACGTACGTGTGCGTGTTGTGTAAGAAGAGAGAGAGAGAGGGAGCGAGAGAGAGAGAGAGAAAGAGAGAGCGAGAGAGAGAGAGAGAGAGAGAGAGAGGAGAGCGAGAGAGAGAGAGAGAGAGGGGGGAGAGAATCATCATCATCGTCATCATCATCATCAACATCTTCTTCTTCTTCTTCTTCATCATCATCATCATCATCATCATCATCATCATCATCATCATCATCATCATCATCATCGTCGTCGTCGTCGTTGTCGTCGTCGTCACCATTATTATTTTGATGATGATGATGATGATGATGATGATGATGATGATGATGATGATGATGATGATGATGACGATGATGATGATGATGATGATTAATATCATTATTATTATTTTTATTAATGTTGTTGTTGTTATCATCGTTATTATTATTATTATTGTTGTTGTTGTTGTTGTTTAGCGGCTATCCTCGCAGTTCGCACTCGATTACACAAAAGGCTGCCTATGTGGATTATACACGACTGAAAAGCATACTGAGGCGCTTCCCAGGTGGCGGAACGTACAGAATATGTATATACGTTTCATCCATACTAGCCGTGTAACTGGCCTCCTCCTCCGAAGGTTGGTATTGGGATTACGTGTGTATAAGTTGTGCATTCATTTACACACAGAACACTAGTTTAGAATCTCATTCCAGAAAACTTTTCGGGAAGCGGAGTCACAGTTTAATGTTAATCAGTGTGGGGAAAAAAAACAGTTGTACCGAAACGGCACAGTGGAGATTCGAACAAGAAACTTCAGGATTACAAAGATCGTGCGTCCGACGCTCTACAACTGAGCTGTTCGAACTCAAGGTTAATATGGTTCCGAAACGTACATGCTTTTTTTTCCCTCTGTCTTGGCTTATAGCCGCATTTCACAGCAACGTTGCACACGTCGTCATTACAAGTAGTGTCGTTTCAGATTCAATGTGATACGTAGTGAACTGACCATCATTTATCCCGCCGGTCGTCCACGCACTCATCAGTCATCCATCCACCCCTCCGTCCATTTAAACTGCCCTGCCAGGAGAAGATAACCGAATCGCTTGCTTTTTGTGCCTTTTGTTTCCTTTTCTATTCTCCCTTTTCTTTACTTTTCATCTTCTCTGACACCTATTTTCCGCGCGAACCGTCTTTTCGCTCAGATGCCACTTTGAGCGTAATGCTAGACTGTCATCTTGTAAATATCTTCGACAGAACACATTTCCTACCGGCGAGAGAGAGAGAGAGAGAGAGAGAGAGAGAGAGAGAGAGAGAGAGAGAGAGAGAGAGAGAGAGAGAGAGACAGACAGACAGAGACAGGCAGACGGACAGACAGGCAGACAGACAGACGGACGGACGGACGGACAGACAGACAGACAGACAGACAGACAGACAGAAAGACTGACAGACATCAAGACAGACAGAAGATCAAACTGGATGAGGATAGTGTGCATATGTTGGAATGAACGCAATGGGGATTGGGTGGTGGTGGAGGAGGTTGGGTGGGGGGGCGGGTAAGGATGAGTGAGCAATGCCAGAATATCACGTCAAATGGAGAGAATCGGTGGGTGGGAGGTGGGGAGAAGATGGCGGGCAAGAATGTGGGATGGGGTGGAGAGAAATAGGGCACGTAGAGAGGTGGAAGGGAAGAGGGACTTGGGAAGATTGCGCGACAGTGAGCGCCTATTGACAACGTGGCAGCTGGCCAGACTTGGAAGGGGGAGGATTCCAATAAAGACCAGACAAAAACGGATGTGCAGTAGTCACTCAGTCTACCGTCAGTCGGTGGCTTAGCCACTTAGGCACTTACGAGCGCATTCAGTCTCTCTGTCACTCTTTGAGTGACCTGTACGATCACCAACCAGTGGATGAAAGTGCTGTGTCATTTGATTCCTTTCATGGACTATATTCTCAGGGACTTGCCCCTAGACTGCATTGAGACAAGTCGGAAAGGCTTCGGACAGAGAGAGGAAGGAAGTTATTTAATGTCTCTCTGAGTCAGTGTCAGAGAACGATTAGCGAGAATTCCGGCATTCTTTCGGGTAGGCCTACACCTCAGTTTTTTTGCTGTGTGGAATGTTTATCAGACCCATGATAGACATCTTGGTATTAGAACTATGAAACAAGCGAACGCCCTTCATCTCATCTCATCCGCCCCCCCCCCCCCTTCCTTTCTGAGCCCACCCTCCCCTTCTCCTTCATCTTCCCCAATCCTTCCCTCTAAAACAAAACCTTGATCCGACGTATACTTTCATTGTGTTCGTAACAGCTATTATTAATCAGCAAATCAATCGATCCTTTGGCGGTCAAGTATCAAACGCTAGGTGTGGCGCTTTGGTTCTTCCCTCACTTTGAGCTTTTGTTCTTCTATCCTCAGCGGGAGGAGCACCACAAGACAGGAGCTTCGAGATCAGTTGAAGTGCTTTGAGACACAACTGTTTCATTGTTTTCCTTTAGAAGCTTTTTCCTTGGAAAGTTTTTTTCGATTTTCTCTAAATATGTTCTAAATTGAGGAGCGCAATTGGGCATTGGGCCTGACCGTTCAATAATTGTAACACGCGTTTTGGAGGCGTTTCCGTGTGTGACCCCCTTTGACATTTTAAGTTCTTTAACACCCTCCGGAGTGTTTAGTCTCCTGTGTCCCTCGGGTGGTGACTATCTCCAGGCCATTTTTTTTTTTTTGTGCAAATGCGAGAAGTTTGATTGAAAGGTTCAGTAATTTACGGGTTGGTGCTGTTAATTCGTGTTGTGTTTTGCTGTGTGTTTTCTAAGCAGAGCTCTGTGAGATTTCTGTCTCTATTCTCTCCCCTTCCTCAACCGATTGTCTCATTTCCACATGCTGGCACCCGCCTCCAGACAGTCCGCGACATTATTACGTGAAGGAATTAATAAAAAAGCAAACATGAAAAGAAATACAGAAATAAGCTAGCAAGAAATAAAGAAAAGGGATAAATCAGAAGAAAAGCAACCTAAAAGAAATGGATGATGGAAGAGGAAAGACAAGAAAGAAGATTGTCATAAAAGATCAGTAATAAGAGAGAAAAAAACAAGAAAGAAAATGGTGGAAATCGGAGGCAGAGATGGGTGTGTATCCGATCGTCCTAAGAAATGATATTATTAAGAAAAGAAAATAATGGAGCCGGGAGGAAAAAAAAAGTGCGAGCTGGGCTAATTCAGCAGACTGACAGATAACCAAGCCAGGTCTGCTTAGCGTCCCTGACAGGCCTTGAACTGCGTGATGTACAGAGCTCCAGTGCCAAATAGACAGTGGTTTGTTTATGGCCTTGCTTATTGAGGAAAACGCGTACGAGCCGCTAGCTTATATTGTCCTTTTTCCGTTTTCTCTCTCTCTCTCTCTCCATCTCTCTCTCTCTCTCTCTCTCTCTCTCTCTCTCTCTCTCTCTCTCTCTCTCTCTCTCTCTCTCTCTTCTCTCTCTCTCTCTCTCTTTCTCTCTCTCTCTTTCTTCTTCTCTCTGTCTGTCTGTCGTCTGTCTGTCTTCTGTCTTCTGCTTCTCTTCTCTTCTTCTTCTCTCTCTCTCTCTCCTCTCCTCTCTCTCTCTCTCTCTCTTCTCTCTCTCTCTCTCTCCTCTCCCGCCATATGTTATTTCTAGTAATGTACTTTTCTGCGTTCATTTCTTCTGTTCATTTACCCTTAATGTGTTTACCTTTTATCGTTCATTTGTTTATATATATATATATATATAAAATATATATATATATGTTTCTTATCATTCAGTTATTTATATATTTAATGACATATTCATCACCTGATTTGTTCATTTATTTACTCATCTGTCGATCTATTTATTAGTGGACTCATCCAGCCCATCTTTGCTGTCCTGCCTGTTTTTGAAAAAAAAATTGTTTGAGTATCAAAGAAAGTGAAATCACAGAAACCATAGCAATTCAGGCACTCGCGCGCGCGCACACACACACACACACACACACACACACACACACACACACACACACACACACACACACACACACACACACACACACACATTCACACAACACACACATGCACACACGCACGCACGCACGCACGCACATGCGCACGCACGCACGCAAACACGCACGCACGCACGCACGCACACACACACACACACACACACACACACACACACACACACACACACACACACACACACACACACACAAGCATACACACACACACACACACTCACACTCACACACACACACACACACACACACACACACACACACACACACACACACACACACGGTGGGCCCGCGCGCATGCACAGAAGGTCCTTAACCTCGGGGGCAAAAAAGAGTAGGAAGGAAAGTCTGGAAAAAATGTATTAAGATCGCTGACAATGATGTCTGCACGGGTGATTTGTGGGGAGTGGGAGTGAGGGACTCTTAGTCTGGAAATTGAATTCTCTCTCTCTCTCTCTCTCTCTCTCTCTCTCTCTCTCTTCTCTCTCTCTCTCTCTCTCTCTCTCTCTCTCTCTCTCTCTCTCTCTCTCTCTCTCTCTCTCTCTTTGCTGTATTGTTGGTCTTCAACCAAACTCTCCCATTCCCTCTCCTTCCTTCGCTCCAGTTCGCGCTCTCCTCAGCCAGCAAAGAATACACGGAATTCATGTTGGAATTTGTTCAGCATCTTGCCAGGCTTCATCAATTCCAGCCGAAGAAATCATGGCTTGGACTGTCTAGAATACTTCCAGCTCTGAAGGGCGGCAGCTGAAAGTCTTCTGGCTATGTAGCAGACTCCTCGGACATGATGGGCGCTGACAATGAATCAGAAGCTTCATCTGACCTCCCCGTCACAGTAAATACTCAGACCTGGTGGGCGATGGGGATGATGCACCAAGAGAGAGGAGACGGCAAATAATCAGAGAGAGAGAGAGAGAGGAGAGAGAGAGAGAGAGAGAGAGAGAGAGAGAGAGAGAGAGAGAGAGACAGACAGACAGACAGACAGACAGCAGAGAGACAGAGAGAAAGACAGACAGAGAGGCAGAGAGAGACAGAGAGAGAGAGAGAGAGAGAGAGAGAGAGAGAGAGACAGACAGACAGACAGACAGACAGACAGACAGACAGACAGAAACAGAGAGGGAAAGAGGGACAGCCACAGAGACAGAGATAGACAGAGGAAATTTGGAAGGAAATGGGGAGACGCAGAATGGGAGACTCAAAGGACTCAAAAGGACTCAAAATTTTATTCAGATAAAGGCCTAGGCCCCTTACTGAAGGGGGGTATTCACATAACTAAGCAAGAGAAAAGCCAGTAACATATACCAAATCAACAATTAATAAACGAAATAAGATTCTTCATTGTATACACTGAAAACTAACATTCTATGAAGTAACGATTTTCAACCTTTTTTGCGCCAGATAAATATACATTGCTAAATTTTTCATTGTAGTCTCATTCTGTGACGACATAAGTAAAGTTAACCTGAAATTGCATGGAGCCTTATAATATTTCAGTTGTATAAATTTTTCTCTAAGATCATTCAGGGCAGGGCAGCAAAATAAAAAGTGCAATTAATCTTCTTTTCCAGTGTTGCATAGACGGCATGTAAGCATATTTTCATTTCTGACGCTGTATCTAAAGCAATGGCATGCAATACGAGACACACCAAATCGAAACTTGGTCAATTCACTTTTTATATATCTATTCATTTTTAGCTCAATATACAGTTCTCTCAAATGAGTAGTTTTAAACAACCTGTACTGTGCAAATCTGTCACTAGTATATATGTGATCATGCCAGTCCTGCCATCTACAATCAATAATTCTTTGCCTAAAAGATGTTAAAAAACCTGATATATTTTGGGCACCCTGGTTGTCCCAGACATACGCAAATCCATAAGAATTTAAACAATGACGAACATTTGTAACCCAAGTCCTCTTTCCATGAGAATCTAAATTTAATAACATTTTGTATGCCTTAAACGGTAGTCTATCTTCATTCATTCTGGTCAGTTTCAGCCAATACTTAATACATTTCATGTATGAGCTGAGGTAGATTGGATATCTGCCTAGTTCACCATAAACAAGATCATTTGGTGTTCCACTATCGACATTAAGAAAGCGTTTCAATGCAAACAAATGTACTTTTCTATTTCTGTCGTTTTTTCAAAAGCCCATATTTCCGCACCATACTGTAGCATTGGCTGAATCTGAGAGTCAAATAGTTTACTAAAGACGCTGAAAGCATTGCAATCTAATTTATATAAGACATTTAGCAAGAGAAAAACCGCTTTCTTCCCTTTATTAGCTATACTTTGGCAAGCAAAACTAAAACTGAGTCTTGTTGAGAAATAGATTCCAAGATACTTATACGCATTTACTACTTGTATTCTCTCATTTCCATACGTCCATTTCTCGTTTGCCGACAAATA
>CM031607.1:30056791-30064291 GCA_018398815.1 Conus ventricosus | reverse complement strand
AGAGAGAGAGAGGAGGGGGGGGGGGGGCAGACAGACAGACAGAGAACAAATTGTATCAACGAGAGACATGTAGAAATAAAAATATAGTTCACAGAGAGAGAGAGAGAGAGAGAGAGAGAGAGAGAGGAGAGAGAGAGAGAGAGAGAGAGAGAGAGAGAGAGAGAGAGAGAGAGAGAGAGAGAGAGAGAGAGAGAGAGAGAGAGAGGCATCTTCAAATGGATTTTCATCCATATAGGACCATCAATGCGCTGCTCCCATTGCGGAAGCTTTGAAGGTCAACCGAATTTTCAGGATCTCATTTCTGGTAGTGCTGTAGGTGACATTGTCTGTAACCTTCCTACACGTGACCGATCCAATCAGGAGGTTTGTAACATGTCAGTGCTTTCCCCTTCCTCTCTTACTCCTGCTTGTTAGGAGGGACCTCATTGTGGCTAGCTCGATCTGGGTGAGGGAAAACGTCAATAGCTGATCATAATCCTCCCTTCTTTACACAGGCTGTGAACAAGGTCGTAGATGGACAGACCGTGGGTGGGTGGGTAGTGACATGAAGAGAGAGTGAGAGAGAGAGAGAGAGAGAGAGAGAGAGAGAGAGAGAGAGAGAGAGAGAGAGGGGAGAGACAGCCAGCCAGCCAGCCAGAGACAGACAGAGATACAGACAGAGACAGACAGGCAGACAGACAGACAGACAGAGATAGAGACATACGGACAAACTGACAGAGAGAGAGAGAGAGAGAGAGAGAGAGAGAGAGAGAGAGAGAGAGAGAGAGAGAGAGAGAGAGAGAGAGACAGGGAGAGACCAAGACAGATACGGACAGAGACAGACAGACAGAGTTAGAGACAGGGATAGAGACAGACGGACGAACAGAGAGAGAGAGAGAGGAGAGGGAGAGAGAGAGAGAGAGAGAGAGAGGAGAGAGAGAGAGAGAGAGAGAGAGAGAGAGAGAGAGAGAGAGCGTAAAACCACACAGAGCAATAGTGACAGAGAAAAAAAATATTCTGGAACTGTGGGGGCCCGAGATCATGATCATTCTGAAGATATCGCACGCGACACAACGTAAATGCGAAAACAAACTGAAATTCTTAAAAAAGAATCAGTGGAAATGTCTTAAACTGTCAGGTCTCTTTAAATAGTGGACAGCGCTGGTCGACTGTCTTTTAACATGCAGTCAGTACTTAATGCTGTTGCTCTATCCTACCTCTTTTCACGGAATCTCTCCCATTCCTCTCAGCAAAGTGGTGTAATGTTTGTAGCGTCTCAAGTAATTATACCAGTTCCGCCCGTAGAAACACCACTGGGGACAGACCGATTTAAAACTGAGTTGGACATAATAGAGTTGATGCAAATTTATGTAAACTAGTGACCTCTGTGCTTGACGAGCAACTCTCTCTCTCTGTCTCTGTCTCTCTCTCTCTCTCTCTCTCTCTCTCTCTCTCACACACACACACACACACACACACACACACACACACACACACACCACACACACACACACACACACACATACACGTACAAACACTTGCAGTCCAAGGATATTGTAACTACAGAACCAATTCATTACACCCATGGCAGAATTCGAAATAATCAGTTAATAACACCTCGCTACTTTAATGCCGTAATGTGTAGTGAGTTTTACGTCCAATAGACCTGAGGCCCTTAACCTGTCATACATGTCAGTGAGAGACAGTAAACCATACTTGTTCAGAGGACAGGGCAGACAGATCAGGTCATGGTGTGCCACCGTTTGTCCCTCTCTCTTTGACATGGGACAGCTTACGTTGAGTTACTTCGTCTCTCATCCGCTGGCACTGACCAGCATAATAATGGTAAGGTTCAGCGGTCTGGCTGTCAGAGACAAACTGCTACCAGACTGCATTAGTCCGTTTTTCGCAAGTAACCCGTACAAAATCCTTGTTTCTGAATAGCGTTGACCTGTAGACTCTTCCCTGTTATAAACATAGTGAAGACCAGAGAAGAGAATGGCGTACTGATTTCTTTTTTTTTTCTGGACCCATCAGTTGTCTTTGATGCTGCCGACTGTTGAAAAGACGTTCGTTTGTAAAGAATTTGGTCGAAGTCTCTTGGAATTCTCCTCTTCCTCCTTGATCTCATTATTATCATCATCGGCGGCTGTAGAAGCAGCCGCGTCATCATCATCATCATCATCATCATCATCATCATCATCATCATCATCATCATCATCATCATCATCATCGTCGTCGTCGTCGTCATCGTCGTCGTCGTTGTCGTCGTCGTCACGTCATTATCGTCACAATCGTAGTCGTTGTCGTCGTGCTCGTGATCGTGATCGTGGTCGTGGTCGTCGTCGTGGTCGTCGTCGTCGTCTTCCTCCTCCTCCTCCTCCTCCTCCTCCTCCTCATCATCATCATCATCATCATCACCGTCGTCGTCGTCGTCTTCGTCGTCGTCGTCTTCGTTGTCGTCGTCGTCGTTGTCGTCGTCGTCGTCGTCGTCGTCATTATCATCATCGTCATCATCATCATCATTATCATTATCGTCGTCGTCGTTGTCGTCGTCGTCTACTTCTTCTCCAGTGCTGCTGTAGCCATGCCGTACAATTATGGATTCTGACACAGATGACATCTGCAGAGCACCCCCAGCGACCCCTGCCCCACCGCACCATTCCTCCCAGACGTCCATCACCTCTGTCCAGAATACACCCCTCAAGCCGGGTCCATTTCTGCCGGCACACATGACGTACATGCTCTGGGGTTTGAGTGCCAGTACCAGACGGCCACTTGTGTGTCAGTGTTCAGCATCTTGACCCAGCAGAGTTGAGCCAGAGGTCAGCAGTGACCAGCCCGCCGCGTGAGGAGGACAACCTTTCGCGCTCTGGTCAGCTGTATTAGTCTTCTCAGCTTCTAGTTCTGTCTCTGGCGATCCTTTCTCCTCAGTGAGGCAGGAGTTGGTGTCCTTGGAGAGATAACCTTTTGCTTCAGCTGAGGACATTAGGTGGCGTGACTGACTTAATGATGGAGTGGCCTGGCTTAAGATCACCTCTTGCTTCAGCTGAGGACACGAGGTGGTAGCGTGACTGACTTAATGACGCGGGATCTTGGTTCCACTCGAAGTTGATGGCGAGTCAGACTTAGTCCTTGTCATGAACAGAATAAGAAAGAGCTTTCCGAATTGCCGCGGACCATAGGAAGAAATGCGCTCACGGCAGATTGAGGTGACCTAGAAAAAAATGGCAATAACGACGCCTCACAGGCGCGCATGGTCACGGCGCATACAGTTACTTACCTTTCCAGTCCAGTCCTAAATTCAATGTAAAATGGCTTTTCTGTCTTTTTGTAAACCGGTGTGACTGTGTAAGAAAAGGAAGATGGGACAGGAGAGATGGGGAAGGCCTGATGACGGACAAGAAGATGCGAGGGAAAAAGGGGGTAAGATGATCAGATTTGGTAACTCGCAGACAAACTTAAAAGTAACGGTGAGACTTACGGGTCTGAACGTATCTGTTTTTGCCTGGTTTTGAGAATGCACGGTTGTCTGTCAAACGCTTTCATGAATCAATGCCTGCTCTCTTGGTTATTTGTTGTTTTTTTTTGGTATGTTTGGTTGTTGCTATCCCTACATTTGATACCGACAAAACAAACGAACAATCAAACAAGCAAGCAAGCGAACAAACAAACGAGCTGACGAACGAAAAAAAACGAGTTGATTACTAGAAACAGATCAACTGCAGAATAGTCTTCAGGTTAGTACAACACAGAAAATTGCACCGGCACCTCTGTATGAGAAGCAGTCATGCGTTTGGGATCACTATTCTCTGCTTTAAATGATTTCGACCAAATGTAGTACAGGTCGTTCTCCCCACTGAAAGACAGCTAGCCTTCAAAGTGTTATTCTTTCCTTCTTTGTCATTTTGCAACACATTGTTAACATCTCCACTCACGTCTTTGGCCTTGGCCACTGTGCATAAACACTGAGCTTTACTTACTAACTTTCAGTCGGGCTGACTATTTATTTCCCCATTTAAGAAGTGTAGATCCAAGCTTCATGCCATGCCAAGCGGCAGAGTCTGGGGATATCGTTTGTACAACAGTTGGCATCAGTGGTTGTCCTCCCAGACGCACGCACACACGCACGCATGTACAGAAGCGCTGTCCCACCCACCCACTGACCCCCCTCCCCAACACACACGCACACGCACGCACTCACGCACGCACCTCTCTCTGTCTCTGTATATCTGTCTCTGTCTCACTCCTCCCCCCCCCCCCTCTCTCTCTCTCTCTCTTTCTGTCTTTCTCTCTTCATGCTCTTCTTCTCCCACTATGATAAGTACTCTGTTCAGACAGACATGCTAGTTAAGCTGTTTGAGTTCAAGCACGCTCTAAAAAAAGGGGCCTTTTTATCGTTGTTTTGTGTGTATACTTTCAGTCATAACCAAAGACGATTAGTGAAGAGTGTGAGTCGCTAAACGGGCGGGCAGCGAGCCATCCAGAAAGACCAGAGCTCCGTAAGATGCAAACCCACCCCAATTATTCCTGAAACTGTGTCCCTAGAGAATGGCGTGCCAGGCACTGCAGGAGAGGAAACATTAGTTCACTGGCCACTGCAGAGGTCGACCCTTCCTTTACAAACCGACCAGGTTGTCCCCCCCCCCCCCCCCCCCTCCCAGCCCCACCACCCCTGACCTCCCACACCGCTTCCTTCTGCTTGGACGTGTAAAAACGCCCATCATTTCACCAAAGTCGCTCAAAACACGCATGAGTGTGGAGACAAATAACTGGGCGTCAGCATATACATACGTGCGTTCATAACATTCACACATACACACAAAGACAGACACAGACACAGACAGACATAGACACACACAGACCACACACACACACACACACACACACACACACACACACACACACACACACACACACACACACACACACACACACACACAAATGCACAGACAGAGACACACACAGACACGCACGCACGCACGCACGCACGCACGCACGCACGCACACACACACACACACACACACACACACACACACACACACTCACATAATTTAGGTGCAGGAGTGGGAATGGGTTAGACTGGCTGACAGGTGGACAGACAGAAACAGAGAGCCTGGAGACTTCCTGTCAGACACTATTTTGCAAATGCCATCACCCACTGTCTCTGTTACCCCTTCACCCCAATCCTCTCATTGTCCCGCCCCACGTTTCTGCCATACGATTTATCTTAGTGTACGGAAAACGCAAACATTTCTCAAGGCACGCATGTTTACCTGATACACAAAGATCACACTGATCCACGTCTACCATGGACTGAGAAATAGGATTCCCTTTATCTGCTAACTTGTGATCAGCATCGAGGAGCAGTCACAACAAACACTCGCATGTTTGTCAAATCACAAGCTGCCTTTATCTTTTTTAATGCTATTCCAGGTTTTTAACAGCGGGAATGGATCCAAATGTCTCAGTTTTGGACGTATCATTTTCTTAAGGTCATGCCACCATCCAACTCCTCCCTACAAGTACCTGATTCATGCACGTGTGACCAGATGGTTCAGGACTGAAATGCTCTTCCAAGTGTACAGAGTCCCTCTTGCCCAGCTTTCTCCTGATCTGCTTCTTTTTGCCGACAAGATTGCCAACATATGATTTCATTGTTTTTTGAGATGCTGTCTTGTTAATGAATGAACGACCAGGAATGATGAAAGTCATCTGTCTAGTTATTTTCTTACGGCGACGGCGAGGTTGCTAGATCTCCCTCAGTGTCCATGTCCACAAGTCCTTTTAACTTTGACTTTTGACTGTCCGTTACATCTGATGCTCGAAACGTTTCATATCGGTTTTCCTTCTTTCAGACAGACTGTCATTCAATAACAGGAAGCAACATCAATCCGACTCTAAGGTTCGTAGGTGAGGATCTGGCTTGTGGGAACCAGATGAGCCTGCACACCATCATGTTCAGGGGCCAGGTCTTATCCAAACCCATTCAGACTGGCTTCGTGCCTTGTGGCACACAGTAACTACTTGTCATTCTGTCGAGGCGCTATTTAAGAATCGCTTTGTAGAGGTTCACGAAAAGGGACTCTTTGATATTAAACCAAACTTGTCTCCCAGTTCACTGATGTTGTATGTGTTTTTAATCTAGTAGCAACAAATCATGTTTGTTTCCTGTCTTTCTAACAACATTCTATGATGGTTTTGTCATTTGCTAGTTAACATTCAGCAAAGTGTTTCTTGTTACATTAACCTATGATTGCACATTTGATTTTCTTTAGAACAAACCAAACGAAAATAAACTGAAAACGATAGAACATGTCAGACTGTTTTTGTTTTGTTTTTCTTTATATCATTTTATGTTCTTCTTTTCTCCAAAATTCGTGGTTAGATTTTCAGTACAAAGATGTTCAATCATCCCACCAATCTGATGTAGTTTTTACCAGCACTTGCACTTCACTCCACCATTCAAGAAGCAGGTCTCTAGAGATTAGCGTGTCGGTCACAACACTGGAGGAAATGTTAGCTTCCCCGCCGCCAGTGTGCTCGACCACTTCTCTGCAAACCAGCAGCCAGTTTCACCTTTCCCTCCCGTTCTTCCTTCATCTTCCTTGAACGTCTCGAAACACCCATTTATTTTCAACGTTGTGACAGAACAACATACACACACACTTAACTCTGCCGTCTTATGCCCGTCTGTCTGTCTGTCTGTCTGTCTGTCTGTCTGTCTGTCTGTCTACCTCCCTCACTCTCTCTCTCTCTCTCTCTCTCTCTCTCTCCTCTCTCTCTCTCTCTCTCTCTCTCTCTCCTCTCTCTCTCTCTTTCCCTCTCTGTCTTTTGTCCCCTCTGTCTCTTCACTCTCCTCTCTCTCTCTCTCTCTCTCTCTCTCTCTCTCTCTCTCTCTCTCTCTCTCTCTCTCCTCTCTCCTTTCTCTCTCAATCCTTGTCTCCCTTCTTCTCACTTTCTCCATACACCCGTTATCGTAGCCTGAAGCGCGTATGTTTTTCTTATAGAATTACATCGCATCCCTCAGAAAATTCAATGCTTCCCAGAACACGCACACATACACTCACATCATCGTCGTCGTCGTCGTCGTCGTCATCTTCTCTTCTTCTTATCTTTAGTTTCTTCTTCTCATCCCCCTCCACCTCCTCCCCCTCTTCTCCTCCTTCGGCTCCTATTAGTCCTTCATCTCATTCTTTTTCTTCTTCTTCTTCTTCTTCTTCTTCTTCTTCTTCTTCTTCTTCTTCTCTTCTTCTTCTTCTTCCTCCTCCTCCTCCTCCTTCTCTTCTTCTTCTTCTTCTTCTTCTTCTTCTTTTCTTCTTCTTCTTCTTCTTCTTCTTTTCTTCTTCTTCTTCTTCTTCTTCTTCTTCTTTTCTTCTTCTTCTTCTTCTTCTTCTTCTTCTTCTTCTTCTTCTTCTTCTTCTTCTTCTTTCTCCCTCCTCCTCCTCCTCTTCTTCTTCTTCTTCTTCTTCTTCTTCTTCTTCTTCTTCTTCTTCTTCTTCTTCTTCTTCTTCTTCTTC
>CM031607.1:30051791-30054291 GCA_018398815.1 Conus ventricosus | reverse complement strand
TAGTAAAGGAGCTGTCATTGCGTGCGGACTAGTCCATATACATTACATCAGAATTGCTAGATTTCAAGACCACTATGTGCACGATGTAAAGCTGGTGGGTAAATGAATTAATGACTGAGATAAGGGAATTTAAGCAGAGGGTCTCATGGCTGCCATTTAGCAGATGTCTGACCTGCGCATTAGTCCAACGCGCTGGTCAGACCTTTGGCACCTACCTAACATTGTCCGTGCCTTTGTCTTTAATTCAATGTTTATAAAGGGGATTGTTTGGTATTTCATTGCACTTGCTTCCACATTTTCGATGTTTCAACTGACGACAGTCTAGTTTCAAATGACGTTTGCTACCTGTCTTCTGAACAACTTAGGTACTGTTTTGTAACTCGCTATCAGCAAAGTTTTACTATGATTCCGGTTTTGATTTTCTTCGAAACAAACCAAACAAAACTAACCTGAAAATGATTAAACTTGTCAGACTTTCCTTTTTCCTTTTTTTCTTTCTTTTTCAAATCTCGTGGTAGGATAATTAGTACAAAGCAGCCGAATCATCTCACCAATCCAAGATAGCTTTAATAGCACATACAAAAGGGTGAAAAGCCTCAAGTTATTTCACTCCATTATTCCAAAAGCAAGTGACCAGACTACGCACGATTTATAGCTGAATTAACGACTTAGATGAGAGAATTTAAGAAGAAGCAGATGTCTGGCCTGTGCATTAACTCAGCGCGATAGTTAGACCATTGTTCATGAAAACGACAGTTGGACATTTAATCAAACTTGTCTACATGCTCCTGATATTGCATCTGTTGAGAATCTAGTAAGAAATGATGTTTGCTTCCTCTCTTCCATACAAAACTCTGTACTGTTTTATAACTGGCCTATAAACTTTCCGCGAAGTATTTCTTAACACGGAAACCTATGATTGCACTTTCGTTTTTCTTTGAAAAAAAAAACAAAACACCTGAAAACACGACAAACGGTTTCTTTTTTTTTTCTTTTTTCCCATTTTATTTTTTCAAAATTCATCGTTAGATATTCAGTACAAAGTCGACGAATCATCTCACCAATCCGAGGTAGCTTAGAACCAGCTATTGCAGAAGGCTTCGGAACCCCAAGTCACTTCACTCCATTATTCCAAAACCAGATCTCCAGAGACTAGCGTGCCGGACACAAGCCAAAAGGAAACGTTGGTTCCCCCGCCATCAGTGTGGTCGACCCTTTCGTTGCAGCCTTGCCAGCTACGTCTTACCTCCCCCCTTTCTTTCTTCCTCTCTCTTGAACATGTCAAAACATCCATTATTCTCAACGACGTGGCAGAACAACATACACGCACACTTAACTCTTCTATCCGTCTTTCTGTCTGTCTGCTTGTCTGTCTACCTGTCTATCTCTCTGTTTGTCTGTCTGCATATGTCTGCTGTCTGTCTCTGTCTCCCACTCCTAAGCACATATACAAACATGTTCTCTCTTTTTCTGTTTGTCTGCCTTTCTCTTTGTCTGTGTGACCGACTGTCTCTCTCTTTCTCCCTCTCCCCCATCTCTCCCTCCTTCTCTCTCCCCCCCCCCTCTCTCTCTCTCTCTCTCTCTCTCTCTCTCTCTCTCTCTCTCTCTCTCTCTCTCTCCATACACCCGTCATCTTTGTGTGGGGTGCACATGTCTCCACGAAAAGATCACATTGCATCCTTCGTCTTCGCCACACACACACACACACACACACACACACACACACACACACACACACACACACACACACACACACACACACACACACACACACACACAAACACACGCACACTCTCTCTCTCTCACTCTCTCTCTCTCTTCTACCACACGCACGCACGCGCGCGCGCACGCACGCACGCACGCACACACACACACACACACACACGCTCACACACACACACACACACAACACACACACACACACACACACACACACACACACACACACACACACACACACACACACACGCACAAACACTCTCTCTCACACACACACACACACACAGGCGCGCGCACGCACGCACGCACGCACGCACACACGCACGCATGCACGCACGCACGCACGCACGCACGCACACACACACACACACACACACACACACACACACACACACACACACACACACAGAGAGAAAACGATGACAGCTTTAAAGAACAATACATACAAAAAGTCAAATGGGTAAACAGACATTGCAGTGTGTACAATCGCACAACCTAGATTGCTTCAAAAAGTAATACGTTATTGAATGTAATAAGTGAAAACATTTAATTTCAAGAAATTGTAGAAGAAACAAATGCCATCGATACTAGGACGTATTAACTTTGGGCAACGGTGAACAAAAACTAAACATAAGTCAAAATCAAAGTCGAAGAGGGAGTGACAAAAAGGTTAATTTCAGCACACAATTTCCAGACGGCGAGGAACATTTATACTTAATGATCCTCGGAATCCTTACAGTGACAATCAGCCGTTTCATGAAGTAAAACGAAAAGTACAACA
>CM031607.1:30044291-30046791 GCA_018398815.1 Conus ventricosus | reverse complement strand
ATGTTCGCCGATGACACTCAGCTTGAAAATACTGACACGATAGGTAACCATGACAATCTTGTCAAAAATCCTCAAGGCTGTGTCTCCGATATCAAACACTGGATGTCTACCAATAAGCTGCAATTAAATGATGATGTAACAGACGCTATCTGGTTTACAAAACATTCTCAAGCTCAAGACCCCCGTCTTCAGCCGTCAATAGTCCTAGGCTCCACTGACATCTCATATATGCCATTTGATCTTGACCTTGGCTGCTATCTTGACTCTGATCTCACCCTGAAACACTACATAGCCATAATCTGCCAAGCATCCTTTCTTGATCTCCGTCGCATCAGCTCTTTCACAGAACAGGCCACGAAGACGTTGGTGTCTTCCTGCATTCGGTCCAGACCAGAGTTTTGTAACGCTCTTCTCCTTGGTGTACCCGCAGCCTTACTCCAGCCACTACAATGGTTAATCAATGAAGCACAATTTGTTTTGTGTGTTTCACAGTCTCTTTTGGCTACTTCATGAACATTATCTTGATCGTCAGGCACTTAGGGTGCATTACTTGTTTGACAGCTGAAGCTCTTTTCATCTGTTTAATCAGGAAGCGCAACAATGTCTGTCTGTTGCCTCCTTCATCGACACTATCTTGATCGTTGGATATTTGTGTAGCCGTCTGGGTTTGATCAGAGATGTTTCCCTGCACGACTGTCATAGTTTGGTCGTGTGCCAGACCAAGTACAAAAGACAGCGGACAAAAGTTGTAATAGTACAGAATTACTGAACATGGTCCAGCCGCCATTTACAGTACGTTAACCTCCCCTCGCAGTCCTGAAGTATCCTGGAATGTGCATACGGCATTTACAGCTAGTTCATCGTTTGCAGTCGTGAATTGACCCCGCATTAGTCGCCCACTATTTCCAGCGAGTTCACCGTTTGCAATTGCAATTGTAAATATCCCTACACTGTCCACTAGCGAACACAATATTTGCTGTACTTTTTCACCCCAACATTGTCCACAACCCGTGAACATGTTAACAGTCTGCAACGCGGAATGAAGCTGGAACTGTCCACCGGCCATTTAGAGCGAGTTTACTATTAGCAGTACTGAGTAATCCCTCAGTGATCAGACCGTAAAGGCCTGGCGGTCAGTGTGGGGTAATATAACACTGTCAAACACTACCCCCCCCCCCCCCCCCCTGTAAATGACCGGGCAGTCAGTGCAGGGTAGAACCCATACCATCCGAATCGGAGTAATCACCCTGGCTGCTCTTTAAGAAGTATGAGCCCTTAAGGAGCAACATCTCTGGACCGGGGATAAGCAGTTATATGCCTCTTTAGAGAGTATGGGTCCTGCAGGACGCCCATCGTCTAGACTGGCCAGCGTAAAGCTTCGTCCAGGGAAGACTGGTCACTGCGGTTGAAGGTGAGGTCCGGTTTCGCCTTCCGTGATGCCGTTGCACTGGACAAGGTTAAACTCAGAGTTCATTGCCCCAATGGTCATATGGATCTGAGACTTTCATCTACACACACACACACACACACGCGCGCGCGCGCGCACGCACGCATGCACGCACGCACGCACGCACGCACGCAGACAAACACGCAAGCACACACACACACACACACACACACACACACACACACACACACACACACACACACACACACACACATACACACGCGCGCGCACGCACACACACGCACACTTACTTACTTACGCGCGCGCACACACACACGCGCACACACACACACACACACACACACACACACACACACACACACACACACACACACACACACACACACACACACACACACACACACACACACATACACACGCCCGTGCGTGCGCGTACACACACATGCACACACACATGCACACACACACACAAACACACACACACATACGCACGCGCGCGCACACGCACACTCACACACACACACACACACACACACACACACACACACACACACACACACACACACACACACACACAGAGTGAAAGAAGGTATCGGCCTGTTCCGAGTGCCGTTTGTATGCGTTGGCAAGATAACTCCAAAACCATTCAGCAGATTTTTTATCACGCTACAGAATAATAAAGTCTGGGGAACCCACTCATACGCTGCTGTCACGATGATCCCAAGTTAAGATCTCTCTCGCCTTCCTTCCCCCCCCCCCCCTCCCCCATTCCTTCCACGTCTATGACTATGGTAGGATGCTGTCAAAACCTTTCGGTATTGCAACTTTCGATTCGATTAGACCGTTGTTGCATTTTCAATGGCAGACGGTTTTCGTTCACAATAGGCAAAATGACTAAACTGTTATTGTTACCAGTGTGTGGATTGGCGGATTACATCAAGCACGCCCCAAGAAACTGTAGCAGGAATTTTACCGAAGTGTCTGAGCTACAGCGCAGTGTCTGCTCCGGTGGGTGACCTCGTAATGACTTTTTAACTTTTTGCCCTAACGCCATCCCATTTGGAGACCAGTCCTCAGGATGAAATTCGGTGG
>CM031607.1:29989291-29996791 GCA_018398815.1 Conus ventricosus | reverse complement strand
GTATGTAACCACACACACACACACACACACACACACACACACACACACACACACACACACACACACACACACACTCCACTCAGCCCCTCATTCACACAGAGAAAACATGCAAATCGGTCGCTTCGGATTGTTTCTCTGCCCAGACACCATCTGCTCTATCTCGTCTCTTTGTTTGCTGTGAAAACCACTTTCTTTACGTTACCCCCTGACAGACTGATTGCGGAGTCTCTCCGGAGGTCCGGGGGTGAACTGTTTGTTGGGCTGATCATCCCAGATCTGCTACGAAAGCCCTTGGAGCTACTCCACTCAGTGTGTTGGCTGTTCTGGGTGCTGGTCGGCCTGAGTTCAAATCTCTCCAGACACAAATACGTATACCAAACATTTTGGTAGGTGCTGGGAGGTCCGGAGCAGAGAGGACTTTTACAGAAAATGCTTTGAAGAGAAATGTGGGAGAGAGGGGAAAAGCTGATAAGAAGGAGCCGAGGTAGAGGAAAGACGAAGAAGAATAACATGCAGAAGAGGGAGGAACAGGAGCAGGAGGAGGTGGAGAAGAAGAAGAAGAAGAAGAAGAAGAAGAAGAAGAAGAAGAAGAAGAAGAAGAAGAAGAAGAAAAAACAAAGTAGAAGAAGAAGAAGAAGAGAAGAAGAAGAAGAAGAAGAAGAAAAAGAACAACAACAACAACAACAACAACAACAACAACAACAAGAAAGACAACAAGATGAAGGAGAAGGAGAACAAGAACAAGATTAAGGGAAAAATAAAGAACTGCACGACGAAGAAGTGGATGAATATAACTATTTTGTCACTGGTCACAATTATGTGATGACGACAACGGAGACGACGTGCGCGATGATGTTGAAGGTTGATGATAACGCTGATGGTAAGGATGACGGAGAATAAGTATAAAACTTACGACCTCGGACTATAATGATGACAACGATTTCACATCGGGGATAATGATAAGTACCAATAATGATGAAGAATGGGGGAAAAGAATGAAAGGAAGGAAGAACAAGAAAAAAACTAGGAAAGAAAATACATAAAGACAGAAACACGGAGACTATAGGAAGAAACAAATTACGTGTAGTAAAGCGAGTGGCATAAAACAGTAAAGTAAAGGTGGAAATGAAGAAAGATGTGTACATTTTACAGAAATACAACAGTTTCTAGACACTGGATAGTTATACTGTTTAATAGGTAGCCACATATGCTTCGTTCACCAGCCACAGAGATCGATGACGTAGTGACTCATTTCCTCGCTGTGTTCTATTCACTTCATCGGTGCCTTTTCTCTTCTCATTATTGGGTTTTTGAAACGTTCAGAAATGCATTCCACCTTCCCTTTCGCGAATAACAGCACAAAAGGACATACGGGTGAACGCGGACATCTGCCGCAGTAAAGAATGCCGGATCTGTCATTTGATCGAGATTGGCTTTAAAATTTCTTTTGGGGACACATTCCATCTTTCTAGTAATGTTTGTTAAAATCGGTTTAGTAGGTGGGGTGGGGTGGGGGGGGGGGTTCTTTTGTTTGTATTGCGTTAACTTGCGAGCAGACAGGTAAATGAACAAACACGGGTGAAATCGTAACAGCCAAAAATAACGAACATGAAGATCAGGGTTTTGTCATTGTATATCATTGGTTGTCTTAGCCAGTTCCTTCAAACGCTGAGTGTGTTGTGGTCCGAAACATAAAGACTGGCATCGCATGGTCTAGCATAAACCATATCACGTGTTTGGCATTCATTTGTTTCGTAGTCTGTCCTGACTGGCACAACAGCTCTCTGTATATCTTAGACCCAGATTCCGGGATATAGTGCGGATCTTCGTCCATCATCTTTAACAAATAAGCAAACAACACAAATTCAAATGTATCCGATCTAATAGTAAAATTAACATTCAATGTATGTCATCCCTTTAATGTGTGCTGTCAGTGGATTCAATAGAGCATCATTTGTTGACCTTGAATCGCCCCACAACATAGCCTCAGCCTCTGTCTGAAAGCAGAACAATTACTCTTGCAAAGCTTTTCTTCTGCAATAAACCCAGGGGCTACAGGATGTTTCTGCAGCATTTTGGGGAAATTGAATTTTAGATTATGTTTAATCTGGTCGCGGACGCTTGGGTGCAACATCCTCCCTCTTCCCCACTTCCCCCAGCGCCCCCCCCCCCCCCCCACCCCCACCCCCCTTTATTCACATTTGCCATCTTTGTGAGATTGTGTGCTTTTGCAGTGATGGCTGCTCTTCCCTCACGAAACAATATTGCTTTTTGTGATATTGGTTTCAATGCAATATGCAAAACAGAATCCCAATATCAATCAATTCAAAGGGGAAAAAAATTAAAAAAGAGAAAAGGTTCCTCTAGAGCCAGCTCTAATGGACATTGCACAATACCAAAAATGTCTAGTGTCATGGAATTCACCAGCAGCCATCACTCCCTGTATTCATGCAGTCCCGGGGTGGGGGAGGGGGATGAGAGGGGTATAATGCCCAGGGCAACCTTAGTTTAAATAACATCTCCACCCTCTGAAAGTTCTGTGTCAGTAATTCCCTCTTTTCCAGCGCTCACTTTGAATCTGTTTCCTTTCTTTTTTAAGAAAATGTGTCGTTTTTGTCCAGTCGTCTAGTATTTCTCTGCATTAGTGAACATTTCTCTCACTGTTGCGGGAATTTCTTTTTTCATACTTTTTTTTTCTGGTTGAAATCTATGACATGCCAGCTTCTTGTTCTTGCTGTTGTTGTTGGTGGTGTTGCTGTTGCTGTTGCTGTTGTCGTTGTTGCTGTTGCTGTTGTTGTTGTTGTTGTTGTTGTTTTGTCGTTTTTATCTGAACAATATGTGGTTGTAATTTGAACAATAGGTAGTGGAAATTGTGCTCACTCTCCAGAGCTGACACACGCGATCCACTATACAGTGCTTATTTTCCCACTTGGCATTTTCAGTATTTTGTTACAATGTTTTTCGTTATAATCATGTTCTTTTTTCACAATTTGGGACTGAAAAACAAGAAACATAAAGATGGCTTGCACTATCTGCACAGCCCAGTCTTAACGGCCTTACGTTTGTCAGTCATTAGGTTAACGTGTCATTAATTGCTTTCTGTCGTGTGTTGATCATGTTCGTAGCTTTTTCAGGAAATACCACACACACACACACACACGCACGCACGCACGCACGCACGCACGCACGCACGCACGCACTCACGCACGCACGCACGCACGCACGCACACGCACACACACACACACACACACACACACACACACACACACACACATACACGCACACACACACACACACACACACACACATACACACAAACACAACACACACACACACACACACACACACACACACACACACACACGCACGCACGCACGCGCACACACACACACACACACACACACACACACACACACACACACACACACACACACGCACGCACGCACACACACACAACACACACACACACACACACACACACACACACACACACACACACGCACGCACGCACGCACGCACGCACGCACGCACGCACGCGTGCACGCACGTACGCACGCACAAACTCCCCGGAGTGTTGACAGCCATTCGAAAGCTCTGTGTAATCGGCTGGACTTCAACAATAAAAGACTTAAAAATGAAGTTATGTTACTGGAGCAACAGTACCCTGTTCCTACATGAACCAATAAAGTGCACTTGTTGCGGATATTATAAGGATATCTAAGCTTTCACACATTACATTGATTGGTGAACTCAAATTTCATTCGTAAATGAAGAGCGGGTGAACAGCCTATCCGCATGCCTTCAAACTCTTTCACAACTAGTTTGTTTTCACTTACTCCCTTCATTGTTTCAAATAAGATGATTAATAGATAGGTAAATAATCATCGTATAAGAGCAGATGAACAATACAAGCATTGTCATATCAGACGTTATACGGGAGACAAGAAGCCCAACATGAGGACGTACTGTTTTCACATTTTCCTTCCTTACAAAGGAAAGACCACCATGACAGGAGTTTCATGATGTTCTGACAACTTTGCTATCAAAAAGCTCCCTAAGAAACTGCAGCGCTGTCCTTGGGGGGGGGGGGGGGAGGCTGCAACGGGAGCAGTCTAACTGTTGTTAAGCATGGGATAGTGGGGATGTAGCGGGGTGGCATCTCTGCTACTGAGAAAGTGCCGGAAAGTGAGGGAGGAGAAGAAATGCACAAACAACAAGGGGTAAGCTCGCTCCTCTCAGAGCAGGGATCCTTCCTACGCCGTCGGAAGTCTCACAGGAAGAATAAACTCGGTCCAAAAAACTGAAACTCTTCGCAACACCATCAACTGTGCACACACATCCTCTAAACAGCTGTTCCGTTGGAACAGAGTGCCAGGGGAGTGAAAGAAGAGTTGGATCTCGGATGAGCTCATTGATTTTGGAGGAGGGATGTATCCCCCCCCCTCCCCCTTCCTCCCCAGAGGTGACCCTCGAGCAGTACACAAGTTTGAAGACGTGGAAGAGTGCAAGCTGGAAGGAGGAATGAGATGAATACAGATTGGAGAGAACTAGACAAACATTCCAGAATCGAAACGGATGATAGAAATAGCTACTCACGAGGGATCCCTATCCCATTCTCATTCACCCCCCACCCCACACCCCCACCCCCCCCCCCCCACCCCAAAAGGTTTGTTCACAAGAGATTACCAGGGAAATGCATCTTTGCTAGCGAATGAATGCAAGGTCAGTGAATTAATTTCTTCGGATGAAAAGTTTTGCAGGTAGTGTGCTCAAACCTGTCTTAGACAAGTCGCTCTCCATTTTCCGTGCTCCCATTTCGGTCGAATGGAGACTGTTGCACGAGCAGCATACCGTGCCTTTCAAAAAGAAATGAGTTCCAGGGCTCTAAATTTCTGGAATTAACAAGTTGTCGACTCTTTGGGTTAAGCTAGATACATCCCCCTTATCCCAACATGAAGTCTAAGATATGCTCCCAGCATATTTCAAGAGGAGGAGAGAGAGAGAGAGAGAGAGAGAGAGAGAGAGAGAGGAGAGAGAGAGAGAGAGAGAGAGAGAGAGAGAGATCTGCCTCTCTTTTTATCTATGTATCAGTCTTTATTTATTCATCTTTTGTCTATATTGCTGAACTCTTTCTGTATATCTAGCTGTCTGTCTGTCTGTCTGTCTCTCTATCTCTCTATCTTTCTATCTGTATATCTATCGATCGATCGATCTATGCATTTATCTATCTATCTACATACCTACCTATCTACCCATCTATCTAGCTATCTGTTCATCTATCTATCTATCTATCTATCTATCTATCTATCTATCTATCTATCTATCTGTCTATCTATCTATCTATCTATCTATCTGTCTATCTATCTAGCTATCTTTGAATCATTGTTCACTATATGTCTGCATCCGTCTGGCCGCATGATGTACACTTTCCGGAGAGTGGAACCACGCACAGCTCATTTCCCCCAGCAGTTTGCACTCTCCCTCGTCATCTCTATGTTGAGACCCGTAGCACCGAAGACCTTACATGTCAGATTTGCTCCCAGAGTAAAAGTGTGAAGCTCGCCGGGCAGTCCACGGCGCCAAGGGGCAGCGAAGTGAAACACAGTTATGGCGCCACGCAGACGCGTTGGGGATGCTCAGCCGGGACATGAGAAGGAGACCGACTCGTTGACCTCGGACAAAGGTATTGATCTACGTGTGTTAACAAGAAAGAGAAGTACCTGACAGAGACCTTGAATGGACACTCCAGTGTACGAGCTCTGAACGTAAGGACAAGACAGGACAAGGACAAGGTTGGACAAGACATGGCAAGGCAAGGCAAGACGAGACAAGACACGGCAAGGTAAGGCTACGAGAAGAGACAAGGCAAGGCAAGTCAAGGCAAAAAAAAAATCAGGGTAAGTCAAGTCAAGAGTAAACGAGACAAGAAGACGAGACAGGAAAAGTCAAGAAGGCAAGACAAGTCAGTCAAAGGCAAGATAAGACAAGGGCAAGGAGAGACAGAGGTTAGGAAAGTCAAGACACGAAAATACAAACCAATGAAAAGGCAAAGCAAAAGGCAAGACGAGGCAGGGCAGATTGGGCAATACATGGCCGACAAGGCAAGGGCAGGGCAACGACAGGCAAGGCAAGGCGAGTGAAGACAAAACAAGCAAGGTATGGCCGAGGCTGTGCAAGATAAGGCAAGGCAAGGCAAGATAAGGCAAGGCAAGGCAAGGCAAGTCAAGACAGGGCAGGGCAAGACAAGGCAAAGCAAGGCAAGGCAGGAAGAGGCAAGGTCAGGCAAGACAAGACGAAAACAGGTAAGGCAGAGCAATTGGAAACAAGACATGGAAGGCAAGAAAACGAGGGACAGAACGAGACAAGACACGTGTCACGACCGACCCCCTGGAGGTCTGCCCTGACAGGATCGGTCTAGAAGGGAGTGAAGGGAGTGACTGACCTCACACGCCTCGCAAGAGACCACACAAGAAAGATTACGATACAATACACCATTTATTCACCCTCCGACACACACATAGTCACAAATAAGCATTTTAACACACACAACATGCACAATCACAATTAAGCATTTCAACACACACAACATACACATAGTCACAAACAAGCATTTCAACGCACACAACATAACCATAATCATAAATAATCATTTCCAACACACATTCCTTTCCGTGCTTCATGTGGTTCCCCCTCACCCCTGTCTCTCCAAAGTCCTCTGAGAGTACCGTGTCAAATCAGGTGTCCCAAACCGGGGCTGTTCTCGAACAGAGTCTTTCAATGCTGACACCCTTGACACACACACACACCCAAATTGCACGACACAGAGCTAACCACACTGGTCACATGAGTTGTAGGAAGTCCGAGGACAGCGGAGAACGCATCCCACGGGACGAGGCGTTGTCGCTGAAGGTCCCGGACAGGGGTTAGGACCATCCAGCAAGGTCCACGTGCTCCTCACGCTGCGCGGCCCCAACAGCGCAAGCTTCGGGTGAAGCCCCCGGGAGGAGAGAAAACGGAACTGGAAGGAAAGAAGGGTACCCGTGGGTCGAGGCGTTGTCGCTGAAGGTCCCGGACAGGGGTTAGGACCATCCAGCAAGGTCCACGTACTCCTCACACTGCGTGGCCCCCAACAGCGCAAGCCTCGGGTGACGCCCCCGGGAGGAGAGAAAACGGAAGGAACTGGAAGGAAAGAAGAAAGGGTACTGGAACCCCGCAGTCAGTACGGTCTGAAATTTGCTGCTTAATCCAAACAGCCACTCGCATGGTGGG
The DNA here is from genome assembly GCA_018398815.1 of Conus ventricosus. Taxonomy (NCBI): domain Eukaryota; kingdom Metazoa; phylum Mollusca; class Gastropoda; order Neogastropoda; family Conidae; genus Conus; species Conus ventricosus. Next base: position 29,989,521 of record CM031607.1, on the reverse strand, counting down.
CGAGGGGAGGTGTTTGCTGAATACATTAGTAACACCAACTCAACAGACCTGAGCATAACACAGTAAACAAACCAAATGAGGAATGTTCGCTAAAGGTCTCCTCACACGAAGCAGGTAAGAGATTACATTAACAGGCTAAATAAACGAATAGCAATTTATATCTTCATCCTTCCCTCACTCACGTTCAACATTTTCCTTTCTTAGGAACTGAACTAATACAGCAACCATTG
>CM031607.1:29981791-29984291 GCA_018398815.1 Conus ventricosus | reverse complement strand
TCAGCCGCACGTGCTATACTCCTTGCGTGAGACCGCGAATCACCGCGACGCCTTTTTCTTAGCATGTTGTTGTGTTGTTGTTGTTGTCGTACCCTGGCTAAAAGACTCCAGAGATCATCCGAACAGCCGAAGTACTTGAACACTATGGTACAAACGCATCAGCTGGGGGTGAGAACATTACGTGTGTGACCATTTTTAATTACCCCCCCCCCCCCCCACGATGGGGCAGCCACACTCCGACTTCGGGAGATTTTAGAGACTGATAATGTTATGCTGGGAGCTTGTCACAACTGGAGACAATCCCTGCATAACTATGCAGAGTATAGCAACGTTTTGATGTAGCCTTGGTGTTCTAGCCTATGTCAATTGGCCTGACACAGCCTTAAGCCATGGCGGATCTCAGCATGTATTTACTACAATATCGTGCACACCTAATTCTGAGCATTGCTTCCCCCCCCCCCCCCCCCCCCCCCCCCCCAGGTTCTGCCCCCCCCTCCCTTTATTTTCCCCACGCACTGCTCAAAAAGAAGGGTCTGTGAACCGAAACGTTAGTAACATTTTCCCTGCCATGATGTCTTTTTAATAATCATTTGTGATCCTTTAGTTTCAAATGACCTTTGCAAGTGATGTTGCCGCAAGAGCAGAGCACCATACCTAGTCTTACTTGTCAAATTGTATAATATTAGAAAGGCTTTAAATTCATGCATTGCAAAAGATAAAACACAAATCGGGAAGAGATCGTAATGAAGGGATGGATTTCTTTTCTGTAGCCAGTTAAGATAGGAAGGGGAAAGAGAAAGGAGAGTTTTAGAGGCGCACCACAAAATATCGACCTGTTCTTTCGTTTTTTGTTTGTTTGTTTTATTTTGTTTCGACATCTTTGTTTTGCTTTTTGTTTGTTTTTTGTCTGCACGTGACTTGCTTCACAGTGAGGTCCAGCACGTCAGCATGACACAGACAAAAATTCGATGACGCACCTCCACGGGAAAGATTTTTTCTTTTAAATATTGAGATTTAAAAATACCAACATTTTGACGCAGTAATCAGACGATGTTACTATTTATGCAGGATACACACACACACAAATAATGGCAGTAAATATTTACAACAACAAAAATCCTATCTGCCCATTCTAAATATCACACACAACGTTTCTTTTTGTGAAAAAAATACATGGATTTCAAATGCAAAGAAACTGCATCTGAGACGACATCGGATATAATTTCAACTTCGATTTGTTTTTACAACTGTCTTTTTACCATTTACAAATTAGTGGTAACTCGTGTCGGGAGACGTGAATTCTGTGGAAATCCTCGCGATTGCTATCTATTTAGAGCAGAATGTACCTGTTGGTTTTAACATTGGGGAGAAAGAAAAAAACGCTTCCCCCCACCACTTTTCTCATGCTCGCACGTGACGCACGGCAGGGAGAAGTCAGCCAACCAGACAGTCATGGGACGTGAACAAACCACTCTGTGCCACCCCTCCACATTGACAAGACAGCTTCGATATCAGACAGCGTGTGTGCTAAAGTGCTGAAGGCTTATCTGAAATGCTGTTGCGTTGTGTGAGTTCTACTGCAGACAATAGTGAAGAATCGAACAAGAACTGGCCAACCTAAAGACACAGACGGACTGAGCGCATCTTCCGAAGTCACGTTATACAGAACGTAACCGAAACAGGAGAATTATCTGACATGTCCTCGAGACAGACGAGGAAGCGAACACACAACAACGATGCTGTTGACGACGGAAATCTTGGGGGACCAGTGCTGCTTTGCTTGGAGTGCGTGTACATATTCTATTAGCTGAAGTGATAGACAGTCATGTCGTCTTTCTTAGAAGAACTTTGTGAAAACGTCTGTCATCTGGATTTCTTGGTGTGATGAAATGTAAGTCTCGGAATGATTTCATCTCTCTCTCTCTCTATCTCTTCTCTCTCTCTCTCTCTCTCTCTCTCTCTCTCTCTCTCTCTCTCTCTCTCTTTTATACTAACTCACTGACTCCTCCTTTCCCTCACTGGTGTATACGGAGGAAAAAGGAAGGTGGAGTGTGAATGTATGCGCTTGTGTGTGCCTGCGTGCGCGCGTATGTGCGTGCATGCGTCAGTGTGTGCAATTATGCATTGCGTGAGTTGTGGGTGTGTACGTTTGATTGGTGTGTGGTGTGTGTGTGTGTGGTGTGGTGTGTGAGAGAGAGGAGAGAGAGAGGGGGGGGGCGGGGGGGAGAGAAGGAGAGAGTTTCCCCACAGAAATATAATCTAAATCGTTCTTCTGAATTGAATAAAAGCCCCTGAGACCACCTGTAGCCATCGTGATTGGAGCTGCCGACAGACATTGAAGAAGCGTCAGGAGTGCCCACTGAATGGCTGGCTGTTCGGGAGTGAAGTGCTACAACTACACAGCATTGTACTCTAGCAGACGATGATACCCTGGTAGTACTTTTGGTGAGGGGGGTGGGGGGGGGGGGGGGGGAGAGAGAGAGAGAGAAAGAGAGAGAGA
>CM031607.1:29966791-29971791 GCA_018398815.1 Conus ventricosus | reverse complement strand
GATTATATCAATTGCACATCAGGTGTTAAGCAGGGATGTTTGCAGCCCAGTTTTGTTTTCTTTTATTCATTAATGGCTGACTTTGGGGGTAATAAACTCTGGAAACATGGTGCCCATTTTGAAAAATGATGCTAATGGAAATTTTTAATTCTATTGCTTGCCGACGACGGGGCATTAATGTCTGAGACAGTAATAGGCCCCCAAACTCAACTAAATAGTTTGCAAAGGGCAGCAAAATTTCACTCCAGCGAAAGTAAATTTGAGAAAAGTAATATAATCGTTTTCAGAAAAGGGTTAACCTTTCCTCTCGGGAAAAAGGGACATATGATGGGCAAATATGCCTGTTGTAAATGTAAAATAAATTTTTTAGGTGTATATTTCTCAAACGCGATTAATTTCACTTTCGCATGTAAAGATTTTGCTTGCAGAGCCAAAAATGCATTGTTTGTTTTATGAAGAAGTTGTCGAAGCTGAATAATGAATCTCTTCTTTGTTTTTGAAATTGTTTATGCTCAAATCCTGCCTATGCTACAAAAATGGGGCTGAACTTGGGGTCTTGATGCTGCCGCTGCACAATGCGAAAAGGTTAAATTTATTTGCTTAAAAAAGTTTTTGGGTGTATCATCACAAACCCCAAATGAACTTGTGAAATGGAGAGACTAACAGATATCCCATATCTTTGCATTTTACTGTTAAAGAATCAAGTACTGGCTCAAATTAACTCAGATGGCTGAACATAGATTACCCAAATAAACCCTTATAAAATGCTAGTAGAACTAGATAATAGAGGCAAGATGAACTGGGTGTCACGTGTAAGGCGAAATTAAAATGAACAATGGTTTCGGGGACGTATGGCTTAACCAAGGTGTCGGGGATATGAACAGTTTTCCCCTTCGTAAACTTTAAAGAAAACTAATTGACTGCAGGTGCAAGACTGGAATTTTCATATTCAGAATAGTGACAGGTTTAGTTTCCCATAGAACATTTATGATGTGCATTCTCTGCCAACTATATGTCAATGACCATGGACCGGCACTTGAAGTTTGTGATGACAAAATTTAGATTGGTGTTTCTGATATTCTTGTTCATCACTGCCGTTAAAGACAAGTAAATGTTTCTTGGTCTGCTGTGTCCATTATGTCGACAGTCAAGAGAAGATGAAGTACACTTCGCATTAACTTGTCCAAAAGTTACAGGATATAAGAGAAAAGTTTTATTCCCCAAAAATTTTATACAAGACCTTGCTTATTCAAGCTTACTTTGTTAATGTCATCTGCAAATGAAAACACTGTAAAGCAGTTCGCAGTATTTTTTTTTTAAAGCTTTCAAACGCGAAGCAATTTGTGGATGTAATCATAAATTTTTAGTTTCCCTATAGCGACGTTGTTATGTTTCATGTATATCCCCCTTCTGAGGGGGCCCAAAGGCCTGTAAAATAAAACATCTGAATCTGAATCACTCTCCCCTTTCTCTCTCTCTCTCTCTCCCTCATTCCTCCTCTCGTCTTTTCTCTCTCCTCCCCTCTCTCACTCCTCCTCTCTCTCCCCTCTCCTCTCTCTTTTCATCCTTCCCTTCCTTTCGTTGTTTTTGTTATTCTTTCGTACTCTTCTCGCCCCTCTTGATCTCTATCTCTCTCATACATTCCTCACTCAACCCTCTCTGTCTCTCCCTCTGTGGGGTGTGTGTGTGTGTGTGTTTTGGGTGGGTGTGGTGTGTGTCTGCCTGTCTGGCTGTCCCTCTCTGTTCGTCGTTGCGTCTGTCCCTTTTTGTCTCTCTCCTCATTCCTCTGTATGTTTGTCTGTCCTTTCCCGTCTGTCTGTCCTCTTTCCTCTCTCTCCTCTCCCCTTTCTCTCTCTCTCTTTCTCCTCTCTCTCCCTCCCTCAGTTCTCTCCGTCCTCATCTCTCCTTCTCTCTCTCTCTCTCTCTCCTCTCCTCCTCTTTTTCTCCTCTCTCTCTCTTCTCTCTTGCCCTCTTCCCCTCCTCTCTCTCTCTCTCTCTCTCTGTCTCTCAACTCTCTCCCTCACCCCCCCCCCTCTCTCTCTCTCTCTCTCTCTCTATCTCTCCGCTTTCAACGGATTCTCAGAGAGAAGAGAGAGAGAGTAAGAGAGAGAGAGAGAGAGAGAGAGGAAAAGAGAGAAGAGAGAAGAGGAGAGTGTATGTGTGGGTCATGGGGTATGAAATGGCAGATGGGTTTGGTAGACTAATGGACAGGTTAAGTAAGATCTAAATGTTAAGGTACCGAGATAGCGGCGTCGTCGTTTTGTGCGCAGCAGCTTCTGGCTTTCGCCTAATTCATACACAAAAAGCGTTTCCCGAAGGCCTGATTCTCTCTCTCCCTCTTTTCCTCCCTCCTCTCTCTCCCTTCTTTTCTCTCCTCCTCTCTCCTTTTCCCCCTCTCCTCTCTCTCCCTCTCTGTTGTGTGCTTGCGTGCGTGCGTTTTCGTTTTTGTGTGGCGTGTGTGTGTGTGCGTGTGCGCGCGCGTCTGTGTCCGTGCCTGTGTCTGCAAAGCGTCTGTATATGTGTGTGTCTTCATAAATAATCCCTTGTTAAAATTCCCTTCGCTTTTTTCCCCTGTAAACGGTAACCGCGTTTAAACGAGTGTACGCTATGGTTGTGGTTGTTGTTGTTGTTGTTGTTGTTGTTGTCTGTGTTTTGGCTTGTTTCAGTTTCCTGTGTGTTTTTTTTAAAATTTGTTCTTTTCCCCCGTCACTTCGGTGGGAGGTTTGCCTCGAAAGACGGAGGGAGAGCGATAAAAAAAACAAAATTACCATTCCCACCGTTTTTTTTCTTCTTTGTGCAATTTTTTTCTTTTTGCATTTCTGTCTGCCTGTCTGTCTGTCTGTCTTTCTTTCGTTCCTTTTTTGTTTGTTTGTTTCTTTCTTTCTTTTCTTTCTTTCTTTCGTGCGTTCTTTCTTTCTTTTAGTCTTCCCCTCTTTCTTTCTTTTCTTTGTCATTAGTTCTTTCTTACTTTTTTTGCTTTCTTCCTTCCCTACTTTGTTCCTTTCTTTCACTCCTTCTTTCTTACTTTCGTTCTTTCTTTCTTAATTTCGTTCTTTCTTTCTTTCTTTCTTTTCTTGTTCGTCCTTCCTTCCTTCTTTCTTTCGTTCTTTCCTTCACTCTTTGTTTTCTTTCTTTCTTTCTTTCTTTCTGTCATTCCTTCTTTTCTTCTTTATCTCTTTCTTTCGTTCCTTTCTTTCTTTATTTTTTTTTCTTTCTTTCTGGTTGTCTGTCTGCCTGTCTTTCTGTCTGCCTGTCTTTCTGTCTGTCTTTTTCTTTCTCTCTCTCTTTCTTTCTTTCTTCGTTAGTGGGTGCCGCCAGCACGCGCGAGCTTTGAAGATGCGCAGATGCTCAAACACCTGTCATTATCACAGCGTGGCTTCCTGCGGTGTTTTAGTGAAATGCACATCGTTTAGACAAATTGGTGTGATGACTATCACATTGTCATGTAAACGGCCGTTTCCGTCGTAGGCTGTTGGTGATGGAGATGCTGATAAAACTGGCATTGTGGTGGTGGTGTTGTTGTTGTGGTTCTTGTGTTTGTTGTTGGTGGTGGTGTTGCTGTTGTTGTTGTTGTTGCTGCTGTTGTTGCTGTTGATGGTGGTGGTGGTGGTGGTGGTGGTGGTCGTGGTAAAAGTTAGGTGAGGATGAAGAATGGGGTGTTAAACCTGCTGCTGATGTAGTCGTTGCCTGTGATGACGATAATTCGGGGGTTACAACCATGCCTTTGCTTTTCGATAGTTGTTGCTTAGTCAGTTAGTTAATTAGTTAGTTAGTTGTTTAGTTGGTAAGAAGTTGCTATGCTGCCTAGCTAGTTTGTTAGTCAAGTAGGTAGCTGTTTGCTTGCTTGGTTGGTCAGTGCGTTAATTAGTAAGTTGGTTAAGTTATTAAGTTACTTAACATCGAGTTTCCTGGTCAGGTTCATGTCCAGCGTGCGTGCGTGCGTGCGTGCGTGCGTGCGTGCGTGCGTGCGTGTGTGATCGTGTGTGTATGTGTGTGTCCCCGCGCGTGCGAGCGCGCATTTAGCCAATGAAGTAAATGAGTACATTAGAAGATTGATACGTACCAAAAAGCATTACACGCATGCGCGCGCGCGCGCGCACAGACACACACACACACACACACACACACGCACACGCACACGTACGCACACACACGTACACACACACGCGTACACACACACGTACACACACACACACACACACACACACACACACACACACACACACACACACACACACACACACACACACACCAGAAATAAAACGACCACATTTAAAAGATTAATCCGTAGCGTGTGAACTCATCAAGGGGCTATTTCACAACTCCAGTTTAAAAACAAAAAACAAAACAAAAACCCGTTTCTTCTCTTCAAAAACGATGCTGCAACCCTCAGCCACTACAAGGAAATACAGGGGGAAAGAAAAAAAAAGCAAAAACTACTAAGCAAAGATAAAGAAAGAACAAAACAACTGACGGCAACAAACTATTCAAGTCGTCTTGTTAAAATGTTCGCTTACCGCAGGAGCTGGTTGTAAAATGGATCAGTACACATGGCGAAACTGAGGAGAAGAAACGAGAAAAAATAAATAATGCAAGACGTGGAGTGGGGGAGGGGGGAGGGGCGGAGGAAGCAGAAAGCAGAAGAAGAAAAAAAAGGAAAGGCGGAAAGGAGAAGAGTAGCAGGAAGAGGAGGTAGAAATAGAAAAGGAGGAGGAAGAACGCTGTACAAAACCGCTCTGCGGAGGTGGGTACAGCGGTTAGCGTCATGGATTAGCGGGAGGGAAGATGGCGTGATCGATTCTCATCAGAGGCATTTGTTCTTTAGATGATGATGATGATGATGATGATAATTATAATGATGGGGTTGTTGTTGTTGTTATTTTCATTATTATTAAGACTGTCATTGTCATTATTGTTCTTATTATTTTTAAAATTACTGTTATGTTATTGCTCTTTTTATTATTGTTATCATTATCATCATCGTCATTCTTATTGTTGTT
>CM031607.1:29944548-29949548 GCA_018398815.1 Conus ventricosus | reverse complement strand
GTTATGCAATTGGCCTAGTTCTATAAATTTCATAGTAATTCAGTTACTCTGGGTAAATAAGCAAGTGGTTGGTTGCATGCATTGGTGGTTTGGAGAACTTGGGCAGGTTGGCTAGTCTGTTGGCTGGTTGGTTGGATTACTGTTTGGATCTTTTTCTTTTAGTGGGACGTTTATTTGTTTGGTTGATTGTTCGCTGCATAATGGTGGGTGGGTTAAGTATCTTGTTCGTTGTTTGGTAGAGTTTTGTCTGTGTGTCTGTCCGTCCATCCCTCTCCTTCTGTCTGTCTTGGTCTCGGTCTCTCTCTCTCTCCCCTCTCTCTCTCCCCCTCTCTCTCCCTCTCTCTCTCCGCCTCTCCCTCTCTCCCCCCTCCCTCTCCCCCCCAAAAAAAAAAACAAAAAAAAACAACAACAAAAAAACAACGATAAACGTCAACATGAATTCGCCAGATGCACATCAAGAGGAAACGTGGCGCTGTTACGAGCAGACTATGAATCTTTCGCTAAAGTGGACAACTTCCCAGACCACTACTGCACGTGCGCGTCAACCATCGTCATAACCACGCGCAGTTTATGCAGTTCTGTTAACCAAAGACAGGCTTGTCGTCATCCTGCCTGAGCGTGAGATATAGACTGAAGGCATGTTATGTGGAAAGAAAGAGTGGAAAGACAAAGAGAAGGACGGAATTATACAGGAAGAAAGCGTGTAAGGGAAAAGAGAGAAAGAAAGAAACGTATAAAGAAAACCATGCTAAGAGAGAAAGAAAGAAACATCATCTATTCATCTCCCTGCCTATCTGCAAACCTGTCTGCCCGTATGTCTGTCTGACTAATGTTTATTTGTCTCTCATTGCATGGTTTTCTGTGTGTGTGTGTGTGTGTGTGTGTGTGTGTGTGTGTGTGTGTGTGTGTGTGTGTGTGTGTGCGCGCGCGCGTTTGCGTATGCGTGATGAAGGACATTTATTTTATCCTCAATCACTTCCCTACATCAAGGCTACTGTCACTGTTACTGACATTTTATGACCTACAATATCATAGGTATTACATCTGAATTTTACCAGACATTCCATACATAATACCATCGAAATCATAGAAGATAGGTTTTCTATAAGAGTTGAATATTGTTCCTTTTTGTTTAAGACAAAGAAGAGAGAGAGGGAGGGGGAGAGAGAGAGAGAGAGAGAGAGAGAGGAGAGAGAGAGAGGAGAGAGAGAGAGGAGAGAGAGGAGAGAGAGAAAGAAAGAGAGAGACACAGAGACAGAGAGAAAGAGAGAGAAGAGAGAGGGGGGGGGGGGGGGGAGATGCTATTCTTGAGCGTTACTGCTGTTTACGAATATAATACACAACGATTACGTATCATGGGAAAAGAGCAAGGAGTGAAAGAAAAACTAAGGAAAATGATAAAGGACACAAGAAGAAGAAGAAGAAGAAGAAGAAGAAAGAATCTACAAACTCGATTCTACAAGAAACTTCCTGGAGAAAGGAAACGCTGCCAACGCAGGAGCCCATGCATTTAAGCTATGGAGCCATGACGTGTTTCCGGGCGTGGGGGCGGGGGGAGGGGAGAAGAATAAACCAGGATCTCTTCGACCTTGACAGGGATCTGCGCTCTCCCTAATGGCCTTTTAGCTCTAGTAATCATTGCAATCGTCGCAGTCGTAATTTTGTGTAGTCACAGTCGTTTTCGTTCCCCTGTTACTGTAGTCGGGGCTGTCAGCGTAATCTCCACCGTAGTCCTTGTACTGCCGTAATGCAAGCTGACAGAGGTCATGATGACGCTTCTCTGGCTGTCACGTCAGTCGAGTTGACGTCACAGCACGGCAATTAGAGTGTGTTGCACGTGCGAGTGGAGGAAAGGATGGACGGAGGGGGGTGGGGTGGGGGGTGGGGGTCGGGTGCGGGGCGGTTATTGGACAAGAATGCGGGGGTGGGGGTGGGGTGGGGTGGTGGGGGGTGGGGGACTGGGAGGGAGAGAAGTGGAGTGAGGTGTCGCTTCTATTAAGTTACACTATTTTCTATAATTGAAACTGTCTGGTTTCGACTTTTTTTCCGTCTGTGAACTGGACGATTGATTGAATCGTTATTTAAACGGGACGCTGTCGCCTAGGTATGCAGACAAGCAGCAAATCTATACTGACTTCCATAAAAAAAAAACGCGAAAATTTGAAAGGCTATTTTACAGGTGAAAGGGGTGAATATACAATATTGAACCATTGTGGCAAGTTGTTTGGGCCCAAGACTCACGTGCAGTGAAAACATTGTGTGAGCAACACATCATTCCGGCATTGGAGGGTCAACAAAAATGGCAAACTGGTTGCTGCATGTGAGGCACGTGCACACCATGCAGAGCAAAGTTAACCAGCGCAGGCATGCAGCCTTTATAAAGCTGCGCTACAAGGTTCAGGTAACGACTTGCCGTCTGAGCGCTACAGAGATGCCAAGACTACGAGCAGAGGAACGCAATCGTGCCCTAGGCCGTCTGGAGGCTGGTGTGGATGCCAGGCAGGTCGCCAACATCTTTAACGTCCACATCTCAACCATCTATCGTCTGCAGCACCGCATGCGAGTCACTGGTACCACTGATGATCGTCCCCGGCCAGGCCGTCCTTGGGTCACCACACAAAGAGAGGATCGCCATCTTGTTCGAACCCATCTGCGGGACAGGCGGCAAACAGCCGCTAACACTGCTCGACAGGTGCCTGGGAATCTCCAGCAACGAATCAGCCTGAACACTATGCGGCGGCATCTTCAGGAGAACGGGCTGGCATGTAGGCGTCCTCACAGAGGTCCGGTACTGACACCAAGACACCGGCAGGACAGGCTGCAGTGGGCACAAGCCCGAATCAACTGGCGCAGGCAGCAGTGGGGACGCATACTGTTCTCAGATGAGAGCCGTTTTTGTGTTGACATGGCTGACGGTCGTGTCAGAATATGGCGTCGACTGGTGAACGCTATGCTGACTCCTGTGTGGTAGAGCAGGGAGAAAGAGCAGGGAGTGAAAGAAAAAACTAAAGAAAATGATAAAGGACAGAAGAAGAAGAAGAAGAACAACAACAACAACAAGAAAAAGAAGAGAAGAAGAGAGAAGAGAAACAGGAATCTACAAACTCGTTTCTACAAGAAACTTCCTGGAGAAAGGAAACGCAGCCAACGCAGGAGCCCATGCATTTATGCTGTAGATCCATAACGTGTTTCCGGCGGGGGGGGGGGGGGGGGGGGGTGGGGGGGGGGGGGGAAGAATAATGCAGGATCTCTTCGACCTTGACATGCATCTGTGGTGTACCTAATGCCCTTCTAGCTCTAGTAACCATTGCGTCGTTGCAGTCGTAAGTTTGCATAGTCACAGTCGTTTTCGTTCCCCTGTTACTGTAGTTGGGGCTCACAGCGTAATCTTCACTGTAGTTCTTGTGCTGTCTTAATGAAAACAGATAACGTGATGACGCTTTCTGGCTGTCACGTCAGTAGGGTTGACGTCATTAGCACGGCAATTAGAGTGTGTTGCAACCTGCGAGTGGGGGGAAGGATGGACGGAGGGAGTTGGGGGGGGGGGGGGGGGGGAAGGGGTGCGGGTGCGGGGCGGTTATGGACATGAATGCGGGGGTGGGGTGGTGAGGGGCGGGAGACTGAGAGCGAGAGACGTGGAGTGAGGTGTCGCTTCTATTAAGTTACACTTTTCTCTATAACTGAAACTGTCTGGTTTCGACTTTTTTCCCGTCTGTGAACTGGACGATCGATTGAATCGTTATTGAAACGGGACGCTGTCGCCTAGGTAAGCAGACAAGCAGCAAATCTACATTTAAGAATCTTACTACGCCTTTACTGTGAAACTGACGAAACAGTGTGTGTGTGTGTGTGTGTGTGTGTGTGTGTGTGTGTGTGTGTGTGTGTGTGTGTGTGTGTGGAGAGAGAGAGAGAGAGAGAGAGAGAGAGAGAGAGGAGAGAGACAGAGAGAGACAGACAGACAGACAGAGACAGAGAGACAGACAGAGAGAGAGAGAGAGAGGAGACAGACAGACAGACAGACAGACACAGACAGAGAGAGACAGAGAAAAAGACAGAGAATAATATATACATACAGACAGAAGGCAGACGGGGCAGAGACAGAGACTGAGAGATGGGCAGTCAGACAGAGAGAGAGGAGGGAGAGATAGACAGACAGAGCGAGAGCGAAAGTGCACGATAGAGAGAGAGAGAGAGAGAGAGAAGGAGGAGAGAGAGAGAGGAGAGAGAGAGAGAGAGAGACAGAAGGACAGAGAATCAGAGCGACAAAGAGAGATAGAGAGACTTAAACTCAAACTCAAACAATTGAACTGCGAAGGCCACCGACCTATCTGCAATGAGGTCAATAACAAAAGTAGAACATACAGGCGCTCGGCGCTTATACTGAAAATTATGAAAGAAAATACCCGGTGGGACTGTAATGTTGATAAGAAAAAGCATGTCACAATATGTTTCTGCAGTGGACACAAAATGTTATAGCATTTTGAGTTGCAAGATATTGAAAGAACTGTTCAACTGTGAAAAAGACGTTCTTTTCATTGGCATTTATAATCATCCAATTAAAAGTCCACATTATAATGGTAAAGACTATGACTCTACTTTGCAGAAATTGGAACTGTTTATTTTGATTTGTTAGAATCTGGTAAAGATTTTTTTTATCTGCTTGGTGGTGATCTGAACTCTCGAATTGGTGATTGGTTTTTAGACACTAGAACTAATGATGATTTTGTGGAAACATTACTTACTACATTTGAAAGAAAGTCTTAAGTTAGTGTCGGGAATAATTTGGTAAATTGTTAATCCAATCGTGTTGCATGCTTCAGTTAACGCCTTTGAATGGATTTGTTTTAAATGGAGATATTAATGAAAACTTTACTTTTTTATCAGATAGGGGAGATAGTATCACTGATTTCTTTTTGTCGTCTGCTGATTTTGTACAGTATGTAAAATGTATGTCAGTCTCAAATCGCATCGAGGCACAGCACTTGCCCATCCAGTTGATT
>CM031607.1:29932716-29937716 GCA_018398815.1 Conus ventricosus | reverse complement strand
ACCAAGATATTTATACATATTAACAACTGATACTTTATTCCGTCCATAATACCATCCTCATGTTCAGAGACATAGCCGCCATTCTGAAGATGACAATATTTGACTTATCTAAATTCACGATTAAACCAAGCCTTTTTGTCATCTCGTGCAACACATTAAATTGGGTTTGCAAGCTGTGATCGAATCAGAAACTAGAATAATATCGTCGGCAAACATAAGAATAAGAATTTCCAAAACATCAGGAATAAGCTGAATTCCATGTCTTCCTCTTTGGATGATTTCTTCCGCCAATTCATTTATGAACAGAGAAAACAGGACAGGACTGCATTTTTCTCCCTGTTTTTAAACCAATGGGACACGTGAATGCTTCAGTCAGATCGCCTTCAACTCTAACTTTTGCTTTAACAATGTTATAAATACTAGTTATAGCCTGGTACATTTTCCCTCGAATACCCTTTTCTTCATGACAGCCCATACTTCAAGCGAACGACAGAATCAAAAGCTTTTCTAAAATCTATAAATCCAACATATAATTTTTGTGTGTAACAATAATTGTTTCTGCACCATGGCAAACAACGTAAAAATATGATCAACAGTGCTGTATTTTTTTCTGAAGCCTGCTTGACAATCGTTTATCACATTATTGTGTTCAATCCATTTTGATAATCTTTCATTTAATATATGACTGTATAGCTTACTGCAGACATTTAATAACGAAATACCGCGATAATTATCAGGTAAGCTCCGATCGCCTTTTTTGAAGAGAGGCTGTATAAAGGCTTCAGACCACTGTAACGGATAGGTTCTGTGGTAAACATTAATTAAATAATGCAACTAAAAAAGGAACAATTATGGTGATAGAATTTTTAAAATACTTCGCCTGTGCATCCATCAGGACCTGCTGCCTTGCCATTTTTTAACGAACGCACGGCAGCAAAAACTTCATTCTCTGTTATATCTGACTCAAGAGAATCTGTGTTTATGTGCTGACCGTCATCCTCGGTCCGCTGGCCGTTATCATCCTCTCATTACTTTCACTGTCCACTGCATTTGAAACGTTGTCAGAATTTGACTGAAATACTTGGGAAAAATGTGTGTACCACTGCTCTTTACTAATGTTATTTACTACAGACTTTTTAGAAATACAAGATCGCAACTTATTCCAGAATCCTGTCGGATTATTAATATTTGCATGTAATGCCTGCAATGTCGACGTACGGTGATTTTTCTTTTTAATCTCAGGAGCTCTTTATATTCTCTTCGTTTCTCGTTATATTGCAGTTCTTAAAACATCGTCATCCCCATGTCTGTAATACTGTCTCAAATACATCTAAGTTCTTTTCTGCATTGACCACATTCTTGGTCGAACCATGGGTCTGATATTCCTTTTCCTACTGTTATCGTTTTCTTCATACATAAACAAGCACTTAGCAACGCTTCGTTAAATATCTGAAGAGCTTCGTTAATGTCAGTATTTATTAAAGAGGATGCTGTCCTAAACTGTTTTTAAATTCATTGGATGTAATATTCTTCTTAAAATCTTCAAATTTGCTTTGGTCCAGACAATTTTTTCAATCTTAAAACTGCTCACGTTTTACATTTGTTTCCCATCAACGTTAACTGTGAGTTAAACACAACTTCAACGGCATGTGTTTTGATTCAATTTTGGGACGAACATTCAGTGAAACACAAAACTTCAACAAACATCGTGACACAATAGCATAGTCAATAATACTACATCCGCCTGGTGACACATATGTAAAGTGACAAAATCCTTATCATTCCTGACAGCGCCATTCAAAATAAATAGATCAAAACAGCCCAAACATTCAATAAACAGTTACCAAATCATTTATCACTTTATCGTTTGAAGTACGGCTCACTTCTCGTTCGTCGTCATCTTCAGTGGCACACCTTCACTAACATCATCATCCCCTTCTTTCCCATTCAACCCCCCAGTGCGTGCATTGAAATCCCCAATCAAGAGAAAAGGCACATTTCCAAATGATTCAAACAAATCCATTATACATTGTTCTATAATCGTAATACCATTAGATAAATCCGTGTTGCGGTAATAGTCAGAAGAGCTAGGAGGTACATATGCACCGACTAGCATCACTGGTGTGTCTGTGCCAAAACATCTTTGGACAGTTTCAACACAATTATATTATCATATTCAGTCTTCACTTGTTCAACGTACTGTGAAAACTGTTTCTTGACAAGGAGCGCTAAACCTCCCGATAACCTTGCTGTAATGCCATCGGACAGTTTGATACCTGGTACAATAAAAGTGTCATAGTTCGGAAATAAGTGATCTGGAAAAACGGGTGGAAAAAGTTTTACGAGTAAACAAAAATCAAAGTCTTTTAAATAAGAGGTATTTCATGGTCAAACACACGGGAAAGACCATCAATATTATAAGTTACGAACTTGATGTTTTCGTGACATGGGTCCGGCCGTGTCCTATAAGCTGGCCTGCTTGGCATTTCCACCTGCCACTTCATGAATGGTGGGTTTGCCGTTTGGAGGCAGAGTTGGTGCAGGAGGCGCTTCTTGATCGGGTTGCAGGCTGTGAGCTTTGCCGTGAACTGCGTCTCTCACATTTCTTTGTGGTTTTGTCGTCGTTCCTCTGGTCGTGTTTGGTCGCACTGTATGTGGTTTTGTGGGTTTGTAGAGTCAGCCTTATTGTTTGGTTTATTTACAATTGTTCTTGTGTCCTTGGCCGTCCGCAGTGCCGTCGATTTGTCATCGTTGGGTTATGTGTTGTATGTTGGAGTTCAGATTCAGATCTGTGTATGTCAGTGGAGTCGGTGATCAGGTTATATGTGGATTCATTGATTCCCTCACTGTAGCAGTCTCTGTCGCTGTGTGAAGGTCAGCCGTGTTTAGTCCGTTTTCCCTGTCATGTTGGCTACACTGTCGGTACTATGTAACGTACACGCCTGTCATCTGTACGATTTGCGATTATCCTCTCTTTTTTAAGTTAGTTTCTTCACAGTCATTTCGTAGATCTTTCGTACTGTCTTCAACACGATTCATATCACTCATCACCCCAGTGTTCTGAAGTGACATAATTCTGAACTTTCTCACACCGACTTCAACCAGATTTGAGTTCTTTCCTGTCACACTGTCCATGTCGGCATTGTTCTGTTCTTCCTCTGTGCTGATATCAACTTGACTTGAGTCCCTCTTTTTACTTTTGTCTGTGCAAGTAACACCATTTGTATCATACACAACGTGGTCTGTGTTTCCACATCGATCTGTCATGTCATTCTCTGTCGTACCTGAGTTATAACAGTGTGACAGGTGTTGTTAATGTTCTGCTGAACATTACTATTAGACGTCCGTGTTGTAGTCAAAGGCGGAAAATGGTACATCGAACTTGGGTGGGGGTACGGTTGGAAGTTGTATTGCCAGTTTTGAAGACCACTGCCCTCATCACACTGTCTCATGTCCGTGTACTCACTGTCTCTGTCGACATTGGATGCGTGGTTTTCAATGCGGGTGCCTTCATAGTAAAAGCGTCTGTCATTCCTCCAGAAGTAGCGGGAGTCGTTGCTGCTGTCGCCAGCGTAATTGCCGCTTCTGTAGTCGCTGTAGTTGTTACCAGCGTAGCTGTTCCTGTAGCGGGTGTCATGGCTCACCGGGCCTCGTCTCCATGGCGGGCGTGGGTAGCGCTGTTGTTCTGCTCTCCACCACCAGCCTGTCACCACGGTAGTAGGCATGGAACCCTGTCGCCGATACTGCTGCACCGCTCTCTTTGCGGTCCGTGAGGTCTGCAGCTACCGTCACATTTTTCTTCCGAAGTGCCACCCTGCCCTCGCTGAGAACTGACATTCTGTCGGACCAGCGCGCAAATTTTACTATCATGGGCGGGGGGCGACCATAAGAATCGTTGTTGCGTCCCAAACGTTGCGCACGTATAATATCATCTGGAGTCCAAGTTTTCCCAGTCATGACCCCTCTAGAACACTTAAAACAGATTTGACACATTCTTCGTGTGATCAGTGGAGGAGGGCCGGGGCACATTGAAAAATCGCAGGTTGTCACGTCTGATGAACATTTCTAATTTTTCTGTCTTTTCATCCAGTGTTGCAATTGTCTGTTTCAATTCACTTCCAGCTGAGTCACATAGTGTTTTGTTTTGCTGATTTCATCCACTGATGTGGCAACGGTTTGTTCTAGCCTATTCGTTTTGCTTTGAAGCTCGTGAAACTCGGTCTTGAGTTCACGCGCGACCCTGTCCAAATCGAATGAAACTTGCTGAGTCACTGCACTAAGTCGATCATTCAAAACTTTATCCAGAGATTTTTCGTATTCTATTCTTTGATTTTCCAAAATTCTTTGTAGATTTGGTTCTCGTGTTCAGTTTTATCCTTCGAATCCATATTCTAAACTTCACAGAGTCCAAAAAAAGAATAAACAATACACAATAAACAAAAGATCGGGAGCGCTTCAGAGGAGAGAGAGAGAGAGAGAGAGAGAGAGAGAGGAGAGAGAGAGGAGAGAGGAGAGAGAGAGAGAGAGGAGAAGGAGAGAGAGATGGAGAGAGAGAGAGTGTGTGTGTGTGTGTCAGACAGACAGACAGACAGCAGGCGGTCAGAGACAGAAACAGAAGCAGAGACAGACAGACATGTAGATGGACAGACTGAGAGAGACAGAGAGTGACTCAGACAGACAGACAGAGCAAAAGCAGAGATAAGTGATGGGACAGCGGAGGGTGCAAGGGACGCAGGACAGGAATAGGAAATTGCGGGTGGGTGGGGAAGGGATGAGGGAGGGTAGGGGGTAGAATGGGTGGGGAGGAGCTTTACAGGAGAGCAACGATCCGCTGAAATATTTGTCCAGTTGTTATTGACCTGTTGGACCCGCCAGTGGTCCCAACGAGTGGCCACGTCTACAGCCCTCAGAGTCAGGCGGGCCCGCTCCTCTTGAGGCTTTGCCGCAGATAATGCAACAGAAACAAGCCTGAGGTTGATCAGTGAGTCCTAACGACAGGG
>CM031607.1:29905216-29907716 GCA_018398815.1 Conus ventricosus | reverse complement strand
TGACGTGATGTTTTGATGTAACGTGCATGAGCTTTGCGGTGCGCAGGCTGTCTGGCTTAATTCTGTATTCAGTCAGCAATAATTCAATTGTCCCACCCTAATTGGTAGAAAATGGCATGAAATGGTCTGATCTAGACAACGGTTATCTTGATATTTGCTACTGTTTTTTTTACAAATCATATAATTCAACATGTCTTTTATCACAGTTAAAACGGTTCTTGTAAATGATACTGACTATATTTGTAGGGCCTATTGTTTATTGTATTACTAAACGAATTAAAACGCAAATTTACAGCAGTTACGATTCAGTGTCATCTTCACGCCTAGAAAAGTAAAATGGTCTGAATAATATCCATCATTCTGTTGTTGTTTTTATCATGTTCATGCTTATACTTGCAATGAACTTAAGTATCATGGACAGAGAGAGAGAGAGAAGAGAGAGAGAGAGAGAGAGAGAGAGAGAGAGAGAGAGAGAGAGAGAGAGAGAGAGAGAGAGAGAGAGAGAGAGAAACTATTCTAGGTATCAATCTGCCCTGTCATCAAAATACTGTAAAGGATAACTACCAGCCAAACACGGTACCTCTCCTGATTGCCAGGACTCATATGGGGTATTCTAGCATTGATCTTTTTACTTAAGAATATAAACATCAAAAGCAAAGTGGTCCGTCTGTTGGTCGGAGGAATTTGTTTTGGGGAAGGGGAGGGAGGGGGGGGGCAGAAGGGGTGATGAAGGGGGTTGTTTTACTTTGGACTTTCGATCCTGCTCTTATTTGGAGGATCTTTTCTGGCGAGTTGCTGCAGGCCGGCAAACACAGCTGCAGATTGGACCGCCCAGATCCAATTGCGCCAGAGGCTTATGTGCATAAAATGCGGCGGAAAAGAGCAAGTGATTCAATGTTATCAGCCATTTTTTTACAATATTTTCCAGACACAGAAGAGAACACGATCTTGTTGTTGTTGTTGTTGTTCTTGTTGTTCGTTGTCTTGTTCTTGTTCTTCTTGTTTCTATTCTTCTTGTTCTTGTTCTTCTTCTTGCGCCAGAGGCTTATGTGCATAAAATGCGGCGAAAAAGAGCAAGTGATTCAATGTTATCAGCCATTTTTTTACAATATTTTCCAGACACAGAAGAGAACACGATCTTGTTGTTGTGTGTTGTTGTTCTTGTTCTTGTTCTTGTTCTTCTTTTCTTCTTCTTCTCTTCTTCTCACTTAATCGAACATGGACAGAGCTCTGAATGTATGCCTTGTAAAATGATGATAGAAAATTGGCACTGTTCGATGTCAATCCATTTCCTTATTGCTGTTCATTTATTCTTTTTTTTTTTTGGACCAGTCCATTGTCTAGTGGTTTCATCGTTTACCCGCGAACTGACGGTTGTGAGTTCAATTCACGTGTCGCGTCCGATTTTTTGGAGATTTGAAAACACACTCTCTACCCAGCAGTAAGTGAATGGTCGGGTTTTTATTTCAGTAAAGGTTAAAGACCTAGTGGTCAACAGGCGCAGGGAATTCTTTTTATTTACTCTCTCTTTCTCTCTCGCTCACGTCGCTCACTCGTCTGCTTGCTCTTAAATCTGTTCTCTCTCTTTCTCTCTCTCTCATCTCTCTCTCTCTCTCTCTCTCTCCTCTCCTCTCTCTCTCTCTCCTCTCCTCTCAGACAGACAGGCAGGCGGTCAGGCAGGCAGACAGACAGGCAGACCGACTCACAGAGAGACAGACAGGCACAGGCACAGAGGAGAGAGAGAGAGAGAGAGAGAGGAGAGAGAGAGAGAGAGAGAGAGAGAGAGAGAGAGAGAGAGAGAGAGAGAGAGAGAGAGAGAGAATTACGAGAACTATTTTAAGTATAGATCTGCTCTGTCTTCAAAATTCTCCAGGATAAAACTTGTAAGGGGTGACCATTAGCCAAACATGCAGCTCGCGTAATTGATAAGACTTGCGGCGTATGCTAGTATCGATCTTTTTACTTATGAAAATAAGCATAAGTAAAGTGATCTGATCTGCAAGTCAGATGGGTTTTTTTACTTGGTGGGGGGAGGGGGGGGGGGCGGAGGGAGGGAGGAGAGGGGTGATTGAAAGGGTTTTGCTTTGGAAATTCGATCCTGCTCTTATTTGGAGGATCTTTTCTGGACGAGTTGTTGCAGGCCCGCAAACACAGCTGCAGACTGGGCCGCCCAAATCCAATTGAGCCAGAGGCTTATGTGCATAAAATGCGGAGGAAGAGAGCTAGTTGATTCAATTTTATCAGCCATTTTTCACCTTTTTTCAGACACAGTAGAGAACAAGATTTTCTTCTTCTTCTTCTTCTTCTTTCCAGTTTATTCAACATGGACAAAAAGCTGCATAAATTGGCACTGTTGAATGCAAACCCATTTTCTTCTTGCTGTTTTTTTTTTTATTCATTTATTTGGACCAGTCCATTGCCAGATGGTTTGATCGTGTACCCGTGCAGCTGCTGACGATTGTGATTTCGATTCACGTGTTACGTCCGATTTTTTAAGAGG
>CM031607.1:29897716-29900216 GCA_018398815.1 Conus ventricosus | reverse complement strand
GGTCGTACCATATTTCAACCTTGTGCCTCCACCGTTTGTGAATGACGTTGTTCGCTCCGGATGTGCGTTTTCCCAGCTGGTCGTGGCACACTCTTTCCCCTCCTTCTGGCGTCAAGGTTTAAACAGAACGCAGATCAGAGCAGGCGGGAAGATCTTGCTTCCCCACATTATGAGTTCACGCTCTGTAGACAAAGAGCAAGTGTTTGGTTTGTTTATCCATCTGTTCGTTTATCTATGTGTTCATTTATTTGTTTATTTATTTATTTACTAATTTGTTCATCCATTCATTTATTTCTTTGTTTTATTTCCGTCTCACCCCGTGTTCTCCAGCGGAATACCACCGGAGCAGCAGATTGAACAGTGTGGCAGTCATACGTCCTACGCCGATCATTCGGTTATACAATGCACAGCGTTCTCTCCTTCCACAACAACGGCAGTCCTAGGGAGCAACCAAGACCAAGCCACCAAGAGACACCCCAGCGGAGGAGACACAGCGCCGTGCCCAGTCACTTCGGTGGGTTATCATGTCATGCGCTCCAGCCTGCGGAGGACACGCCTCCTGAAAAACCCCCTGACTGACGGACACAGCGTGAGCGATCGTGTGATGTGGCACTGTCTGGGCCTGGTACTAACCGGACAGGAAGCTTTTTTTTTTTTAAAGCAGCTTTCTTACAACTGACCAGGTAACTCACTCGTTCTTTGTTTGTTGTTTCTTTTTTGTTTTGTTTATTTGTTTGTTTAATGTGTTTGCTTTTTGTTTTTGTTTTTGTTCTTTTGCAACTTTGCCCCTTGTACGTTGCAATGACACTGAGGAACACGGACAGGAAACTGAAGCTTTGTTACAATTATCATGCTCAGCGACGGAAACTGATAAGCTGGATGAAAATGATAGGGATCACCAGCCGCCGTGGCGAAGTGGTTAGCGTTGCGGACCCCCAGCTGGGAGGTCGTGGGTTCGAATCCATCAGAGTCATGTGGGTTTTTTCTGCCCCGACCGGCTCCTACCCAGAGTTGAGTTTGGCTGCGGACTCAGTTGGGAAGACTGGGACCACACAGTCGAATTTCATCCACTTAATGGATGCGTTTCTGAGAGTGTTGCTCAAATTTCCTGACAACACTGCAGGTGCCTGTATCTCTCGGGCCTGGTTGACGCCGGGGTATATTATGAAAGGAAGCGTAGAGTACAGCCCTGTCATGTAGTCTCAGACCAAAATGGAAATCCGTAGCATCATCTTAATCATCCTCATTTCATTGATCAGCATTAAAAAATGGTCTCAAATTATGTGGCCTTCATGCTCCGCTCTCACGGTGACTCAATTTCGATGTCTCTCCACGTCTGTGGCCTTGGTTTGGTTCCGTCGGGGTCACGGGTATCATCGGGGTCCATGGAGGCGGGTCGTTGGACGGACGGGGTTTGGCACCCCCCGGGGGAGGGCTACTCACGCCGGCTCCGCACCTAAGCAATTATTGTCGTCAGGGGGTAGGGGGCTTAGTAGGTGGTGTCCTGCGTTGTTAGATCAGAACAGTTGCCACTAAACACCACCGAAGTGACTCAGCAGCAGTACAGTGTCTCTCCGGTGGTTGCCTCTTGACGACTTGACACTGATGCTCCTGGGATTGCTGGTGTTGGGGTGCGGCGGGGCCGACTGGGTTTGTGGCTGGGGGATGGGGTGTCGGAATGAGCGGCGTGGGTGCACTGCCTCTGAGGTGGCTAGAGGTTGGGACAGCAAAAAATAAAAATAAAATAAGATGGGATCTGTTTTTTTTCGTTTTTCTTGCCCATGTCAAAGCGTGCGCCCGAATTGACAGTTAACAGTGAATGTTACACAGCATGCATAGCACCAAGGGTAATAACTTTGAAAAAATACTTTAAAAACCCAGTTCAGCATCGACTTTGTGCCAATTTTTCAATCAGCGTGGTGGGTCAGTGAGTGCTTCAAAAAACAGCCCTCCCTCCCGCTTCTCTCTTGAAGATTCCCCATGTCACCCAAAGACGGTTTCCAGGAACATGTCGATACTGCGGCTTTGACGAATTCACCGCAGTGCACCAAAGGGGATATCGAAATTGAACCCATAATGGCGGGGGTCATGCGGGAGGACCACACCATCTGGGATTTCTCTTTTTTTTTCTTTTATTTTAGATATTGACCATCAGGACAGACGTGATAAAAGGGCGTTTTGGGGGTTTCCCGTTTGTCGTAGGCTACATGGCAGAGCCGTGGATCTTTCCTTTAGTGTAACCCATGCGTCAAACACGTCCGAGGGAAAACACTTCCTGCAGCGTTGGTCAGACTCAATTTGAACAATTACACTCTCGAGCACACGCCCAGTGAGTGGATGAAATCGAGTGTGTAGAACGCGCTTTTCAAAACTGATCAGTAAAAAATTCATCTCTGGGGTCGAGGCTTGAAAATGCCACAATGAAAGCCTCTGATGGAAATTTAGACATTTCAGCTGTCAGTCGACAGACCAGCGACGCTTATACTCTGCTAAGTCTTCT
>CM031607.1:29884657-29894657 GCA_018398815.1 Conus ventricosus | reverse complement strand
AATGGTCGCTGCACCATTCAAGAACGAAGTTAGAACACAACTTGATGATGACAGCCGGGCAGATAGTTTATGTCAGATTTCAACAATGCTCTCTCTCTCTCTCTCTCTCTCTCTCTCTCTCTCTCTCTCTCTCTCTCTCTCTCTCTCTCTCTCTTCCCCTGCTTTCACACATTTTCCATTGCGTTCATTGTCAGCTGTGTTGACAGCAGATTGCTTGTGTTGTATTATGAAACATCTTGTTAATCATTAGGCTTTTTTTTCATCACAAATATATTAACCTTGATCTGCTGCCTATGATTTTTTCCCCATTTGCCCCAGGGTTGGGTGGGAAAAAAAGTATTGATATTGGCTTATCTCATTACCCCCGGTAAAATAAAAGTTTCGTTTTGTTTCGTTTCGTTTCTCTCTGTCTCTGTCTCTGTCTCTCTCTCTCTCTCTCTCTCTCTCTCTCTCTCACGTCCTTTGATAGGCTTCAAATATAACACTCCAAGGGAGGCAAAACAATCCGGAATGCAGTTTGCGCCATTTCATGGTCAAACGTTCGTTTTTATGACATCACGGTTTTTGCGTTTAGTGACCGTAATTAAATACCTGCTATTTGATGGTCAAACTTTCGATTTTTTTTTTACACCAAATTCGTGAGTTTATTGGTCATCATTTAGTACCTGAAAGGAGCTGAAAGGGCCCTTTGTGTGATTAAATGTTTACTTGTGAGTAAGGGTGCGTGAATTGGCATTTCCTGTGTGTCTGTGTCAGTATACGTGCGTGCGTACATGTGTATGTGTCTCATTGTCTGTCTGCATGGCTGTCTTGTTTTTCTTCTTTCGGAATCACTTAAGATGATTCAAACCCGAGATGAAGGAAGTGGTGCTAGTCGACTCGACGAAGAACAAAGTTGACTCGATTTCCGATCATGTAGCCCGAATCATAATGTGTCCTTTATCTTACAAATATGTTGACATGCCAGTGTTATATATGTGGTGTATAAAAAAAAGAAAGGAAAAACAACAAATGATAGAGACAGCGGTCTGCTCAACTTAATGAAGAAAACGACGACGACGACGACGACGACAACAACAACAACAAACTGTGGAGAAACAAATTTTTAGACAACTTTTATTTTAGGAGCAAACAGGCTATGCCTGATCCGAAACATCTGGCCCTGTTCAACGCAGTGAATTTCATAGTGTTCTAGTGCCCATTGATAACCTGAATTAAAATTTTTTTTTTTTTAAAAACAGGAAAAAAAAAACGTAAGGACTGTAAGACGATGCCCAATCCCTGCTTTTGAGATACTACGAGACTGTTTTGAAAGTAAAGATGTTTTTTTTTCTTCTAGTCTGTTTCTGATATAAAAGAGTAAACAGATATCGTCTGTAATCATATCAGTTTTATTTACGGGGGGTGTGCATGCCAACAAAGGATGTCAAATGTTTTGCAAACATTAAGCCATGGTATAATAGGGCTGTCAACAACAACAATAACAACAACATCAACAACAGCAATAACAACAACACGGAGGATTGCTTTTTTCTTCTTCGATGACAAAGCGGGACGCGACAAAACAAAATGTATGAAAAAGCCAAGCGTCTGTAGCTTTTCACATTAGGCCTAGCCTAGTCTTCATGGGAATATTTGAACGCGTAGCATTGCAGTTCCAAAAACCAAATAATGTCACCAGTTTTAGATCCTTTCCAGTGCGCTTGCAGAGCCCACAGATCTGTAGAAGATGATTTTCAGCACACAGGTCTTCGGCATGTTCTAGACGACTTTGGGAATCCTACCACGTCTGTTATAAACAATTAATGGGAACCTATCATGTACGTTCTCTCTCTCTCTCTCTCTCTCTCTCTCTCTCTCTCTCTCTTCTCTCTCTCTCTCTCTCATACGTGTTTGAGCAGATTACCATATAAGGCCTATCGTGTGTTGTTTGATTTAGATGAACGTGACAAAGGAAACTGGGTCTCAAATGTTCGTTGTAAACTGTATCTGTTTGGATTCGGTCATGTTTGGTTGAATCAAGGCGTTAATGCGACCGGCGATTTTCTCAGTCTTTAGAGATAGACTGATTTTGTGCAGGTGGCAGGAATGGAATTTTCATAGGGATAACAGTGAAATATTTATTACAGGTCCTTTTGTACCGTACCTGGTGTTAAAACTTATCTACGGCTAAATCTGGATAGGCACTTTGTCACGAGCCGGTTACTTGTTTTTACTCTGTTGTTTAATAGAGAATAAAACACGAACAGCTCACGACTTTTTATAATAAACTGTGTGATCATCAATAGGCTCACTCTCGCGCTTTCGCCACACCTGACAACAACATATAGCTCACTTCCTCCAAACAGTCGTCTGCTATCACGCCAACATTTATAACAGACTCAAAGAAATACAAGTTCCAACTTTACTTGTATGAAAACCACTTAAACTTCACATTCATAATTTAACATACATTTTTGCACACAGGTATTCACAAATTAACTTAAATTAGCCCACCCTAAACATTACTTTATTTCTAAACTAGCTGACCTCCTCACGAACTACTTCCCCTAACTGTAACTAAACTCACCTAACCTCTGACCTAACCAAATTAAATTCACTTCCCAAGTTCCAACTAACAAATTAATTCATACGCCCCACTTATAAATGCTCTCCCAATTACTCCCCCCCCCGAAACATTCTTACGACAAACATTCTAGACACATGCTCCCCTCGCTCAATTATTCCGACATTCAATCTTGTACAATACCAACACGCAACTACATAGATCCACCTCGCGCAAGCTCTCCATGACATTACAGTATACACTCAGCCAGTGGTGTGCAACAGCTGCCGCCCAGCAATCAAACATTGAAGCTGCACAAGCCGGAATAAATATATTTAAAACCTAAACAAACTCTTGTTCCTATGTTCGAAATCTTAAATCTCTAAGTCGAAATGAACTATCAACAGAACCTAAAACCGAACTTTACTCACTTCAAGCAGCCCACAACCTGCCCACATTCAGAAAGGACCGAACACGGTCGGACAGGACAACACGGCCTTATATTCCTACGCATTGCTCGGCTCTCGGCTTCACCAAGGCCATACTCAGCAGATGCGAGATTTATAAAAAATCCCAAAAAACTTTTAACACTATCACTAACACTTCTACATCACCCCCTTCCCCGGGGAAAAAAATAAACAATAAAACTATATAATTATTTATATTTTTAAAAAGACCATCGACCGACGGTGGAAATGTTCCTCTGAAGATGGCTCGAAACAGGTGTATTTATCCATTTAGGGAAAATACCCACTGATTAAGAGCTCAAAAATAACCTTCACCAAGGTTAATAATAGAGTACCAAACTCAATAATTGACTAGTCCCCCGACTGTCAAATGCATCAAACCCTTTAGAGTAATTTTTTCCTATGACTCTATCAAATATGAAATTCTCGTCAAAATAACAATAAGTCCCCTAGACCTCCTGTCACAGGACATGGATAATCAAATAAGTAACTCCAATACCACATATTCAAGAACTCTTCTATGACCCCCTTTGACAACACAGTCTCTTTTTTCCACCCAGATGTTTGCATCAACATCCACAAATCGACCGAATGTCCCGTGGTCCCTATCTAGAAATAATATTTATATTAATAAACACATCTAAATACTAATGCCTGATCTGTCAAATATACCACCATGTGAGTGATAACGTTAATTGAAAATTTTTTTTTGCTTTTTTTTTTTGTCCAAAAAATCCAAATGAATTCATATTGTCTTGCCTCGTCTTTGAACATCCCTCCGTCACAACGATTGATTGAAAATGTATTTCATTCCAATTGGTTTATATTTCCTTTTCACGTCCTTGAACAGTTTTGAGAAAAGTACTTTCACCGTCATGACGACACAACCCCCTGGACCTGGCCTTGAATATGTTTCAACGATCACCCGTGTGAAGTAACTTGGCACTTGTGATGCTAGCTACGAGTGCAGCAAAGGATGAGAGCATCATCCATCAGCCGTGTGTCCAGCAACAATCCAACTCACAGCGAAAAACATGCTCTCCAACTAACAACGTAAATGCAATGGAAAATACAAGCAAAGCGCATCTGCAGACCCTCACCTATCCACCAGACGAAACAACACATCCGCTTCATAATTAACTGCACCTGGGATTGCAAAATTGAAAATGTATATCTTGCAGTGCAAGACGCCCAGCGCAACACGCGCAAATTTGTTTGGTTTAGCGTTTTTCCAAGGACTGAAAGCGGTTTGAGATCCGTCACCACAAGAGTGACGAACCCAACAGATAGCGCTGTAATTTCTCCACGGCCCAATAATCGCAAGCACTCACCGCTCAATGTTGATTACCTCGTCCTCATCTGTCCAGAGCCTCCTGCTTGCGTATAAGGATTGGGTGCACTTGCCCCTCCCTGGACTGCACCAAAACCGCCGCCCCTAGGCCCACACGATGAAGCATCAGTGCGCACAAAGAAGGACTGCGCAAAAGTCCCGGCAATGCCACGACAGGACTTTTGGATAAATACCAGTTTCACGGTGTCAAACCAGTTTGACAAGCGGTGAACCACTTCACCTTGTCTTGGACCACATTCTCTTTGTCAAATCCACCAAAAAGGTGCCACTGTGCTGAGAAGTGCGGTATGTACCGACGATAAATCCTGCCATGCCAACAATGAACGAACTTGTCGTTTTGTCCTTGGTACAATCTGACTGACAAAACTTTTATTTTTATATAGTGAAACCTTGCTAGGTTCTGGTACATCTCATTGCCGCACCAATGACATGTCCAAGAAGGGTAATCTTCTGATAGCCTACTTCAATCTTACTTAGGCCGAGCTGTAAGTCCAGCAAAGACAAACTCTCACTCAACAACGAGTCAAGTGATGATAAGGCGTGTCCACAGACAGTTAGCCACCATAAAGTCCGTCGAAGAAAATTCCAAGCATCGAACTTCCTCAAATGCAAATTCCTCATCATGCTGCAAATGTGCTTGGGCTGTGGATAACCCAAAAGGCATGCGCATGAATTGAAACAAGCCCTGTGAGTACGAAAAGCGGTTTACCTCTCTATCACCCTCAACCATCATAATCTGCCATATCCTTTGGTCAGATCAATTTTGGTGAACCACTTTTTGTCACTGAGAGAAATGAATAGCTCCTCCACATCTGGAATTGGTTCAGAATCAAACAGTGTCACCTGTCGTTATCTCGCATGTCAATGGCAAAAGCGCACAGTACCATCTCTCTTCCGATCATAACGACAGGTGATGAAAATGGGGAACAAGATGGATTCTATGATATGCCAGGGGGGGGGGGTTAGTAACATTTTATCAATTTCTTTTTTGACTCAAGTCGTCTGAACCGAAAGGACGAGGATACTGCCGAACATTCACAGGTTTTTGGATACTGTGAGCGAAATGCGATGTTCGCGAATAAATCAGTGACCCTGGAACATCAGTAAGCATCTCAGAGTGCTTTCCATGACCCAGTTTCAATTTCTAGTCTTTTGTCCTGTGCAAGGCACATCATATTTGACCTCTTTCACACCCTTCCAGTTTTGCACTGTGGAACTGTTTGTATAACACTTTGGAAGTAGTCCTCTGTACACCTTCATTTTCATCACATAAAGGTCACACTGACACTGTACTCAAGTACCATCCTCCATTCTACCTTTGTATCTCTCTCAAAATGTTGATGGAACAATTTATGTCCCCCATACATGTCGAATAAGGTAATCATTCACATCATGTCTCTTGAGTAACAACACATGGCCCTTTACCATTTCAACAACATTTTGTTTTGTGTCGAGTGGGCAGCAACACTAACAACCTGATCACCAATTGACAAGTTTCTGTCACTCCCCTTACTGAAGTTCTTAATACTGTCTGTGTCTACGACCAGCTGCCGGCGCCGACTTTTGTGTAAGTCAATCATTCAGTCAAAGTGGTCCTCATGTGTTTACATAATCAGTATTGGGTTCACTGTGTATCTGGTTTATCACCTGTCCATGATTCATACAAGAGTTGGTTAGACCCCTAGGTACTCTGCCATACCAATAATGGAAAGGAGAAAAACCTGATGGCTTCATGCGGAATCTCCCTGTATGCAAAAAGCGCACCTTGAAGTAACGATCCCAATCATTTGGTTTGTCCATCATCAATTTCCTTAGCATGGTCTTTAGTGTGCCATAAATCGTTCCACTAATCCATTTGTCTGGGAGGTAAGAGTGGAATGAAGTTGCGAGACACACAACACTCTTAACAATTCTCAATCATGTCTGAGGTGAATTGTGGTCCCCTTGGTCTGACAAAATTTCATGGGAAACACCAGTGCGACAGAAGATCAACAAACAAAGCGTTCGCTACTGCTTTCAGTCGTAATGGTCATGAGGTGAACTGCCTCCGGATATCTCGTTGCCATGTCTACACATGTGAGAATGTATCGGCAACCTGCAGTAGACAAAGGCAGTGACCGACCAATACCACCACACTCTCAAATGGTTCTTCTATCACCAGAACTGATTGCAAAGAGCTGGCGGTACCTTGCTTTTGGAAAGGACTTCTGGCAAAATCACAGGCCCTGCAAGATTCCTTAAATCTCCCGGTGATATCCTGGCCAGAAAAAATACTGGACAATTCATTTTTGTAGGTACTGTTTTGCTGGCCATATGCCCCCCCAACAGCCCGTCATGAGCTGCCAAGAGGACAGACGGTCGCAACTCTTTGGGACCACAAGTTGCACACAATCCTTTCTGTCCGGTCCCTTATCACTGAGGACGGTAACAAAAGCCATTCCTGACCACAAAACACTCAGATCCCTTTCTTTCCTGGAGGTTGTCCCGACATTTTTGGAACCATGATTCCAAGATTGTCACCATTCTGTAAATCAGTCACTTTGTCGTTGAAACGTCCAATTGTGAGAACTTTGGCAGTCAACAAAGGTCGAAAGGGTTTGTCAGTCTTCTTGTTTGTGCGCCCTTTGTGACAGCATCTGCAACTTCACACAAGCAAATGTACAACCAGGTATTCGACCCAAAATCACATCACACACAGTTTAATCAACAACACAAGCTTTGACACTCCCGGAGAAAGCCTAAGGACAATCACTGTTGACACTGCTACAGAAAATCAACAGTTTCACTTCACACTAAACATGGTACAGGAGATTTGTTTTCATCCACATACTGTTCTTTTGAAAGCAATGATTTTCTGACTTGCACCTACTTAGTGGCAACCTGAATCCAACAAGACAGTACTCCTGTCCTTTCGGAGACCCCTGACATGTTTGAAATCCTAGGGCAAGCCATGTTGTACGACAACCCGATGAGCCTAACTGTTGATGTCAGCTTGGTTTTCGGTCACGTCATTCAGAATGTGCATACTGTCACCACACCATAGCATGTTCTGCCTTTCTATTGGAACTTGTTCGGTTGGCACAATCCTGTTGTGTTGTTGACAAATGCTTTGGATATGTTCAGTGTTCTTTTCCTGTCCTCAACACGAAATGTAGTGTTTTCCTCCTGACCCTCTTATTTGTAACATAAGATTTTCCTTGGGTAACCCGCCGAACCCGGTAACCCCCCATATCCTCCTCTAGAATAATCTCGGAATCACCATTGGATGGTGGGATTCCCGTCACAGAAGCGTGTGCAAAATGTGAACTTTTTCCTCACTCCACAAGTTGTTTCACTCTTATTACTTCTCTTGTACCTTCAGGCCATCTCAAGTCCTATCCATCGCAGAAAAAGGCGGTGCAACATATCAAAAAACTGGAAAGGTCTCACTTTGATCTGGCTTAACAAGTGCGGAATTTCTCACGAAATCCTTCTTTGTACACTGAAAGCGCTCCAACAAATGGTCACTCAACTCTTTTAACTATCTATTTTGCTGAGAGGATAAACAGCTCATCATTAATACTTCAAAGCCTTTCCTTTTAAAAATCCAAAAGAATTTGATGCCCAATCATCCCCATTTCCATCCCACAAGATATTTTGCATGCTGGTTATCAAATCTGAACAGGTACTTTCCAATATCATCTTGTCTGTCATCAAGTAAGGGAATTTGGGACGGTACGATCCTTGAGCAGATGCTTCCGCTTGTTTTTTTTATTCTTCAGCATATTTCCACTTTTTTTCAGATTTTTTAGAGTTTCCATGCACCATCCCAATTCTCTTTCTTTCAATCTATTTCTTCTCATCTTCAATCTAAACTCTTCACTGTTTTTCATTTTCCTAATACAAATTCCCTGTTTTCCCTCTTTCAGTTTTGTAACCTCAATTCTTTTTCTCTCAGTTTCTCTTTCATTTTTTACTTTTCAATCTGTAACCTCAACTCCTTTCCCTCAATTCCATTTCTCTGTGGTGCATCAAAAATTCGCTTCATTCTTCTCAGCTTGCAGCTTGCCTCAAAAGTTCTGCCAATCATTATACTCACCCTTGCTACTTGCCTTCTGCGTCATTCTTAACACTCTGCTTCAGCTCTTGCACTACCTGTACCAGCCTTCACGAATATGTGCTTAGTTTTCGCTACATGGCGTCAAACTGAACAAATTAGCTTCTCTTTCAAACTCAGCCACGAAGCTGGTCTAGCGGTTCAAGAGGAACCCCTGCCATTTTAAACAATATTGGTACTCTTGGAAAAAATAAATAACTAATGTCCACAGAGACCAAATATGACAAATGTATGAAATGAAAATTTATGTACACAAATTTTTAACACATTTGAAAGAAGAAACAAAGTACCCCCACTACAAAAGGCAAGAAAAATTTATACGAGGCATTTGCTATCATTATCCAGCAAATGAAATCAATGGTTTTACTGCTTAATCCAATGTTTAGCAGTGTACAAGACAATAATTTTTTTACCTGATTCCAAATTTAACAAATGCAAATTATTAGTGCGTACTCCAAATTCAGCACATGTACAAAATATAATTACTGCTTACTCCAACTTCATCAGTCAATTTACAATCCCATAAAATGCTCGAACACCATCCGCAGCAATTTACAATACAAACACTGCTGAATTCATTTTAATTACAGCAATGATTACATTTTTCCACATCACAATTACACAATATTTCTACAAGTGTAATATAAGTCAGACCCAGAAAATTTTTCAAATACCAGTTAAATTTAACTAAATTGCCTTCGTGACAGCCACGACTTTGATAACATTCCAAGAAGTGACACACCCAAGATACGGAGTTTATGCGCCTGGTACGACTGCTCACATCAGACAGCAGGCCTCCCACCAGAATGTCGTCTGTTTAAACCCCTTCCAGACCGTTTCCCTCGCAGTGGTCGAGAGTCGACAACGGCACATAAAATATAGGAAAGAAGAAACATTGTATTAGAAAAACATTGCAGTATATAATAAATTCATACAGCAAGTAACTATAATCAATGTCACTTCTGAAGATGTAAATATTACTATTCTTCCGAAAACAAATCTAGAAAATGTTACTACATATCCAAAATTTCTAACTGTTTTCACTGACATCCTACTACTGATGACAACACAATTATTGAAAAATTGCAGGCTCGCCACTACTCAGAGCCGGTTTACCTTGTTTTTACTCTGTTGTTTAATAGAGAAAGAAAACACGAACATCTCCGACATTAAAAAAACAGTGTGCTCATCAAAAGGCTCACTCTCGCGCTTTCGCCACAACTGACAACAACATATAGCTCAGCTTCTGCTTCCTCAAACAGTCCCGTCCTGCTATCACGCCAACATTTAACCAGACTCAAAGAAAAACAAGTTCCAACTTTACTTGATGAAAACCACTTAAACAACTTCACATTCATAATTTAACATACATTTTGCACACAGGTATTTCAACAAATTAACTTAAATTACCAACCCTAAACATTACTTATATTTCTAAACTAGCTGACCTCCCTAACGAACTAAACTTCCCCTAACTGTATCTAGAACTCACCTAAACCTCTGACCTAACCAAATTAAATAACTTCCCAATTCCCAACTAA
>CM031607.1:29872157-29879657 GCA_018398815.1 Conus ventricosus | reverse complement strand
TCATCAATCGGGAAAACCCCCTATTATCGAAATCGAGGCTGTCGTTCCTGTTTCAGCCTCCCGCTTTCCCAATCCGCAGGAAATGCTGCTCTCATTGCAAGATGAGAGCACAGGCGGCTGATTCGGGGCTGGGTTTCGCAATACGACCACATACCAAAACCGTGTATTTGGTCAAAATAGATTTGTAAAAATGGGTGAGGTACCCTTGAACCTCCAGCCGGCACGCTCCAACTTCCCTTATCCTACCCACCCTTGCAACAGGTAGACCCCCTTAGGCCTCTGTGGGACGACGTCTCTGACCTCTACGCCTCCCATTCCGCTCTCTCTCTCTGTCTCTCTCTCTCCTCTCTCTCTCTCTGTCTCTCTCTCTCTCTCTGTCTCTGTCTCTGTCTCTCTCTCTGTCTCTCTCTGTCTCTCTCTCTCTCTCTGCCACTTGCTCCTCTTTTAACTGTGATGTGTTCTGGACAGACATGCTGCACACCAAATATTAACGCGCCGAAGATTTCGCTTTAAGGAGTGGATTGTATAAGACTGGCACGATCAGATTGTTCTGAGCATTTTCACCGTGTCTGAGAGCTGGTTCTCCTTTTCTAGCGTTTGCCCATCAAAATACATTTCAGGTGGTTCCAAGTAGAAAAAAGAAGAAGAAAAGATTTAGAACATTTCAGGTACAGCAGCTGGTGCAAAAATAAGGTCACGGGTTAGCACGAAGACCTGAAATGTGACGTCAGTGAAGGGGTAGCTCATGTATTTCTACAATGTGAACGAGGCGACCATTGGAAATCCTTAAAACAAAGTGACAGGATTGTGATGGTAGTTTATCTGGTCTTTTAATCAACTGATCTAAATCTGTCGCTCACAATTATGCAATGCCTAAAAAACGCTTTTTAAAAAAAAGAAAAAGTAGTGATTTGGAGCGTATTCCTAATTGTGGTGTGTGGCCGACACGCTTTCGTGGAAGGTTCACTGCAGCACACTTCAATGGCAGGCTGATGGCCTTTAGACACGCGCGCGTGTGTGTGTGAGTGTGAGTGTGAGTGTGTGTGTGTGTGTGTGTGTGAGTGTGAGTGTGTGTGTGTGTGTGTGTGTGTGTGTGTGTGTGTGTGTGTGGTGTGTGTGTGTGTGTGTGTGTGGTGTGTGTGTGGTGTGTGTGTGTGAGTGCGTGCCAGAGCGCGCGCGTGCGTGCCTACGTGCTTGCATGTGTGCGTGCGTGCGTGCGTGTGTGTATGTGTGACAGGGGGGGGGGGTATATGAGTATGCTGCGTATGTGTGCACGCACGCGTGTGTATGTGCATGTGAGCGCGCGTGTGCGTGCGTGTGCACGCGTGCTCGCGCGTGCGTGTGTTTGTGTGTGGCTGGCAGTTAACTCCCAAGACACTACTAACGTGCGCGAGTGCGCGCGCATGTGTGAGCGTGACTTCGTGTGCGCACGTGCGCTCCCGCACAAACGCACATGTTAGCAGTCTCTTGGAATGAACTGCCAGCCAAGCAGACGACAGGTAAGCGGCCCAGGCGTAACCGAAGACATTATCCCCCGTCACGCTGTCAGGCTGGCCGTCCAGGCTGCCACTTAACCGGCACAGCACAGCCAGTGAGGTATGTCTGCGTGCCGCCCCCTCAACCCCCCCCCCCCCTCACACACACACACACACACACACACACACACACACACACACACACACGCACACACACACACGCACACATCCACACCCCCGTCCATCACACCATCTTCCTACTCCTCCAAAGAAATTGTACGGAACATGGTTAAAAGGCGTAGGAGGGATGGTGTGTGTGTGTGTGTAAATGAGAGAGAAAAAGGGAGAGATGTGCGATCGAGAGACACACAGACAGACACACGACAGACAGACAGACAGAGACACAGAGAGAGAGAGAGAGTGAGAGAGAGAGAGAGAGAGAGAGAGAGAGAGAGAGAGATCATCTTGAACTGCTTTGGCATATTCAAATTGGAAAGAGGTGAAACGTGATAATAGGACGGCTAGATGAGGGAACATGTAAAAACAAAAAGAAGCTGGAAGTGAAATTGCTCACAGTTAAATTTCCTCGTTTCAGAAATTAGAAGTGTGCGTGCGTAGGTGCTCGCGTGCGTGCGCGTGTACATGTGTGTGTGTGTGGGCGCGCGCGCGCGCGCGTGTGTGTAGGTACGTTCGTGTCTAAGATCTTGCAGGAAAATGTGACGATGCGAGTGTATGTACATTTGCTCCCCCCCCCCCCCCCCCCCACCACCACGCACACACACATACTTATAAACCCAGCTTCACCAAATGAGGCACAAAGAGCCATCACGTTTAAAAACGACTTTCGTGATAGAAGCTGGCTTTGGAACAGAATACCATTTTCTTTGGTGGGGGATGGGAAGGGGAGGTGGGAAGGGGTGATGGCTGGAAGAGAGAGAGAGAGAGAGAGAGAGAGAGAGAGAGAGAGAGAGAAGAGAGAGAGAGAGAGAGAGAGAGACACTGACACTGACACTGACATTTTTTATTGTCCGTTTAGCAGTTAAGCCTTTTAGACAAGGGGGTTGGCAAATGCATTCACCGATACAAAAAGCAGAAATTTCATGCGTATACATACTCACACACACACACACACACACACACACACACACACACACACACACACACACACACACACACACACACACACACACGTCCTCACCTTTCCTTCAGCCCCACCCCGCTACCTTTCTACTATTGCCCCCAACATCCATACCGCCATGATCACACACACTTGACCACTAACCCTTCCCTCTCCCTGCCCCTATTCCGCCAGCCCACACAACCTCCCCAGCCCCCCGCCCTCCCCAGAACATGCGCACATTGGATCATCCTTATGTTAACCGGTATTTTGCTCAATTATCTTTTTTCTCACATACATGGCTTCAGCTATGTATTTAGCCACTTCTTTAACAACACGTTCATTATTATTAGATAACACTGAAGCAACGCTAGCATTATTTGGTGGAATGAACGAGTATTCAACACACTGCAGCTTTTACGTTTGTCAGCATAAGTAGTACAATGAAACAAAAAATGTTCTTCATTTTCTAATTCATTTCCACAAGATGGGCAAATAGTGTCATTCGAATATTCAGAACTTAAGAACCATTGCTTACAGTTTTTCAGACCACTAACCCTTAACCTAAATCTGGCCAAACTGATTCTGTGCCATTTATTTGTAACTAACGTTAGGTACTTTTCTGCCTGAAAAATATTTTTGAAGGAACAGAAATATCTATATTTATCGTTATTGTCTATATCTGCATGCCAATTTTGTTTAAAACAGGAAATGAGTCTGTGTCAACCTCGGGGTATGTCAGTGGAGGAAGGACTAGCGCACAGCCCAAACACACTCACAGCTTGCTTACAATCTCATTTATATTCATGCATTCGTCACATCAAACCACTAGTAAAGTCTATAACTTTACTACACATAATCATGGAAGAAAACATCGATGCGCATGGAGTCAAACAAAATAAAACATTCTCTCTTTCCTTGAACTCCAAAACCATTCATCTAAATCATCATAACTAACCCGGTATAAATAGATTTTTACTTTACCTGGCCAGGTGATCTTAAACTATTCACGAATCACTGTCTTTTCTTTTCTTTTTTTTTTCTTTGTTTCTTTTCACTGTCACTTTCACAAGCACAACACAACTGCTGGCACTGGTCAGGTTGGACTGCTGGCACTGGTCAGGTTGGACTGCTGGCACTGGTCAGGTTAGACCGCTGGCGTTGGTCAGGTTGGACTGCTGATGAAAGTGGCGCGGCCAAATATGAGGTTGAACCCCGGTTCAGATTGAACAGTGACTATCAGACATCGATCTGTTCTCCTTTCTTTCTTCCTGCATTAACGCATTGCACTCTCTCTCTCTCTTCTAGTCTGCTCTATCAAATGGACATGGTTGCTTTTCTTTTCTTTTTTCTTTTCTTTTTTTTTTTCTCTTCATCAGTTAGCAACTCTCTCTCTCCACATCTCTCCTTAGTCCTTCCTCTGCAGACTCTATCTGGTGCTAATGCTTCAACTCGGTTCTCTTCATCTCTCTGCTTTCTCTCGTGCAGAGCCTGCACTCAGAACCTCTTCCTCTCTCTGTGTCTTTTTTCGTTCTTCCCTCCTCCTTCACTCACGCATCGCTTTCTTATTATCATCCCATGTGTCAAAGGGTGAGTACCATTGGTCAGTATTTTCCCGCCTTCTACTGAGGTTACCTCCCTCTAATTCCATTGGACGTTCAAATCGTCACAGTCACATCTACTGACCTTGCTCTCTGTGGTGGTCAATGGGTCATTTAATTAATTAGCTTGATTTCACCCCCCCACACAATACCTTCCCCCCTCCTACTTCAGCCGGCGACGTCCGACTAAACTTGTGGGCACTGGCCTTGCAAATTGGCCGGATCAGTCTGACCCAGGCGCCGAGACCCGTCTGGCCAGACCTATCGAGACGTCGGCCAAGCTACTCAGTCCGTCTGCCGGACAGTGCTGTCTCCGTGGAGCCTCTCCGCTGCGCCTAATTGGCTGACGCGACACCTTAAGTCGCCTGCCTGGACACCAGGATATTTGAGTTGGAGCTTATGTCCAAACAAACTGGCTGGCGACTGACCACGACTTCGGTTTTTCTTTTTCTGTCTGTGACAGTCTGTCTTTGAATTCTGTTATAAAAACCATATTCGGAACAAACTCCCTGGTTCAGCCAAACAATACCAAAGCCATTTTCAGTCAGTCTTTTGTACTTCTGACACCCAATTAAAGTGACCAGATTCGTGCTGTAACAGAAGCATTTCGTAGGTTTGCCTACATATTCTCGACATGGGGAGTCTGACTAGTTTTAACCAGTATTTGATGCATTTTACAGTAGTTGTAACGCGTAGAGAATACCTCCCAGTTTCTCCATATATCAGTTTTATTGATGTATGTAGGGGTACATTCAGATATCTTTTTATGGCAAACATGTGGACATTTTCAATCTGTTTACTGTCTTGTTCTAATCCCCAGACTTCAGCTGCGTATGTTAGGATAGGCTGAATTTGTGTATCGAAAAGCTTCCAAAATAAATTTATATCAATAGTGTTTAGTCTTAATGATTTCATAATTTCCATCACTCCTTTTTTTGCCTTTCTACAAACATCAGACAGAGCATTGCTAACACTCACCTTTGTAGTAAAAGCCATCCCTAAGTATTTGTATGAGTTAGTTACCTTTACTTCTTCATTTCCATAAAACCATCTTTCTCTGTCACTTAAGTAGCCACCTTTTCTGAAAACCATTACATTTGTTTTGTCAAGATTGACTGTTAACTTTAATCGATCTGCCCCTTCTCTAAGACTATTTATTTGATTCTGGAGCCCAATAACAGAGTCAGATAATAAAATCACATCATCCGCAAACAATAATAAAAATATTTCAACTGCACCAGGAATAAGCTGAATACCATGTTTTCCATTGCTTGACAAATCAACAGCCAATTCGTTTATGAAAAAGGAAAATAGGAGCGGGCTAAGTAGACATCCTTGTTTCACCCCCCTTGGGCATTCAAAGTAATCAGAATAACAACATTTATCTCGTACACATGCTAATACAGAATCATAAACACTTCGTATAGCTTGATAAAGTTTTCCTTTCACACCCCATTTTCTCAAAACTGCCCATAAAACATTTCTGTTCACAGAATCGAAACGCCTTTCTGAAGTCCACAAAGGCAACATACAGTTTAGACTTTTTTATAAGAAACTTTTGCACTATCGCATATAGGGTGAAAATATGATCTACGGTACTATAACCTGGTCTGAAGCCTGCTTGCTCTTCTATTATTTTTTCCTCTTTCTCTACCCACTTTGAAAGTCTTTTGTTTAAAATATGTGTATACACCTTACTTGCAACACTCGTTAGGGCAATGTCACGATAGTTATCTGGCAGGTTTGGATTTCCCTTTTTATATATTGGAACAACTATAGATTTCGACCAATCATCTGGGAAAACACCAAGGTCAAACAATTTATTGAAATAAATAACTAAGAAATCAATAATGTTTGAATTGGCATGCTTCAGCATCTCACTAATAATTTTGTCAGGACCAGAACTTTTTCCGGCCTTGAGATTACCAATGCTGGCTTGAACCTCATGCCTGGAAATAAGTTCATCGAACAAAACATCTGAGTCATCTGTTGTTTCTCCCACATGGCTAAACTCGATATTTTCCTCTGGAGTAGATGATGCATCCACATCATTAAAGACGTTGTAAAAATGGTTATGCCACTGATCAATGGTAATTGTATATGGCTGACTTTCTATTGACTGATCGAATAATTTGCCAAATACCTTTGGATCATTAATCGACTGATTAAGTTTGGTTAATCTTTTTTGGTCAAATTCATCTTTTTTTTCTGTTTAACAAATATTTGTATTCTTTTCTTTCTTTTACGTACTGTTCTCTTTTTCCTACACGTAATTTCTTTGAAGCTCGTTTAAATTTCCGTAGTGACCCCTTAACTGCCTTCTTTATTCGATCACATTCCTTGTCAAACCAGTCGTTTTTCTTTTTCTTATTTCCTTTTGTTCTCATCATGCAAGAAGCAGCGCTGCAAAGTGATTTAACGAAGAGTTCAATGGAAATATTGACATCTGTATCTGGAGCTTGGTAGGCATTCTGTAGGCTTTCATCAAATTCATCAGTGACAGGAGAGAGAGAGAGAGAGAGAGAGAGAGAGAGAGAGAGAGAGGAGAGAGAGAGAGAACAGACAGACAGACAGACAGACAGACAGACAGACAGACAGACAGACAGACAGACAGACTGACAGGAAAAAAAATATTTGCTGCATTTTTGTCTCTCGTTATCGTGGATTCTAATAAGATGCTGGGCCGGTTATTATGCCTGCAACAGAGTCCTTGGGTTTTCTTCCGGGTCAATCAGTGAAAGTCCCCTCCCTCCTTCCCCCCCCCCCCCCCCCCCCTCAAGATCTCAGCAGCAGGGGAGATAAACATTTCCATCTCTGGCCAACACCAAGGTCCAAGTCCACTTCACCCCTCGTGGACTATTTCCGGTGTCATGGCCTATGGTGGTGAGCCTTGTGTGTTTGAGCTGGTCCCGCGTCCTTTTTTTTTTTTTTTTTTTAGAAAATCAAACCCCATCTTGTTTCTGGTGTATGATTATATCTGAGTGCAGATCTGAAAAGAAAAGTGGTCGAAGCCAGTTTAGAATGGAACGGGGTCTGAGTCACCTGATTGGGAACGAGAAGCGTGGACTTTTACTCCACGGCTTTTTTTGTGTGTGATGCAGAACAATACTTCGATCACCCCCATGCCATTGGGTGGTAAATCGATCAAGCACACCCCCATCGCCAAGGTGAAAGGTAGCGGCATGCAATCACGCAGATGTGAATTTTCACGGCCTACCAGCCACCTGAAGCAAACGTGCACGTGCAAGCGACGCGTAATAAAGACGTCTGTTTTTTGCATGCGTTGGGGGGAGATAACACGACCAGC
>CM031607.1:29868801-29871157 GCA_018398815.1 Conus ventricosus | reverse complement strand
CCATGGGATTCACGTGACTAGCAGTTACAGACGGGGGAAATAAGTGTTGTGGAGTCTTAACCGGTGATGCGAAATTGAATGGTGAAGGTAGAAGTGGGTGCGAAGTGAATGAGGAGACCATTGTGTGTGTGTGTGTGTGTGTGTGTGTGTGTGTGTGTGTGTGTGCGTGCGTGCGTGCGTGTGTGTGTCCGTGTACGTGCGTGTAGAAAATCGTTCCAGTGACGTCACGGTTCCACAAGGTATTGCAGTCGCATCGTTTATGTGTGTCCGTGCGGATGGGCGTGTGCCGTAAAGTATCTGGAAAGTCCTACTAGTGTTGTGTCGCCCTGGGACAAAGACCCAGACGGACAAGGGAGGGGGGGGGGGGTGGAGGTAAAAGAGGTGTGAGGGTTTAAAAGTCAGCGTAGAAAAAACGATGCAAACACTGATAAGACGAGACGACAGAGAGAGGGGGAGAGAGAGGAGAGAGAGAGAGAGAAGGGGTGGGGGAGGAATATAGGGGGGTGGGTGGGTAAGGGTAGTGTGGATGGGTATGAATCTCAGCACGTCACAGGGAATGAGCGAGAAACCACAGTTGATAAAATAACACTTACCAAGGAAATTCTTTGGGAGCTTTATATTTCAGGAAACAGAGCGTTTTTTTTTTTAATTTTTAGATTTACCTATTCGTTTACATATAGTGGTGTTATGTGCATGCGTGAGTACATGCATATACTCCTGAGTATTTTCTGCCGTGGTGTGTGTGTGTGTGTGTGTGTGTGTGTGTGTGTGTGTGTGTGTGTGTGTGTGTGTGTGTGTGCGTGCGTGCGTGCGTGCGTGAGTGCGTGTGTGTGTCTGCTTGTGTGCGTGCCCAAGCATGCGTGCGTGCGTGCGTGTGTGTGTGTGTGTGTGTGTGTGTGTGAGAGAGAGAGAGAGAGAGAGAGAGAGAGAGAGAGAGAGAGAGAGAGAGAGAGAGAGAGGTGCGTGCGTGCGTGCGTGCGTGCATGTATGTCCCCGACTTTGTGTTTCTCTCTGAGTTCGTGCGGTGCTGTTTGTGCCCGGCTCCTGTCCCAATCATGCCAAGATACGACCAGGTATCATGTATTAAACGTCCGTACTAGTAGCGCAGCAACTTCAGACGTTGGGAGGCGGGAGGGGTGCCACAAAAAAACAAAACAAAACAAAAAAAAACCCGATGTCAACAGGCAGAATGCACGTGAACGACACTGAAGACGGTTCACTCTGTCAGGCTCTCAGACCGGAAGTCCAGGATGCTGTTGTCTAGACGGAGGTCAAGGATGCTGTTGTCTAGACGGAAGTCAAGGATGCCGTTGTCTAGACGGAAGTCAAGGGTGCCGTTGTCTAGACGGAAGTCAAGGGTGCCGTTGTCTAGACGGAAGTCAAGGATGCCGTTGAGATGTCTTGACGGAAGTCAAGGGTGCCGTTGTCTAGACGGAAGTCAAGGGTGCCGTTGTCTAGACGGAAGTCAAGGATGCCGTTGAGATGTCTAGACGGAAGTCAAGGGTGCCGTTGTCTAGACGGAAGTCAAGGGTGCCGTTGTCTAGACGGAAGTCAAGGATGCCGTTGAGATGTCTAGACGGAAGTCAAGGGTGCCGTTGTCTGGACGGAAGTCAAGGATGCTGTTGTCTAGACGGAAGTCAAGGATGCAGTTGTCTCGACGGAAGTCAAGGATGCTGTTGTCTAGACGGAAGTCACGGATGCCGTTGTCTAGCAGCGGACCCAATGAGCGAGAGGTCGTGAGGCCTGCTGAGAGTACTGCCAGGAAGCAAATAAAAAATGGACGAGTCTGGTGGGTGGAATGAGTTGATTGACGATGAGGTGGGTTGGGGATACGGGAGAGTGAGGGTAGAATGCGAACCGATCGCCGTCGAAGTTCAAGTTCCAAGGCACGCCAAACAGCACTCCACAAAAAAAGAGAGAGAGAAAAGAAAAGGTTGTGGATCATAGCGCGTCTATTTGAATTGCTTTTTTCGCTGGTTCAGATTCACATCCAGTCCTTGAAATTAACCTCTTTTCTGTCCACATCTTCCTCACTGATGCATACCAAGTGTTTTTTGTTTGAGTACAAAAGCTCCTCTCTCAGCTCTTAAAGGGTGAACGAGAGTTGGTGCACAACGACAGTTAGTGAGAGGAGCGGTGGGTGGGGAGGGGGATGAGTATGAGGAAGCTGGAATCGGGTTGAGAGGAGAGGAAGTGGGAAGGACTGTGAACATGCTTTTGATAGCTCCAGTGATTCAAACTTGAAGACGGGTAGGTAAATGGATAACAGAGAAAAATATCTATTGTCTGTCTGTCTGTGTGTCTGTCTGTCTGTGTGTCTGTCTGTCTGTCTGTCTGTCTGTCTGTCTCTCTCCTC
>CM031607.1:29853801-29863801 GCA_018398815.1 Conus ventricosus | reverse complement strand
TAAAAGGGCACTTTTAAACAAAAAAATATTAATACCGATGCCCGCATTTTCAATGCGAAGAGATGTAAAAGGAAAAAAAGTAAAAAAAAGCCGTCCAATCTCCATAAACGAAGTAAATTTTTTTGGCGTTTCCCGGAAAATTAAAAATCGAAAAGGCGGGGGGGGCCCCGGACGGTAATGTTGGTGAGTTTTTTAAAATTTAAAGTTGTAAATCGGAAATCTTTTTTGGATTATTTTTTTGTTTTTTATGAATTCCCCTTTTTTGACAGTGGCACTTCCCCAAGCAGGGGGACCGAATCAATTGTTTTTTTCCCATCTATAAAAAGGGTAGCGTAAAAAAATTCCTGACAACTACGAGGTTTTTCTCTTTGTGATGAAAATAAAAATTATACAGTACTATTTAAATCGTCGACTGCGGGAATGGGGGAAAGAAAACCCTTCCGGGAGAATCCCGGGGGTTTTTTTTTAAACAAAATTTTATTCCACAAAATCACAGGGTTTACTCTAAGGGCCCTTTTTTTTTTCCCAAAAGCATTTTCTTTAAACCCAAAATTATATTTTTGCTTTCATCGATTTTGAAAAAAGCCTTTGATTCTATAAACAAAAATTTTTTTTAAAGGGCCTATTCTACAAAAAAAAAAACGGGGTCCGGGGGAAATTTTTCAAAAGCAAAATTAAAGCATTATAAAAAGGTAAAGGCCAAATCAGATGGGGAGGGAAAAAAACCAGTTTAAAAACCCAAATGTACTACGGATAAAACAAGAGAGGGTGGTTCGGGCCCAAAACTAATTTTTCCCCTTTTTTTATCAATGAATTAACTTCTAATTGTTAAAAAAGGGAGGCGGGGTGCACATTTACAAAAAGAAATTCACAGTTTTTTATCCTTTTTTTGGGGCAGTTTATTTTGTTCTGATCTCAAAAACAGTGACGGCCTTCAAACGCAAAAAATGTCAAAAATCGCTCTGCTAATTCCCCTTCATTTACGGGTAAACATTTGAAAAGAAAATATAATCGTGTTCAAAGGGTGGATTTTTTAGGGGGGTTTCGGGGAACATTTGGACTTCCCTTGGATTTTTAATCCGGAGCCTTTGGGTTAACATCTAAAAATACCTCGAATTTTAATTTTTAAACACGGTTTAAGTTTTTCGCTATTTGGTAAAAAATTTTTTCGAGCAAGCAAAACATGTTTTGTTGGTATTATGCAAAAGATTATCTGGGTTAGGAAATAAATTTTTCATGTACCCCACCCAAACTGTTTGATTCCCAAACCCAAACCCCTATTGCAAAAAAAAGGTTTCTAAAAAAAATATGGGTTTAAGAAATGCGCGCAAAACCCCATGTAAAAAGTTCATTTTTTTTCCCCCTGAAAAAATTTTCCCTAGGTGTTTTCTGTGCAGACACCAAACGATCATTTTAAAATGGGGGGGGGAAACAAGTAAAGTCCAATTTTTTTTAAAAATTCGTTAAAGATGATAGCTTTTTTGGGTTTAAAATTTTACTTGAAAAGGAAGATGCAAGATTACCGAAAAACCTATAAAAATGTTTTTTGGGTTTTTTAAAATATGAGGGGCAATTTTAACTGGTGACAAAAGTCAAAATGAAATTATATGAATTAGGACGGGGATATGCGGGGGTTTAAACCCAGTGGTCGGAAACAAGACTGTAAATTTTTGAAAATGCTGTCGTCCCGGGTTTATCGATTGAAAGATGGAAAGACGGGAGTGCCACATTCAAGAAAAGTAGTAGTTTTTAAATTTATACGGGACACTTCAACCCCCCTACATCGAAATCCCAACCTACTTATCTATACAAAGGGGACGCCTTTTAAAGTACATAATGACTAGATTGATTTGGAAATGTCCCCGATATTTAAAGTTCATCGATTTCGTTATCGTAAAGAGGTACGGAGATTGAACTTTTGTGTCCTCTTTTTTAAAAAAAGGGTCGTGGAAAAAGAGGTTCATTTTTGGGGTTTTTCTGTCCCCCCCATGGAAACCTTAGAACCCATTTTTTCCCATCAAAAAAATCATAGACACCCTTTTTGGGATTTAGCTTATCTTACTGGTCACTTTTTGCTCGCGAAGATGTTTTAAGACAAATTTTTCCCTCT
The DNA here is from genome assembly GCA_018398815.1 of Conus ventricosus. Classification (NCBI taxonomy): domain Eukaryota; kingdom Metazoa; phylum Mollusca; class Gastropoda; order Neogastropoda; family Conidae; genus Conus; species Conus ventricosus. The sequence goes on along the minus strand of CM031607.1, from coordinate 29,861,691 downwards.
ATTTTTATAAGGCTTTTTAAAATCCCTCCAATTTGGGTGTTCAAGATTATATCTTTCTCCTTTCCCTTTCCGGGGAATGTTTTGATTTTTTTGTAAAAAAAATGATTTTGTTCTCCTTTTTTGTTGCATTACGTGTATGATTCTTGAATTCATGCATTTTCAAAGTAAATACCCTCCCCTTCCCCAAGGGGGTATGCCTTTTGAATAAATTATCCCCCATCCGCAACTCCCTCTTCCCAAAAGATCAAGTCACTGAGGAAAACTACATCAAATTTTTCACAACCAACTTTTTAAGAAAGAATAGAGATTTTTAAAAAAATATCCTCCCTAAATTACATCAGCTGAATAAATGGTTTCGTTCAGAGAAAAACCCAAAACTTTGAAGATTAATGTGACTGGCACTTGGAGATGAAAATGAAAAAGGGAAAAGGGGGGGGGAAGAAAGGGGGATTAAAAAAAGGTTTTGGGGTTTACTCTAACGAGGCCCCCGACGAGTGGGAATGCCCCAAAAAACGTTTCCCGGGAAAATCGAAATCAAGTACTTCATCCCCCTTAAAAGGCATCTTTCAAAGCAAAGGGCCCCGTGGGGAAATTTTCGTGTTCCATACCAAACGTTTTTTGGGTTTAAATCTTTTCATGGTTTTTGTTGGAGCAATTCCTGGCAGATTTACACGAGCTCCGATACAGTTGATGTACGTTGTTAAAGTAACCCTTTATGTACCCAGCAACAACAAATTTAAAAGGGGCATGGGTTTAATCGGGAAAGTTTCCTCTTATCTTGGGGTCATTTTACCGAGTTTAAACTGACCTGTCTCCCCTTTTTCATAGTTTTTTCTTTTTTTTCCCTTCTCCTCACTCTCTCTCCCCCTTTTCCTTTTTCTCCTCTCTCCCCCCTCTCTCTCTCTCCCCTCTCTCTCCTCTCTTCTCTCTCCACTCCCCTCTTTCTCTCCCCTCTGCTTTCCCCCTTCCCCTCTCCCCTTTCTCCTTTGCTCCCTTTTTCTCCCTTTTTCTCTCTTTTCTCTCTCTCTCCTCTCTTCCCTCTTCCTCCTCCCTTTTTCCCCCTCTCTCCTCTCTCCCTCTTTCTCCCCACCCCCTCTCTCTCTCTCCTCTTTCCTCTCTCTCTCTCTCTCTGCTGAACTTTTTTGTCTCATTTCTGTATTCTTCTTTTCAAACCCCCCCTCTTTCTCTTCCCCCCTTTCCTTTCCCTTTCCTCCCCTAGTCTTTTCCTTTTTTCTTCTCCTTCCGTCTCTCCCTCCACCATTCCCCCCCTCCCCCGCCCCCCCCCCCCCCCCCTTTTATCTGTCTCTTTTTCTCTGTCATCTCCCTCCACCTCCCCCCTCCCTCCCTCCCCCCCCCGCCTTTTCTTCTTTTCCCTTTCCCCGACCTCTTCCTCCTTCTCCTTCCGTCCTTCCCTCTTTTCCCCCCCCCCCCCTTCCCTTTTCCCCCCTCCCCCCTCTCTCTCCCTTCCCTCTCTCTCCCCTGTTTTTTTCCCCCACCCCCCTTTCCCCTTTTGGTCCCCCGGGTAAATTTTAATTTGTCCCGCAGCTCAGTTCCCAAACCAGGGACATGGGTTTTTTGTAAAACCCCCCCACTGCAAAAGGGGGGTAATTAATCAGGCGGGGGGGGCCCCGGGAAAAATCACCCCGCCTGAGGGGTCCGGGAGACCTTTTTTTTCTTTTCTGTAACCCTCAAAAGGAAACACCGGTTTTACCCAGTCCTGTTCCCCCATTTTTTAGCAGCAAACCCTAATTTTTTACACTCGATTTTCAGCTAGTTTGTGGGGACCCGGGGAAGGGCGTGCCCTGTTCTTTTTCTGATGCCATGACCCCCCCCCCAACCAATGCCATGGCGGCCCCCTCTGGTCTAGAACCTGTGGCTGGTTTTTTGGGGCCATGCGAGTTCGCTGTAGCTCGAGCACAGTTTCTTTTTTTTGTCCGAAACCAAGCCTTTAATTCCAGTGCATCGCGGTTACTCCCGGGGCGATTTCCCGTTTAGTCCAGTACTAACAAAGGGCGGTCAAGTTTTTTTTTGGGGGGGGTTTTGTTTGTTTGGACGTTTTGATCCATTGCGCGTCCTTTTGGAAAGGAAAGCCGGTCCAGTCTAGTCCTTTTCCGCTGCCCAAGGTCTCACGGACCGAGTGTCCGGGTAACGCCCCCCCACCCCCCCCCCCCCCCCCCCCGCGCACACACACCCAACGCATGCACTACGACCACAACACATAGACCACAAAACCAACTAACACCCAACACCACACACACACACCGCGACCCCACACAACCCACACACACCAAAACCACACCACACACACACACACACACACACACACACACACACACAACAACACATTTTTCCCTCTCCTTCTCTCTCTCCTCCTTCTCCTTACACGAAAGAGAGAGAAGAGAAGAGAGAGAGAGGGGGAAAGGGACAGAGAGAGGGACCAAAGCAAGACGTACAATGCTTCTACATGACGCAATTTTCTTGTTTACAGAGAGAGAGAGAGAGAAGAGGGAGAGGAAAGAGAGAGAGAGAGAAGAGAGAGAGAGAGAGACAGACACAGATTTGGTTGGGTACGGGGGGAAGAGAGACAAGACATAGACAGAACAGAGAAATAGAAGGGGGGCGGGCAGGCTGGCAGACAGACGACACGGCAAGAGAGAGAGGAGAGAAGAGAGAAGAAGAGGAGAGAGAAGAAAAGGGGGGCGTCCGGGAGAGAATTAGAAAGACAAGAGAAACACAGAGAGAGAAAGAGAGAGAAAAGAGAATCAGAACCAAACCAAACCCCTGTTTACTGTACAGGGGCCTTGGGCCACAATACAGGGGAGGGGCAGGGGGGACCGGGGAATAGTCGCATGACACAGTACATTGCAGGACATGCAAAACATAAAAAAGTCAGGACTCACAAATTAAAGAAAAAAAAAACAATACCCCATTAAACCAAAACATGCACGTTTGATAATTACCCTTTTCCCAAAAAACTTTGAAGTTTGAAAGTACCATTAATATTATAAATTACCCTGTCATTTCTGCCTTCTTTTACCCATAAAAAAACTACCAGAAAGATTGTGTCTTAGATCACTTTTTTTCGATTCAAGAAGCTTATGCATTGAAGTGTTAACATGACCATTTGGAAATTTCCCTCTTTAAGTCTTTTATACATAATGCCCCCTTTAAAAAATGGGCCCATTTTCTTTTTTTTATTTACAAAAAGGACACATTTATCTTGAACTCGATCACATATCTATAAACATTTTTGTTGAAGGAAAAAACATTAAAATTATTTGACAATAGCAACAAAAACAATACACACCCATAAAAAATTTTATGACATATGTACTTTTTTTTTTTCATAAATGACTTTGAAAGTTCGATAACTCTCAACTGTCTATCTCAAATAGCGCCGACCATTTCTATAAACTTCTATAGTCCTGTTAAACATACTCAAAAAAGCCTTTAACCCCCTACCCTTGTTGAAACCAACTATGTAAAACCTTGTGCATAAATTTCTCTTTTTTTTTGACGCCCAGCAGTCCTTCCCATTTTTTGTCCAATTCCTTAACATTAGATACGCCTTAAAAGGGAACCGCAGGTTCATATTAACAGTTTTAAAACCAATATCAATGGAATTCGGCATGAGAAACATAAATGGGAAATTCCCTGGGTCACCATATACCATCTTTTTGGAGTTTTGACTGGAACGCCAAAAAAACCTTTTCCACCCAACATTAAATTTTTTTTCGATATGTTCAATCTATTTAATCCCCATTTTTTCGGAAATATAATAAAATGGGTTGGTCTTCACGTCAAATTTTTGGGAAAAAAGGGTTTTTATTGTTCATTCTTTAAATTTACAAAAAGTCCTTTTAACAAACCCCCTTTTTCTTTCCCTTTTTTGAAACCAAGTGACATTCCTTTCTTTGCACAAACATTTTGAAAAATTTGAAACCAAGATAACAAAACATTTACCACTTCTAATTTGGGAGCCTTTATAAAACCCCGCTCACGTTTTCCAAAAAAAACCCCCTTTCCTAAGACCTTTACTTTAGTTTTTTATCGGTAATAACTCCCCAATGAAATTTTTCTCGCAAAAATCTTTCAAAATATTTAATTCGTTGAAACCAATTGGTGGTTGAAAGTAAAACACTCTCAGCAAAAAGAAGAAAAAAAAAGTTCTGCATATCAGGCAAAATTTGAACACCAATTGCCTTTTCATTCACACTATGGCAAACTGGTTAAAAACATTGAAAAAACACAGGGCTCAAAACACCCCCTGTCTAACACCAACGGGAAAAGCAAAAAATTCGACAGTTCATTTTTTACCCTATACATGACAAAAAAATTATACATAGCAGCCCAAAGAAGCAAAAAAATTTCTTTGACACCCGGGGTTTCTAATGCATTCTAAAAGTTTTGCATGACGAACGGATCAAAGGCTTTTTAAAGTCCACGAAGGCACGTAAAATTTTCCTTTCCCCTTTATAGACATATTTTTCGAAGGGTTGCATACAGGAAAATCTGATCAGTATAGAGTATTTTTTTTCCTGAATCCTGTTTGGGTTTTAGAAATCACTCGTTGTTGTTAATCCAGGGAAAGTAATCTCCTGTTTTAAAATCAATTATAGCATTTTGATACAATACTTAACAATGAAACACCTCTATAATTGTCCACTTTTTCAGGATTTTCCCCTTTTTTGTAAATTGGAATTAAATTCCTTTGACCCCTCTGGGGTACCTTTTTTCGAAAAATGTGAGAAAAGTTTTTGAAGAATTTTGTTTATCCTACCCCGTTTCTGAGCAAAATTTCACATAAAATTTCCCTCAAAACCACAAGCTTTATTTGATTTTAACTTGCTTTTTGCAAAAAAATTTTTCCCTTCCGAAATTGGGGTGTTTAAAAACATGGTCATCTTGCTCTGATAATCAAATTCCATTTGGGAAGCTGTTTATTGCTAACCCTTTCTCCCAAAAATTTTTAAAGTGACTTAAATATGTGCCATACTATTTACAACTCTTTTTCTATTTCCACAGCCCAATTTTTTAATTTTCCCTTTCCAAAACGTGTCGAGTTATAAAAATAATCTGCAAGAGAATCACTTTTTTTTTTCGATTGCTTTGTTCTTCATTTTAGTAACTTTTTTGTAATTTTTCCGTCTGCAAAATATATGCTACTTTTTCCTCTAATCCCTGAACGGTTTAACTTCATTCTATTTTCCTTTTAACCATGGGAAAATTCCTCATCAAAACCCTTAGACTTCTTTTTCGGGCCCGGGTGACACCTATTTACATACATTCTAGCATCGTGTAACATTGGTTAAATGTCAATAAACACTATAACGTCACGTCATTAAAGTCATGGCCCATAAAATTTTTTCTGTATTTCATTGCTCTTCAGACGTTAATGAAATTTTTCTTTTTTTATCTTCTTTCCAAAATAAATTTTTCGTCATTTTATTTTTACCTGAATTTTTTTACACTTATTTTTCCCCGTATCCCCTGTTTTTCCCAAAGGATTCAAATAAAATGGAAGGTGATCTGATTCTCCACTTACAATGATTAGGAAGAAAAATTAACCTCGGAAACATTCACATGACATAATAAAATAATCTACGTACTTGACCCCGCTGATGAAACATAATGAGTGTCCCTCAAAATGTCTTTCACATAAACCCTTCCATATAAAACAATCAAATATTTGACAAATTTTTCCCAAAAATTTGGGGGCCAAATACATTTTTATGCCGTCTTGAGATTTCCTACAAATTCCATGGTGTCCCAAAACATTTTAATTTCACCTCAAAATCGTTATCGAAGAGGCAATAGTTTTCATCTGCTGTTCGTGTATTAAGGTACCAGTTAGAAAATGTAGAAGTCCCATAAAAAAACCTTTGATCAATAAACCTTTTTCCAGCATTTTCCCTCCCGTACCCTCTTGTTGAAGGTTTCCCATAAATAAACATGTGGGGTATAAAAACATTCCATCATTTATGTGTTTTTTTAGTTTAAAACAAATTTTATGAAGTTTTACAATTATTGCATTTTTGCTTTTCACTTGTACATGTTCAATGAAACCCGCATACCTTTTTTTAATCAAACAACAATTCCACCAGAATTCTACCCACGTGTAATTTAAAAGCTTTTAAGGGGAATACCACAAATCATCAAAACCCGGAGGAATGCAATCAATAGACAAAAACTTTTTTGTTTAAAAAATAAATTCATGCAAAAAACAAAAAAATCAAACTCTTTTTTTTCTAGTTTTGAAAGTAGCCCGTTTTAAAATTTTAAAATTTAAAAATTTCATTTTAACAATGACGTTATGTACAACAGATCCTCAGAGCACTTGGGGGCCCTTTTTTCCTGGGTCGCTGGAATTAACTTAACATTTTCTGATATTGGGGGCCCGGCCTATTTCCTATTTATTTTTGCTGCGGGAAAAGCTTTTACGACTTTTTCGCTGTCGAAGAAGGGGCCCCCCCCTCTCTTTAACGGCCTCGCGCAGGAGTTGTCTAAAGCTCCCTATGCACCTGACGACCGATCTTTGTTCCAGTGTGTCGGGGTTCTTTTTCCCGCTGTTTCCGAAAAGCGGGAAATTTTGGGATGCCGCCCTTTCTACAGCACAATGGAGAAGAAAAAGTCCCTCCTCTTTTGCTTACCATGACTGGCCTCTGAACAACAACCTTTTCTTGGGCATTTTTCTGAGCAAACAGACTGCCCCAAAGCCTGTCTGAGGGTCGAATTTCCTTCTTGACCCTCACTGCCTTGTGGTACATTCGTGACACTTAAGATTCAGACTAATATGCCGCATGCATCATTCCCTTGCTCACTGTTTGCGTCGGGGGTCGAGGTAAGTTCATCAACTTTTTTATCAAAATCTCTGTCGCGTTGTCGGGTCCTTTACTTCGATTCCAGTTCACCCTGAAAGTCACATCAAAAGCATCTGTTACTCTTCACACCCGAACACCTTTCCCTTCATCCCACGACACTCCTTTTTCTGTTCTTAAGTTCGTTTTGCCACCTGGGCCCTCCCACTCCTTTTTCTTGGCCCCTTTTTCCTCTTTCCTGATTTACCGCAACATTCATACAAAACCGGGATTTTGGGGGCCCCACCGAACCTGACTGTTTGAATTTTAGAGTTTTCAGGCAAACGTTGTCAACCTTTCGAAGCCCCGTGCTCGTAGGCCCCACTGAACGCTGGTTAATCTGCGGTTCTGGAAGTCCTTTTTTGACTAGGGCCCGCTCCTGTGTTAAGATTTTACGGGGGCCCGCCTCTTGCTGCCTGAGAGAGAGAGGAGAGGAAAAGAGGAGAGAGAGAGAGAGAGAGAAGAGAGAGAGAGAGAGAAGTGGAGCAGATCTAACAAAGATAGAGAGAAAAGAGAGAGAGAGAGAGAGGAGAGAAGAGGAAAAGAGAAAAGAGAGAGAGAGAAAGAAATAAAACTTTATTTCCATAAGACCAAGGCCCTCTTTTTGAAGGGGGAACAAAACAAATACATAAACACTTTCTACACGCAAATACATAAGTAACATTTAAGTCATAGCAATCTGCCCGCTGTAAACGTTTGATAAATATAGAGTGCTGATTTTCTGACTTCGTACTTTTTCGTTGAGGCCAACGAGAGAGATACACGAAAACAATTTGGGTTATGAGAGGGAACTTTTGGACCAGCCCAACTTTTCGCTTATGCTATTGTAAAATGGACAACATGAAAAGAATGCATTCCGCTTCGACAGCAACAAACATATTTACAAATCAAGTCTTGTGGCCTATGGTTTCATACCTATAGTAGCGAGCGACAAGTCAGAAAAGCCAAATCTGAACTTTGTTATAATAAGTAGAGAGAGAGAGAGAGAGAGAGAGAGAGAGAGAGAGAGAGAGAGAGAGAATGCAGAAGGATC
>CM031607.1:29831752-29853701 GCA_018398815.1 Conus ventricosus | reverse complement strand
TTATTTTATATATATATATATAAAGTCACCGTGCATTTGAAAACATGTGACATTACTTGATACATCTAGAATACTGTGCCTGAAATGAATATTACGTGTAAGACGTCATTTGAGTTTGCATCGAGATTTTGAAATGTTGTGAAAAGAAATATGAATAGATTTTGTATTTGGTTATGAATAATTCAGTAAGCACTTGAGATTGCATGGCGATAGCTCCCATGGGCTGAGCTTGAATGCGATGATGAGCTCTTTGTATTCATAAGCAAGTCAGAAAAAAAAAGTATGTTGTTTTTCGGTGGGTTTGATATGATCTATTATAACGAGGTTTGTCCTCTCTCTCTCTGATACAATGTGTCTTTTCCTTATACTTTAATGATGCAGTGTGTCCAGTCGTATGTGTACCTCCCTTGCCGTAATGGCCCCTGTAGTTGAAGGCAATAAATCATCAAAACATCAAAGCGTCTCTCTCTCTGATTAGCATTGACTTGTTCGTTTGCATCACCTGAGGCTGCGCCTCTGGCAAGTTTGCCGCTTGACACTAAGGGCTATTGACTTGGTCATTTCTCTGGGCAAGTGGCAGACCACCAAGCCAATTACAATCTGACAAATATCTCAGCAGAAAGTTGCCTTCAGCCCCCCCTCCCCCCCCCCCCCCCCCCCCCCCACACACACACTCGCTTCCCCACCAAAGCTACCCGATCCCCACTCCCATTTTGTCCTGTCTCACCCAACCCCCTTTACCCTTCTTCTTCTCTCTCTGTGTGTCTCTGTCTCTCTCTCTCACTCTCTCTGTCTGTCTCTTTCTCTCTGTCTCTTTCTCGCTCTCTCTCTCTGTCGCTCTCTGTCTGTCTCTTTGTCTCTCTCTCTTTGTCTCTCTCTCCTCTCCTCTCCTCCTCTCTCTCTCTCTCTCCTCTCCTCTCTCTCTCTCTCATCTTTTTCCAGCCTTTGAGACCTTTCTTTTTCGGTTTTAAAAGCCCTACCACCCTTTCCCACACCTATTACACACTAGAGCAGACAACACAGCACACTAACACAGCTTTACAATCATGCGCACTTCTTTATTTCACACACACACTATGGCGCCACCACTCACGTCCATCCACACTCATACACCGGTATCCCACTTCTTCACTGACCCACACTACCCTGAAACGACCATGAGAACCTAATCTATACTAAAGCACCAGTTGCGGTATATCCCTGCGACCTAAGGACGCAGAGATAGCCCGCACACGTGGTGGCTAACTACTAAGGACAGAAATAACCCCAAGGGACTCTAATCTTTAACCTACTACCGCCCACACCTCTCCCGGGACCACTATCGCACTGGTCACTGCGTCCCTAAGGGAGGCAACGACAAGTGCCCTACCCTGTGCTGGCCACTACGTCCCAAAAGGAGGCAGTAGCTAACACCCTTACCTTACTGCTAACACTACACACTTAACCCTACTGCCTAACACTACACCCTTACTACTACAACTATGGGACAACCCATCCCGGCGAGCTCCAGTCCTCGGCGCTGTACTTGGCCCCTCACAGCTGACACCTCCCCGGAAGACTGCACCTCAGCGATGACCGTGGCCCCCACCCGTCCAACTCCCTGAAGACTCTACACCCCGGCGGCGACCGTGGCTCCTCAGTCTGACTCCTCCCCGCGCTGGCACAACACCTCTGAAGGCCCCGCCGGACACAAAGGGTGAGGGAAGGCCTGGTGCAGTGCCCTCTCGACGAGTCCGGGGCTCGAAGGACGCCTCCTCCTCTGAAGGCCCCGCTGGACACAGGGTGGGGGAGGCCTGGTGCAGCGCCTCTCACAGGACGCCCGAACAGGGAAGAGCAACAGGTGGCTGGAGGACTCCCGGAAGAAACTCCGGCAGCGGAGGAGGAGCTGCCCACAGATGGCAGACGGCTGGATGGTCTCCCTCTCCCGGGAAAAGCAGCAGGCAACGGGACACGCCGCTCACCTGCCGGCACGCGGCAGTACCCTGCGGTGGCCTGACCCCAGCCTCAGGACGGGACGGATACCTGCTAACACAACTGTAGGCCACTACTGTAATGTTGCTACTACCCGAGTCATCAAGGCTGGTACAGCTTTAACTCTCCATCTCCCTTGCCTACCTCCCACTCGGGAATGAGAGTGACCACTTGCATTTCGAATACACCCCCCAACCCGTTACTTTGGGGTTATCATTATCCATTCCCTGCCAACCTTTACAACAACAGTAAAACATATTCTCTCTGAGCCAATCTGCGCTATTATATATGATAATTATGACTCACACAATTCTCGGAAAAATAATCCCACTCTAAGCAATCCAACACGGACTCTCATGGGCTCCCTTAGAAAATACTAAATAAACTAGGAAATGGCAATTTCACAAGGAAATGTTTCCACATAGTAATCAGTAGTAATCCACATCTCAAAAAAAAACAAAACAACAAAAGAACAAAAAAACTTATTAATTTTTAACGGTTCACAGTTCTAGCATATTCATACAAAAGAATCGGCTCGCCGCCACAATCCTTCACATTCTCATCCCTCTTTGCACTGTCAATTATCATCATATATCAAAACATGATTTGTTCATCAAAATTTCCATCCAGCACCCCACTCTCATGTCATCTATTGTCAGACAATCCAGTGGTTAATCCTTGTTTTGCCAACACAACCATACTTCATACAATATTACATGCGGCAATCCTCCATTTTTATCTATCAACTGCTGAGCTACCGCCTTAAACTTACCATACCTTCTTTCCGACTACAAAATTCATAATGAGAATGTCTCCTACAACCTAAATATCTTCCTCCAACCCTATTATGTCACAAACACATAGAGAACGTATAAACACCGATTCAGACTCACTTGCTACTCCACCACGTTTTTGGGCGAAAGTGGCCTAAAAGCCGCCTATTCCTGTTCTCTGACAAGTAACCAAAAAATTAACGACCTACAAACAAATATACTGTGTAGGGTTATCCGTTTTCAATACTAATTTACTAAAGTTTTCAGATTTCAGTTTTTGTTTAATCCTGTGTTTTTCCTGGTCATTTTCAATAACATCATTTTCGCGCAAACATTCTTCAATGAGTCTCTGTCTTTCATGTGAAATAAAACTACAGTCTTTAACTGTTCTCTAAAGTCTTTTAAAACCGAGTTATATTTCTGGCATAAAATCCACACTTATCCCAGCATGTCTTCCGCTGAAAGCTAGTTTCGACAAAGTGTTTCTCTTTTTAACTATGTCTCTTTCTGCCGAACAGTCATCTATAATAAATAGTGTCTGCGTTCCTTCAAACAGTCTATAAAACTGCTCTAAACACTCACTCAGTTTATTGCTAGGATCAACTAAATATATGTCATCATCTGCCCATATAAACCTTCTATCATGATATGCTTTGTTCCATTTAAGTGTTGGACAGAAAACCACAATATGATTAAAATTATAACGATAAACTGTTTGTAACAGGTCGAGGATAAATATTGTTTTTCCACAACCAGTCTGCCCACAATCAATGAGCAATGAGGAGTTTTTGTCATAAAGTTTAACTGCTCCATGGTTTTTATAGCAGAATTTAATCTAATCCAGTTATTATATTTATCATGTCCTTGTTAAAACTTGTTCAGTATAATAAAACCCTACAAGACCTAAATGTGTAAGATTAATCCAATTAAGTTCTGTAAGATTGTTTCTATTTAAGTCAACAGTGATTTTGTTGCTTGTTGTTATGATCTTAATATCCTCACCATTGTGAAGAACGACGACAACAACGTTAAGGCGTTTAACGTCTAAGTTTTGCCAGCTAATATTAATTCCTTTTATAAGGGCATCACTAACGCCCACAACCCCATCCCTCTCCACATCTTTAAGACAGAAATTTCAAATATCATTGTGAACGTGTCTCCTAATTTTCTGCTTGGAAAGAACTGTAATTTTGTAGAAGCTTTTTTTTTACAACTGTTTCTTTTCTGTGGAGGATGTACTGTTTTTTCCCATACGGCGTTATTTCAATTTCTTTCCGACTATTGTCGTCCGGCATAAGACTTACATGTAAAGGGCCAGAGTTGAATGCTTTTCTGAAACTTTTTTGGCGGCTAAAATATGTAAATGGGCTTATGAATTCAAATTTTATTTCCCATTCTAAATATGGTTCTAAGTGCCATTTGAGGTCAGGTTTTCGAACTATTTTATATTCATATGGCCAACATTATTTGCCTCTAGATTGCGTAGTTGCTCTAGTTTAGGAAACCTTTTGTTGTCGTCAACCTCTTTGCGTTTATAATCACCATCTTTAGTGTACTCAAAACCATACAAAGTGCCTATCTCACCATTCTGTTCAAAGTCCGCAACACGGGAAAGGGTTTTTTTAATTCAAAGGGTTTATACACCTTAAAAGGCGCAAGGGTAACCCCCCTTTTTCTTCTGGCCCCGCACTTTTTTTTTTAGAAAAGTATTATTTTATTTCCAAAACAATGGGGCGGGTTATCACTTTTCACGGTTTTTCCCTTTTTTGTCTTTGATTTTTTTTTTTAAATATCCGACCCTTCCACAAAAAAATTTTTAAAACCCTTTTAAATTGGGAAATTGTAAATTTTAAATAATCGAAAAATTGAAAGCTTTCCCTGATGAAGACCCTTTTAAAAACAGTTAAAGGGCCCTTCCATCAAAATAATTTTCACAGGTTTTTGGGCTAAACCCCAAATAAAATATAAAGTAAAAAAGTAATGCAAAAATCGGCTTTTTTCCCCCCAAAAAGTAGTTTTGTTTTGGCACAACTCAAAATCAAGTTTGGGCATCTGCAAAGCCAAACCCTTTTTAGCTAGCCCCTTTATCAAAAAAGTAATTTCCCTTTTTTTCAGGTTTGAATGTTAATAGGGAATTTTGGGGGCATTGTTAAGTTTGAGAGAAATGAAAATTTACTCTTGCTTTTTTTAGGAAAAAAACCCCGAATAACCACCCGGTTTTTAACTGCAAATTTTGGGACCCCTTTTTGGGTCAAATTTTTGAATCTTATTATTCCCCCCCGGGCTTTACTAAAAAAAACCATACGACTTTGAAAATTTCATGGAGGGGCGACCTTTTTGGGTTTTCTCAAACGTTCTCAACAGCATGTTCTAAAAACAAAGGGGGCGGTCTTGGGTTTTTTTAAAAACCATTTTTAAAAAAAATTAAAAATGAGGGCTTCAAAAAAATACTGTTTCAAAATATTCTGTTGGGCCGCACTCCAACCCCCTAAAAATAAAACAACGGGACCCCTCGACCTTTTCCCGGGAAACCCGGGCCCCGTTTTTTCATAAAAAGGTGAGTACCCATTAAACGAAAATTTTAACCCCCCTTTTAAAAAAAGACTACATCGCAAAAAGCTTTTTTTTAAAGTCACCATGCAGTTTTACCAAAACCCCTTTAAAATTTTTGCCGTTTTTTGGGGCATCAACTGGGGGGGAGGGGTCGTAGGGCTGATCACTTAAATCATCCTGATTTTTTTGGTGAGGCCCAGTGAACAGTTTTTCTTTTCTATTACTCCTTTAACGTATTTTCCCGAACTCCCCCAAATTTCCCCAAATGCAAACCTTTTTAATTTTCCATTAGAAAACCCAAATTTAAAACAGAAGGCTTTTGAAAGGATGGGTTAAGGGAATTCAATATTAACCCCAAAGGACGGATTTTGGGCAAAATTTGGATCTTAATCAGGGTCGGGCACCCCTTTTTTTGGGGGCTTTGCACAAAAAGAAAAATTTTGGGACTGAACCTCCTTACACATCTTTCTCTTCAAGGGCAACAGTTTTTTCACCTCGGGCCCTATAGAGCAAGACATAAAACAGCATGGACAACATTTATCTTAGACCCTTCAAAGGGCCTAACTAGGGGGGGGAATGGGAACGAAAAAACGACTCTATTTCGTACTTTTTTTTGGGGGTTTTGCTGGGGGCGCAAGAAACAGGCAAAAATCAAGCTAACTGTTTCCTTCTACTGGCGGGGGGGGGGACGCACAAAAAAATACTTAGAAAATTTTTAAAAGGACGCCATTAATTCTAAAGTTTTTTTACCTTCAAGTTTTAAAAAGTTTACCAAAATTTTTTTTACAATACCAAGATCGAAAGAGACTTTGCGGTGGTACGGGTTTATACATCTGCCTTCTGCCCTTTCAGACCCCCAGGTAGGAAAAATAATAAACTATAAAATGAAATTCTTATGGGCGGGCCCCCCAATGAACAAAAGGGGTTGGGAAAAACGACAAAAAATTTCTGAGCCAGAAATTAAAAACAACCGAAAAACAAACACCCAAGATTAATCATCAAAATTCCCAAAGGGTCCAAACCCCCCAAAAGTCATTAAAGACTCGAAAAGGGCTCGCGGACCCTGTTCGCGTACCAGAATATGAAAAGACAGCGCTTGTTTTTTGGGAATTAACTGGCCTAGGATTATTTGGGTTCTTTATTTTACTAAATATTAACCCGACTATTAAAAAAATAATGCCTTTAAGTCTCCCCCATAAACCCAAACTATTTTTGTTTTGCAGGAAAAAAACCCCACTGAAAATACCGCCTAAAAACCCGGGGTAAAGAGTCTATAGTTTTTACGGCTATTTTTTTAAAAAATTTCGCAAGATGATAAAAGCGGGTTTTTTTACCCATGTTTTATCAGGTGGAGGTAAAGGCGACGGGGGGCACTAAACTTTGACCTCCACCGCTGCCTGAAATAGCCACACTAGTGTACTTATTGCAAACCCAAAAGGCTGTTAAAAAACGCTTACTAATGTATTTCCTTGCGCTCAAACAGTTTTTCGTTTTTCGTTCTGCTAGGGGCGTGTCTTCATAAAAAATTTTCTTTGGATGTTTCCCCCTTTTTTCCTTTTCACTTGAGTTCGTAATTGTTTTGGGTTTATTTGACAGCACTTCTAGTCTGCGATCTCTCTTGTTCAAGATTTTTAGTCTTTGGCCTATTCTTTTTTTTTAATTTTTTCCTGCCCTAAGTTGGCGTTTCACCCCAACGATTTTTTCTTTTCTCTTTTTATATGCCATCTAGTTCACCTAGTTTTGGGCAAAATTTGGGTTTTTTTTAAATTCGCCCCAAAGGGGTTTTTAAAAAAGCATGATGGGGGCCCGGGTTATTCTCGCAAAAGGCAATGGGAATCTTTAATTTTTTTTAAACGCTGTTTCTTCTAAAAAACCCGGGGTTTTTCTGCTTCAAATTGTTTATTATTCCACCCGCTGTTTGATTTAATTCTTAAATTTCCCCTTTTTTGTTTTTGGGTTAGCGGGTTGGGAGTTCCCCCAGTGGGGTTTGAATTTTAGAAACTCCCTCCCCCCTTTAAATTTTGGGTTCCAACCCAAGCCCAAGGGCGATTTTAAACTTCAAAAACTGATCTTTGTAAAATTGAAACTTTTGGGGCAAAAAACTTTGATGGGCCCGGGGTTTAGTTGAAAAGCCGAACAAGTTGCCCTTAAACCCCCCTTTACAAAACAAATAAACCATCTTCTAATTCAAAATTTTTTGGGGTCTATAAATTCGGGGGGTTCTTGACCTAAATTTTTGGGAAAATGCCCCCCCCCGTACTTTCTAAAAATTTCAGGGCGCATTGAAAATTGAGCGAGGGCCGTGTAAAAAGGAGCCCTTTCATCAGGCGTTTTCCACGTCAAAAACTTCAAAATTTTCCCCTTTAAAACCCCCCTTCAAATCCTGCCATGTTTTTAAAAAATTTAAATTTTTTTTAATTTTTGTTTTAAAAAATCCACAATCATATGGCTCGTTTTCTTGACCCGCAAGAAAAGGCGGGGGGAAGAACCCCGGGGGGGCGTGAAGGGAAATAACGGGAAAAATTACTTCCCAAATAACCACTAACTATTGGGAGGGGGCCGGGACAACACGCGGGGGGATTTCCGGGGACTTTAGGGGAGCGGATAAATTTGATTGTGCCGGGCCCCCTGCAGGGCTTACTTTAAAAAATAGAACCGATTCAACAACAACCCAACCAGAACAGTTTTTAAAAAAATCTGGGGGGGGCAATTTTTTAAAAAAAATTTTCTGTAAAACTTGGGGGGAAAAAAGGGTATTTTTTTTAAACAATGCAGCATTTTTTTTAACCTATTCGACTATGGTTTAAACCGCGAATGAAAGGGAAGATTTTTGGGCTTTTTTAAAGGGAATTTGGGGTAATAAAGGGAAGCACAAAACCCTTAAGAATGGGCCCGCTAAAATCGCCTCAGGTGCAAAAGGCAGCAAAAAGGCTTTAGCTGTAATTATGCGTTTGGAAATCGCTTTCCATTCCCCTAAAATTTTGGGGGGGGTTTTGGGGGGGCAGCCCCAACCTTCGGGGGGTATTAAAAGAAAATTTTGGGCATACGAACTAACTTTTAATGACACAAACGGGTTACCCGATCTTTCAGACACCGAAGAAAAGTACAGCTTTTCTGAATCTCTTTAGAGTTTGATGTTTTTTAGAAACTCAAATTTTAGAAATGCGTTTGGCCCCCAATATGAGTCATTAGTAATAAAAAAAACGAAGCAGTGCGCCATCATTCAACAACCCAAAAAGCGGGGCAACCTTTTGGGTTTTTTAACTTAGTGTCCGCAGTAAAATCGTTTAAAAGGTTTTTATTGCTGTGCAAAGATGAAAAACCTTTCGCAAGAGCAAGTGAAAATTTTTTTTTAAAAAATCCAAAAATAACGAAAGTAAAATTGTTGAGGGAAAGTCCAAACCAAAAACTTGCTAGGGGACTTGGGCCCTTATCATTTTTTGGTAAAAATAAAAAATTGTTGGGGGGGTGGGGGGGGAAAGGGGCCAACAGAGACCTTGCGTCTAAAGATCAAACCCCTTTCACAGTTTTAAAGGTTTTGATGATTATTTAACATCAAAATACGGTTTATGGATTGACCTAAGGTCAACAAAAGGAAAACCCTTGCATGGAACGGGGGGAACTGTTAGAGGACGTAAAAAAACATTCAAATTGATAAAAAAAAGAAAAAGCCGTTAAAACCGCTTAAGTACATTTTTTTTTTAATTATAGATGCCCCACTAAATTTTTGAAGCTAACAATTTTAAAAAGATGTACTATACTAAATTTTTTTTCCCAATTTTATAAAAACCCTTGTCTGTTCGGGTTTTAAACCAAAAATGGGGCCTACCCCCCCCGCCAAAAAAAGGATAGCGGCTTTTCGCTGTTATAGAAACCCCAACAAAAAAAACCTTTCAATTAACAAAAAATTACAAAAAAGCAAAAAAAAAACAGACAGGCCCTTTTTTCAAAATACAGCAAAACCAAACGAAGGAAAAAAATTCTGCCCCCTTTAAATTTCGGTTACCTTTTTAAAAAACGGGTCTCGACTATAAGGCTCATCAGCGGGAAGAGGGGTTGGCCCTCTTAGAAAGGGGGCATAGGCGCAACCCGCAGCTTTTACCTCTGGGAGGTTTGTCTTTAGCTCTCGCTTGGGGGTTTCATTCCCTGTGGGTGCTGCTAAAAAAAATTTTAAAAACAAAACCCCAAAAGCACACAGCATGGTTAAACCCTAAAACGGCTAAATTTATTTTCTTTTAAACCCTGAAAAAAAATAAAGCGCTGCTGACCCCAAACATAACGGATGAAAAATTTTTAGTCGTTTACGGGCCGTTTTTGTGACTACAAAAGACAAAATTTTGGATTTTAAAAGGGAAAGGCGGGAAAAATTTTTTTTCTCAACACCCAAAGACCCCGAGCGGGATAAAAAGGAAGGGTTTTAAAAAAAAGAAAAACGAAAACTTTAAACCTGTTCAAAACCCGCCCCACTTTTTTAACAAAAAAAAAAGGGTGTTTTTACTTTATTTTAGGAGTCCAAGCGCAAAAAGGGGGGGGGGGGGTTATTAAATCTGTTTAAGTTTTTTTTTTTTAATTTAAATAAAAAATTTTAAATTTTAGAAAAGAAAACCCCAACTGGCTAAGATAAATGAAGGAAAGCCAAATTTTTTTAAAGAAAATGCAAAAAAATTTTTGACAAGAGCCCTGAAGATATTGATTTAGAAGTCATTGACCCAACAAAGGGACGGGCAAGTGTTGTTAAAGCTATTTCTAAAGTTCCAAGAAAAACTAACAATAGACCCCCCCCATTTTAAAGTAATGTTACCTTTTTTTAAAATCGACTTGTAACAATAAATGAAAAAAAATTAGAAGTCGGGGGTCTCGCCAAAAAACAACTATTCTTTCTCATAACGACTTAACCCCCGGTTGGGCAACAACTGCTTACACAGTTTGACGCTCCCCGGCTGAAGAACCCAAAAATGAGAGGCTCGGTTTGGTCAAAAGGGGGGAAGTTTTAGAGTTTCAATTAAAACATTCTAAGAAATTCGCCATTGTTGGCAAGTCTCACTTTCCACTACCTCCAGCATTAGTCCGAAAAAAAAAGTTTTTCTAAACATAAAGAAACAGACAAAAATGTTTTATGTGGTGTGTTCTTGCAAGGCTGCATTACCCCGAAAAAAACGCAGAGAGAGTGTCTAACTATCGCCCTTACATAAATTTATTTTAACTTTGGGGGGGGTGTCCTTTCCTGTTGGGCCGTAGAAAAAATTTGATCATTTTTGGAAAAACCCAAAAAAAACCCCAAAAAACTGTTAATTTACAAGGGGAATGGGGAAACAGATTTGGGGCCGATTAAAGTGTCCAAGAAAAAGCCCAACAAAGGGGCGAGCCCAGACAAAAACCCATTGACTTACTCTAAAGTTTTCCCCAAAAAGGGGCGGGCCGCATTACACTTGATACGCACAATAAAGTAGATTTTTGGGCCCAAACTTCAAAAATTGGGCATAAACAAGAATTCGGCAGAAAATTTTTTAAAAAGAATGCCATCTTTTTAAGGCCGCAACGAACATAAAAAACTTGTTTTGGGCCCCAAGTTGACGTAATACAAACAATTTAGGGCCCCCACCGGGAAGCTAAATTTATTTTTTAAGAACTGGAAACGGATGCAAAATTCCCATAAAGTTTTACCCCAGACTTCGAGCGTTTATTTTTCCCTTAAAGAAGGGCCAGCCCCACAAAAACTTCAAAAAAACAGTTTTAATGATAATCATAAATTTTGTTCTTTTGCCTTCAAAAAATTTTTTGGGGTGGGAGGCGCTATTCAACGCCAGAATTAATAAGGCCCAAAATTGCTGCAGAAACTTTCCCTTAAAACGCATGCAGCAATGCGAAATGATTGTTCTAAAAAACTAAATTTTAATCTGAAATCGGAAGGGCCTGAAGCCCCAAAAACATTAAAATTACCACACTTTTTTTGGATTTGCGGTTTAGGCCTTTTCACCCGACGAACCCAATCCGACAGTAAGAGACCATGATCACATAGGGGGGAATTTTTGAGGGGGCAGCCCAGTAAATGCAATCTTCAACTAAAGTTTGATCCTAAGACATGGAAAACGCCCAAATTTTTTTCATAACTTGCGAGGTTACGACTCTCTCTTAATTTCAAGCAGTAACCCAAAGCCTTCAAAGGGGAGCATTTCCCTTGCACCCGTCACAGAAAATACATGGCTTTAAAACTAAATAACATGTCTTTTTATGATCTATGCAAAACATGATTGGGGTCATTTAGACCCCTACTAAGTCCTTTAAAATCCCCGCCCCAAAAACGGAAAAAAATTTTGAAATCAACTCTTGTTTGAAAGGGGTTTTCCCCTTTTGAATACATGAACAGTTGGGAAAAAAGGGTTTTACGAAGAGACACTTCCTCCCAAAGGCGCCCTTTTTTTTCTAGCTTAAAAGGAAAAAACATACGATTCAGATTAACCCGCCCTGCTCAAGTGCGTGGCAAAAAATTTGAGTGTTTAAAAAGATGGGAGACACATGGGCTCATACTTAGGGGAGATGTTTTGTTTGTTGGGACGTCTTTGAAAATTATAGAAAAAACCCGGGATAAAACATTAAAAGCCTGGATCCCGCGCATTAAAAATTTCCCGCGCCCCCGGGATGGGGGGGGGGGACGCTTTCTTAAAGTTTAACCCGGAGTTTCAGAATGATTTATTTTTCGGGTTTAAACCAAAGATTCAGAGGAAATTTAAAACGGATTGCGTGGAGGAATTAGTATGGCGTCGCATTTATTTCTGTAAAACAAAAAAACAAATATTTGGGCGATTATGATCCGATAAAAGGGCTAACAAACTCATGTATTTAGACGCAAACAATCCCGTATGGTTGGGCAATGGCCAATCGTTCCAATTTCGCAACTTTAAAATGTTTCACAAGGGGGGCGAACCGAACAATATTTAAAAGGCCTTAAAGTGGTTGACAGTTTTAAAAGCCTGATCAGCACGTGGTTTTTATTCTAGAAGTTGACTTTAAATATCCTCCCTGAACCCCATGACCTGCATAATGACTTCCCCTTTCAGCAAAAGCCAAAAAATGGGCCCAAAAGAGCCGCCTAAACTTGGGGGGGCCCAACCGGGGCAAAAAAAAAAAATGTCTGCATTACAGAAATTCAAAATTTTATTTAAGAAAATGGTTTAAAGTTTAAAAGCTGTTCAAACGCTAAATTTCTTTTGATCAAGAACAGTTTTTTGAAACCATACATCATGAAAACCGACTCAGAACTAAATCCACAGATCTTCCCGAAAAAACTTTTTCCCGTTTAAAGAACAACAGCTGTTTCGGGGAAAAACTATGGAGAAAACCGCACAAGCGCAAAAATGTCAATTGGCCCCCAGAGAAATGAAGCAATTAAGCTGAAAATCAAAAACCAATTATCAGGACTTCAGAAGATTTCATGATCGCTTTTTGGGGATAATGAAAGAAAAAAAAAAAAAAAGTCCAAAATTTGACAAACCTGTATTTTTTGGGGTTTCCCGTTTTGAATTAACAAAGCAATTTTATGGTAAGTTTCTTTATGACTACTTTAAAAACCCCCCTATCCCGGGGTCCAGAGTACTTTACACAAACAGATAGGTTTTTTTATTTGATATTTTCCCACTGAAGACATCTATAAAGACAGGAAAAAGAAGTACTAAAGGTCAAGCGGGAGGTATGATACATCCGATTACCCTAAAGGGTTCGCCTTTCATTCAATTACTAACAAGAAAGGGGGGTTTTGGGGGATGGAAAGGAAATTTTCTGGGAAAAGGGGATCAAGGTTTGTTTGGGTTTTAAAGGGCAAAAAAAGGACAGTATTTCGGGGCCAGGAAAAAAATCATTAAGAAAAACAAAAGGGGAAAACTCGCCCGCGTTTTGCATCAAACATATCACATGACAACTACAAAGAAGCATTTTTTGGCAATAAGGGCTTTTTCATCAGACAACGTAAAAATGGGGATCTAATCTACATGAGATCAACAAACATTTTTAACAAAAAAAGTCATTAATTTGAACCCAAAACAAAAAGGGTGTTTGGTTTAAACCGATTTTTTATATGCAATTGGGGACTGGAGAACCGTAAAAAAATTAAAGCGGGAAATGGGGCCTGGGGGGGAATTATCTGCATTCTTTTTACAAAAGATCTTTTAGGGGGCGGTTGTTTTTTTTGTCAGTTTCTCGAAATAATACACGGGGGGATTCATCTTTTTCCAAATTTTTTTTAATTTTATAAGGGTCAACACTCCCAAAATGGATCTGTTTCCCTATCGAAATGTCCCCTTTTGCTTCCCCCGGGAAATAAAAGGGACCTTTCTTCCTTTTAAAACCCAAAAAAGGGAAAAGGGTTTGGGGGCCCGGGTGAAACTCCCCCTTCAGCAACATTTTTTGTTTTTTTTTTTTTGATTGCTTTACTGGCTTTAGCCCCTTAAATTTTTTCATTATTTTAATTTCGGGGCAAAACTGAGGGGATCCCCTTTTAACCCATTCTTGTTTTCGAGAATTGTCATTTAACCTCTTTT
The DNA here is from genome assembly GCA_018398815.1 of Conus ventricosus. Taxonomy (NCBI): domain Eukaryota; kingdom Metazoa; phylum Mollusca; class Gastropoda; order Neogastropoda; family Conidae; genus Conus; species Conus ventricosus. The sequence goes on along the minus strand of CM031607.1, from coordinate 29,839,870 downwards.
ATACTGGGAGGAGAAAAGTCTTTCGGCTTTAAAAGTTTTTTAAAGTTTTTTAAAAATAAAGCCGTAAAAAGTGAACTCCCGAAAGCCTCTTCAAAAGTAACTCTGTGTTTTTAAAAATTTAAATTTAAATTTACCCGGGGCCCTTTAAAAATTTTTTCCCCTCGTCAACTTGAATCAAGCGAGGATAAGTTAGTGGCCCTCGTTGGTAGATCATTTGTATACGACAGCAACAGCGAAGCACTCTTTTGGTTAATGGCCCGCATTTTTTTGTATTTGAACCTGGCAATGGGGGGGGGTGCGTAAAATTAAACTTTTTGTCTAAACCTATCAAAAGGGGAAATTAGAAATCCATTTGATGGTTTTCGTTTGGGGTTGTATTGGGCAAAGTTTTGGTCCCCGGGATTCGTCTAAGGGGGAGGTAAATAAATTTTTCCCAAAATTTCTTGTTTTGATAACCATTTCCTTTGCGTTTTTCACTACCCCGCCGCTTGGGTTAGCTTTTTTTTTGCTGGATTCCCTTCCAATATCCTTTTGGTGAATAATAGATTTTGTTTTAATTTTTATTTAGGGTGAATTTGCCAAAATTTTTCACCCCGTCAAACCAACGACCAAAAAACGCGATTTCTTGCATCTTTTTTTTTTCTGATGGTGATAAAAGTCACTGAATTTTGGTGGGGGGAATGTTCCCGGACCGGGGGTTTCCGGTTTAAATAGATAATATTTTTTTATTGCTTGATAAAAAACTTTAAATAAAATAAAGCTGCATGCCCCGTCTTTTCAGGTGTCCTTAATAAAATCTAACGCCAAGTCCCTGCCTTTTTATAGCGTCCCTTTTCAGGGGTCTAGTTCCTCCATAGCTTTTTTAGGGCTTTTTCTCTCGCCGTCATTCCCCAGTTTACTAAAAAGCAAAATTACGCCCCCAAAAAGGCCCGCGAATTTACCACAGCCCGGGCCCAATTAATATTGCGAGTGAAGCCATTTTTTATAAATGTAAATTTTTCTTAAAATTTTTTTTTTTGGCTGGGGAAAATTCCTTGCTTTAAATAGAAAAACCCTTTTGTGGGAACCGAAACTGCAATGATAGCAATCCCGCTTTGGGGGGGGGGTCCTCAAAATCTAGTTTTTCCAAGATCTGCTGGTTTTAAATCTTTAAAAGGCTTTTTTTCCCCATTGAGGGATCCTACACTTATCCTCCAAAAAAACAGAAGGAAACAAGGTTTTAAAAAAAAAAAGTTTTTTCGGGGGCTCATTTTTAAAAAATAAAAAAATTATAATTATTAAAAAAAATGAAAAATGAATCTCCTACAGCTACAAGGCACCCAAACCTTTCCCGAACTTTTAATGACCAAGGTTTTATGATCAAGCTATTTTTGGCCCCCAAAAAAGGGAAAACTGGATTTTTTGGCAAAAATGTGGGAAAAAAAAAACATTCCCGGAAAAAGAATTCACATTGAAAGATTCAACAGATTCGCCACAAGACATTTTTTAAAAAATCATAACAGGTATGAAGCGCAAGGGGGGGATGATGGGGGAAAAGCGTTGGGCCAAAAGGTTTTTTAGTTTTTTACAAATAAACTAGTCATAGATTTGCTCCCATTGATTCTGAACCGATCTTACGGGATATTTAACGCAAGATCCAGTTTTTAAAAAAGTCTTAGAGTTTTCCAAGGGGGTTTTAAACTTTTACTTCAAATTTGGAAAATTGTTATCGCCAAATAATCATGGGGTTTAAATTTCTTTTAATCTATAGATTTTGTTTTTTCCCTTTAAAATGAACGAGCTGGGAAAAACATCAGTCCAGAATCAGGGGGAAGGAACCAACCAAAAATCACAGAAACAAAAACATTGGGAATTTAGGTGGGGAAAGTAACCCTAAAAATCCGGGGGGTGTTTAAAACAGGAAAAAAAAATTTGCAAGTGGAACAGACAAAAAAAATTTAAAGTTTCAGAATATACCTCATCATGAAAAAATAACACCGGGCCCAAAGCCAAACAAGTTATTCAATGCCAGCCCAAAAAAACTCCCCTGTGATTTCAAGGGCCCCCAAAATCTTCATGGGAAAAATTTTTTCTTAAAAAAATGTTTTCCATTTTTGGCGCCATTTCTGCTGTTTGGGGGGATTAAATTTCGGCTATAAAATATATTTTATGGCAACAGAAACAAAAGCAATCAAAAAAAAAAAACCTTTAACCACTAAAGCAGGGAAAAAAACAACTGCAAAGCCAAAACCCCCAAAAACAAAACATTTATTTTGGGTTTCCCTTTATAAAGGAATAAAATTTTAAGAATTTTTTTAAATTTTTTTATAAAAATAGATCCCGGGGGTAATTTTTAAAAAAGAAGGGGGTCAATAAATAAAACCCCGGAAATCCATAAAAGACCTTTCCATAACCCGAATTTTTTTAAACAAAGCGGTTGCCCTTTGGATTTAAAGACCTTCCTTAAGGGTCTATGCAGAAAACGCTGAGCAAAACATCCTCAACGATGACGCGTTTTTTGGGGGCGTGTGTTGGGACTATTTTTAGGGGACTGCTATTTTTGATAAAAACATAGATTTTATTGGGGGGGTTTTTTAATTTAAAAACTTGGGAAAACGAAAATTTGGGACTTAAAGGATAAATTAATCAAGAACTTATTAAGAAAATTGATCAAGAACCTTTAAAAAAAACTTTTTTCAAGAAAATTATTAAAAACTTGAAGTAACTTAAAATTTTAAAAACTTAAAAAAGAACCGGGGGGACTTAAATTAAAAAATTTAAATTTAAAGGGCTTGGGGGGACCCGGGGGGGGGGGTGTTGGGTGTACACCGAGCTTTTTTATTTGCCATGTGTAACCCCCACTTTTGCAAAAACAGTGCTTGCGTTTTTGTGATGCATTGGCCTCTTTTGTTGGGGAAGTTAAAAACAACCGCCAAATGCATTTAACAAAAACCTGATTTAAAAAAAACCCAAAAACAATTGTAAAAGTACACCCCCCTAAAAAAGGGAGCCTAAGCAAGTGGCCACCGGGTTTACCGCGCAAATGAAAGGGAAAGCATGGGCTCAAAGGGGAGGGAGGGGGAAAACAAATTTTTTGAAAAAAAGGGCCGGGCTTTGTGGGGCAGGATTCCCCCGCAAGTTTTTGGCCACCGTTCACCGGCCGCGTGAACCACAAAGCAAAGACGTCAAAGCAGGTGAGGTAAAAAACTATTTTTTTGAAAACTGGCCGGGGCTTTTTGGGGGGAAAGGGGTCCCGCAATAGGGCACCGGGCAAAGCGCGTGAACGACGAAGCATGACGTCAAAGCAGGTGAGGTAAAACTATTTTTTGAAAACTGTCCCCGGGGGTTTTTTGGGGGAGGAATCCCCAAGGAGGGCCCCCCGTTTTACGGGGCGTGAAAACGAAACATGACGCCCAAACCCCATATGACATTAGCCTAGTTTGCTGTGGCCCTTTTTCTCAAAACCCGGCGGGAACCCGGCCCGGGGAGAGTTAAGGGGAATTACGGGTGGGGGCCAAGCTTTTATGGGCAGCTCTAAACGCCAGGGATAAATACATCCGGCATTGTTTATTTTTTGCATTTTTTTATTAAGAAAAGTGCCGGGGCCCCCCCCACTACTCCCCCAAACTAGTAGATGTACAAAGGTCTTGCCCCTTCCCCCCGGGGAACGATTAAAAGGGATTCTAGCGCTGGCTTGTCCCTTGTTATGTGCGGATCTTTGTTCCAACGTCAAATTCCCCGCACTTGCAGCATCCCCAATTCCCGGGGGGTTGGCCCGGTAAGGGGTTTGGGGCTTGTTGGAAAAATTTTTAGGGTGATTCCAAGCTTTCCCCCATGGGGTTTTTTCCAATTTTTTTTTAGTAATATTAGTTGTAAAATTCCACGCTTTTGTAAAGGGATTGAAACACCCTTCCTTTGACTTTGGGCCCTGTTTTAAAAAAAAACACAAGTTCTCTCCCCCCAGCCCGCCTGTCGAAGGGAAAATCACAGCACAGTAAAACCCCGTCGTTTAGGCCCGGCAGCATGGGAAAAAATTTGTGGGTGACGGGGGCCCTAAAGCTTTTTCCCTTTAAGGGCGCGGGTTGGCCGGGCTTAGGAAAACGCCCCACGCGGGGGTGTTTCCCAAAAACGTTCTAGAATTCCAGGCAGAAGTAAGGGGTGGAGAGAGGGGGAAGAGGTAAGGAGGTGCGGCGTATTGATTTTTTGGCCTGTGTTTCTCTGTGTGTGCAGGTGTCCCTGTTAGTTTGCGTGGGTGTGTGTGTGTGTGTGAGAGAGAGGGAGAGAGAAAGAGAGAGAGAAAGAGAGAGAGAGAGAAAGTGTCTGTGTGTGTGTGTGTGTGTGTGTGTGTGTGTGTGTGTGTGTGTGTGTGTGTGTGCCCGCCTCTCTGTCTGTCTGTCTCTCTTCTCTGTCTGTCTGTCTGTCTGTCTGTTCTGAGGGCAACTTAACTTTGTCAGGGTTTCTCTCTCCCCACGCTGTAATTAACATACCGCAAAGTAATCGGATAGCCTGGTGCACCCACCGTGTATATGGGCGCGTTCAGCCACAACTGCTTTTCCCTGCGTTACTCTATGGGAATGTGTTCAGTCCTGGCTACTTTCCTCTACGCTACTCTATGAAAACTTTAGTAAATTAGTATTGAAAACGGACAACCGTACACAGTATGTTTGTTTGTAGGGTCGTTATTTTTTGGTTACTTGTCAGAGAACAGGAATAAGCAGCTTTTAGGCCACTTTCGCCCAAAAACGTGGTGGAGTAGCAAGTGAGTCTGAATCGGTGTTTATACGTTCTCTCACATACATCCCTGCATGTGTGTCGACTGTCTTTTACTTAAATAAAGACAAAACCAAAACCACTTCTAACCCTATGAACTCACTGTCCTGTACCAAACGCGTACGTCACAGATACAGTCTGCACGCGCACAACACCCGCGTCGAAAACCATGACTCGTAACGAAAGTGAAAAGACACCAATATGAATTGAATAGTCACGACCGTACTCCAGTATAAACCATTCGACTACCAATTAGCCTTGGCCCCACTGCACAGTTAACCAATTCCAATGCTGTGCAGGTCAACTCCGAAATCGTTACTCAATTTCAACAAACTACTACTATTTACAACTGAAATTGAGCACAATCCCTTAACGATTCACGCAGACACATCTGCACCTGACTCATACTATGATCCTCAACAAAATGCAACCTCGTATTACTTCCTTACTGACCCCCCTGAAATTAACATGAACTAATCACAACCAATATCTACATCACCGTCCATCAACGGTTATTATATCTAACCCACACTGTCTAGCCAAACTGTCACATGACAATCGAACTCAGGAACAATAATAATAATAACGAACACTTAATAATAGGAACCACTATGTACACTATTTACAGAATATACCAAAAAAAAAAAAGTAACACAAACCGGCTGACAAGTTTCAATCACAGAACCAAGACGACATCATACCAGAGAACCAGTATACGCAACAACCATAATACAACTAAACATAACATGACCACTACAGTACAACTCGCCATAATACAAGACATGACGAACAACACCATCATGAACCTAACAAATCACCAACCTGGACAGACAGACGTTCAACCACACCAGTTCTGCAACTGGCTGAAGTGGCTGCCAACAGAGACGACACAGAACCCGGCACAGGCCAAGGGCACACCAAACCCGACGAGGACCTGGCACTGACTATGACTCGAAGTCACTCAGCTCGACTAACGGCGCTGCCGCCGCAACTACAAGGCGCGTCCACTCCGACGAACACCAGGGACCGAAGTGAAGCTACCCCAACGCATTCCGACCTGGTCGGACTCAAGCGAACTCTACTCACAACACAAAACAGCGATTGGTCAGAGCAGCGTATCCCTCCGCAGAGCTGACACGCCGGACCAATGGACTAGTTGTTGCTCGTGCAACAACACGACAATTTACCACAACAACTCACAAACTTGACAATACAACAACAGCCGATATCCTGCCCCGCCTTCTCTGGTGTAGAACCAAAGTAACAAAAGGGTAACAATCGGGAATGGAACCAACCTCCCGCTTCCATCCCTTCAACAAGTGAAGATTGGAATTTAAGAATATTGTATGTCTTATTTCCCCAACCCCCTACCTAGCCTAATCTTCCACCTTAACCATAACCCCAAATCTTACACACGCACGCTCGCACACACACATATACACATATGCACACGCGCACACGCTCTCTATTTCTGAATTACCATTACTCCAAACCTATGGACGGCTGATTTACTATCGCCGATCGGTGACACAATGGAAGATGCCATTTCTTTTTAAGCATCAAGGTACCAAAACGGTGTGAGAGCAAAGAAAAGGTCTGTACTTGGGTATCAATAGTTTAGCAGCACTCCAGTAGCAGCCATGGGATCAGTTTGAATAGAATAATTACCTGTTTGTAGATACAAGTCGGTCTGGAAAGAAAAAAAAATCACTGTGTGTTGTTTATTAGTGAGTTTTATATTCTCTTTGATAACGAACTGTGTCCTATATATGAATACACCTCTCTTTCTCTCTCTCTCTCTCTCTCTCTCTCTCATCTCTCTCTCTCTCTCTCTCTCCTCTCTCTCTCTCTCTCTCACACACACACACACACACACCACACACACACACACACACACACACGCGCGCACGCACGCACGCACGCACGCACGCACGCGCATTCTCTCTCTCTCTCTCTCTCTCTCTCTCTTTCTGAATTCTATAAGGAGTAGGCAAGATTTTTTTCTAAAGAGTTTCTTTGCTTGCCTGTTTACCCAGGCGACAGTGTCCCAATTAAGTAACGATTCAATCGATCGTCAAATTCACGGAAGCCCAGAAGTCGAAACCAGACAGTCCTAATTGAAAACAAAAAAATTAGATGTAAAATATTGGATGCGCCGACCAACCCCACCACACTACACTTCCGCTCTCCCCTCCCGTAATTCCGTTCCGTCTTCTCTCCGCCCCACCCCTTCCCTACATACACCACCCGCACCCCCACCTCCACATTCCCCAGGCTGATTGCTGCGCTTTGACGTCAGTCAGACTGACGTCAGAGCCAGAATAACGTCATCAAGTCCTGGTGTTAGTTTCATTTCGAGGACCCACGGTGAAGAGGACGACAACGACGTCGACCTCGACGACAATAAGAGTGATAACAGAGACGTCGACGACGATGAGAAAAAAAAATGATTGTGAAGATGACAACGATGATGAAAGATAGAATAGCGTGGGGGGGAGCGCAGACCTCTGCCAAAGTCGAACAGATCCTGGATCCGTTTGCATCTGGATCCGCGCCACGAATCCATTACAAATTTGAATGTGGTCATACTAAATTCCATTCCATCTCCATTGCCGGCAAGTTTCGGTAAAAATCGGCTCTGTAGGTTTCTTTCTTTCTGATGATGATGATGATGATGATTACGATTGTTAGCTTTGTTTTGTGATAAATATATTATCATCATTATTGTTATTATTGTTATCATCATCATCATTATCATTATTAATATCGTTCTTGTTTTTGATGTTTGTGTTGTTGATGATGATGTCTTTATTATTATTATTATTATTATTGTTGCTGCTGTTGTTTTTGTTGTTGTTACCTAAAGTAGTTCTATATAGTCCCTAACCTTGGTAAGAGACAAAACTCTTAGTGGTTTACAGCCCTTGCTCTCATACATAATAAGGAGCTACCTACCTGTGCAGAGCCGACTCTGCATTCAGTCGTTTCACGTGTCATCCAGTCAGTATCAGTAAACATGTTTTGTTCCTTGATTCTTTCGATTTTTTTTCCCACGCTCTTATTTGCTGCATGTATCTGTGTCATCCATACCAACAGCCAAACTGACCTTCTCTGCCGAAAGTTGCTGATGGGATTTTACGTGTGCGCAAGATGTTATGCGTGAGCTCGCCCATGGAACTTCGGTTGTTGTTTTTTTTTTAAGTCTCATTCGAAGGACCTTTCGGGAAATGTAGTCTGAACCAATTTTCCGAGGGAAAAATCTTTATGTACTGAAACAACCAGGCAGAGCTACAAACCCGTACCCCAAGATCACTAGGGCAATGACTCCAGTGCTCTAGCAACAGAGCTTCTCCATGTGTGTGTGGTGTG